>OY744524.1:68003567-68143567 GCA_963556195.1 Sepiola atlantica | reverse complement strand
AATACTATTTAACCCATAGTTGGAGACGAAGAGAGAGAAAAAGAGATATAGCGAGTAGAAAGAGGCTAATTTTTAATTTTTAATATTTAACTAGATTTGCAAACTCACTTTTTACTTAATTCAAACAATTTAACTTGAGTTCAATGGTTGGCCCAACAGGTCACATTTTTTCTAGTATATAAACAGGTTCTTCTACTTTGCGTGTTTTTGAAGCATGTGGTCATACGACAGTGTCACACTTCTTTTTAGATAGTCCTTTGCAAGATCTTTCAAGCAGCACTGGTTGGGCAGTAGAGGGCAGACAAGGCAGTGTTTCATCGTATGGTCCTGTTTTTCACATTCGCAGATGGTGGGGTCAGTTTTGTAGTCCCATCTAGCAATAGAAACTTTTCATCACCACATTTCTATTCTCAGACAGTTCAGTGTTTTTCACTGGACCCAGGGTGTTTCTAAGCCAGGAGGGGCTCAGAAGCGAGACTCCCATGTTAGTAGTAGCGGGAGGGGGGGGATGGAGGGGGGCGTTCTCACGCTCTCTGGTCCACATGAACAGTTAATCTAATTATACTGACAGTCTTTTAAATTTTATAAAAAAAAACATAAGTAAAAAGTGTACTTAGCAGATTCACCTTTATCTCCCCCCCCCCCCGCTTCAAGAGCATCAAATTGTAAGCATTGAACAAAATGAAGAATTCAAAGTCATCAGCTCTGAAATTCTTACAAAAGATGCGCCAGGGGAAATCCAAAGAACGATTTACTTCTGTCGAGTCAAATAAATGGTTCTACTTCAGATTCTTTAGAAAGGGCGCATTTGGACTGGCATATTTCAAGGAATTAGTTTTACTAACGTTATCCGTTATCTTAGCAAAAGAATAAACTAGTTAACATACTGTCACATTGACATCACCCTCGTTGCCATTGTCTTTGATAAATTGAAGCTCTCAACTTCTGACTGAGCTTGAAGCCTCTTGCAAAAAAATAAGGGATGAAAGTGAACCCAGGCAAACGCAAAATCGTTTTCTCTTCTGAAGATTATCTCTCAACAGACAACAAAGAATTTAAAAATAAAGATTTTGTGTTTCTTGGCTCAGTGGTTTCAGGATCCTCATCTGACATTAACAGAAGAATAAGAACAGCAACTTCTGCATTTGGACGTCTAAAAAAAAATATATGGGGTGGAATACAATGTCATGCAACGCCGTCTATGCGCATTATGGGTCCTCAAACAGTGTAGTGACTTGTCTTTTTTTTTTAATGAAAATCGCTAAAGACAAGGTATGAAGCCACTTAATATGAGGAGTTAACAAGAACGAAATATGATTATCGCAAAGACAGGAGGTGCCTATTGGCCTTAGTCTTTAAAAGTCCAAGGCTATAGGTAGGAGGAAAACAGTCAGCAGGAAGAGAGTTGCACAAGCCTGCAGTTCTTCAAAAAGCTACTGAAATAGAAGCTGTCTGGAAAGTTGGTATCAAACCCCAACTATAAGTGTAGTAGATGTCTGGGACAGGCACGCCCATGTAACTGACGACCTTAGACGGAGGTAAAGAAATGGTGGGCTCCTTTTATTACCTTGGGGATAGTTTGAGTGCTGCAGATGATGGTGAATTTTACTCTCCCATGGGATAGGTTCTGCAAACTGCTGCCAGTCTTGACAGAATAAGACCATCCCTACAAGAATTGCTATGCCCGGTTGTGAGCACGCAGATGGCTCAGCAATCCAGATTTACTTTTACACTACTATTACACACTAATATTCTTACAGTACTTCAACATGGGCAGACTTACATCCAGTTAATTATAAGCAATTGTGGTTGTAAGTCGACCACAACCTATAATATATATATATATATATATATATGAGAGAGAGATTCCCACTTTCATGTATTTGCATATTTCATGGTAATGAAATGAATCAATGTCCAAAGAGAGAGAGACACACAGAAAAAGAGAGAAAGAGAGAGAGAAAAATAAGTATAGAAAGACAGATACAGATAAAGAGATAGAGAAAAAGAGATTTCAAGAGAGAGGTTAAACGAGTCAAAAAGCGAGAAAGAGAACAAAGGAAAGAGAGAGAATAACAGAGAGAACAAGTAAAAGAGAGATAGAGAACAGGTGAAAGAAAGAGAGAGAGAGAGATAGAACGGGCGAAAGAGAGAGAGAGAGATAGAACGGGCGAAAGAGAGAGAGAGAGATAGAACGGGCGAAAGAGAGAGAGAGAGATAGAACGGGCGAAAGAGAGAGAGAGAGATAGAACGGGCGAAAGAGAGAGAGATAGAACGGGCGAAAGAGAGAGAGATAGAACGGGCGAAAGAGAGAGAGAGAGAGATAGAACGGGCGAAAGAGAGAGAGATAGAACGGGCGAAAGAGAGAGAGATAGAACGGGCGAGAGAGAGAGAGATAGAACGGGCGAGAGAGAGAGAGAGATAGAACGGGCGAAAGAGAGAGAGAGATAGAACGGGCGAAAGAGAGAGAGAGATAGAACGGGCGAAAGAGATAGAGAGAGAGAGAAAGAGAGAGAGAGAAAAAGAGAGAGAGAGAAAGAGAGAGCCTCTTTAACACTGTATTTGCACATTTTATGGCAATGAAACGGACCAATGTCCAGAGAGATAGAGACAGACAGAGAGAGAGAGAGAGAGAAAGAGAAGTAGAGAAAGAGAAAGAGAGCGAGATAGAGAGAGAGTCTCCTCCTACTTCAACATTGTACGAATTTGCACATTTCATGGCAAGGAAACGGACTAATGTCACCAGATTGTCTATTGCATAGCCTTGAAGTGCAAAGCAGTAAAAGAAACGAAACGATAGCAAATAGATAAGAGCCCAAAAAAATAAAAATAAGCAAAGTTAAAAAAAAAAAAACAGAAGAAAAGAAAACAGAAAAATAATCTAACATTTGGTGACAACAGTGAATGTCTGAAGGTTCATCTGTTTTGGCAAAAGCTATAAATTGAATTATACTTAATAATTTATCATTAGTTTTTTTGTTTTTTTTTTACCATTAAAGTAAACCGGTGTAATAATTAGGCGAAACCTAATTCGAAAGGAAAAAAGTAATTTTTCAAAAAGAGTCGATAGGAAACTGCAGATATATTGAAAGAGAACTTGATTCAGGAATATAACCTTTTTTTTAACCCTTAAATGCTTTATTTTTTATATTGGTTTGAAAAAATAATTAACATTTAAGATATTGATTACCTATTTAGCGGGTGTGCTGATGCAACATCATACGAATACCTACTCACACTTGCCGACAGGCTCGTTGCAGATGTGAAACATGTTGCAGTTTGACACATTTTCGTTGAATATTATATTAAATAGGCATTTTGTTGGAAGGTGTCATATTTGAAACAAAAAGCATTTAAGGGTTAATATCTGAATTATTAAAAAACAAATAAAATTATCATGAAAAACTTTTAAGGCTATACCTAACTGACTTAAAATCATGCTTCCAATAAAGACCCCTGATGTTAGATCTCATGGCCTGTTTTGGGAATGGCCTTGAATGATCTAGTATTCAATAACGCGACATGTTTTATCCAATTTGGTTTAAGTTTTGAGGAGGTGGACAATATACATTATATATTCATTAATTTGGCGATAAAAAACCGTACATATTTCGACAAAGAAATTTGTGGTTTGGGGGCAAAACACCAAACTGCAAACAGTAATGAAGTAGGTTCGATCCTTGCCCAGAGTAGTCATGCTGTTGACGGCTGACAACTAGAAACAGGTGTCCATAGATTCCTTTTATATGTACGTAAAAATTCATAAGTATATATATACACATAAAATGAAAAAATAAAATAATTACACGTCCTATTAAAAAAAAGGAGGAGGCGACTTAATGCAATGTACTTTCCTGCTTAGAAATGTTGAATATTTGGCTTATAATACGTTCTTATGTTGGAATCTGGCGTAGTAGAACAGCTCCTTTGTTGATCCAGCGAACGGCATCGCTTGCTAACGGGACGATATGTCGTTTCTCGATCTGGGCGACGTCGAGTGGTCTTGCCAGTCGGTCCCGGCTTCAATCTCTTCCTTTCAGCCGACACAGCAGTAAACCCAATTCGGGAATTATATTTCCCTTTCTTCTTGCTGTCTTTCGTCGCCGCCGCCACCACTCTCTGCAGATGCTTTGTCGTTGTCACAATCTCGTGCCGGCGGTTTCTTTCTGTAACTGAAATCAATCTGCACATAAAATATAACAAGTCTTCTCTTTTTGTTCCGAGCCATTTATTTTCATTTATTAGCTGGTCGACACCGAAGCAAGTTCGTTGAAACAGAGAGAGAGAAGCTTACGCTAGTTAATTAACTAATTACTTAATCACTTGCAAGGGAAGGAGGAGGGGGACATCGTCTGGTTCTCATTTTTGGGGATCTGAATTCCCCTATCTTATTTGATCGCTACATGGCTAAGGCGACTTGACTAGTCGGCTTCCCGTCAAGAACTGAAATCTCACTGCAGTTTTATCACCGGGAAAACTGTGACGTCACGAAATCTCGTAATCGACGCACAGGTGCGACCCAACTCTTGACCCCAGGTTTCATCAACTGTCACCGCGAATCGTGAGAAAACATTGCACCAAAATTGCACGAGATGACTGTTACAAATCGCGCAAGTTAAGCGATCTCTCTGTACGTCCATCATCACATGCGTCCCATTATATAACAGAAAGTGGAAAAATTCTTTAAAAAAACTAAACTTCTATCGCCAGTAAAAACAATAACAAAAAGACTATATATGTACACACACACACTTATGGCAAGCGAGTTACATCAAAAAGTTTGCATTTTATTCCCGAAGAAATTCATCAGGCTAAACGCATTTAGCCTGACGAATTCCTGCATGTGGGAGTATGTATGTATAAATAGTATAAAAATATACTTATGCAAGTAAGCTGCACAGAAACGTTTATGTTTCATTTTTGAAAGTCAATTAGCCTGATGGTTTCTCATGAATTAAACACAAATGTTTCTGTGTATCTAACTTGCCATAAGTATATTTTTATACTACTACTAAACTCTACTCAGATATTAAACACTGTTGTAGCAAATACTGACAAAATATATGTAATATTATTTTATAACATAACTGTATATACATGAAATAGTAAGAGTTCAAAGTGGATAGAGTAAGTTCAAGGAACTGCCATTACTAACCAGCAGAGCGTTACCACTGTCGAACTGTTGCGGGAGAGAAATGATACAAGAATGATACAATAGATGGGTAATATGAGTTAAAGACAAGCTTAGATCTGATGACCTCAAAGAAAGATTAAATGTGGACAGTATAGGCGTGTCTGTGAAGAAGAAAACTTCATTGATTTGGTCACATGAAAAGAATGGATGAGAGTTCTTAGGTTAGTAGATGTAGAACAGTTGAGGTAGCAGGGTCAGTTGGTAGGGGAAGACCAGGTTAAACATGGAAGAAAGGGATAACAATAGAAAGACGGATAAATAAATACCTGGCCAAAGATAGGTTAGTTTGAAAGTCAATTTTTAAAAGCTGTCAAACACATGCCAGCATGTAAAAGGGACGTTAAACCGAATATAATAATGATGAAAGAATGGATGAGTATGCTTGGGTTAGTAGATGTAGAACAGTTGCGGTAACAAGGTCAGTTGGCACAGAAGGCAAAGGAAAACATGTCAGGAAGTGATAAGAACGGATTTGAGAGAAAGAGATAAATAAAAACCTGGGCAGGGATAGGTTAGTTTGAAAGTCAATTCCTAAAAGCTGCCCAACACATGTCAGCATGTAAAACAAATGTTAAACTGAATATGACGATGCTGATTATATATATATATATATATATATATATATATATATATGTAATGTTAGTCGAGATCAATATAATTTGAACATTGTTTCAAAAATTCAAAACCAACTACTAATCGGTGTACGATCGTTTCCAAACTTTTGGACATATTTGATTATTCATTATTTTAGTGATACCAAAACGTCCTTCGTCAGCGTCTTTTATAACATCACATACAGAAGTTTCTTAAGAAAATCAGATTTTGGTAAATATATATATATATATATAATAATGGTAATACTCCAGGTAAAAACATCCACAGGGTAGTAATCCAAAGAATTTCAACCGGGTTTATAAAAAGTGCACAATATCAAATAGAGCTTTATATATGATTATTTTTATTTACACAGACATGTACAAAATCTGCGACACTGGCATGTCGATGTTATCGATCAACAGTTATTATAAACTGAGATCTCATCAGGCAGAGTTAGAATCCGATCTTAACCTCAGATCATATTTGGAGAGAATGAAGTGGAAAAAAAAATAGAAGAAAAGAAATTTAGAATTTCAAAATTTAGGGAGTCACGTGATTTAGGGCCGTTAAAATTTTTAAAGTTTTTTACAAACTAACCACACACGAATACTATAAATTACTTGACAATAACATCACAAAAAAACTAAAAAAAATCTAATGTTAATTTAGTTCATAATATCAACATTGACAGTAAAGTTATCACCGATAAACTTAAGATTAGCGATAGAGTAGGTAAATTAAAGCAAAAAGAAACATATATTCTTCTCAAAGATCATAAACCTGACTTCCAAACTAAACCAACCACTAGACTTATTAACCCCACAAGACAAGAAATAGGGAAAATTAGTAAAAAAAATTTTAGAAAGAGTAAATAAGCACATAAAAACATTTTATAAACTTAATCAATGGGTAAACACTGCTGATACCATAAACTGGTTTTGCAACATAGCAAATAAAACCAACTGCTCGTTCATCCAATTTGATATTATTAATTATTACCCATCCATATCTAAAGAACTTTTCGAAAACGTTATTGATTTTGCCACACTTCTATCTGATATTTCCGTAGATGAAATCAATATCATTAGAAAATGTAGAAATATGGTACTAATCTGTAAACAAGAACAATGGACTAAAAACAATCAATTTGGAACTTTTTGATGTTTCTATGGGCTCCCTGGACTCAGCAAAAGTCACTTATCTAGTTGGTCTCTACATTTTATATAACCTCACAAAAGACATTAACATAGAAGACATAGGCCTATATAGGGATGACGGATTGTTAATAGTAAAAAACTCAAATGGACAAAAATGTGAAAGAGTAAAAAAATTATTCTTATAGAAATGAAAAGATTAAATCTTAAAGTGGAAATAACATCTAATATCAAACTAGTTAACTTCTTAGACATAACATTCAACTTAAATAAAGAAACATATGAACCTTATACTAAAGATAATGCCACCCCAATCTATGTCCACCCACTCTCTAACCACCCAATAACTATAATTAAACATATCCCCAGATCAATTGAAAAAAGAATCAATGATAACTCCTCTAATGAAGAATTTTTTTAACAAGAATAAGGACTTTTACAATAAAGCGTTAAAACAAAGTGGATACAAAAACACCCAAATTAAATTCACCAAACCTATACCTCCCAACAACAGACGCATAAATAGAGGTAGAAAAATTATTTAATTTACACCTGCATATATGGTTAAAACTATACTCGGCAAAAAATTCTTAGATTTAATTAATCTACACTTTCCTCCCAACAATATACTGCACAAAATTTTCAATAAAAACACCCTAAAATTAAGCTATAACTGTGGGGAAAACTCAGAAAAAATGATAAAAAAACATAACAAAATTCTAAATGGAAAAAAATCTACTGCAATTAAAACAACAAATACCAAGGCTTGCAACTGCACAAACAAAAACAATGCCCATTACAACAAAATTGCCAAATAACCTAATCGGTATATCAAGCAACAATCTCTACTAAAGAAAACCCAACCCTGAAAAAATTCTATATAGGCATGGCTGGTAATACCTTCAAAGAAAGATATACCGGCCATAAATGCTCTTTTAATAACTCTACATATAAAAAAGAACCTCACTTTCTATATATTACTGGGAACTATTCAACAATAACCAATTACCAATAGTAACCTGGAACACAATCCGAAAAACTAGTACCTGCGGTTCCCTAAACTCACCTTGTTACCTTTGCCTAAGAGAAAAACTTGAAATAATTAAATTTAGTGATAGAGGCAAACTTCTAAACATAAAACAAGAAACCTCAATTAATTGTAGGCATAATAGATTACACCTTCTTAGTAATCCACTTATAACACCTCAAGCTAATATTATCTCTTAAAAAAAAAAAAAAAAAAAACTTTACCTATCCACTAACGGAAATGTTGTCAACATAACTATCATCTTACACCATTCTTATTAATTATTATTACTTTTACAGTTTTTACTATAATCACTTCTTATAACCATCATTATATCTATTATTTGAATAACCACCTCTACTATTATTATTAACAGTCTTATATATTAATCTTATTAATTTTATTATTTTTTTATTATTATTAATTATAATACTACTACTATTTTTATTATCATTATTATAATTATTATCATTAGTAAAATTATTAAAATTATCTGGGCCACCATTGTTACCATTATTATGGCTATCACTATTATTTCTACTATCAGTAATATTATTAGTATTATCACAACAGAAAATTTCCCTATTATTAAATATTTTATTTTTATCTCTATTATCATATTTACTACTACTATGATTAATATTAATTGTCATCCTCTGTTTTTTCTTTACCCTCTAATATTCCCTTATATTTTTGTCCATCTATAGCTTACTATTTTAAATTATCATTATCATTATTAATATTTTAAATTTAATTATCAGACATTTAATTATTTGGCATTTCTGTACTGTTATCGAGATTATTATTATTATTAATGTTAATGCTCCGTTCGCTATTATTATCATAATTATCACTATCTGTATCAGTGGGATTAGCAATATTACCATTTTACTATTATTGTTAATGATAGTATTAATGGTATTGCTATTGCCATGGTTACCGTTACCTGACTTACTTCCATTGTCATTATGTGGTTTAGTAACAATGTTGATGCCCCCATTATCTATAATTCTATTATTATTATTATTATTATTATTACGATTATTATTATTTTATTATTATCACTACTACAACTATTTGCATTGTTTTATGATTATTTATGGATTATTTATTATTTTTAATATCATAATGACTATTGTTAGGATTATTGGGGTTACTATTGCGATTGTTGCTGTTAGTATAACTACTATTATCACCATTTTAACATGATCAGCATTATTGCAACCACTGATCTATATTACCATATTTACAACCATTATATTGCTACCTACTTCTATATTTTTTATTTTTAATCTTATTTTTATTATTATTATTATTATTAGCTTCTAGTATTTCCAATATTTCTTAATTATTCTATATTGTATTCCCGACCATTACTTTTTTATTAATTCTTAATTATTGCTGACCGCTATTTTTGTTGTTGTTGTCGTTATTATTACTATTATTATTATTATTATTACTATTATTATCATTATTTTTATTATTACTATTAATAATGACGGCATTTTAGTACTTTCAAATTAAATTAAATTATCACTGTTATTATCTTTCATTCACATTACCACTATTATTATCATTTTATATCATTTCAATTATTATTGGTGTCTATTATCATTACTAATAATTCTGTTAAACTTAACTAAGTTACTAAAATATTTGTTCAATTTATTAATGATAAGTTGGTAAACTCTAGACAATAAAAATTAAAATCTATAAATTCAGAATTCGTAACACATTTGAGTAACAACCCCCTTAACCCCCTCCCCCCATCACGGTTGATCTAGGGGTACACACGCATGCATAAACACTTATATTACAGCTGACTTGAAAATTCGCCTATGCGCCCTGAATTTATAATAACTGTTGATTTTTTGACATATTACCCTGCATGTCTCTTCCCCCTCCCCACCTCTTTCCTCTCTCGGTCTGAATCAACAGACGTTTTCACTTCTCTATCTGTCTATCTACCTATCTACTCTCTTCATTATATGTCTCTCTTTCCACTTCATTTTATTTTAATTCATTTATTTATCTATTTGTATTTGTTTTGTTTGTTTTAGATTTTAGTTTTTAACTTTTTAAATTTTAACGGCCCTAAATCACGTGACTCCCTAAATTTTGAAATTCTAAATTTCTTTTCTTCTTTTTCTCTCCACTTCATTCTCTCCAAATATGATCTGAGGTTAAGATCGGATTCTAACTCTGCCTGATGAGATCTCAGTTTATAATAACTGTTGATCGATAACATCGACATACCAGTGTCGCAGATTTTGTACATGTCTGTGTAAATAAAAATAATCATATATATATATATATATATATATAATATGCTCTGAATCTTGTAATAGATCTTCATTGAGCTTACAATTGGAAATATTTCGAAAATTACATATATTTTTATAAGAACATATATATATATATATATACATATATATACATATATATATAATATGCTCTGAATCTTGTAATAAATCTTCATTGAGCTTACAATTGGAAATATTTCGAAAATTACATATATATTTTTATAAGAACATATATATATATATATATATATTTGTAAGGTTTTGGGTGGTGCAGGTCACAAAAAGGTCAAACTTGAAACACAAAAAATGGTAAGAAAAAGCCATGAGGTAACCATAGAAATAGACCCCCCATGATGTCAAATAACTACAAAAGAAAAGTCCCCACAGAATAAGACTAATATGGAGATAACGATTCTATTTTTTTATTTTTTTTATTTTAGTGAAAAACCAACAACGTAATGGTTTAAACTAAACAAAGAAACAGAAAGCAACAGAACAGACAGCAAAAAGAATGGAGAAAAGCAAAGAGGGAAAAAGAATGCTGCCCGAGATCCACCGTTGTTGTTATTAGTGGTGTTACTGTGAGCTTAAATGCTTTCTTACAACAGCACATAATTTTAGGAACAGATGTCGGCCGCCGCCGCCGCATCCCTGGGATCCACCAATTTTCACATCATGTTATTTTTACTTGTGCTAATTGGGTATATTTTTATACAAACATAAATCACGTCAACTATCCTGCTGGGTGGGCGTATATGCTTGTATGTGCATAATATTTCTATGGATAAATATGCATGTAAAGAAATATGTGAGTGTATATTATATATATACATATATATATATATATATATATAATTACAGAAGATTAAGACTACATCGGTACCGTCGGTTTCAAGTCCAAACAAAGGGGACCTAGTGTGGCCTCCTATGCTAGACTCTCTTCAGCCTATGTTTATGTCTGTCTCCTCAGAGAGCTCGGCATAGGAGGCCAACTATAGGTCCCCTTTGTTTGGATTTGAAACCGACGGTACCGATGTTGTCTTAATCTTCTATAATTACATATATAAATAAATATTACGCTCTTATTTTTTAAATTTTCGTAATAATCGAGCACTCTGCTATGGTTCTCTCCCACTAACCTTACATTATTATATATATATATATATATACAGGGTGGGCAAAAATAAGGGTCCTATTTTTAAAAAATTCATAACTTTTTTATTTATTGATTTAAAAAAATTTTTTTTTTTAGAATAAGTAAAGGACCCCTTCCGAAGCAAGCATGAGCTGTATTAGCCCTAAGGAACGTACCCTCATTTAGAAAACATTATTTTTGCTTAAAAAACTCAAAACAGTGTAAAAAACAATACTTTAGTTTTTGTAAGTTTTAAGAAGTGTTTTTCGGCTAAAATTTGTTTTGTTTATTTCAAAAAATCTCGGAAGGGTCAGTCTACACACACATAAAGTTTGGTGAGTTTAACTTTTATTTTGTGGAAGTTATTCAAATTCAAGTTATTCAAATTTAAAGATAGGATCCTTATTTTGGCCCACCCTGTATATATACACACACACATCTACATGCAAGGTTCTGAAAACATTTGTTGAACCTTCTCGATTTTCTACTGTCTGTTGCCCGCTTTCTTAAGGTACAAATAAGAATTAATTTCGTAAACGTGATAATTTCCTGGGAGTTAAAGCGCTAACTTGCAGAGTCTAGGCTGACTCTGCAACTGGGGGTGTGCCCTCCGCCCGTCTGAAATTATAACTTCCTACACTGATGATAGCAAAAGCTTGAAACGTCGGCGTCTGTAAGTAAAAATAATTTAATTCATATATATATATATATATATATATATATATATATATAATAATAATAACAACCAGTGTGCTTGAAATTATATATAAAACATTGCATGTAAACATGTCTTTATATAAAAATTATCATGCATGTGCACATCATATATATATATATATATATATATATATATATATGTATGTATATATATACATTACTATTTAATGCAATACACATGTTAGAAAATAATATATTACATATACATTTTTTCAGTAGTAGTATGAAAATATTTTATGGCAAGTAAGCTACACAAATACATTTGTTTTATTCTCAGAGCAACTCATCAGAAAATTAGTGTGAAACAAACGTTTTTGTGTAGCTTACTTGCCATAAATATTTTCATGCAAATATCTATACTGATTAGTATTCAAAAGACGAAACAAGTTTGTCTATTGATAAATAATTATTAAATTATTATTGTAAGCCCCCATTTTGATTGGGGCAAAATAATTATATCACCCTGGCAGTTACGCTATAGTTCTCTCCCCTTGGTTGAAAATTCATAATGTAATTTTTTTATGGAAATCGCTCCAGACAAGGTATGAAGCCACTTGATGTAAGGAGCTAAAAAAAATAAAATACTACTTCAAAGTCAAAAACTAGCCAATGATAAGTGTTAGATGGATAGATTTTGACCCAGAAAACTCGCAGTGTTACATGATTCTGTCCAAGTAGCTTTTAACGCAGACTCTGCTTAGTTTCCAGTATCTGACTGATATAAGAGTCGTTATCATCAAACTTGTCTTGGTGTTTCCTGGTTTTAAGACCAAGTACTTCTACGACTACTGAGTAAACTTGATCCATAAAGTTCTCCCAAGTTGAAGTAAAGACTATTGAGTCTTTCAATATAGGCTGCAAATACATTTGGCTGTTTATGTCTGGCGACATCAATTCGACCTGGTCCCTTTATCAGAAACGTCGTTCATGGAATGTGAGGACTAAAGGACAAAATAAGGAAAGTGAGAGTTACGAGGCTGCTGAAAGTAAACCCAACGTCCACTTTCTAATCTCCTTTCTGCTCAATGCACTTGTCTTGCAGCAAGGACTATATCAACTGCCTTTCTTCCACCCCTAAGATCGCTCTGGGTTTCTCATATAGCCACCGGACAAATATCCTCCATCAGTCTGTTAAGCAAGTGTCTTGCGAGCACTTTACCATCAGCCTCCAATAATCATTTTTGTTGAGGAGAAATTACCAGAGTGCTCAACTAGGTATATAAAAGCATAATATGTTATTACAAATAACGAATATGAAAAGTGGTTCAGACTATCGGCTCAAGAACGGATACAATTGATATATCCAGTATTTCCGTGATTCTAGAAAATGTCTCAAATTTAAGGCTTAAGCTTAAGGGGTCTTAACAAGATAGCGAAATTCAGGGAATTTTGTTTAATAGATGTCTAACGACTGTCGATCAAATGTAAATCAGAAATATTTGAATTTCAAATGAGAGGTTGTGTCCATATAGTGCCCATAAAAACCCTTTCAAATATTCCAAAGAAACTGAAATTAAGGGAATATTTATTCATTGAGGACTACTGGTTTGACTCGGCCTTTTCTGACTGTTTACGTAAATCTCATTTGCCAAAAGTCGGTTTTGTTTGGTTTAAATTCGGTAGAAGCACCAAAAAAACTGATGTAATTATCATCACTAGCGGGACCCATGTAAATTACACGAAATGATGTTTTCAATACTAATTATCTTGTTCCTAACCTATACGTGTTTGAATGAAATATAAGATTTGACTTGTATATTTATTTAAAAAATGTCTTCCCGGTCGTCCCCTCCCTACCTCCTTCCCCCACTTCGATGTAGAAAAAAAAATCTTAGAGGATGGTTAGGATCGAACTATAAACTAGTCAGGCCGACGTCAAAATCCTACGTCGCTAACCATTGCAGCAAAGGAAAATACTTGAAAATATTACGAAAATTAGGTGACTTAAATGCTTTTCCAAATCTAGGTGTGGCACGCATGCGAAGAGCTTTTGATGTAAGAGTGACACACGAACATACACGCTATCGTATTAATATATAGATTATTATTATTATTATTATTATTAATAAGACTTCTGTTAGTACTAGTCTTGGGGCGATTTATTGGAATTGGAAAAATCGGAACGTTTTGGGGCATTAGAATTTGTAAAAAAAAATATTTGAGCCTAATTTCAGATTCCAAAAACGATCTAAAATATTTTTTTTTTTTTTTTTTTTTTTTTTTTTTTTTAACTTAATTTTTAATTGCTGGTACTAATGATAAAATGATAAATATATTTATTGTTTTTAAACTATCAGTAAAACTAAAATCTATAGCTCATAATAATGGTTTTAATTAAAAATGGAACTGGAAAAAATGGTACGGTAAAAATGGCACGAATGGATAAATAGGAAAAATGGCACGGAAAAATAGAGATGAAATTTTCACAATAAGTTCATCAACTCACTATTTTCAATCAATTACGAGGACAACATTAGAGAAAAAGTAGTTAAAAGATCAGTTTGTGTAATCTACACTCTCTCCAAGCGTACTTTTATTTTTGCGAAAATATATGCACACATTACACAGGATTTTACGGTAATTCTAAAAAACAAACTCTATAACTTAACATTTAGAAATTTTACAAGAATTGGAATCAAAATCTGTAATTGTATCGGAATCGGAAATTTAGAACAGAATCGGTAATTATATCGAAATCCGGAAAAATAACGGAATCGTCCCATCACTAGTGTGTACAGTGTATGGATGTGAAACCTGGCCAGTGAGAATAGAGGTAATGCGTTGCATAGAGAGACATGATATGAGCATGATACGATGGATGCGTAATGCAAGTCTTAAAGACAGGCTTAGTTGACCTCAGAGGAAGATCAACTTTGGACAGTATAGGGAGATGAGAGTTCTTGGGTTAGTAGATGTAGAACAGTTGAGGTAGCAGGTTAGGTTCACAGAGGAAGGCCAAGAAAAACAAAAGAGGAAGTGATAGTAATGTATCTGAGAGAGAAAGAGGGATAAATAAAGACCTGGCAGAGATAGGTTAGTTTGGAAGTCAATTTCTTAAAGCTGTCCAACACATACCAGTATGTAAAACGAACATTAAACTAAATATGATGATGATGACTTCTGATATGTTCACTGGTAACAACAGCTACTGTTTCTTTGGAATGTGAGTGACAATGTCTCCCCAGATTTCTAGTACACTTTCTTTTGATTTACTTTGCATTCTCTCAACAGCCGTTTACCATTGATTTCTTGCCGATAACAAATTTTCTGGAATTTGAGTGGCAATAAACCTCTTTGTTTATGGAAGGCGCTCCAGACAAGGCATGAAACCATATGATGTAAGGAGCTAAGGGGTAAAAAGTGCATGATAATAAAAAGGGAGAGGAATGTAGAATCATTTCAAGACAAACGAAGCCCGAAAGAGATCCCACAACCAGCGTTCAATCCCCTGAACCCCAAACAGGATAGCCAAAAAGTAATCCCTTTCAAGCTCACACTATGAAAGGAAGAGGGTAAAAGGCTTGCTGACAAAAAAAAAGTCTATCCATAAATTGGTTAAGTGACTGACAAGATTCCATTACTCTTTGTACCCTTCCAGTAGAAATCTAAATGGTCCTCTCCTTCTTCGGTCTTCCCATCCTCCTTGACCCTTCACGGCCATTTTGTTTGGCATATGAACCGATGCTTATTATTATTAATTTTCTTTTAGCGAATACTTCAAGCATTTTTTAAAATCCTCTCCTTATCTTTCTAATGCCAATTATAAGGTTATTTGCTTGGAATTGTGAAACACAAACACGTGTTGACTGTTATGCAAGTCTATCCCCCAAACCACAATCCTTTTTTGCCAGATTCAGTAACAAATAGAGAAAGAAAAGAAAAGAAAATTCCTTTATCTCAAACGCAGCAGAGGAATGGATTTTTTTGCTTTTCTTTTTCTGTTGTTAGAGGAAATTTGGAATGTGATGGCAAGTCAGGCTGGTTATAAAAAAAGAAAACTTAATTTAATAATTCTAATAACGTTAACAGTTTGCATTTATCGAAGTTACCATTGGTAAGGACAGACATGGAATTCACTATAAAAACAATAAAATAGATACGCATGCAGTCACACAGTTATAAGGTTCTGCTAAGAGTCGGCTACTATACAATGCGGCACAGTTAGTGTTAATAATATTATTTTCCATTTTTTGTCTTCTTTTTCTCTTGCTTGAAGTTAGATGTTTCATGAATGACTTCTAACTTTTCTTGTCTGTCGCCATTTCGCTTGTGCCACCCACCAGAATCAGCTAGTCATCAATTGATCCCCTCCATATCTAAAGCGGCTTACCATGTGGCTTTGGGTCATCGACGTCAATGTGGGACACACTTTGGAGCATTTTGGATGACTGACGACAAGTGACGTGACCATACCAGCTGATACGTTGTTGTATGACATTTTTTTTATGGAGGCCGGTAGAATGAGACCGGCACTTTTCTCCGTCCGGATAGTGTTCTTCTGACGTTTCTTTGTCAACCATATTTCGCAGCCATACAAGAATACAAGTCAAACATGTACTGTATTTTACCATTCTCACATTTTGCATATTTTTACATTGTTGACAGCTGCCTGAAGACTCTCCATGTGGCAAATATACCTAGTCTTATAGTTGTGTCAGTTCACCTACCGGAATCAATTGCGTTACCTAGGTAGGTGAATTTATTGACCCTTTCGACATCTGTAACAACTTCTCTTACAATGAGAAGTTGTTGCAGGTGTCAAACGGAGTGTGTAGATATATCCACTGGATCATCTGTAAAAAACTGAATATCCAGTGTCGAAGCAAGTCCTGGGAACATATACGAGAAAGAACTGTTAGAAATACATCATACACTATCCACTATGACTATGCAATTCTTTCGGCTACATAGTTAGAAAACGGAGCTGTTAAACATGACATAGTGATATGGGAAAAGAAGTTGCCTAAAATAGCAGTTGAATATCTGGCATCCGGTAGAATGCCCCATCCCCAGCAAAAAAAAAAAAAAAAAAATGGAAATTTGATAAAATGAAGGAGAAACACACATATTACTAGCAGAATACTAGGATGGGTATAAGCAATATATATACCATTAGTTTTTCATTTTAATTTTTTTTTTGTGGGGAGGGGTGGTTTTGACCCCCACCCTGCCTAAATGGTATAGTATCCACATTACTCACACTGTGTTGCCTAGAATATGTATCCCATAATCTATAATGATAATTTTACACCGCACGTACATATTACTGATGTACATGCACCGATCAAAATTTTATTACATAATATAACTAAAAATTTGTATGTAGAGCAAATGTTTACTCTATTAATTTTCTTGGATCTCACTTCTTTTAAAAGTCATCGGGGGGGGGGGGTAAGACCCTTATGGTAAAGTTTAAAAAAAAAATAATGTCCAACGTTACTCACCGTTGCGCATACAATATATATTACATAATTCATAATGATTGGCTCATTAGTTTAAGAGCGAATCCTATACATAGAAATATATATATAAACATATACCCATACCTAACTTTATATATAAGTTTGAAAAGCTTAACCGAAATAAACAACACATGATAACAACTGACAGTTTCTGGTCTGACAAAATGTAAGGTAAGAAACGTGCAGTTACTATGTGCCATTGCCACTATCTATGACGATCCCTGATATTGAGCATTCACTCCTTATAAATTTAGTAATCAACATATAGCACCATCATCATCATCATAATAATCATCATGATATTCGTTTTATCATCTGCTTTATATGCTAGCATGTGTTGGACGGCTTTTAGAAATTGACTTCCAAACTAACATATTTCTGACCAGATCTTCATCCATCCTCTTTCTCTCAAGTCCATCCTTTGCACTAACTCCAGTTTTCCTTGACCTTCCCCTGCCAACTGACCTTGCTACTCAACTGTTCTACATCTAACCCCAAAATTCTCATCCATTCTATCATCATTATTATATTCGGTTGAACATCCGTTTTACATGCTGGAATGTGTCGGACAGCTTTTAGAAATTGACTTTCTCGTGGAGCACTGTCTTTCATTTTCATCACTGTTAAAATCCTTAACTAAATGTTCAGTCACATTTTATGGTTATGTGCTTTACATATTTGGAATTATTATGGTCAACGGACAGACCAAAGTTATTGAGCAGATTAAACAGAATTTTTTTAAAAATGTATTGTTTTCTCTTTTCCACAAGAAGCCGTGAAACATGGGTGATGGAGAGAATCTAAAGGTGAAAAACAGAAAATAACAAAGGAGATATGAAAAAATACTTTGGAGAGATCATCAAACAATAAATAAGAAGTTGCAGAATCAGAACGTATAAGAGTTGACTCAGAGCCCCAGCACTCCAATGCATCAGATTCAGAGTCCCAGCACTCCAATGCATCAGATTCAGAGTCCCAGCACTCCAATGCATCAGATTCAGAGTCCCAGCACTCCAATGCATCAGACTCCGAATCCTAGCACTCCAATGCATCAGACTCCGAATCCTAGCACTCCAATGCATCAGACTCCGAATCCTAGCACCCCAATATATCCGACTCCAAATATTGAATTCTAATATATCCGACTTCGATTTCTCATTTCAAAGTCTTCCAATATTCACACTGATTCTTCGGAGATTAACAATTTTACATTGGCTCTTTTTCTTCTCTCTAACCAATGGGAAATTTCAAATCTGTTTCGATTCTGAATTGAATTTATAAAAACTACACAGACATCGCACTATCCTTGATGTCGTCTGAGGTTTTAATAAATCTCTATCGATTACAGACAGCATGCTATTTTTCACATTTGGAGATTTACTCATTCAAATAAACATTGTTTGCTTTAGACATGCTCATTATATTTAAAAGAGAAAAACATCTGTAAATTTAAAACAATAAAATGAAATAATAATGAAACTTCATTCACTAGCAACAGTAAACACCGGACGAATAAAACTGTTTTAAAGTCTTCCAATATCCAATCATAATCGGAGTCAGTTTAAACAATCTGACTTCGATTCTGATTTCAACTCCTAGCATTCTTATGAGTCTGACTCCGACTGCTTCCAAAACCTCCGACTCCACAACTCTTATTATAACTCGCTTTATTTTATGTTCATTCCAAAGAGACAAGTATAAGCTAGATCTGGCCAGTTGTCATACTATCCAAGGTTCACTTTAATGGCATCATCTGGCAACCTAGTGTCTGTCCTGAGCCATCAGATCCTTCTTTGCCGGGAAGAAGCATGGTTCAGCTCGGTCCTATGTGGTGTACTTTTCCAAGCATTACATCCTCCTTCAGAAGGGGTCGTTTGTTTATTACTGGTCGCTTGAGGCGCCCACACTGGGGAATGTTGACAGGTCCATTTTCGGCTATTTCTGTACCCTTTCAGGATGCTCCCCTGGGGGAGATGGTTTTACATCCATGTTAAACTGACCGCATGTGTCAGCTTGCTGAAATGGGGAGCAAGTAAATAGTGACAAGTTGTTAGCAGGGTTGCATAGTCGGAGTCAAACTCATAGGAATTCGAGGAGTCAGAGTTTACCATAGGGTGTATGCCTCTCTCCCCTAACTTTTAATATAAGTGATTCGGAGTCGGATATTTCGAAATCCTACGAGTCGGAGTCAAGGAGAGAGTCAGGATTTATATCTTTCGATTCCGTAACCCTGGTTATAATTAGATAACTTTTGACCAAATACTCAGATTTTTGACTAGGCTGGAAATGAGGGAAACAAGAGCAGAGTAAAATTGTATAAAATACTTTGCAAATTGTGATCTATTAAGAAATTCTGTGACTCAGAAAAGCAAGTATGTTAAAGCGTCAAAATTGAACCAAGAAATGCATAAAAATTGAAAGCAATTTTCATGGACATATCTCAGGTGAAACCTGATGGACCTGATGGCGAAGATAATCATCATCATCATCATCATCAGTCCTTCCTGTTGCAGCTAATATAATCAATAGCACGCAATAAAAAGTAGAGTTTATATACTAATAATAATTCCTCCTATGCAAATTGAGTGCCAGAGACATCTAGCTTTAGAAACACCAAACAGCAAATCTGCAAAGGGGAGACAATTCAATTAACAATTATATTTGGTTTAACGTCCGTTTTCCATGCTAGCATCCATTGGACATCTTTAAGAAAGTGACTTCCAAACTAACCTATCTGTGTCCAGGTCTCAGGTCCATTTTTAACAATATCCTACCAGGTTTTATTTGGTCTTTCCCTGTGAAGTGATCCTTCTGCCTCGACTGTTCTACATCTACTAACCGAAGAACTCTCATCCATTCTTTCAACGTGGACATACCATCGAAGTCCACTCTTCTGCACATATCTCCCCATACCATCCAGATTTAATCAAAGGGTGGCTATTTTGGGAAGGATGTAGATATGCCTATTGATGACACAAAGCAGAAAGCAGGTGGCAGTATGGCTGACATTGTTGATCAAACGATTATTTATCAGTTTTTGAATAATAAATTCAAAACCGTTGAACAATTGCTAAGTCAGACTATTACGTATGCCATCGCCAAGCAACAAATCCTTACCTACAAAAAGATATCATACAGCTTGAGTGTGTTCAATGGTTGGTGACCAGAATAGTGGCATGACTCTCCACACTTACCTACAAAGAGCGGCTCCAAGGACTAAATCTATTCTCACTTGAGCAGCGGAGGATGCAAGGAGACTTGATTCTAGCATGTAACATCATCAACAGGAATTTAAATCTACCTTTTGAGGAGTTTTTGCATCTCAGAGCCAAGTCGTAATTGCTGCGGACACCTGCAAAAGATGTATCATCGTCGTTTTTGGCTCAATAGAAGAAAGACTCTGTTCTGTCTGTATTTCTGCTCCATAGAATCACCTACCAGAGGAGGTCATGACTATAACTACCATATCCAAGTTTAAAGCAGCCATGGACAAACATTCAGACGATATGTACATGTAAATAACGACCGTCTCTTTATATGTTTTGTTGCACTTTGCTATTTTTTGCCAAATAAATTTGATTCGATAATTCTGGGGATTATAGTTACTGAAATAAGTGGGTTCTATAACAAGTTGTCATGGAACATCTTGAATAATAATTATATACATGTTCCAGGTTTTCAAGAATTACATTATAAAAAAGGTTAGTTTGAAACATACCCACTTAGGAATGAAAGTTGTGTAAAGATTGACTTCTATAACCAGCAGTTAATACTTTATGACCAAATACCCTCCACCCGCCAAAAACCTCTTTGAAAATGTCCAAGATTACAGCTGTCTAAACTGCCACAAGGAATAACCATAAAATAAGCTTGAAACTGTAAAGATTGACAAAGAGAAGCCAGTCATTTGCAGGCAGTAAAAGAACGAGTAAGGATTGGTGGTTAGGGTTAGGGTTGGGATTAGTGTGCAGTTCCTCCTCCGTTGAACAATAGCTAAGTCAGACATTGGGAGCAGAAAGAATCAGTTTTCAGGCAGTGACATTCCATGGTCTTTCATGCTGTCAGTGGGAACAGATTACAGACGACTTCTGGCACCACAAAACAGAACTGAAGACCATTTTTATCATAATTGCCAAAACATCCGCACATTTTAAAGAGCTTTATAGATACGAAACTTGTTCTTTTTCTGTTTTTTTTTTAAATAGGTGTTTTAATTTGTTGTTTATCAACACATACTTTTATTTGCTTTTCTTTAAGACACACACACACACACACACACACAGAGCAAAAACAAAAAGATTAAAAAATTGAAAAAAGTATATACATATATCATTACCTACATATACACACACAAATAGCATTATCTACATACACACACACACACATATATATATATATATATATATAGCATTACCTACATATATATATATATACACACAAACATATATATATATATATATATACACACACACACGCATATAGATATATATATATAGCATTACCTACATATATATGCACACACATATATAGCATTACCTACATATATATGCACACACATATATAGCATTACCTACATATATGCACACACATATATATAGCATTACCTACATATATGCACACACATATATATAGCATTACCTACATACATATGCAAACACACACACATATATATATAGCATTACCTACATACATATGCAAACACACACACATATATATATAGCATTACCTACATACATATGCAAACACACACACATATATATATAGCATTACCTACATACATATGCAAACACACACACATATATATATAGCATTACCTACATACATATGCAAACACACACACACATATATATATAGCATTACCTACATACATATGCAAACACACACACACATATATATATAGCATTACCTACATACATATGCAAACACACACACACATATATATATAGCATTACCTACATATATATGCAAACACACACACACATATATATAGCATTACCTACATACATATGCAAACACACACACACATATATATATATATAGCATTACCTACATATATAGGCACTCACGCACATATATAGCATTACCTACATATATAACCACTCACACACATATATATAGCATTACCTACATATATAGGCACTCACACATATATATATAGCATTACCTACATATATAGGCACTCACACATATATATATAGCATTACCTACATATATAGGCACTCACACATATATATAGCATTACTTAAATATACTCACACATATACAATTACTGGATAATTACATGAAAAATTATGTAATTTATAAATGTATAGTTAAATCTTAAAATAATACCTAAAATAGATCAGTTTGACATCATTAAAAATAAAAACAAAGGATATCCTCACATATCAATTTGTTTAAAAAATGATAAACACTAATTTGACCGCTTTCTAAACACATTTGATATCTTGAAAATCCACAGACACTACACTAGATCAAGCTAGTCTATCGGGAAGGCGAATTCATATAAATCTGATTCTAAATTTTGCAATCTTTGCATTACTGAAGCATTATCTACGAAAATACTTAAAATTAATTTACTAATTTACATTGAAAGATTTTCAAATGTTAATTTCACAAATAATTTCAATTTTCCAGTTAAATCCATTCAAAAAGATGTAAAAAAACTAACCATTTTTCCTTAGTAAATCATTTTCATTTCAATGAAATTATTTTACCGTTCAACTACTTTCATATTAATATTATTTAAAGAGTTCCTAAATAAGGGAGGTATTTCTATTCTCTTTATCAGTTATTTTTAAAGACTTTTTCTTTTATTGGTTAATTATTTAGTGAGGAAATTTATTAGCAATTATAAAGCGGTATTTTCCCTTGCATTATCACAAAGAAAATTGCTATATTTCGAATTTCCGATAAAGAAAAAAATAAATGACAAAAGTAAAATCTTTTGTAAAAATATAAATTCTGAAGATAAATGACAAAAGTGTGAAACAATTGTTAAAGATTCTAGTATGTTATTTTCCAATATTAACTAAAAAGCATATATTAATATTTATATAGATATTATTACTCACATATGTAGATATGTAGATATATGTATATATTACTCGCATATAAATATATATGTATATATTACTCGCATATAAATATATATGTATATATTACTCGCATATAAATATATATATATATATATTACTCGCATATAAATATATATATATATATATTACTCGCATATAAATATATATATATATATATTACTCGCATATAAATATATATATATATATATTACTCGCATATAAATATATATATATATATATTACTCGCATATAAATATATATATATATATATTACTCGCATATAAATATATATATATATATATTACTCGCATATAAATATATATATATTACTCGCATATAAATATATATATATTACTCGCATATAAATATATATATATTACTCGCATATAAATATATATATATATATTACTCGCATATAAATATATATATATATATATTACTCGCATATAAATATATATATATATATATTACTCGCATATAAATATATATATATATATATTACTCGCATATAAATATATATATATATATTACTCGTATATAAATATATATATATTGCTCGCATATAAATATATATATATATATATATTGCTCGCATATAAATATATATATATATATATTGCTCGCATATAAATATATATATATATATATATTGCTCGCATATAAATATATATATATATATATATATTGCTCGCATATAAATATATATATATATTGCTCGCATATAAATATATATATATATATTGCTCGCATATAAATATATATATATATATATTACTCGCATATAAATATATATATATATATTGCTCGCATATAAATATATATATATATATATATATATATATATTACTCGCATATAAATATATATATATATATATATTGCTCGCATATAAATATATATATATATATATATATTACTCGCATATAAATATATATATATATTGCTCGCATATAAATATATATATATATATTACTCGCATATAAATATATATATATATATATATTACTCGCATATAAATATATATATATATATATTACTCGCATATAAATATATATATATATATATATTACTCGCATATAAATATATATATATATATATATTACTCGCATATAAATATATATATATATATATATTACTCGCATATAAATATATATATATATATATATTACTCGCATATAAATATATATATATATATATATTACTCGCATATAAATATATATATATATATATGTATATATTACTCGCATATAAATATATATATATATGTATATATTACTCGCATATAAATATATATATATATATATATATGTATATATTACTCGCATATAAATATATATATATATGTATATATTACTCGCATATAAATATATATGTATGTATTACTCGCATATAAATATATATATATATATATATGTATATGTATATATTACTCGCATATAAATATATATATATGTATA
The DNA here is from genome assembly GCA_963556195.1 of Sepiola atlantica. Classification (NCBI taxonomy): domain Eukaryota; kingdom Metazoa; phylum Mollusca; class Cephalopoda; order Sepiida; family Sepiolidae; genus Sepiola; species Sepiola atlantica. Next base: position 68,118,446 of record OY744524.1, on the reverse strand, counting down.
TATATATATATATGTATATATTACTCGCATATAAATATATATATATGTATATTATTACTCATATAGATGTCTCTATATTATTACTCATATATATATAGATGTCTATATATATTATTACTCATATATATATAGATGTCTATAGATATTATTACTCATATATATAGATGTCTATAGATATTATTACTTACATATATATATATATATTATATTACTTACATATACTCATATATAGATACCATTTTTGCAAAGAATTGTGACTGGAGATGAAAAATGGGGTTCTTTACAAGAATACCCAACGACAATGGTTAAACCGAAACCAAAGTCCACAGTTTGTCCCAAAACAAGGACTATACCCAATAAAGGTTATGCTCTCTTTATGGTGGAGCATGAAGGACTGATTCATTATGAGTTACTAGAGCCTAATCAAACAATCACAGCAGTAAAATATTGTTCGCAGCTAGATGATCTAAGAATTGTTGTATCAAAAAACGACCAGCATTACTCAATAGGAAGCAAAACTTCACATAGCCAAACTCACTCAGGAAAAAGTCCTAAGTTTTAATTAAGGAAGTTTTGCCTCATCCGCCTTAGTCACCTGACATTGCACCATCCGACTACAATCTTTTCCGGTCGTTGCAGCATCACTTAAACAATAAAATTCATAACATATACTCATATATAGATATATATTATCGCTAACATATCTTCATATATATTATCGCTAACATATCCTCATATATTATTGCTCACAATACCTCATATATTATTGCTCACATATCCTCATATATTATTACTCACATATCCTCATATATTATTACTCACATATCCTCATATATTATTACTCACATATCCTCATATATTATTACTCACATATCCTCATATATTATTACTCACATATCCTCATATAGATATATATGTATATTATTACTCACATATACTCATACATACACATATATTATTACTCACATACCCATACTGAATTTTTTATATGCGGTTATATAATGTGAGTACATATATATATGTATATACATGCATGTATTTGTGATTTAATAAATGAATATATATATATATATATATATATAATTTTACTTTTTAGCTAATATGTTTGTTTTATGTGCTTTTTTATCTTCGTTCTGGATTTATTATGCATTTTTATGTTAAATTTAGTTTTTAATTGATGGTATTTATTAAGACTTTTCCTGGGATATTTTGTGTTTGGGGTGGAATTTTGGACTGTTTTGTACATGTAAAATTAATGTTTGTTTTTTATTGCACTTACGATATTTCCGATTTGAAAATAGATTACCATGTTATGAGGAGGATTAGCACTTATGTTATGCTTCAGCGTTTGAATTAAATTAATGCTGCTTTGAAACAGCTGTAAACAATCATAATATCTTGATATATACTCTTGATTTGGAACTCCATTTAGTAAATGTTTTGAATCCTGAAAAGCTAATATATATATATATATATATGCGTGTGTTGGGGAGGCGTATGTATGTCGACACAGAAAGAAAAACAGAATCTATCGTTTTAATTTGATTTAATGCTTTGATGAAAAACCCCTAAAAGTTTAAAAGATTGGAGTTTAGAGAAGCAAAGTCGAGTTGAATGAGACGAGGGTCTCCGAGACGGAATTAGGGTTAGGGTTAGGGTTAAATGACTTGAGCTTGACAATATGACTTATGAGAATTTCAGATTAAGGAGAGATTGAAAAAATAAAAAACGAAAAAAAAATAGTGTATTTACAACATCGCTTAAAAGAAGAAAAAAAATTTTAAATAAGAAATCAAAGGCAAACCAAAATCATCTGGGTGCGGTTTTGTTATCAATATCACGAAAGAGTATTTGGCTTTTATTTTCAAATGTAGACATTTTATAGGCTTTAAACCCAATTCAAAAAGTTTAATTACCTTCTGACAGAATGAAGGAGACCAGTCTTTTCATATGAAATCATTTAACTTAGTCAAGTCAAAGACTGTGCTGTAGAACGTTAATGAAATTTGAAGGGTTAACATCTTGCAAACCATTAATAGCTATTTAAATAAAACAAAAACGAACAAACGCATGTATATGATTAATTATTCCCTTATGGGGTGTCCTGTTTTTTATTTTATTTATACAACATATAAAGTTAAGTCGGTCTCTTTCTCAATTTCTGTCATTGATAGATTTCTTCCTATAGAATCAATATTTTAGTATTGTCCCTATTTACTTGCCTACCCACAAGGGCATAGTTACACAAAAGGACAGAAAAGATGACATATAGTAGCAAAACAGATACTACACTTTGCTCCTAGCCAATTTTATTGCGGGTCGTTGCAGCATGTTAAGAAAAATAAAATGAAACTCGATGTAATTCCTTTCATAAAATACTTTGTCTGGATTTGAATTATTTCCAAATGGCCACCATATTAAAAAAGGGACATAACTGTGTTTGTCCATACATAGTTACTTATGTTTGATTCAAATTGCATAGTATAAAAAGAGAAACAAAACAAATTCCGAGTAAATACATAGTAATATTAATATGAAAGTATTATAAAGTTAAACATTACTGATTGTGTATTGCATCCAGGTAAACATTAGCTAAAAAGTAGCACATATTATATATAACAAATTTTATATGACAACATTAGTTAATTTGACTTGGTACAACTATTGATAGTTATTTTTTTTAAATGCATGTATAGGATTGATTATTCCATCTGGGAGTGTCCTTATTTTCATTTATCTAATACATAAAGTAAAGTCAGTCTATCGTTTCTTTGTCATTGATAGTTTTCTTCTTACAAATCAATATTTAATTCTGGTTCGTCATTTTTTATTTCTAGTGGATCGTTGCAGCATGTTAATAAAATGCAACTTGATTTAATTCCTTCCAGAAAATACTTTGTGCAGGTTGGAATTATTTTTTAAATAACCGCCATCTTAAAAAAAATTGACATAACGCTGTAATTATCCATACAGAGGTGTCTCCCTTTGATTGATATACCAAAATATAACTGGCAGAGTTTTAAAAAAATTGCAATTAAATACACTACCGGGAAACGCCCAATCGGGACAGCTAGTTGTACAATAAAAATAATGTAATTCAACTAAATACACTTCTTGAATATTGAGCCAAGCATTATTCTCAGCTGAGGGGTTAATACCATTACCTAATGTTATTGGTGTGTAAGTTAAGATAAGATATTACTTAATGGCACATCAACCCTAAGGGTCATTTCATGCCATGAATGTAGAAGGAAATATCCTTCATTTGAGTCTTAAGTCAGTGGGTTATTTATAGTCATTAGTTAAGAGCTTTAGTATTTTAAATTGTTGTCATTTTGGTGAAGTTTTTATGCTTTAAGTTCTTTATATCCTCAAATGTTTAATCATGGTTTTTGGTTTGGTTGTTTTTGTTTCACAGCATATCGACCCAGGTCATTTAATGCTGAATCCGGTCATTTTGGTGAAGGTTTTTATGCTTCAAGTTCTTTATATGTTTAAGTATTTATTCATGGTATTTGTTTTGGATTTTGCAGAACATGATTGAGTTTTGCAAAGAAAAAAAAAACATCAATGTTTGGTGCATTTTGAGTCAGGAAGTCAATAACTTCAGACAGCCTGACTTGGTAGCGCCAGTAGGTTCTATTTGACCCATAGATGGGGCCCTTACAGGTACTACCCAGGACCTATTAGTGTGTAAGTGAATACAATAGATCAGATATAAATTGACCACTTAATAGTCAACGTTAGCATCCATTAGGACATCTGCTAAGATTAACCAGTGCAAGGTATTTATCTTTGAAATTTTACAAAAAAGTTCACAGTATAGCAAATTTTCTTTATAAAATAAGATGTGGCACAAGGGCGAAATTGGGTGGGATGGGGTCGTCTGTCATCCTCTTGGTCTATTCTTTAAACTAGTTTAATTCATCAAAATACCATATTGACTATGGGTAAAACTTACTTAACATTAGCCCCAATGTTTTGACCATTTTTATTTACAAAAAATATATGTACAAACTCATCGGTTGGGGTGGGGGGATGCTAAAAAACAAGAGATTTCTGAAAAATAAAATGCGAAGTGTTGTGGTTAGTAGGACTCTCCCAAATCTATCTAGGTATCAGCTGCTCACTGTTTTCCGGGTTCTTTCAAGAGTCGAAAACAAGCAAAACAGTTTCTAAGTGAAAAAAAAGGACTCATTTTTACCACTAGCTAAGAAACTTTGCTAACTGGATGGGGTCTGGTAAGACCTCAGGTCGGCATGCACCATACCTAGGCAAAGAACACTGGTTCCTCTAAACACTCTTTAGCTAGCAGTGTGTATCCACCTCCTTTTGAATGCAATCTCCTCCCATCACATCTGATTTTCACTTTAAGCTGATGTTAAAGTGCGAAATCAGATTGTGCATGCGGTCAGATTATCTGGTTTAAACGTAATCCACAGATGTGCACGTTTCGTCTTCGTTAAGGCTTATCAGTGTAGCTATATACATTTGATGTGCCTGCCACACAGCACAAATCTCAGCCAACACTGACTTAAAATCCAACATCCTAGCTGACGCGCCCACAGAGACAACTGTTTGAATGAGAAGGAAATATATCATTTATTTTTATGATATATTAAGTTTCTAAGAGGATTTACTGTCAAGAGAAAGAATCTTGCATTTTTGCTAGACAGAAACTTTACCTTTCTTCATCAGAGTGCTCACAAAGGGAGGTGTTTTATATATATATATATATATATATATATATATTTAAATGTACTTGTGGGTATAACTTTTTCTTCTATGTATTTCAGCAAAAAATGTTCTGTTGTGGGAGTTGGCTGCGAATAAGGTGTTTTTGTATATTCGTAGCTTTTGCTTGAATGTTTGGTTTTCCATTTCAACATAAATGGAAAGCCAAACTTTATTACTTCTTATAAGAGTGCCCGGCCGAAATGTGGGCTACAAATAATATAAATATAAATATATATGTGTGTGTGTGTGTGTGTGTGTGTGTGTGTGTGTGTGTGTGTGTGTCTTGATATTCGTTTTGGTTATTGACCTACATAAGGATGCAACTAATATTTTTCATTGGTTTGCTTTGAAAAAAGAGTGAATTTATTATTAAGAAAAAATGTGTTTTGAAATGGGCAGAAACAATTGTACGAATAAAGATGCCTTTTAAAACAAATTCGCCTAGATGTTCTCCCCAGCTTGAAACCAAAGGTACCATGTTTATCTGAACTTCTGTAACATTATAAAATTTTCCTTTATAGAAAAGTTGGTATTCATTAATGAGGTTGGAGACGTTTTAATTTTTCAGCCTAACTGGTGAATATTTTATGCACTGATGAAGCCTCATCAAGAATATCGATGATATTTTGTATATCATGAAAATATATGTTCTTGAGAAGGACAGAAACAATTGTTTGCAAATAAAAGTGCTTTTGAAAGGAATATAGAATATTTTCTCTGAAGAACTAAGGTTTACATGATGCTAAATTAACAGCTCCAGCTACAACATCAACCTTGGTGTTAACTTAAAGAAATTTATAATATATATATATATATATATATATATATATATGCAAGGTTAGTGGGAGAAACCCTCCGCAGAGTGCTAGATTATTAAGAAAATTAAAAAATAGGAGCGTAACATTTATTTATATATGTATTACATTACACAACGCACAAGCCGCCATTTTCCGAGGACACAGATATAGGTCCCCTTTGTTTTGAATTTGAAGCAGACGGTACCGACGTTGTTCTGATCTTGTGCAATACATACATAAATAATATATATTCGAGCTTTAATTTATAGAAAAGTTATTTATTAACGAACTGAATACTAAGAAACAATGAAGACCAGATTACTTACAGGCAATCTAAAGTGAAAGCATTTCTTTTAATTGCAGTTAATTAAGTTAAATACTCAGCCGTAAAGATCACTTTCTCTTAACTGCATATATTTACAAGTGTTCCACTTAAAGACTAATTTGTAACAATTTACGATAAATCTACAGATTTGGGATTCGAGTGCGCTTAACAATTAGACATTTTGATGCCAGTTACTTTGAGAAATCCATACAAGCATTCATTTATGAAGCGCAGACTTTTATTGTTATGGATGGGCCATATCAACTGTACTAGTATCAATGCTTGAATAACAAGTCATCGTCATCAGGTTTTGGTATTTAAGGTGCTGCGTGTGTCCAGGAGTCTAGGATGGGCAACACCAGGATACATCCTACACCTGCCCTCCATGTAATCCTATCCAAAGGGTTTATATAAGTCATGTTTAAAGCAGAGCCTGTCCTGTGCAGTTCTAGGAGGTCCACCCACCCAGGCTTTGCCTCCCCTCTTTGGGTAGGAGTAAGTTAATTGCTTACTGCTTGAGGCGCCCCTACCGGGGAATGCCGACGGGGCTGCCCAGGCAATTTTTGATGGTCAGAGTGCTCACCTCTCGGGCGCTGGCTTTTCAACCCCCACTTTCCGACCCGAGCTTGGGTCACATCTTACTTGTGGGAGTAGGATAAAAACTGGCCTTGTGCCTAACTCCTGGAGAGGAGTAAATTACACTTAAATTAAAGCAGTTAAGTCACTTCGTATGCACTCAAGCCAGGTTTTCCATGCACCCTAGTGCCCAGCGTATCCATGCTTGTTATTAAGTTGATGCAAAAGGTGACACGCTGTACATGGTCAAACCATCTGAGACCCTGAGCGCATAATCCCACCAATACTAAGCCTCCGATAAAGCACAGTTGCAAATAATTATCAATATCTACATGTGAAAATAGCTATTCTTTTGCATCTAATACCAAGGGAGGTAATTCAGTATATATTTAAGCAAACGCAATCAGCAACAGCCTGACGTATCAGTATTATTTGTAATGTTAACAAGACAGCTGTTTTTTTTCAAAGTGAATGTCCCTATTTCTTATCTGATCTTGATCACATTTAACTATGCTCGAAGAAAGTCCAACATTTCCCCACACCCTAACTTGTCGTCCGCACAACACAAAAAAGAGTCAACATTTCTATCGTAGCTTACAAAACTTCATATTTTGATGTACCATTATAAAATTTGCCATATTTCTGTTAAGATAAAGATAGGTTTGTGTATAGGTTTATGTATTTGTATGTACATGATTCACTCCTAAACTAATTAACCGATCATTATAAGTTTGGGAACACAGCGGCTAAGTGTAAGGGTCGATAAAATCGTTTATTTAATCTTACATTTGTAAGATGTGAATCCACGAATATTTTGACACCGTTTGGAAAAAGCAGGATTACGAATATTTTTTTATGGAAGTCACTCCAAACAAGGCATGAGGCCATTTGATGTAAGGATCTAAAAATTTAAAAAATGCTACTTCACGGTCAAAAACAAGCCAACGATAAGTGTTAGATGGATAGATTCCGACCCAGAAAACCGTAATTCTTCCTCCTTTGTCAGAAATACCACTCATGGAATGTGAGGACTAAAGGACAAAATAAGGGAAGCGAGAGTTACGAGGCTGCCGAAAGTAAACCAAAGATATACTTTCTACTCTCCTACATATTTATATATACAAATTATTTATTTAAAAACAATATGTTACATATATAAGAAACGTACCCTAGTTTCATTGACATGGATTGACATTTTACTGTTTAGAAAAGCCTGTAACAGGCTTTTCTAAACAGTCTTGAGATCTCACATTCTTGCAATCGAGCACTTTATTGATTTTTTTTAACATGCCCGACTCACTAATTATATATATATATATATATATATATAATAATAATCCAGGTAAAACATCCACAGGGTAGTAATCCAAAGAATTTCAACCGGGTTTATAAAAAGTGCTCAATATAAAATAGAGCTTTTATATATGATTATTTTTATTTACACAGACATGTACAAAATCTGCGACACTGGCATGTCGATGTTATCGATCAAAAGCTATTATAAACTGAGATCTCATCCGGCAGAGTTAGAATCCGATCTTAACCTTAGATCATATTTGGAAAGAAAGGTTTCATTATTTCCAAATATGATCTAAGGTAAAGATCGGATTCTAACTGCCTGGTGAGATCTCAGTTTATAATAGCTTTTGATCGATAACATCGACATGCCAGTGTCGCAGACTTTATATATAATATATATATACGCACACACACACACACACACACACACACACTAGACCTTTTATTTATAGAAAAGTTTCTTAGTCTATACCTTATTAATGAACAAGAAACTTAATTTTCCATTGTTGGTAAAATGATAAATATTTATTGCTTTTAAACTACCGGTAACACTAACATCTATATATCATAACAACGAACTTAGGTAAAAATGGCACTGGAAGAAATGTCACGGTAAAAATGGCACATATAAAATGGCACGAGTGGTTAAATAGGAGAAAATGGCTTAAGTGGAAAAATATAGATGAAAATCTCAGAATTAATTTATCAAATCACTATTTTTAATCAATAAAATAAAAAGAAAAAATAGTTAGAAAAATCTATTTGCGTAATGTACGCCCGTCCCTGCCCTTATCAGGCTGGCGTCTTATCAATTTGGTTACTGTGTCAGTGTTATTAATACACAAATTATAAAGCATGCTATGGTAAGATTATTGTGAAAGTAGGACAAATAACATTAAATTGAGTGAAATTGCTTATAAAAATATAGAGGAAAGAAAGAGCATCAGCAGTGAAATTCCAAAAAGGTTTCTTCACGGTGTCATTGGTGTCAGGAGGAGGACTTAGACTGTGGGATATTTAGCTCCTTCAACATTTTATATATTAATAACCAAAAACCAAAATTGTTGGTCAGATTAATAAGTTTGATGAAGTCGATTGAAAACCAATATTTGCCAAAACAAACTGGCTGAATAGTTTTAAGTATACACCTTTGTTAACAAAGCAATTAAGGTCAAAGAAATAGAGGAAAACTGGCTTTATCTATTTATATAAAGTTAGGTATGTATATGTTTATATAATTCTATGTACAGGATTCACTCCTAAACTAATAACCGATCAATTATGAATTTTTTACCACAGCTGCTAAGCGTAAGGGTCGGTAATGTGGGTTATATTTAGTTCAAATTAAGTTTTATGCAAAGGGAGAAAAGAAGGTATGAAAGCTCTAAGTGAAAATTCAGGTACATCCGATTTTTGTGAAGTTTAATAATTCTGCAGGGTCCTGATTCTTTGCAGTGTTTTAAAGGGTTTTTAAGGGCATAATATGGACAAAAGTTCCCATTGGAAAATTCAAATATATCAGATTTGAATTAACTGTGATCAATAGTCATTAAACACCATTTAAGTAAGATTCCCCGAATTTAAATTTCTTCTTAAGACCCCTTAAGCTATTTTCTAGAATCAAAATCATGTAATGGATTTTTATCAAAACTGGAATTAGGATTTTAGATATAAAGTTTAGTAGAATTACATCTTGATTTTAATCTTTGTAAGGGGACATAAAAGTGGTGCAAATTTTAATTTTACTCGTTCTGGTACGGGTATTTTTCTACTTCTATATGTAAAATGATACGCCAAATTTGATAATAGTACATCAAAACATAAAGTTTTCATAGGCTATGATAAATAATGTTGACTCTTATGTGTTGTGCGGTTGGCAAGTTAGGCGGTGGGGGTGGGAGAGACTGTTGGACTTTTTTATGCAAGATCTGATCGGAAAATAGTGTCATTCGCTTGAAAAAAAAAAAAAGAAAAAAACAGTTGTTTTGTTTAAATTACAAATAATACTGATACGTCATACATGTGTTGATTGCGTTTGCTTTAATATATACTTAATTATCTCCCTTGGTGTTACATACAAAGGAATAGCTATATATATATATATATATATATATATTGATAATTATTTGCACTTCGTATAGACAGATGTCGTTTAAGGGATAACACAAGTGCAGTTGATGTGTAATGTGTTTGTTTTTCTCCTATTATATCTAAATCCTCTTAATGTGACTGTTCAAAGTTTGTTCGAAATTAGAAGTGATATTGTGGTCTATTGATCCAAAAGTCAATTTTTAAAGTGTATAACTACTTGGTCTTTTGGATAAGAACACAGTGTACTATCTGTTCTGATACTACACTTAATCTTTTCTGCCCCCAGTCAGTGAAGACAAAATCCCTCTAGATTGAGGCAATTTTAATTTTGGTTTCAATCCAGACTGCCCCTTTTTGGGGAGCTGTATTTTCCCCACATTAAAAAAAGGTTACTTAGTTTAAAAAAATATATTTATGCAATGTTTTTTTGTTATGTTAATTTCTTTAAATTTGTAAAACGCTTATCCAGTTAAAAAATAAATCTTTAGAGTTTTTATTTATCTCCTTAACCCGACGGTGGGAATATGTTACTCAAACGTCAGATTTGAAAAGCTAGCGTCCTAGAGGAAGAGCACTCCAGACGAACAAAAATTGCCTGGGCAGCCCCGTCGGCATTCACCAGGCGATTAGCAATAAAGTAACCCCTTCTCAAATGGCGAGAAGGTAAAGTCTGGGAAGGTGGACCTTCTAGAACTGCACAGGAGCATACCCAAGACAGACAAAAAATAAACCATCCTCAAAAATGGCCGGTCTGATTTTGTAATGAACTAACTTCGGAGGGTTGAGTTACATTAGATTTGAACACGGATATTGACATTGTAAAAACCACTACCTTAGTAACGTGTATGCTGCCTATTCTTTTTTGTCAACTAATCACATGTTTCTATTTGCGTACAGACAAACATCCAAAACACCATGAGTTTTTAACAGTCTATAGATGAATACAAATATAGACCACTGACATAATGAAACAGAAATATTTTCTTTTTTTTTCTTTTGATTAATAAATTCAGTCATACGCCATTAGGAGGAATAAAATGGTATTTGCTTATATAATTATTTTCTGGATTTTAAAATGCTTCCCGTGGCTTAAAAATAAATAAATATTAAATCATCAATTTTCTTGGTAAAGTAATTTCCCTTGTAGATTGTAGAAAGAACCATTGCCTGTTTTTAAGGAGGAGGAGGAAGGGGGATAGGATGGAGATGGATGGGGAGAGGAGCAAAATTAATGTCTGCAGATTTGATAATGTTTTAATTAAAAATACAGATAAATCAATCATGGCAGTTGGCACCAGTTAGTCTCACAGACCAAAAGAAGAATAGTTTGAAAGCTTTTCATAACCTTTAGCAATGTCTAGGAAAGGAATTTCCAAATTGTGGTCTGCAAAAATTATGATGCAGTTTGTGAACATTCTAAAAAATTGTGTGTGTGTATGTATATACATATATATATCATAATTTTGTTGAAAGAACCAATAAAGAACTCGATCGTAGGTTCTACAAGAGCTAATATAAAGTATATATATATATATATATATATATATATATATATGAAGAAGAATGGAAAGGAATTAGAGAAGCAAAAGCCAAATCAAAATTCATTTTCTACCTGCTCTATCCTGGATATTGAGCTGTATACTCTTCACAATAGGTTTTACCTTTCCTAAAAGTTCGCTTTTAGTACACCACTTATATATATATATATATATATATATATATATATATATTTTATATATATATATAAGTATATAAAATATATATAAGTATATAAAATATATATTCACAAAGGGACAATCGAAGTGAACAACGCGTTGCAACGTCCACAGATATGGTGAATCGTTGTTTTTCTGTTTTTCCTCATTTCATCTCTAGTTTGTTTTTTTTATAACTAAGGCGCTGATGATTGGAGTGGACTATTACAAGACGGTTTCTACCCCAGAGACTCTTTGTCAATAACAATGAAACCCCAGTACACCAAACAGACACTAAATGAAATACTTACCTATATATATATATATATATATATATATATATATATACACTAGCAAAAACTATCCACCCTCCGGGCGGCAATTACTAATGCTCTGGTCTTCTTTACATAAACCAAAGAAGTAATTTTCATTTGACATTTTAGTAATTTAGAGGAAATTAAAAAAAAAATGATGAGTGTCATAGTGTTATTTGATATATTCCAATATGGGGGAAATATACTGTGCATGAACATCGTCCAAGTTTGTTTTTTTAGAAAAAAAACAACGGAAAGTTAAATTTATATGGTTGTTAAGATATTCAACGTTGATAAATTTTATTTTGTTTTAGCATAAAAATGAAAATGAATTCCCCATTAAAACTGGTTATATAATGAAATAAATAAACAAGGGTGGAACGTCGATTGGTCAAATACTCCATTTTTATATTACTGAGTAATTCAAATGGGTTCTTCGTATTTTTCACCTTTATTATAAAAGAAAGAAAAGTACATAAAGAATATTAAAGAAAAATACTTTTTTTTTGTGATTTAAAAAGAAGGTTTATTTCTTTTCTATGACAAATCACCATCATCATCATCATCATCACTACCAACATGTTAACTCCTTGGCTAGGTGCAAAATGTAGTATCTGTACTGAATCTGCACTTAGTTTTATGTTCTGCCAGTGAAGGGGAAATCCTTCTAGACCGAGGCTATTGAAATTTTTGTTCCAATTCAGAGTGCCCATTTTGGGGGAGCTGGATTCTCCCCACCTTAAATATTGATATTGTGCCTAACTCTGCTCTCATAGGAGGAAGTAAATAGGAATAGGAACAACAACATGAGCAACAAATTTATTTAAAAAAATAATAAACGCATGTATTTAATTATTAACAGATTAGAAAATATTAATTCATTAAAAACTTAAAAGTAAATAAATATGCAAATGAGAGGCTAAGAAGATGATATCATGATGAACAAACTATATACACTGAACCCCCCCCCCCCCCCCCCAAAAAAAAGAGGGGTTAATGCCTGGGAAGATGGTATCATGACAACAGAATAAATAGTACAGTAACTCCCCCCATACACAAAACTGGTAATTGTGAGGAAATGGTATGGTGGAGAACGAATGTATACTGTATGGCCTTCCCCCCAAAGAGGAGGTAATGCCTGGGAATAATGTATCATGACGAATGAAAACATACTACAGAGAATTAAATAAGCATAAACCGTTTTAATGTCAATATAGTTAGAATAGGTGGAAATTACTTTTGCCTTTATTTAGATAACATTAAAAACCATGGCAAGTTTCATTGTCCACGTTAGACACTTAAATGAAAATTGGCTGAAAAAATATAGTCGCCATCTTTATAAACAAAGATGAATATGCTGGCTAAGGAAGAACGATAACTTTCAGAATTTTCTAGTTAAAAAAGATATGTTTATTATAAACTTGAGTTATCGTTCTTCCTTAGCTAGTATTATGGTGAACGAACATATATTACACTGACCCCCCTCCCCCGACAAACGATAATATCATGATGAACGAACACTACTTCCCTCCACCAAAAAAGGAGGAAGTCATTCTTCCGTGGACAATTTTATGAGAACAGAACTGATACTACACTACCCTCCCCCATCCCTTAAAAGATATTCTGACTAAATCGAGTCTTGGGGAGTTTTCATTCTAGGAGAATTCCCTCCTACACACTTTTAAGCACTTTTTGGATTAACATATACAACCTACCAAATGTAATACGGTATGATTAATTTTATTGCTCCCGGCAAACACTGAGTTTCTTGCCTAGTATATTACACTATAACGAAACACATTGAAGTTATTTCTCCCAGACATTGCTGCATTGAACCATATACCACTAAATAATAATCATGCAGTATTACATATAGTATCATTCCAGGGTGAAATGATTAGGCTAAAAAAACGAATTATATATAAATAAATATATTAAATATATTTGTTCACAGACACGTGCTTTGTTGTCTCTATGACTCATCAGTGTGGCTAGGTGCAGCTAGATTCAAAACCAAGATCCCAGTGTTTGGCGTCGGCTACTCTACCAAGTGAGCTATCAAATCCACCATTTATAGTGGGAGGGAAATTATATTGTATTTAAATGGGACTATTTATTTTTAAAATATTTTCTTACAATACTGATAACAGAAAGTATTCAATTCTTTGTACGGAAGAGTATTGCTTTATGCTAAGTGGAAATCACCATTTCCACCACATCATTATTATAAAATATTACTATTGAAAAGTATAACTATATTATTAAGTATTATTTACCTCCTTCGCAGGAGGTTAGACACAAGGTCAGGTGGGGTTTTGAAAAGCCAGCACACTAGGTGAAGTGCACTCTGGCTTACAAAAAATGCCTGAGCAGCCCGTCGGCATTTTCTAGTTGGGACGCCTCAGCAATAAACTAACCACTTCTCAGAGAGATGGTAAAGCCTGGGATGGTGAGCCTGCTAGTTCTGAACAGAACCATAGCTCCCCCCCTGAAAGCAACAAAGCCACTGTCGGACTAAGTGCTCGTAATTTATTACTTTTATATTATTATTACAAGAAACTAAGATGATAAGAAAGTGTATAGCATGGCTTTAATTTAGAATACAATATGGGTACCAATATTCGTCAGCAGCTTCTCAAACTGCCTGGGAAACACAGCAACTAATTTTACAAGGAACTCTTTTTTTTTAAAACTAATGAGTCACCACTTATCAAGGCTAAAAAATCTCGAGGATAAAGATTAATCAGATGGATAGATATACAGTTGAATGAATTGCTTCCTTCCTGTTTTGTTCTTTAGCGTATTGACTCTTGTTTTCTAACGAATGGTATGTCGAGATTATCAATCCTCTCATAGTATTCATCATGATTCAACTGTTAATCTATCCATCGCATTAATCTTCATCCTCCAGTGTTTGTTTTTAGTCTAAAAAAGTTGTGACATATTAGAAAAAAAAAGAAAAAAAGGTTTTCTTGTGAAATCAGTTGATGTGCTTCTCAGGCAGCGTAGACAGCTGGTGGTGAATGCTGGCGCCCATATTGAATTCTAAATAAAACTATGCTGTACACTTTCATATCATATTCATTTCTTGTAAGAATTATATTTCAGTAATAAATTACGAGCACATAATAGTAGGGAATTACTTTTCAATCTCACTGTATATATATATATATATATGTATATGCAAATGCAAATGTCAAAACAGTTTAAAGTGGCGCTGGACGCAGCATGGTCATTAATTTTTGGATGGTTACTCCTATATATAACCCTTTCCTCTCTTTCATAACTCGATTTTGCATGACATTCCCTGTGTTAATCTTTTGCAAAAATATATTAAATTGAATTGAAAAGTAAATACATTCATAAAAAATCATGTTTTATTAGTAAATTAATTGTTAGCAATTTTACTCAAATAAAACAAATAGTCTAATGATTAATATTTATAATTAATGTTTATTAATTACTTATGGCGTCATTCGGGGTTCTACTTTCTGTAAATTATGCAGATTAAGGAAGACGTGGAAGCGTCAACGGTCGAAGGAAGACGTGGAAGCGTCAACGGCCGAAGGAAGACGTGGAAGCGTCAACGGCCGAAGGAAGACGTGGAAGCGTCAACGGCCGAAGGAAGACGTGGAAGCGTCAACGGTCGAAGGAAGACGTGGAAGCGTCAACGGTCGAAGGAAGACGTGGGAGCGTCAACGGCCGAAGGAAGACGTGGGAGCGTCAACGGCCGAAGGAAGACGTGGAAGCGTCAACGTCCGAAGGAAGACGTGGAAGCGTCAACGTCCGAAGGAAAGCATGGAAGCGTCAATGTCTGAAGGAAAATTTGCAAAATTTCAGCCTTATCAGATTAATAGTTTTTGAGTTATCAACATTTCCATGGAATAACTTTGGTAATACTTCATACAATATGAAGAAGTAAGGCCTACAATAGAATTTAGCCCATCCTTACATTGTCAGGCAGAGATATTCAGTCTCACGGCTGACTTATGTTCTTGTTTTTATATACCAATGAGTCACTACTATGAGAAGATTGGAAATGATTGGGGAAAAAGGACAGAATTTTAGATATAGTTTTTAAAAAAAGAATAGAAAAGGAATCTTAAAGCGAGGAACAATCGAAAAATGTGCGCGCCTTCAAAACGAGCACATTTGGAAGACATAGAGACAAGGAACTCTGCTAAATACTTGGTAAAAAGAAAAAAGTGACAATCCATCTACACCCAGCTGAGACTGTTGTGGTCATTAACTGTTCTGTTTTCGAAGTTAGGAGCAAAGCTGAATGGTAAGAGCAGGAGACTAAAAGGAAAAACGACTGGAATTTTATTGGTAAGTTTTTTTTTTCCTGAAATCTTCTAAAAGAGAAAGATACAAAGAAGCAAAGAAACTGTTTTTTTCAAATGATGAAGAATACAAATGATGAAGAATACAAATGATGAAGAATACACTGTTGCATAACACATTGTTGTGATGACATACATACACACACTATACAAAATCCTTGTGTACATTTACACATTTAACACCGTTGAGATATGTTTTATTTCTGTATACACAGCTTTACATAAACACCAATACTTAATCCTTTGCAATGATCCATAAAAATCACCCTCTTATTAGATACTAGCATAGCTACCCGGCTTTGCCCGGGATCATAGACTACAAAATATTAGTTAAAAAGTGTGTGTAGAATCTTTTTAAAAACTCTCTCTATGTTCCTCTATCTCCCTCTTATATTTTAACGTATATAAACGTTAAAATATACATTACATTTTTAAAAGTCAAGAATAAAAGTACCAGTTCCTACCAAAGGTTGATGGAGAAAAAAAATCGACCTCTCACTTTTGAATAATTTTATTCCTGTTGAATGAAGTAATGAATATAAAAAAAAATGATATGTCCATATTCTGTGTAAAGCAAATCATTACAGTCTCATTAAACCCTTATCCTCAAGTAGCTTTTGGCCTTGATAAGTGGTGACCCCAACTTTTAAAAAAAGTACAAGCAAAATCATTTGCGAATTTCATAAAGAAGCATGAAGCTAACATAGCAGGAGAAAAAATGTTGACGTCACATGTTATGGTGGTGAAATTAGAAAGTATTTAGAGATTCACACTTTTTATATATTATTGATTAATAACAAATGCAATAATTCAGTATTATCAGTAATTAGAATTGGTAGTGGCATTTACTGCTGATAGCAAAAATGGTGGACATTTTAATGTAAATTTCCTTCAGAAAAAAAAAGCTGGCTTCCTGCAGAAAAATATTGTCCGGGTAGGATAAAGTATATAAGCAAAGAAATTGAATCGAATAACAATGTTTTTTCTTAACAACATGGACTGACGCTAAAAAAGAAATGGCTATTCAGAATGAAATATTGATATTTTAGGAGAGAAGCAATTTAGGTCAGAATCTGAAAATCCAACCGACTTTATTTTATATATTAGATGTATATTTGTTCCCATTAAACGTTGAAATGGAATTATTAATTAAAATGAGCAATGCCTTAAAAAGACATAAATAAATAAATAAATCTTGACCACTGAAATTAAAATTATTTATATTCATAAAACTATTTAATTTATTATCTTTTCAAATGTTTAACTTTATTTGTGGGGGAAAAACGCCTCATTTATACACACATGCAAACTAAAACAGTTTTTCATGGGTATTGGTAGGGATAGCTTTGAGAATCCGACTAACTTTATTTTATATACTATATATATATATATATTCAATTAATTTTATTATTTACATTCAGGAAGTTATGATGGACCTATTACATTTATAATCTGTTCACATTTTAAAACTTTGTGGGGAAAAAATGCTGCCTTTTTACACCAAAGCACAGCTTTTTTTACAATAGGCTTTTTAATGGCTTCCTAGAAGTTGTAGCCTTGCGATCACATAAACAGTCAGTCTACGATTTGGAAAATAATTTAAGCATTCTAGCTATTTAAGCAGACACAGCGTATTTAGAGTTATCAAATTCAAATATTTGCTTGCTTCACTCAATAACTCTGAACAGACTTTTATGGTTGGTGTCATAAGAAAGAGACAAATGATGAAGGATAAACATGTCATTAATTTTGTTTCTCTTGGGAATTGATATCTTTCAGATTTTGGCCTCACAGACCTGACAAACATTGGAACAAATAACCTTGGGGAAAAAAAAAAAAGAAAAAAAAGAAAAAAAAAAAGATCTCCACGACAGTAATTACAAACCCACCCCCACCCCAGAGCCAAGGAGAAAAATGGAGACAATGCACCATATAACAATTTAATCACAACGATGGCAAAATTACATGAATTGCAGTTTCAATTGCTTCGACACTCACCCTAGTCTCCAGATCTAGCCCCAGCGATTACTGGTTGTTTGCAGACCTCACAAGAATGTTCAAAGGAAAGAGATTTGGCTCTAATGAAGAAATGATATTGGAAACTGAGGCCAAAGACAATCGTTTTATTAAAATGGCATTGAATTGTTAGAGAAGCGTTGGAATCAATGTGCGATCACATTAACTTTCTTTTCTTCTTTGAACTGTTTAATTACAGTCATTTTTTTTTTGTCTAGGTCAATTGCCTTTCTTTCCTTGTGGAGTAGATAATGGAACCATACTCCTGGGTTATTTTGAAGAAAATAAATTAAAAACGCAAGATATAAATGGACATGAAGGATGTTCGCTGTAACGGGTGCTAAGTGTGCAGAGGCATGTGAGGATTATATCATGTTAAATCAAGAGCTCTATACATATTATATACTATTGAGCTACTGCAGACATCTTTACGTGAACCATAAGAAGTTACTATAAAATATCATCATTACGGTATTTGATCACTCCTGGAGGAGGAATCTCTCCCTGCTTTCCGTCCACCTTATTGGTGACTGTCATTCAGGGGGTTTTGCCATAGTCGCCACGCTAGGCAATGCGAATTGGCCATATACAGCGCCTGGTATTCACCAATTGTCACCCATCTGGTACTGACCAAGCTCAACGTCGCTTAACTTCGGTGATCTAGTGGGAACCGGTGTGTCAGCGTGATTATTCCATATATTATAAATATATAGATAGATATAGCTATATATTTTTTTTTTTTTAAATTTTTTTTTAACATAGTTCACCCCAAACAAGGCAGGACGCCACTGTAGACATAAGGGGCTACTGAGAAAAAAGAAGAGGGGAGAAGGTAGGGTGCAGTCAACCTAGATTGGGATCTGCGCAGCGAGATGTCTGTTTACATTAGTTTTAAACTTCTGCATGTCTGTACTGTCGGGGAAACAGGGGAAGGGAGGGAGTTCCAGAGGCCAGCAACACGAGGAAAGAAGCTATTTGAGTAGAAGGCTCTCTGACATCTGGGGAACTCCACAGTGAATTAATGAGATTTAGTTGATTGTCGAGTTAGTCTAGTGAATTTACGTCGAGGGGGCACCAGAGTAGCCAATTCATCGGAGCATAATCCATTGAAGTATTTGTAAAACAAGCACAAGGATGCTACATTGCGGCGATGGGACAGGGACTGGAGCTTGGTTGACAGTGGGGGGCCTATTAGGTTGGCGATTCTTTTTTGGACCTAGTCAAGGAGGGAGAGACTAGTAGATGATGCACCAGCCCAGATGTGACAACAATACTCCATGCATGGGCGGATGGTGGCTTTGTAGAGATACAGGATAATGTCAGGTGAGAGGAGTTTACTAGCACGGTAGAGGGAGCCAACCTTCTTTGCGGCAGCCTTGGCAATGTTTTCGATGTATTTGTTCCAATTCATGTTACCTGTGAAGGTTAGGCCGAAGAGTTTGAATGATAAACTCTCAGGTAGGGTGTTATTAGCCATGACAATCGGTGGTTGGAGATGGTTCTTTGTAGTTATTGAAGGAAAGGAGCTTTGTCTTAGCGGCATTAAAAGTTACCAACAATTTGTGACCCCAATCAACTACAGTCTGGAGGTCATTTTCTAAGGATTCAGCTAATGCCTCGGATATGATCGCGTCAGTTTTGCCAACATGACGAGAGTAAAGCATGGTGTTGTCAGCAAATAAACCAATCTCAGACACTATGTCATCAGGGAGATCGTTTATATAGATCAGGAACAACAGAGGTCCAAGGATAGATCCCTGGGGTACACCAGCATTTATGTTATGTTGCTTAGATGAATGGCCATCGAGGACAACCTGGATTTTTCTTTTGTCTAGGAAGGATCTGATTATGTTAAGTAATTGCCCAGTAATACCGTATGAGCGTATTTTCAGGAGAAGCCCTTTATGCCATACCTTGTCAAAGGCCTTGGGGTCAGTCCAGCCAATTTCAGTGAGGGCTTGGAATTGATGTTCTCCAAATCTCCTGAAACTTTCAGATTCTTTTAGTACCATTGAAAGGAGTAAATCCTGAAAATTTCAGCTCAATTCCTTTTTCCGTTCAAATTTTATGGCCTTTTGAGAATTTTCATATCGCTGAAATTTTTTCGACACTGAGGATTTTCTCAATTTTGGAAGCCAATTTTCAGAAATTGTTATATTTAAAAAGGTCTGGATGAACTGCTTTCAATTATGTCCATAGAATACTATAAGAATAAGTTTAATTCATGGTTTCTAACCAAATTGGAAAAAATGTACGGAGCTAACAAAAATGACAAAAATTGAAAAAATCACCCCCAAAAGTCAAATTTTGAATTTTGAAAGAGTAAGTTCTTGCTAACATTCAACCCAAAATCCTTTTAATGCTTTAAACCTCATAGTATGCTATGAATACTTCCTCAAAAAATAAAATTTAGGTGTTTAAAACAAATAAATTTGAAATTATGGGGTACCAAATATGGCAAAAAGTCCGCAAAACTTAAATTTTACGGACTTTTTTCCATTTTAGAATGGTAATAACTCAGTAACGGTTGCTCAGAACCATATAAAACTATATATTTTCTTGAAGAACACCTTGAGCTCTATTCAAAAATGTAAAATAAACCAGTTTATAAACATCCTACTAAAATCTATGGGACATCAAAAATCACAAAATTTTTAAAATTTTAACTTTCGACGAAGTTCAGAGGCCTGGAACTTGTGGCCAAGAAAAAAAATGGATTCGATTTTTTGATTTTTTCAAAGAATAGACTTTCAGGTTTTAGAAAATTATCATGAGGATGGCAAACAGGGCTTTTACTATTTAAAATGGTGCTTTCTATCATGGCACCTTTCAATATCCAAATCTGGCCTTTTCTACCATCTGCTTATAGTTTCGCAATAAAAAAACAAGTTTTAATCAAAATTTTCAACACATTTTAAAGAAATGCTATATATAGTGTAGATAGAATATATTTCATTGGACAGAGAGATATTAATATAATAAACTTTGATAAAAATAAGAGTCCTAATCAAAATAACTTTCAGCCTTTCCCATAGTTATTTTATCGAAACAGTAAAACCTTCCTGTGCTTCCAGTAGATGGTGTATCAACTTCACAGTACACATCTTCAATTGGAACCCAACAAACGTCATCACGCTGTGGCCAATAAAACTTTTCAGAAGGTCCTTTACTTTAGGATGGAGGAATTTTACATTAACATCACCATGTTCATTTGATACATCATTCGCAACACAGAAGTACCAATCTTTATCGTACTGACATACATAAAATCTACCTGGTTTGATGTCTTCAATTCTCAATTTACAATTCAATTCTCCCTTCAATTCTCCCTGATCAATTACACTTATCTGCTTCGAATGATCTGCAAAGGATGTCTTCTTCATAGTTAGACTCATGGTTGTGTTGTCAGGAATAAATTGGTGATGACTACGTGTACCTTTGAATGTACTTGATGTTGCAAATCGAGATTCAAGAAATTGAGTGTTACTAGCAACCTCCTCAGTGCTCACAAAAAAAGAGGTTATACCATCAATATCTGCTTCTGCAAACTCAAATAACTGCTTTGGTGTCAGAATTTGATTAGAGTAGGGACGTTGAAGGCTAGCATGTGCTGCTAATCTCTTGATTGTGCCACCTACGCCATCACAAGCATTCTTTCCGTGTGTTGTGGCAAAGAAGTTCCATTCTGCTTGGAGATCGAAATCGGTAAAATGATACAGCAAGTTTGTCAAGTTCTTAAAGTTCTTGTATTGTGCTGCTGAACCATCGCTAAAATAGTAAACCTTGTGCAAAAATGGGAATTCCTTGGTGATGTAATTCTGGTGAAAATGTTTCAAGAAGCTGAAGACAGTGTCATGAGTTTTATGATCACTAATGCAGGCATACGATTTATGAGAATTTATTTATGCAACATCAAGTACATTCAAAGGTACACGTAGTCATCACCAATTTATTCCTGACAACACAACCATGAGTCTAACTATGAAGAAGACATCCTTTGCAGATCATTCGAAGCAGATAAGTGTAATTGATCAGGGAGAATTGAAGGGAGAATTGAATTGTAAATTGAGAATTGAAGACATCAAACCAGGTAGATTTTATGTATGTCAGTACGATAAAGATTAGGACCTCTTGTGTTGCGAATGATGTATCAAATGAACATGGTGATGTTAATGTAAAATTCCTCCATCCTAAAGTAAAGGACCTTCTGAAAAGTTTTATTGGCCACAGCGTGATGACGTTTGTTGGGTTCCAATTGAAGATGTGTACTGTGAAGTTGATACACCATCTACTGGAAGCACAGGAAGGTTTTACTGTTTCGATAAAATAACTATGGGAAAGGCTGAAAGTTATTTTGATTAGGACTCTTATTTTTATCAAAGTTTATTATATTAATATCTCTCTGTCCAATGAAAGATATTCTATCTACACTATATATAGCATTTCTTTAAAATGTGTTGAAAATTTTGATTAAAACTTGTTTTTTTATTGCGAAACTATAAGCAGATGGTAGAAAATGCCAGATTTGGATATTGAAAGGTGCCATGATAGAAAGCACCATTTTAAAGAGTAAAAGCCCTGTTTGCCATCCTCATGATAATTTTCTAAAACCTGAAAGTCTATTCTTTGAAAAAATCAAAAAATCGAATCCATTTTTTTTCTTGGCCACAAGTTCCAGGCCTTTGAACTTCGTCGAAAGTTAAAATTTTAAAAATTTTGTGATTTTTGATGTCCCATAGATTTTAGTAGGATGTTTATAAACTGGTTTATTTTACATTCTGAGCAACCGTTACTGAGTTATTACCATTCTAAAATGGAAAAAAGTCCGTAAAATTTAAGTTTTGCGGACTTTTTGCCATATTTGGTACCCCATAATTTCAAATTTATTTGTTTTCAACACCTAAATTTTATTTTTTGAGGAAGTATTCATAGCATACTATGAGGTTTAAAGCATTAAAAGGATTTTGGGTTGATTTTTAGCAAGAACTTACTCTTTAAAAATTCAAAATTTGACTTTTTGGGGTGATTTTTTCAATTTTTGTCATTTTTGTTAGCTCCGTAAATTTTTTCCAATTTGGTTAGAAACCATGAATTAAACTTATTCTTATAGTATTCTATGGACATAATTGAAAGCAGTTCATCCAGACCTTTTTAAATATAACAATTTCTGAAAATTGGCTTCCAAAATTGAGAAAATCCTCAGTGTCGAAAAAATTTCAGCGACATGAATATTTTCAAAAGGCCATAAAATTTGAACGGAAAAAGGAATTGAGCTGAAATTTTCAGGATTTACTCCTTTCAATGGTACTAAAAGAATCTGAAAGTTTCAGGAGATTTGGAGAACATCAATTCCAAGCCCTCACTGAGATTGGCTGGACTGACCCCTTGGATATATCAAGCACTACTGCTTTAGCTTCTTTTGCCTTGTCAAGTGTATGATACATGCGTTCAGAGATGACCGTTAGGATGTCCACAGTAGATCGTGCTTGTCTAAATCCATACTGGCGTTCAGATAGAAGTTTAGCATTATCTAAGTGCCTTACTATCGCTAGATTGATTAAGGATTCGAAGATTTTAGCAAAGATCGACAGCAGACTGATTGGGCGATAGTTCTGAGGATCGGTTCTATTCCCAGAACTCTTGTAGACTGGTACCACAGAGGCAATTTTCCATCTATCGGGGAAGCAAGATTCAGCTAGGCATATGTTGTAGAGGACAGGGGCCAGTTCAGCAGAGCATTTCTTTATTAATATTACTGGTATAAGATCAGGCCCACAAAAATATCTATATATCTCTATCTATCTATATATATATATATAGATATCTATACATCTCTGTGTAAGTTAGCCATGCTGATGACGACTGTGAGCCAGAAACATGTGTCCATGGATTACTTTTATGTACGTATAAAATAAATAAAAATATATATATATATATATATATATCTATATCTCTATATATATATATCTATATATATATATATATATATCTATATATATGGTAGTAAAGTCCTAAGTCGACAATCTGTACTTATCTAGTGCTATTCATGCTATAGAATAATAAAAAAAATAGTATGCCCATTTATCAAATTGCACAGTTAATAAAATGTGAGTATGAAAAACGGGGGAGCTTGAAAAAATATATATTTTTAATTATGAAATATAAAATACTAACTTTATTAAAAAATGAAAGAAATAAAAAGTTAATTGACTTCAAATTCAATTAAGTTTCTAACAAATTCATTTTATTTAAAAAAAAAAATTATTCGGTCTGTTGGCAAAGCAATATGAACTTGATACTTATCCTTTTTTTTCATTTCTTTTCATAGGTCAGGGTGATATTTGGTGCAGACGGTAAGAAAGGTTTTAAATATCATGTGATATAAACAAATTGTACATTTACAATTTGTTAAAAACGGCATATACACTCTTTTCAGGTTATTTAATGTGGAATACAGTAATTTTGGTCAAAGTTTTTATGCTTCAAGGTCTTTATATCTTCAAATATTTATTCATGGTATTTCGTTTGGTTATTTTTAACCTTAACCCTAACCCTTTTCGAGTTATTTAATTTTTTTATATGGAAATCGCTCCAGACAAGGCATGAAACCACTTGATGTTAAGAGCATAAAATAAAAATACTACTTCAAAGTGAAAAAAACTAGCCAACGATAAGTGTTAGATAGATTCCAACCCAGAAAACAGCAATTCTTCCCCTTTGTCACAAACATCGGTCATGGAATGTGAGAACTAAAGGACAAAATAAGGAAAGCGAGAGTTACGAGGTTGCTGAAAGTAAACCCAAGGTCCACTTTCTACTCTCTTATGCCGAATCCGGTTATTTTGGTTTCAAGTTCTATATATCTTCAAATATTTATTCATGATATTTGATTGAGTTGTTTTGTAGAAGAAAATTGTTGTTTTTGGCTTTGCAGAACATGATTGAGTTTTGCAAAGGGAAAGAAAAAAACAACATCAATGGTTGGTGCACTTTAGATCAGAAAGCCAGTACATTCAGACAGTCTGATCTGGTATCACCAGATCAAATGTTTGGGATTGAATGTTAAGCAAACAAAAAATGGGATTATTATAGATCTAAATCTATATGTTCCAGCTATATCCACAATAGACATAAAGAAAGGAAGATCATTAAGGAAAAATGATGAATTGCGTCAACAAGAGAAGACACAGATAAAGAGATTAACAGGTCAAATGATGTGGGTATCCACCGAGACTCGACCAGATGTATCATTTGATTTGTGTAATGAGTAATACTGGAAACTCTCCAAAAGTGAAGTTACTCTTTGCGGCAAACGAGTCATTAATAAAGTTAAAATCAAGGACAGGTTCAATATCTTTTCACCAGCTTTGTATCTGAATATTGTTTGTTATTCAGATGCTACCTATGCCAGTTTGGAGGATGGATCTTCATAGGGTGGTTTCATAATCTTTGTTTGTGGCAAGATGAACAGAATGGCTCCTATATGCTGGTCTTAAAAAAAACTTATCACAAAGGAATAAAACTCTTATATCTCAATACAAGGGAGATAACTTAACAATAGAGGTTACTGCGCTCATAAAAAAGAACTTAAAAAAAGCTAACTGCCAAATATACACGGTGAACCAAGTACAAGAGAGATCGAAACAATTGCACTTAAAACGACGGTTGGAGTCATTGGAATAGCAGGTGAATGTCTGGCACCCGGTAGAATTCTCCATCCCCAGCAAAACAAAGAGGATACTATTAGAATAGGTCTTTATCTTTTGTTTTTCCATGTATAATGTTATGGTTTGGTTGGGATTTTCTTTTTGCACTAGGTTTTCATGACTTCTGACATCATGAAGCGGAGACTTCGTAACCCAGACTTATTCAATAGGGCACAAACGCTGTCGAGTTGAATAAGAACACAGCTTAATTTCTTTTCTAATTTATCATACTAAAAAAGCGCATTGGCAGTATTGGATACAGCTACACAATCTCAACAGAAACAAAACAAAAAGGAAAAAAGAAAAAAAAAAGAAAAAAAGAAAACTTTGTTTGCCCTAATAAACATTAATGAATTATTACAACTCCATTTTACAGAAAGGATATGAAACTTTCTTTATCAGTAATTCTCACATACATAACAAGCCGCTTTCACCAACCACGGCTCTATGTTGCATCGCTCCCACACCCATGGGCGTCCACTGAAACTTTTCCAGGGAAGGTGTGGGGGGGTATTGGCAAAGGGATAACTGTCAATTTTAATACTATCACTTAATTTGCAGTATTATGCATGCATGCATCTACGTTAGAAAACATTTACATATATATATATATATATAGATATATATATATATATATATGCATGTGCAGCAGACACACATACCTATGTATATATGTGTATGGGGTTATCAAGAAATGCTCTGACTGTACATATTATAATTGCACCACGCAATTAAAACGCACATGTAACCAGGGGTAAGAAATCCGCTGCAAAATAAAAATAAAAAATGGACTCACCACCTCTAATTGGTACACAGCTTCCTGGGTCAGAGAACAAAAACAACTTTCTTCCTTTCTACGTGTGTTTAATTACAGGTTCGTCCCCCCCCCCCGCCAAATACCACCCATGGAATCATTAATAAAATTCCCAATCCTTTCTTCAATCGAAAATCATATTTGGTACAAACAAACTTCACTCTATGCCCGACTTGTCCACTAAGCTTCAATCGTGAATCTCCAACAATCTTTATTTTATGATCTTTCAGTGAGATGCAGGACACTTTGGTGATCGTCTAATAAGTAGGAGGTGTGACTCACACTCACCAGATCATAACCCCTCCCCCTTTTTAATCTGTGAGGTTATTTATAATAATGAAATAGAAATTTTGTTCGAGTTCTGGCTCCTTTTGCCCCCTATTATTAAAAAGTAAAAACAAAATTAAGAAATTCAGGATCTAAGAAATAAAAAGAAATTTTAAAAAATAAATAAAAAAATTTAAAAAGTGGCCACTCACGGAATTGTTAATAAAATTCACAATACTTTCCACAATCCAACCACATTTGGTACGAATAAACCTTGGTCTATACCTGACTTGTCCACCAAGTTTCAGTCAAGAATATGCAACAGTCGGTTTTACTGCCATTCAATAATCTGCTTCAAATGTGCACCTCTGCACTGCAAGTAAACCTGTATACAACGTGCAAAATTATCAATAACTGACGAACGTCTCTTTTAGCACTGCCTTGATTTGGGCTGCGATGACCTTCAGGTTAGGAATAGTCTAAGAATTGTTTTAATAGATATTATCTTTAACAATGCTACAGATAAAAATCGGAAGGGGGTATGGTTCGGTGAGTGTAAATCCCATTCAGGATGACACCTACTACTAATGAGACGTTCACAAAATTTCAGTGAGTCATTTGAAGTATGCAGAGTTTCTCCATCGTGTTGAAATTACTGTTCTTCCCTCATAACACATCTTCCTATCTCCGCAAGGCTGCCCAAAGACTTCTTAACGAGCAGTAGGTAGTGATCGGTATCGATCAATGCAGAGGTGCACATTTGGAGCACATCGATACAGCAAAGACTGTTGGACATTCATCACCGAAACTTGGTGGACAAGTTAGGCATAGACTGAAGCTCTTTTGTACTAAATATGGTTGGATTCATCAATTTAATTGTCTTATCTCCCTTTGTCAGGAGTTTAACATTTCCTGGCAACCTACAATCTCAATTTTCAAACTTGGTGGTCTTGAAGATTAATTCTATTCAAATTACACTTTCTAAGATCCCTGATGATGGTTTGCACGCAAATTTTATTGGGTTATCCAACTTTCCTCCGACATTACAGCTCAAGGTCTGCATTTTCTTATACAAGAATCGATTCTCTCAATGTAGCCAAACTAACGGGGCCGACTGGCTGTCAGGAGCTCATCAAGCTTTGGTTAATTCAGCCTCGCCAACAGGGTATCAGAGCTAATATGCCGGGTCTGATCTGATCTGACATTGCATATCTGTCTGATACTAGTTCCCTCATTAAGATGAAGACAGGCGAGTGAGGACTGGGTGTGGGGGGGCAGCACTCGCCTTTATACTGCATCACGTTTCTAACAGCTGCTATATACCCTACACCCCCCCACTCCACCCCCGCTAGCTATGTCAGGACTGGCAACAGTTCTCAAAATTTACCCCATACTGATGGCAGAAAGGATTGTGAAATTTATAATGGTTGACAGTTTTTAGAGGTCACCCTGTAATACGCAAAGATTAGTATATTCTTGATGATGACTGATAGATTCAATCATGCCTGTATCAAATCGAGCAATGCGAATTGACAAATCTGCTACTGAAACTCATACTGTAACATCTGGTGGGCATTTGATCATCATCATCATCATATTCAGTTTAACATGCTTTTTACATGCTGTCATGTGTTTGACGGCTTTTAGAAATTAACTTCCAAACTAACATCTCTGTCCAGGTCTTTATTTATCCCTCTTTCTCTAAAGTCCATTTTTATCACTTCCTCCTATGTTTCCTTGGCCTTGCCATGTGCACTGCACTTGCTACCCTGACTGGTCTACATCTACTAACCAAAGAACTGTCATCCATTCTTTTAATATAGCCATACCATCCAAGTCTTCTGTTCTGCACACATCTCCCTATACTGTGCAGATTTAATCTTCCTCTGAGGTCTTCAGATCTAAGCCTGTCATTAAGACTCACCATGCATCTCATGTTCTCAAGCCTCACTGGCTATGTTTAACTTCCATGGATCATCACACCCCGTACACATGTCTGATAAACTCTTCTTCTGGTCAACAGTGGTAACGCTATGATGGTTAGAAATGGCAGAAGTTCCCTGAAATTACTCCATCCACTCTTAACTTTTTCAATCACACTAGCACCTGCTCCATCCTGTGCTCCTATAATATCACTAAGGTAACAAAAATTCTCGACAACCTCAACAGCTTTGCTATCCAGATACACTTGAATCGGCAACATTTTTTTTTTTGTTAAT
Organism: Sepiola atlantica; assembly: GCA_963556195.1. Lineage (NCBI taxonomy): Eukaryota > Metazoa > Mollusca > Cephalopoda > Sepiida > Sepiolidae > Sepiola > Sepiola atlantica. The sequence continues at coordinate 68,089,248 of OY744524.1, read as the reverse complement.
TTTAAAGATTTGTTTGTGTTTTAAGCATGACAAACAAGCAAAGAATGATTTGTCATGAAGAGATCCCCGACATGTTACGAGGTGAAATAAATTTGGGAATTTTTAAGATGTGGATTGATAATTTGGATTATTCTGACTATTGGCGCCACGAATGAAGGTATTGAGTATTATTCATTGGTTAAGAATTTATTTTTCAATATAGAATCTGTGTTCGAATTGAACTCTGGTCAAACCAAAGATCTATCTAGCTCAGTGGGAGACGTCAGCGCTTTGCATAGGGACTTCTGTAAAGACAATGATTTGATTCCTGCAACAGGCTATTTTTTTTTTGTCATCCATCTAAGCTTCTTAATTTAGATAACGTTGTCTCAAAACATGAATTCTTAATCTAGTCTCTTTCTGGGAGTTTTGTCTATTACATACAAGATACACATTTAATTCTGTTTCAATATAAACATCGGTTAGATTACATTTTTTTTATCTAATTTATGGGATTTACATATACAAATTTCAGCATTTTATAAGACGTCTTATCGATTTTGTTGCAAAACTTTTCCAAAAAAGTAAATATTTTTTACAAAAAACTAATTTAGACAAAAGGCAAAAAGGGCAATGGGTGAAATAAAAATAAAAGTAAAAAGACTCCCAGGTTAGTTGATTATAATTTAGGGTGAATTGATTTATGAAACCTGCCTTTCAAATCTGAGGATTTTATTTATATATCTATGTATGCAAAATATGTTTCTAAGGTGGGACAACCTGGGTGATATGTAAAATCGGCTCCAGGCTTAAGACACAAGGTTGCACATAGAAAATAGATCATAAAAGACAACTTCCATAAATGCTGTGGAAAGAAAGGTTGCAGATTCTGAAAGTACCAGATCAGACTTAAACTCCTGGAATTCCAAAAATTCCGACTCCAATTCCTTATTTTAGAGTTTTCCAAGATAAAGACTGATTCTTCGGAGATTAAAAAGTCTGACTCCAACTCTTACCATTTTTTAAATTTCAACTCTGACTCCTTCCAAAATCTCCGACTCTGCAATCCTGGTGGAAAGTATGTCTTTCTCTCATCTTTGCTATAGATCATGCAGATCTGCAGCTGGTTTAAACACCCACCTACAAAGTCACGGACAAAGACGGCATGACAGTGGAGAATCATCTGTGAAGATGCAGCAGATCATCATAGTCATGTATGTAAAACCACCGGGAGAGATGTCCATTCAGCCGACATACAAGCAGCCATCTAGAAGGAAAACTGATATAACACCTGTGACGACTACTGCTTCCAATCATGTAGACTTGCTCTTCCTTTTGGGTCAAGTAAGCTGTTGCTTAAAGAGTGAGATTGGTTCTAATCCGTGCAAGGCCTTTCCTCACTTAAAAAAGCTTCACGCACAGGCATTACTTAAGCAATGGCAATTCTTGAACACAAGTTTGCAGTCATCATGCATGCATGCATGTATGTACACAGACATGAAAGTAAATAAACATCCTAGCAAAAATAATTAATACATGTTTAAAGTGTTTACTTCCTTCGTCGACGGCCAGCACTCGGAGCCACACAAAGCAGCAGTAAAAGTCTGAAATATCGATATTTTATACTAATTGACATTTTTTGTCTTTCTGATATGAATATATCTTTCATATATAACCATTTAAGTATTACACCGACCAAAGAAGTATTAGAATTCTCTGAGTTTCAGATGAGCCGTCATATATGTTAATATGAAGGTAAACTTAATCAGTGTCAAATCGCTGTAAACCTCGGGGTTCAAATTTTCCGCTGGGAGTACCCAATTCATCAGCGAGGGAAAATAATCAATAATATCTTGCCTAGGCTCATCTCGACCCTTGTAGAGAGCGGTCTTCATTTTTATAAGGGTCTATTTACTTCTTTCATGTCGGCATATGTGCTTTAGGGAGAGGAGGCGGGGAGGGGGGGCAACAAGTTATGCAATATGTTCAGCTTCTTCTAGCCCGGCCCCTTTCCTGATGATATATGTTCATAATTTCAAAGCGGACATTTTGAACCACTATCTGAAATCATAAGGCACTTATTTTGTGTTGAAAGGGTTTAATGTGAGAAGGTAATCATCACTTAAAAAAAATAAACTCTAAGTATCTATGTAAGCCAGGAACTAGTTACCTTGTATTGGAATGGGTTAAACACGTGTAGACTGGTTGAAGATAAAGTTTAAGGCTACTTCTCTTCCTGTGTATAACAACGGTGATATTTCATTCCATTAGTTGAAGGAGGAAGATAAATGGCTCAGGGAGAGGCTAAGAAAAAAAATAATAATAATACTAGTAATAAACTCGTTTAAAAAAAAAAAAAAAAAAAAAATTTAAACAAATTAAAAAAAAAACTGTTTAAATAAAAAATAAAAAATCCCAACATACCATTTCAGATAATTTTTTTTATTTTTTATTTTTTTTTTACTGCCAGTTTCACCTACCCCTTTCCTGCCCATGCTCAGTTTAAAGGCTGTGTTCTAAATAATTGGATGGTGGATGTAGCTTGGGACTGGGATAGGGGCCTGGTAGGAGAACCCAGAGCTGTCCAGAGAATTTAACAGCATGTTTATGGCCTAACAAACCATAATGATAGCCACCCCTCTACCCTTCAAAGATGTCAGCAGATATCAGAGAATAAATCCTAGAGTTATGGCTTAGCTGGCAAGAAAAGTCTCAGTGATTTAAAACTGAATGAGAGAAACAGAAAAGGCTAAAAACGGTTGAAGGAAACAGTTTTTTTCTTCTTTTTATTATAATCATCAGTAATAATAATAATAAAATAATAAAATAATATAAATAGCAACATTATTATAACTACTACTATGAGTTCAAGTAGTATGTTCACACTAGAAGTACCTGGCTGTTGAGTGACAGCAAGTCTCTTTAGATTTAATTTTCCAGACATCAGCATTAAAATCATTTACAAGACACCACCCACTCCCAAACTCCACCCAATTTAATTTCCTCACACTTATGCCCCACTCCTATTTAGAGATCGATTCGCTTGTTTTGGTTCTAAACAACAACAAAAAAAACAATGGAAAGTCTATTTTTTATAATGTGTTGGAAGGGTTTTACTACAATCTTTTGTTGTCACCCCTTTATTTTATTCCAATAAATTTGTATAATATATATATATATATATATATATATATATATATATATTATATGTTTATGGAAATGTGGATGAGCAAGCCAACATGCTAGTAGAAATAAAGATACAAACACATCATTATAGCTGGGCCAAAATAGTTCGGTCAATTTTCATAAACTAACTTTCCATTTTGTATTAAAATTCATTTCATAATCTATATATAAGTAAACAAGATTTCGTTACATTCCAAAGGCCATTATTTTATTTATCTCAGGAAACATTCTCAAAACGGTCAATCTTTAGTGCAATTTTTTTACGAATTCGTTACGTTAGTAAAAAGAAAAAAAAAACGCGCAAAAGATTGACCGTTTTGAGAATGTTTCGTGAAATAAATAAAATCTTGGCCTTTGGAATGTAACAGAATCTTGTTTATTTATATATGCTCTGTTGTTAAAAGTTGACAATCATCGAGCTTTCAATTGGAAGAGATTGGTATGCATAAACTATAGAAGGTATATGCTAAAACATTTTTGCACACATATATATATATATATATGTATATATATATATATTCGAAAAAGTTTTTAGTCATTTATACATGAATAAAAAACAACAACAATATATATGTATTAATAATATAATGCAAGTAAAAATAAAACAATTCATATAGGCCATCCACAAGAAACAGGCCCCAATGCTAATTAATAGTGCAAATTGATAATTAAAAATCAACTACAGATCTCATCTCTTTATTGTAATGATTTTATTTATCTTTAACATTTTACAAAAATGTTCACGATATAGTAAATTTTCCTTATAAAATTAAAATGTGGCACAAGGCCAAACTTGGGTGTAAGTGGGGTGGGATAGAGGTCGGCTGTCGTCGTCTTGGTCTATTCTCTAAACTAGTTTCAGTTACCAAAATACCACATTGACTATGGGTAAAGCCTACTTACTATTATCCCCAATGGTTTGACGTTTTTTATTTACAAAAAAATATATGTAAAAATTCATCGGTTGAGAGGTGGGTGGGGGTGCTAAGAAACAACAGAGATTGCTGAAAAATAAAATGCTAAGTGTGATTGTTAGTAGGACCCTCTCAAATCTATCTAGGTATGAGCTGCTCACTGTTTTCCGGGTTGTTTCAAGAGACGAAAACAAGTAAGACTAAGTGGGGAGAAAAAAAGGTGATTATTAAGGGGTACAAAGAGAAAAGATTTACTGATGCTAATCTAATTGTCAAAAATGTACTTTTCAGGCAGTGGTTGGCGAAGAGGACTGTTCATGATTTGTGACTAGACTCTCCAGGCTGAAAGGATCTCAGGATCCAGTGCTTATTCCCAAAAATTGCAATGAAAAATGCACCGGCTTGGTACAGCTAATAAATACATAAGAATATTGGCCGCAATATCTGTCTCAGTGAGGGTTCGTAATCTTCTCTCTATATAAAACTCAATGTCTGTGTGTATGAGTGTGTATGTGTGATGTTTGTGTGTTCCCTATAGAAAGTGTATAAAAGTGTATTCTTATGTAAAATTTACTGGGGAAGACAATGGAACTGTTCCCAAATCTAAGTGCATCCATAAGGAGACTATGAGGGCATAACCTGCTTTAAACTTCAAATATATCCTATTTTTATGAAATATAAATCATATGTATAACATTTTCTGTGGAAAACAACGGAAATGGTCTCATATCTCTAAGGGAGCTTTGAGAGCCCAAACCTCATTTAAAACTTCAAATATATCCTACTTTGATGAAATTCATATCATCTCCATAAAATTCTTCAAGAAAGACAATGGAAGTGGTCCCGAATCTCTACGTTACCCTCTATGTTCTGAATATCTACGTGCCCCCACCTCTATGTGATCCATGAGGACAGGACCTCCTTAAAACTTTAGAGAGTTTTTCAACATTTCAATTTCTTCCAACTATATTAGGGGACAAAACAGGGGAGGGGGCAGTAAAAACAAAGAATGTAATATGGTGTTATGAGCATAGTGAAAAAGTACATAGTAGTGATCCTCATTCAATCCCAAGCAACGTCGGGTCTTCCTGATAGTGTCCAATAAAACCTGGACTCTTTGGATAATAGTAGTAGTAGTGGCGACTGCATCACTTTAATACCCTTGAGAAAGGTATGAATTCATACACCATCCCCCATGCCATGAATTAGTAAGATATACAAGACTTAAGCCTTGGGTGTGTAACTAGTCTAGGAAAAAGAAAAGGAAATCTCCCAACAAATAACAGTCTTTCATTGCTTGCCCTGACATTGTTTCTAGTCGTCCTTGAATTCGTGTTGCCACTGGACTTAAGCAATACCGGTTCAGCACAGGTGCGGTTAGAGATTGCACAACCTTTGCTTCAAAGACTCACTGCACAGGCACCCTTGCAGAGGTTATCCATGGACGCTAGAGACTGAAAGGAAGCCAATAATAAAAATAGTAGTAGTAGTAGTAGTAGTCCCTTTTCTCAGCCTGAAAAGATCTTAGGTCCAATGCTTGTCTCTGGTCTTATAGCTTTGCAGAACAGATGACCCGAACCATCCTAGATAGGACGCTAGTTCGTTGCCGGTTATACTTCCCAGCTAGGCTGATACCCAAGTGTGTTTGGAGTGTTTGCTTATGGCATCGGATATTCCCAAATGGTCAGCCATCTAAGTACAAACCAAGCTCAATGTCATTTCACTGTGATGATCTGACGGGAACTGAGATGTCAACGTGATATAACCGTAAACCTGTAATTAATCTAAGAGGAGAAGAAGAAGAATTCAAAATCAAGAGCCGAAGTTTGTCAGTTAGCTGTACGGTATCGTTAGATCATCAAAGTTAAGCAACATTGAGCATGGGCAGTGCCAGATGGGTGACTATTTGGGAATATCAGGTGCTGTATGTGGGAGGATGGCGATACCTCCATGAAAAGAAAACTGCAACGGCTAACATCGTCTAAATCTCCCCTCACCTGAATATACATGTGACTAGCGAATGCGTGTGAATTTGATATTCTCTAAACACTTATTCACTGAAAAAGAAAGTCGGCTAAAAGTGCCCAGGGTAAATGTCGCACCAAGTGTAGGCAGGCAGTTGAAGTGTGACAGACCGATGAAAATGTCATTTCAAACCGATCTGTGACAGATCAATGAAAATACTGTTTCAAACTTAAGTGTGACAGCGAATAGAACCTACGGATAGCCAAAGGTTTATAAGCCTTAAACTAACATAAACTTCAAATGGACGAACACTGCTTTCAACAAATACCCGTTATCACAATGGGGAGGGGGCGAATTTTCCAACTGAAATGGACTAGAACTAAGCTGAATAGGCGAAATATACCTACCTATTCCAACCCAAAATCGAATCGATTTTTCAGCAAACCGAATCATTTGCATAACTTGACGCGGTTCACTTTGTTGTCTTGGATGCCAGTCTATACAAGTCTCAATCTGAAGGCAGCAAATTCAATTACTGTATAGACAGTGCAGTTTCATTTTTTTCGTATCAGCTCAAAAAAAAAAAAATTTTTTAATTTAAAAAAAAAGAAAAGCAATAGGCCAAAAGTGAAACTGAAAATTTTTTTTTCAGATCAAGTTAAAATTTCTAAACTTTGAGAGTAAAACAATCTATCCAACGCCAATAAATATATGCCAGCAATACAATATTCTCTACGCTTATCTGAAATGAGAGATGACATGTTAAGACCTAATATTTTGTCACGTCTGATTTCGGTGTTTCAAGTGCTATGAGTGTCCCGGACTCCAGGATGGGTAACACAAGGCAACATCTCATGCTAGCTCTCCACGCGGTCCGACCCAAAGAGTTGATACCAGTCAAGTAGCAAGCAGTCAAGTCACTTCGTATGCACTTCAGCCAGACCTTCTTTAGTCTTTTATTCAAATAAATGGGAAATATGTCTGGTTTGGGCTTGACCACCTAGAATTTTATTTTTATACTTTGATAGGTTAGTGTCTCTCTAAACAGGAGGAGTTCATGCTGGGAGTAAAGTACTTGAAAATAATAAAGTCCGATCAATAGTTTTTTTTATGTCCATAGATAAGGCTGGCCATTATTTTCAAGTGGATAGCTGAGTGGTCTACGACAAAAGATCCTAATATCTATATATATTCCAGCATAGTGGAAGGGGAGTTCAGTTGGTTTTCGGTGATTCTCAGGAACAAATGGTTTGTTTGTATTTGCTTGGACTTGTATTTTGACTTGGTCAAGCAAAGAATTCTCATTTGCAAACCTGTCATCATCATCATCAACCGGCTTATTTGTTGAATCAGGCCACAATTAATCCTCTGATGAGGGTGGGGCCTGATTGTCTAGTCTCGAAATCTAAGTCTTCCTCTCGACTCCTGTCTTTGGCAAGGCTTGATGGAATCCATACCCATGGCCTTCCTATCACGTTTGACTACGTCCTCCCAAGTCAACTTGGGTCTGCCAGTGGTGATGTTCTCTGCTGGCACAATCAACTGTCGGACTTTAACAATCCAGCCATCGCTACGCTCAATGTGACCCAACCAACGCAGTCTGTTTTTCCGCATGATGCCCGCAAGGCTTTTCAAGTCGACCTGTGAGAGCAGGGATTCAAAAGAAACGTACTATTCAGGCCTCACCAAACAGATCCATCTGACCATTGCCCTGTCATTATGGTGCAGCTTCCTTAGTATGCCAGCAGAGACAGCCCAAGTTTCTGAGCCATACAACAGCACACTTCTGACACATGAGGAGTATACACGCCCTCTCGTAGTTGTTGGCAGGTGTTTGTTTGTCAGGATTGGTAGCAGCTCTAAACTTTTTCCAGGCACACTTGCAACGTGTAGCTGCCACAAGTTCACAGCCTCCACCTGATGACAGCACATCTCCAAGATAACAAAAGTCTGTCACTACTTCCAGCTTGTTGTCACCAGTATCCATCTCCGTCAGTGGTCTGCCATCTATTGGGCTTGCCGTGCCGGTGCAACGAAAGCACTTAAAGTGAGGATCTGCTTTGAGAGAGCCCTTTATGCCACTGCACCTTTTGTGGACCCAACCTGAACAGTGAGTGCAGATGATTGAGTTGCTGCCAGTTCCTTTCAGAAATACAGCACACGGGTATTTTCATGTTTTCTGTAGTAAGCTGAGGTTTGGACCTGCGATCATGACCTTAGTTTTACCCATGTTGACTCTGAGACCTTTCTCCTCCATGCTACTCTTCCATCTATCCAGACGTTCCTTGAGTGACTGAAGTGAAGTATCAATGATCGCTAGGTCATCGGCATATAGCAGCTCCCACGGGCAGCCAGTATGGAATTCCAGTGATAGAGCCTCGAGTACAATGATGAATAGAAGGGGACTTAAGACAGATCCCTGATGGACGCCTACTCTAACCTCAAATTAGTCGCTGTAGCTGTTACCAACTCGTACCCGACTACGTACATTGGTGTACATAGACGTTATCACCTGAACCAACCACTCAGTAACACCCAGCTTTCGCAGGGCCCACCAGATGACCCTTCTGGGGACACGGTCAAAAGCTTTCTCCAAATCTACAAATGCCATGTACAGTGGTTTGTTTGCTGCTAGATGTTTCTCCATGACTTGGCGTATGATGAAAATTGCATCTGTGGTCGTTCAGTAAAAGAAAACGAGTAACATTACAACCTCCAAAAATAAAACTATTACCTGTTTTTTTAAACTTGAGTTGTAATTTTATTTGGAAGGGGTATGTTTTTGTTGTGGCACCGACTGAGACCACACAATGACACTGTGATCGGTGTCGGAATCAAGCAACGACTTGACTTGCACAATGAGTGGAAGACACGACCTGTGCAGCGAACGCACACAGACACACATTCATAACGTTCAGTGTCAGGATATTGCATCACAAACAGGAAGACGATAGTGACACATAGTAATAGCGGATAAGCTGATGTGATCTTTCTCTTTTTTTCTGGACCGCCAAAGAGAGAAAACGCGGATGTGATCTGGGAGAGATGCTCCCATTCCCCTATGGGGAGGGGGGTGTAATATACGTATACTGTACAAACGATGAGAAAAAAAACTCAATATTTTTAATAACTTTTACAACCACTGTTATTAAAAAGACAAGAAAGAGGAGAGTGGGCAAACTACTTCTATATGTCATCAAAACCACAAGTCTCAAAGTGTCTGTCCGGATAATTTATAGAGAACAAATAATTGCCTCACCCCCCGAAGTGCTACAACATTTCCAACGTTAAAATATTATTACAGGCTTGCTTATAATTCTGAGCTCCACTCACTGCTTCTCCTGTCAAACATTCACAGCAAGAACTCATCTATCTACAACCACTGCAAGAACTTTCCTTTCTCCCTCTGTGTACATAACACCAAACAGAACTTCCATGAACAAAGTTTCTTTCATAGAACTTACAGTCTGTGGAACAATACAAGTGGGCTGCTTCCCAGCTGACTACAACATGATCATTTTCAAGTCCAATGTTAAATACTTGTTGAGCAATCTTCTTGAATAATCGAATTTTGCACATTGCACCAATCGTTTCCAATCCTCTCATAGTGTTGTTCATTTTCCAACTGACAATCTGATTAAGCTTTATCCTCGAGTGGTCTCTGGGCCTTGATAAGTGGTGACCAATTAGTATATATATAAATAAAAAACACAAAAGAAAAAACGCATTGCATTTTCCGGTGCTTATTTTTTTATTGAAACTCGAGTGAAATATGGCAAGAAAACTTCTGAATATACTTAACATGAAAAATATTAGTGTACACTAAAAATTACGGAAAATTATCTAGTAAAACTTTAAAAATAAAATTAATAGTAAATCAATTTTATTTTTATTAAAATTCTGCTCGCTTATTTTCCGTAATTTTTTGTGTACACTAAAATTTTTTACTGATAGGTAAGTATATCCATAAGTTTTCCTGTTATTTTATTTTGAACTTCCATATTTCACTTCAGTCTCACATTTTCCTGATATAGTAGAAACATAATAAAAGGAATAAATATCTTGACAATATTCCAAGTAAGATAGTCTTGACTCTTCTTAGGCTTAACAAAAGAAGAACTCAGGTGCCTAAACAAAAAGAAATCTAGGAAACTAATGATCATGGACAATACACTAATGATTGGGAAAACTCGGAAATTACTGGAATCCTAGGGAGGCTTATTGCCCCTCACATTTCAACGGTCGTTACCAGGGAGACATCAATAGTAAACGGCTGTTGTGAGAACGCAAAGTGAATTGCAACGGTTCTTGAAAGAAGCGAGACGTACTGGAAATCTGAGGATATTGTTATCACTTAAACACTAGGTAATACCACCCGTTGTTGAGTGATTACTGATAATCTTGACTCGTGTATGAACATTTAGGGAGTTGTTGTTGTTGTTGTTTTTTTTGATGATGATGATGACGAGGACAACTACGATGACAATAAATGAGAAAAGAATAATATTGGTTGGAAGACAGAAGAAGCAGCACAAAGATTGTTTGAAGGAGGATATGAAGAGGTGTGGAATTGATCACACAACATGGAAAGCAAGTGCACTCGATTGAACCGAGTGGAGGAATGGAATAAGGGGGGGGGGGGGCATGGAAAGTTTGAAAGTGAACGGCGTAATCACGCTGAAGAGCTGAGAGCAGCAAGAATAGTGCACCACGAAAATTAGCCACATGCACAATTGCCAAACGACAATGTATGCCCGCTTTGTGATAGGATGTGTGGATCTCGAATTGGACTGTTTTCTCATATGAGAGAACCCACAAATGAAGCCTCTTGAAACCCATCAAGTGACGGCCATGATGATGAATATTGGTTGTGATGGTTGAAGCACAGCAGCAGCAGCAGCTCTAGGCCAGTCCAGTAAGTAATGGGAGGTTGAGTGTCTATGGCAATGCACTTCAAACAAGATATTCGTAGAAAGATAAAAGTGAAGACCGTAAATAAGATTGAAGATGATAACTTCAACCACACTTATCGCAATAAACAGAGAGAAAGGGGTGGAGGGGGGGGGTGTCAGAACACAGGAGAAAGAAAAGCAGACATGACAATTCAAGGCCCTAACAACAGCAACAACAAGAAGCTATTCTTTATGATATACTGATTCATTTACAACGAAAAGCAATATAAATGACATGCGATATGTTGATCTCATTTCATAGACAGACCCTCAACCTCCAGCCCTCTTGTAAGGATAGCTTGGCATTCTTTAAAAAAGCTAACGATTTATTCTATCCCACTTTATTTTTTTTCCCCTTTGATTCACCCCAAACAAGGCACTGAGATGTAAGGGGGTACTGTGAATTAGGGGCATCCTAAGCAAGAGTTGTGCAGCGAGATGTTTGTTCACATTACATTTAAATTTCTGCATATTGGTACCGTCTGGGGAAACAGTAAGCAGGGAGGGAATTCCAAAGAAGTATGAGGAAAAGAACTATTAGAGTTGAAAGCCTTCCGGCATAAATATTTGTAATAAAAAGGAAATTCAACATTTCCAATGAAAGAAATCATTTTTCACGAATTTTTATGTGTTTTTCATGTGTGTAAAATACAAAGGGAGCTGATTTGCACAATTCATCGCTGACTGCTGAACACATTCTTAGCCGGAAGTGGCAAATCTCGGTCGCTATGCTATTTTACCTTATATATATATATATATATATATATATATATATATAAAATAAATAAATATATATATATAATAAATAAATTATAAAGAGCAAAATTTAATCAATGTACCTATATAAATTAATAAATAAAGTAATAAACAACAGAATAAAATAAAAGATAAGCACCTTACCTGACTTCATAAAGAATACCTTATATAAAAACCAAGATAACATATCAAGTATAAATTAAACCGGAATCAAACCAGCCACATCAAAATAACTCCAAATCACTCACAAAGGAAAAAACACATATAAAAGACCACCCCTCTACTTTCCCACTCTATAGGAACCACCCTTCAGAGTTTACATATACACTCCTCCTTCAATATATAAGATACCCAATTCCCAACTACATAGATTTACATCAAATACCCAAATTACACATTACCTACCTAAATTAATATAAGACACCCAATTTCCAGTTTATCGTATTTTATTATTATTATCGTTTGTTAATTTAGTACTTTTATAGAGAACGACCTGCGTTTCCTTGAATTCGCGCCATCAACGTTCGGGCAGGTCTCGGAAACGCCTGAGAATTGACAAAACTATTAACCAATCAGGTTGCAGCAAGCAGACGATCATTTTTGGAAGAAATTAGTTTCTACGATCTGCAGCGCATTAAAATAGAAAAAAAATTTCTATGATCTGTTTCAGCGCGTTGAATCTCCCGAAGGACTCATTGAGTTCTGTCAGCAACGGTAATTTCTAGCGAAAGACTAACCCTAACTCTAAACCAGAAAATGTTAAAAAGAAAAAGAAAATTAAAAATAAATGTAAAAAAAAAAAAAAAAAAAATCAAAAAAGATATTGGTTATAAAAGTTGTTTCGTTGTTTGTTATATGAAAAAAAAAAAACTTTATGTTTTGAAACTTTACGTTTCACAAAAAAAAAAATTTAAAAACATTTGCTTAATGGTTCCTTTGACAAAAAATAAATAAATATATAATTAATAACAGTTGTTTAGCTATGGTTTGTTCGTTCTTCATTTTATATATGTATTTTACTTTCATTTTCTTCGTCTAACTTTTCTTGAACTTATCTGGCAGTCTTCAATGTATCGTCTGACAGTCTTCGCCTCGTCAACTTTCGGGAGCGTCTGAGACCTGCCCGAACGTCGACGACGCGAACTTACGGAAACGAGAGTCGTTCTCTATAAAAGTGCCGTTAATTTCGTATATTTCATAACAGATAGCCATTTTCCAAATCAACCAGCAAGATTAGCATAAAATACCCATTTTCGAGATTCACAAACTGGCTTAACATAAAGATCCATTTCCCATAAGTAAAACCATATATGAAGCTTTTTTAATAAATTAAATATACCTTAAATATACAATTAACAGACAGCCACATAGAAACGTAGAGTATCTTATACCACGAAAAATAGAATAACATCGTACGCCCGTTAATATACTTATATATACAGGGTGGGCAAAAATAAGGGTCCTATTTTTAAAAATTCATAACTTTTTTATTTATTGATTTTTTTAAATTTTTTTTTTAGAATAAGTAAAGGACCCCTTCCGAAGCAAGCATGAGCCGTATTAGCCCTAAGGAACGTACCCTCATTTAGAAAACATTATTTTTGCTTAAAAAACTCAAAACAGTGTAAAAAACAATACTTTAGTTTTTGTAAGTTTTAAGAAGTGTTTTTCGGCTAAAATTTGTTTTGTTTATTTCAAAAAATCTCGGAAGGGTCAGTCTACACACACATAAAGTTTGGTGAGTTTAACTTTTATTTTGTGGAAGTTATTCAAATTCAAGTTATTCAAATTTAAAGATAGGACCCTTATTTTGGCCCACCCTGTATATATATATATATATAAACTTTTAAGCTAATATCCCTAATTCCAAAATACAACATATATAAAAAAAATGATCTCCAAAATAAATAATATTAAATTAAACATTAAAAAAAAAAAAAAAAAAGAACATCCGAAGCTCCTTAAAATAATCGTACTTGCCAGCTCTTTATAAACACGGACTTTTTTCCATAATGAGACTTCCATAACGAGACTTTCATAATAAGAAAAGGAAATATTAAAATAATGAAACAATGGTAAAGTTACATACTTCACAAGTTTACAAAAAATTAGCATATATGTAGAAACAACATGCCACGGGTTAAACTTCCTTAGCATGTGAGTAAAATATGGTGTGAAGAATTCAGCAGATTAGTTGAAGTTTTCATAGACTTTTGACCACTGAATTGTATCATAATTTTATTGGAATTCATTAATCTTCACTATACAATACCTTGTTCAAATCGATTTTTTCCAATAACTGCACTGATACATTCACTATCAAAATGACTTCCTGCTCATTATTGAAAAGTTTTTAAAACTATTGTTGCTGTAAGAATAATTCAAAATTGTGTTATAAATTTTTCAAATCAATACTTTCCAATAATTGGCAAATTGTTTTTTTTTCCTTCTAAGGATAAGAGTAATTCTTTGAAAATCCATGGATTAAAGGTTATTCTCATATTTTATTTTACACCTGATAATTATAATAAACTTGTAAAATATGTAACTTTACCTTTGTTTCATTATTTCAATATATATATATATATATATATATATATATATATATATATATATATATAATTATCTTTATAAATTTAAGTATGATTATATGTTTATATGTACAGGATTCACTCCTAGATTAATCATTATGAATTTTGGAACACAGTTGCTAGGCATAAGTACAAATGTAAGGTATATTTAGCTTAATTTAGTTTTATGTAAAGGAGTAAAAAACCTTATACCTTCTGACTCTGCAACCCTGTGTAAAACAACTTGTGGGAGATTATACACACAAGCTGAACTATTCATACTCACACAATCAGCAGGAGTCTGACACTTGTCAAGTTTATTTCAACCGAAATATACTGTACACATTTTTAAACTCTATCTAACCAGTAAGGAATGATCACCACAGTAACATACGATGACGTTTAGCAATTTGAACCACATACACATGCTTCATGCCATAAGCACTACTAAAAACAACTCGTGGGAGAAAAATCTACACAAGCTTAACTGTTCATATCCACACAATCAGCAGGAGCCTGATGCTTGCTGAGCTTATTTCTACTGAAATATTTTGGACTCAACTATCATCAAGCTTTTAAATCCTCTATACTTTCTGATGTTTCTAAAAATATATATGATTGAAATTCAATTTGAATTTGTACAAAATCGGCTCTAACTTAAAATAAAATTGAAGAGAATATATATTTTTCAGCCAATGAGAAGAGATAAAAATATTTTCACTAAAAAAATTAGAATCTGTTTAAGAATTCTGCGGCAAACCACTGGGAGCCTATTCTCACTCTATAAAAGAATGAAGCACAGCTTATCTGCAGTAGAGTATTACACCACTTGCCACTACAGTAACATACGGTGACGTTTAGCTGTTCAAATAATATATACATACTTCCCACCAAATACTACTTAACTTGTGGGAGAAAAATAAACACAATCTGAACTCTCCATACTCACACGATCAGCAGGAGCCTTACACTTGTTGGGTTTATTTCAACCGACATTTAAAATCCTCTATCCCTTCTGATGTTTTTAAAAAAAAAATATATAATTTAATAGTTACGAATTGTGTTAATTTATTTAATGTACATTAAGTCCTCTACAAATTGCAAAGACCATCCTATTTTGAGAAAGTATTTTGTTTTAGATTGCCTAAAAGATATCAGACAGGGCGATTCATACATGCAGAAGATCCAATGGTATCATTACAAGAGAACAGATAGTACACTACCCCTTCCCCCTCCTAAAAAAGGAGGAGATCAATGTCTGTAAGGATTGTATCATAACAACAAAAGAGATACTACACTACTCATCTCCTAAAAAAGGAGGAAATGCCTACCGCTTGCTGTGTTTATTTTTATTCAAATATTCTGGACTTATTATCGTCGTACGAAATTTAAATCCTCTATACTATTACCCTCCGATGTTTGTAAATACACATACAGAATTTATATAGAGAGGAGTCATAGAAGGCTATCACAATGTAAGAAGTGGAAATATGTTGGTGTTGAGAAGGAGGACAAAAACGAAGTGATTTTCTTTTCTTTTTTTTTTTAATTAAAATTTGTTTTATAGTAAATTTTACTAGTTTAGTCACAATTTCTACACAGTGATCTAATGTGTGTGACCCATGTTCCATAATATATTTCGAGGTAAGACCTCTTTATCAAATGTGGGTGTTTTAAACAGGTTAAGATTTACTATAAAAACAAAAAGAAAATTAAATAAACAAAATAAAATTTTATATAGTAAATTTTACTTGTTTAGTCATAATTTCTACACAGTGATCTAATGTGTGTGACCATCTTCCATAATAAATTTCGAGGTAAGACCTCTTTATCAAATGTGGGTGTTTTAAACGAGTTAAGATTTACTATGAAAACAACAAAAAAAATTAATTAAAAAAACATCTGTTTAAATCACTTCGTTTTAGTCCTTATCAACACAGACATATTCCCATTTCTTGCATTGTCATAGTCTTCTATGACTTTTCTATGGGCATATTACACGTAATGCTTCAAGCAAACATCTTAGAATTTAATTTGTACGAATTGTGCTATTAATTTATTTAATGTATGGTAATTGCACACCTCCTATTTTGAGAAAATATTTTTTTTAGATTGCTTCAAAGATATTAGAAAGGGGGCGATTTAGACATACAGAAGATTCCATGGAATTATATTAGGTAGTACTTGACTTTTATTGTCTGATACGAACATATTTGTCAAGTCTGTTTTTTTTCTTGTCACATTGTTTCTTTTTTTTTATATTATCTCAATTTTCTAGGTCAAATAAGTTTCAAACAAAAATACACTTTATTATTTGGTGTAAAGCCATTCGACCGAGAAATCTGTGATAAAAAGAAACTATGTAACAGAAAAAATAGGATAAGCTAAAAATGAAAAAAGAAAAGAAAATACTGGATTTAAAAGCACCAAACAATTCTCGTATTTAATAGATATTATTTTTGTTAGCTCTATGCAAGGTTCGAACATATACTACACTGCCTACCACCTTAAAGAGCAGGTAATGACTGGGAGATTGTTTCAGGACAATGGAATAAATACTACACTGCCTCTCCCCCAAAGGAGGAGGTAATGCCTGACAGGATAGTATCATAACTAACGAGCATGCCTCCTCCTTTTATATTTGCTTAAATGAATTTGAAAATACTGTTTTTAATAAATTATTATCACTAGTATTCTAGGTACAAGCATTACACAAACATATATATATATATACTAGCAGAGCTACCCGGTGTTGCCCAGGTTAGAGTGTGGGATATGCAACATCATAGTAGAGAGAGTTTACTTTAACAGCAACCTTGATGCTGTCAGCTAAATATCTTACTCACTGAGCTATTCAGATATATGTTAATGCTCTTAAACTAACGCTAATAAATAGATTAATTTTGTTGTGTAACATGTTTGAAAATTGTCATTAGCTTTTTTTATGGGGCAGCCAGGGACGCAAAAATACTTCAATTATGTTCACATGCAAATTGTGCATGTGAATACAATTATATTGAAAGTACACTTTCTAGTATGTCTTCGTTTTTAGGGACAGACATGCACAGACAGAGAGGCCTTCTCTTCGATTATGTATGAATGTATGTATATATATATATTAGACATATGTCGTTGAAGACCACGGAGTTCTCCCTCTTTATGATCTTTCTGGTGAGTTTCTCGACTCTGCGAGCGATTCGTCGGGTTTATGGTATCAATTGATGGATCATGGCGCCTAATGTTGTGTCTTGGGCCATTTCTCGAGCGCTTTCGGTCTCGCGACCATCTTCAGGAGTGTGTGTGTTGTTGTTGTTGTTTGTAAAGAGCCGTATTTATGGTTTTATTTTTGGTATATCTAATTATTTGCATATGTATATATACATATATATATATATCTTTATTCTTTTATTTACTTATTAATTTATTTATTTATTAATTTGTTTTATTTTTTTTTTTATCTATTATTATTATTATTATTATTATTGTGTATTAATAATAATACCAGAAAGATCATAAAGAGGGAGAACTCCGTGATCTTCAACGACATATGTCTAATAAACGACTTGCTGCCCAAATATACATTTATATATATATATATATATATATATATATATATATATATATATATATATGTATATGTATATCATTTGAAGCAAAAAGTAAAGTTTTCAGTGGAGGGGTTGTATTCCCGACGACCATCTTGATATCATCAAAATTTGCTGACATTTTGGGAATAGACATCATTTTTGGTCATTTACCTATGGTTTAAATTTTATTTGAATCTAAGCGAAAACAGTTTTCAGTGGGGGGGGGGGAATTGTGCTCCCGGGGACTTCCAGCGTTTAAGTGATACATTTCTTATATAGCTTATGACCTTCACTGATAAGTCAGTAGTCCACATGCTAATTTTCAAGCAATTCTATCCAGCGGTTTGGGTGAACATAAGACACAGAGATCAGGCGGACACAGACACACACAGAGTTACTATTTTATATATATAGATATATAATCCGCGACACTGACATGCCGGTGTTATCGATCAACAGCTGTTAGAAACTAAGATCTCATTAGGGGAAAGAGAATCTGATCCTTCCCTCAAATCATATTTGGAAAGACAGTTGTTTGTCTTCCCCCTCCCCTACACTTCGCATAAAATTGACGCTGTTAAATTAACTTTTAATACATATCGACGGCTTGACGCATATTATCCAGATATAAGATAGCTTTGAAAGTGTGCCACGGGTAATTGTCCCCTTTTATTTTTAACATGAGTTCACAAATGTTTATTTCCAAATTTTCGACCGTTTTAAATCTGACCACGTGACCCTCCAATCTTAAATGTAATTTCGTTTTTTTTTTCTTCTTTTTCCACTTCATTCTTTCAAAATAAGATTTGATGGAAAGGATCAGATTTCTCCCTGATGAGATCTCAGTTCTAACAGTTGTTAATAGATAACCTCGACATGCCAGTGTCGCAGATTATATACATGTCTGTATAAATAAAAAATAATTATATATAAAAGCTCTATTTGCTATTGAGCACTCTTTATAAGACTGATTGAAATTCTTGGATTTTTATCCTGTGGATGTTTACTTTACCTGGGTTACTATATATATATATATATATATATAAATAAATTTAATTAATCAAGTTCAAAAATATTAATAAAATGAACATACAACAAATATTTCCAAACGTGCCTAATAACAAGTAGTGCATTTATAAAATTACATAAACAATATTATAGCCTATGCCAATCAACCAGTGTTTCGATGTTCTCACATCTCTTCACATGCGTAACAAAAATAAATAGTCTTTATTTTTATTTAGCCTGTGAAGAGATGTGAGAACATCAAAACGCTGGTTGATTGGCATAGGCTATAATATTGTTTATGTAATTTTATATATATATGTAAAAATTAATTCATAAAAAAATTAAATTTATCTATATATATATATATATATGAATACACAATTGAACAAAATAAAAGAAAAATATAAGTTTATTTGTTTTATTTGTAATTATGTCAAAAACTGTTTCATTTAAATTAGTTTTGTAAAGTGAAATTTTACTTTCAAATTAAATCATTTACATTAATTAGTAAAAAAAAGTTATCTTTTTCTCAGTATCCGTTTCAATTTAGAATTTTGTACAATACAAAAATAAACTGGTGAGAAAGTATTCTTTTATATTTTGAAAATAGTAACAAAACTACACCACAATTGCTAAACAAAAAAAAAAAATTAGTGACTTGTATTTAGAAATAAACATATGAAAACAGAGCGAGTATTACGACACTGCATGAAGAACTAAAAGTACTTGAGACTCAGAGAAAACGGGAAATTATCGGCAAACGAAGCGTCTCAGGATAGTAAATTTTGTTTCAATGATAGGCAGCAAATACTTGAGATTGTCAAAAAAAAATGTTCAGAATGCCTATCGCGTAAATAGTCGGGATAATCACGGAAGAGGATAACATTGTGCATTAAAGGTATAAAGAATTGCTAATTTAGATGATAAATGCACATTCTAGAATCTTCCTGGAATTTATTATCCGTTTTCTGTGGAGCACTTGGCATCAGTTTTAAATTTTATGCAGCTTCCTGACAGCGCATCAGAATTCCAGCAAAAACAAATGTGTTTTTTTTATTACGATTCATTTTTTTTTTATACTTTCCCACATTTTTCATAGTTTTGTTTCCAATATTTTCTTATATTGTAAAGAGTCTCAAATAAAAAAGAATGTTACTGTAACATTGATAAAAAAAAAAGATTTGGTTTGGTTGTTTTGTTTTACGGCATATCAACCCTTTTGGGGTTATTTGATGCCGAATATGGTCATTTTGGTCAAAAATGTTACGCTTCAAGTTCTTTATATGTTCAAGTATTTATTCATTGTGTTTGGTTTGGTTGTTTTGTAGAGGAAATTTTTTTTTGTTTTTGGCTTTGCAGAACATGATTGAGTTTTGCAAAGGGAAAGAAAAAAACAATAACATCAATGTTTGGTGCATTTTTGGTCAGGAAGCCGGTATCTTCAGACAGCCTGATCTGGTAGCACCAGAATTAAAAAATTTTTTTTTTTTTAAATGTTACGGTAACATTTTGGGCACATTTGGATTATTCAGACTATTGTTCTTCATTGTAGATGTTATTCTCACAACGTTTTGGCCAATGTAACCTCCGACTTTCTTCATGTGCATCTTGTCAGACTCAGGAATCTGTACAGAATTTCAAACTGAACCATTTATTTAATCCACGAGGGTACATTGTTCTCGTTCCGTAAGCCATAACCAGGTAGAAGTCTTAAATAATTCTTAATCATATTATTAGTATCACCCGCACTGAGGACTGAACCTTCAACCTCCAGAAGACTTACTTAGAACTGATTATACTTAACATTTTATCCGTTACGCCACTAGTCCATTTTGGGTAGTCGACAAATAAACAGCGTGGAAAAGGTTTATCAATCTCTATACTATGAAAACTCTGCAGATCTTGCTTATCTCTGTGCACACTGGATGATGTCACAAAGTTATGATGTAATCCACTTTAACACACAAAGGTATGACGTCACTCACTAAAACAGGTTGAAGACATCGGGAATATCCCTTATGATGCCATAAATGCTGAATTAATGTCATCCATTAAAACTGAGAACATAGACTAGACAGGTCACAGGTCGTCTATGCGGACAGTGACTGATATAATATATATATATATTATATATATACGAACCGTCTAGACACGGAGGGTTTAGTATACTACTAAAACTGTGGATTCTGCTTGTCCCCGTGTACAATCGATGATATCACAAAGGGATAATGTCATCGAGTAAAACATGTGGAGACACTGGGATGATACTTCATGATGTCAAGAATGCTGAAGTAACAAAAGGATGATATCGTCCATTAAAACGGAGAACATAGACGACCCGTGACCCAAACCGTCTAGTATAGCATAGAAATATTTTGCTAGCAGCTGATACAAAAATATATTTGAATTTAATCAAATTTAGTAAATATTTAAATATCGCCCATTTTTAGGTTTGATCAAGCCGCGAGTACAAACATTTTATCAAAATTTAAATAAAAAAAACGCAAATGCATAATGCGTTCATGTATCCATGCATTTGCAAGACACTTTGACAAAAGATGATTAAACGGATGTATATATGATATTGATTGGGACTATGTTATCCGTGATGAGTATTATGTTGATGTGTCCATCGTAACTAAAATGAAATGGATTCCTGTTAAAAAGACATCCATTTTTTGTTATCTTTGAATGACAGGCAATTAGTTTCACATTCAATTTTGAGACACACACATATATATATATATATAAACTGCATTTTACATTTTTTAAAATTTTTTTTTTAATGCCTCAAAGCTTCTTTAGACTATATATTGGGTATTTAGATCTGTATGGCTAGGTTTCCTTCCTCTTATCTAATTACTTTTCTGGTACCTAAGGTACTTAAGCTTTATTTTTTATTTATTTTTTTAATGCAACTTTAATTCCTATATAATTTTACTGCTATATACCATATTGCAGAATGGTTCTTGGATGTAGTGTTTAGATAGTATTATTATTATATTTATATATTTATATATATTTTTTTATTATTTTTTATTTTTTATTTTATTTTATTTTTTTTATTTATTTATTTTTATTGTTATAATTAATGTTATTTGATATGCAAATTACTATATCATACGGTAGTCTTAAGGGTAATATATTATTATTATTATTATTTATTTATGTATATATTAGTGATATTTTAAGCTGAATTATTTCGACACATGATTATTGGGGAAATGGTCGTATAATCAGTACCATTGGAGAGCCATGAATATTATAACTGTCCTGTTTTTAAATCTCCGAAACAGTTACATGGTAAACAGCTGATGATCCACGTGTTAATATTAGATGCTTAAGGTCTCCTGTTTTTGTTTCACTCTTAGATAATTAACCCCCCCCCCCTTTTTTTTTCTTTTACTAATATTTTTTCATTTATTAATTTTCCAATGAATGTTAAGTCTGAAATATCTTGGATTTAGTTAGTTTGTCTGGGAATTTAAACTGCATTTTAAATCTTTTTTTTTTTTTTTTTTAATGCCTCAAAGCTTCTTTAGACATATATATATATATATATATATATATATATAATTATTATTATTGCTCATATATTACTACCCACACTCTCCCAAAAAGAAAAAGAAATACCTGAGAAGATGGTACCACGGTACAGATACTACACTACCTCTCCTTCTTAAAAGGTGATGCCATTAAGAATGGTATCATAACAAACAAACATATTCAATACTACCAAAAAGAAATCGGTAATGCCTGGGAGGATGGTCTCATGACAACAGAACAGATACTGCACATCTCCCCTTGAATCGATAATACATTAGTCTGATATAGTATAGTAAACTGAATTGAGCATTGATAGATAGTCTAATAGAAATAACAGCATAGGTTCTGCTTCAGACATACACATACCAACTCGCCATTAGTAATAGATGTGATTATATACATTATTATTGTCATTATTATTATGTATGTTTGCAAATTATTTTTTTATTATTAGCGAGGACACTGCTAATGAAGGCCAATAGCCACTCGAGGATAAGAGTTAATTAGATGGAACGAATGCCAGCCAAAAAAGATGAGGGAACATTATGCAAGTTCTAACATTGGTCAATGGTATGAACTGCTTTTGATTACTTTTGGTGCAGTCCATGAGAAATTTGTTGATATTGGATTTGAAGACGACCAAGTTGTAATTGGTAGGGAAGCAGTCCCACGGCAACGTGTTCCACAGGTGGGAAACACTTACAAAGGAGTTTAATAATAACATTCAGAATTAACTAAATAATACTGTGACACCTCGTGCTTGCAAAAAAAAAAAAAAAATTCTCAAAACCAGTTCGGACGACTTAGAACAGTGTCCTCCCCTTCCCTACTAAAAAAAAAAAAAAACTTATTTTCTGTTGCTTTTTGTTTTTTTTTAATGGATTTATATCCATTAGACACCAAACTTCTACATTATCGGAAAGAAGAAAAAAATCGAAAAAACGTATTATTTTTCAATGGAACTGGTCGTAACCTCCAGAAGTTAGGATTTTAAAATTTAATTTAAATTGTGCACCGTTTTTAACACCAAGTTTGCGAGGGTGTAATACTTTAAAATGTGATTTAAATTGTAAATATTTACATTCTCACAGATTGCATGATAAAAACAGCAATGAAATAAAAAATCATGAGTAATTATGAAATTAATGTATTGTTAAAAAAATTAAATTAAGAAATTATTTTCATTTGTGTGCTGTTTTCAACATAGAGCAATCGAGTCTATGATATTTAAATTTTTGTATTATCGAAGGCTATGCATTTGACTATGTAGGTTTATGAATGTACATAATATATATATATATATATATATATATATATATATAAACACCAATCACCAATGCTTTTGAGCCAGCAATGCAATCAAGATAGGATATTGATATCTTGCAATCTGCTTCAATGAAACAGACAGCACTCAGCTAGCTAAAGGCTGACTGGCTACAATTAAAACGACATTTCTTCAAAGGAAAACAATACAAAGCAAAAACTAAAAAACATTAAAATCGGTTCTAGTGACATCTTATGAATTTTTATAAAATTAAAAGCGGTTTCGAGCTGTAGCGACGCCATTTCTGCTGTTCAAAGTTGTAGACAAAAAGAAAATATTTTAGAGGTCTTTGAAGTTGTATATTACTGATGCTATTTTTAATATAATTAAGTAACTAAATGGTAAACAATTTACCACAATATTTTTATATATTTTTTTCTGGTAAACGAATTGTTTATATTTTTTTCTAGTACACGAATTGTTTATATATTTTTTCTGGTAAACAGATTGTTTATATTTTTTCTGGTAAACGAATTGTTTTTATTTTTTTCTGGTAAACGAATTGTTTTTATTTTTTTCTGGTAAACGAATTGTTTTTATTTTTTTCTGGTAAACGAATTCTTTATTTTTTCCTAGTAAACGAATTCTTTATTTTTTCCTAGTAAACGAATTGTTTATATTTTTTCCTAGTAAACGAATTGTTTATATTTTTTCTAGTAAACGAATTGTTTATATTTTTTCTAGTAAACGAATTGTTTATATTTTTTCTAGTAAACGAATTGTTTATATTTTTTCTAGTAAACGAATTGTTTATATTTTTTCTAGTACACAAATTGTTTTTTTCTAGTACTCAAATTGTTTATATTTTTTCTAGTAAACGAATTCTTTTTTTTTCTAGTACACGAATTGTTTATATTTTTTCTGGTAAACGAATTGTTTATATATTTTTCTGGTAAACCTTTTAATGATAATTAGATTTTTTAACTTTTCTTTTTATTCATCATTGGTATTATTCCCCTCCCTCTCTAGTGGGGGATGACCTCTTCTCTTCCCTGTAGCCTCTTTTTCTACTCTATCGTTGTTGTCATGGTAGGTGCTCAACTGAGCTCTAATCTTTGGTTCACCCTTGTAAAACATTTACACCAAAAACTCGTCGAGCTTCAACTACTGTAAAAAGAATTCCTTTCTTCCTCTATATCTTGAGCTAAACGGGACTTCCTTGAGCAGAGTTTCTTTCCAAGAACTATCCGTCTGTAGAACGCAATACCATGGGGCTGTTTCCCAGCTGACTATACAAAGGTCGTTTTCAAATCCAATGCTAACGAATTCTTGTAATCAAATTCTGTCTAAATCCAATCCATCGTCTGCAATCCCCATGGTGTTAGTCTCACCATGACATAAATCCATTAACCCTTGTCCTCGAGTGGCCTTTGGATCTTGATGAGCAGTGACTCATATATATATATATATTACTAATAAGGTATGTGTAAATGTGTAAATAAATTTTACTGAAACAGTATGTGAAAGATTTACAGAAAAATAAATAGATACATCTTTAGAAGAAAAATATCGCATATATTATATTCAATCATTTGTTTCTGTTCATCTCCTTTTTCATCGTTCCGACCTTTTCTGCATTGCGTACAATCTTATAAAATATACATACATACACCCACCCATACACACACACACACATATATATATATGCATATATATATATGCATATATAAATAAACGGGAGCCTTTCTAGTAGAATAATATTTTTGTATACTTAAGTCAAATTTATTTCTTGGCTCATGCCCGAGAAAAATCGAGCAAACTTCGACATTAGGTGAAAGCTTTTGTAGCTATTATGTTGATAAACACATTGCAGCGTATAGTTCTTCCCGATTTGTTGGCAGTGATAAATGACACAGCAAATACTCAAAGAAGAGATTCAAAGTAAGTGCAAACGAAAAATGTTACGGTCCATTTAACATGTCACAAACAATAACAAATATAATGCGAATATATCTTTGAAGAAACCTCTGCAAGATAATACCTTCTGAGGTGTGGCTAGAGAAAAGAATGGAAACATTTTTGTTCCATTTCAAAGAAGGCTTTGTCATAGCCCACTCTTGACGAATGATGGACTTTACACAAGAATGGGGCTGAAAGTCCTACACAGTTCTATGTCACAATCTTAGGTCTCTGCAAGTGCTGATATACCCCTTGATTCATTCAACATGGCCGAACCAGCAAAGACGGTTTGCTCTTATTAGGACATCAAGTTTTGGGATGACCAATTTCTCAAGTAGAGTGGCTGACCTGATGTTCTGGATCTGGTCTGGCTTTACGTTGCATATCCATCTAAGCATTGCTCTGGAGTCGGGCAAGTGAGTCCTGAGTGAGAGCCCAACACTCACTGCCATATGTATGGAAAAAATTTTTTTATATCCCCCACTCTATAACAAAGAGCAATGTGTATTTATTTGTAAGTATATATCCGTCCTGTCACACAAAAGTATGCATGGCAAATAAGGGAA
Organism: Sepiola atlantica; assembly: GCA_963556195.1. Taxonomy (NCBI): domain Eukaryota; kingdom Metazoa; phylum Mollusca; class Cephalopoda; order Sepiida; family Sepiolidae; genus Sepiola; species Sepiola atlantica. Next base: position 68,062,996 of record OY744524.1, on the reverse strand, counting down.
GGGAGAACGCAAATCTATTTCCATAATGAGACGTTTTTTTTTAATTTTTGCTTTCTGCTTTCTATACCGATGTATACGTTTTTTGCTTTCGTTTGTTCTTTTAAAAAAAATTCAGTTTGAGACGTTTTCTTTCTTATTTCTTTACATGAGCTACGATTTTTCAATTTCAATTCCATTTTTAACCATTTCACTTCCGTTAAAGTCTTTGATGTTTTTAACATCCGGCGTCATTTTTTAATGTCTAGTCGCCCCTTACCTCCCAATAATCAAAGGACGAAAATTAAACTTTTTTGAAAGAACTTCTGGTGTTGAGGACTTTTTTTATTCTCATATATATTTTGACTTATGTACGGAATTTGATTATACTATATAGAGACTTAAATCGTATGAGGATGGTATTTTAAACTGACTTTATGTGGCCCTCAGGTTATTTCCTTGTTCCTTATGTCAGGATATATTTTAGACCTCACTGCAAAATTTGCTAATGAACCAATGTGAAAAAAAGGACATTGTTTTATGACAAAGATATAGGCAGTCTCCAGTAATTGGGAGGTATATATGGTATAATCATGTTGACTCACCAGTTCCGTTAGATCATCGAAGTTAAGCTATGTTTAGTCTGGTCAGTATTAAATGGGTGACCATTCAAGAATAGCAGGTGCTATATGTGCTCTTCGCTTATCTTGCCATTGTTTCAAGCCATCCTTGACTTCTGCTTGCCACTAGAATCAAGCAGTGCCGATTCAGGAGAGGTGTAGTTGAAGATTGTGCAACCCTTGCTTCACAATTACATGCACAGCTACCCTTGCAGGGGGTATCCATTGTCTTAAGACTGAACAGAGGGCATGAATTCGGAGGTGGCTGTATTAAGTGGATAATGACGCAGATCGACGTCCTGGGAGTGCCAAGTTTTAATCCAAACGGTTCCATAGCACTACTTTCACTTATGGATGTTGGCAACCTTCATGTAGTCCCTACTGTAAGTATTTAATTCTAGAGAGGATCGGGGAAACCAATGCCGACAACTGAATCAAGTTGGTTAAAAAAGTTTCACCATGATGATTTACATTTACTTTTTACTTATTAATTCTTTCTGATACATGTTCATCCCTGCATCATCATCAGTTTAACATGTTCTACATGCTGGCATGTGGTGGACATTGTTGAGTATTGCTTTCACATCTGGGCTGGTGCACCAAACACAAGCCTCTCCTTTTTGGACAAGGTCCAAAACAGAGTCTAATCTAATAAGCCCTCACTATCTAACATGCTCTAGCCTCTATCCCATTGCCGCAATATTGCATCCCTGTGCTTGTTTTACAAGTACTTTAATGGAATGTGCTGCACTGATGCCCCCTTTACATAAATACCCCCGATCAACCCGTCAGTCAGCAAGATCCCACCCATTCACTGTTGAGGTTCCCAGTTACCGGAGAGAAAAGCTTCTTTCCTTGTCCTGCTAACCTTTGGAATCCCATGCCTGCTTCCTGTTTCCCATACCGTACTAACATGCAGATATTTAAATGTAATATGAACGACCATCTTGCTGCACAACTCCCCATATAGGATGCCCCTAATTCACAGTAGCCCTTTAGGTCTTAGTGGCATTGTGTCTTGTTTCGGGTGAAGTAAAAAAAATAAAAAAAATGTTTTACATATTAACTTCCAAAGTAACCTGTCTGGCTGGACCTTTATTTACCCCACTTTCTTTCAAATCCATTTTCCTCACAGGTTTCCTTAGCCTTCTCCTACCAAATGCCTCTACTACCTCAATTATTCTACATGTACTAACCCAAGAACTCTTATTCATTATTTCAATGCGACCAAAGCAACAAAGTCTCCTTTTTTCTACACATCTCCTTACTGTCATGATTTAATCTGGTTTCGAGATCATCAGATCTAATCCTGTCTTTAAGACTCACATTACAAATCCATCGTATCGTTCTCACATCATTTCTCTCCATTCAACACATCACTGACCAGATTTCACTTCCATACACGATCACACTGTGCAAAAATGCCTGATAGACTCTTAAATCATTTGATGAATAAATTTTTGGAATGTTCATACTTTGATTTTATAAATATGTATTAAAGAGCTGAGATAGAAATAGAAGCCGGCAGACTGCATAACATCTGGTTTTATTGTGCAGACAACAAGGAGATGTATTATACTTCGCCACAGATAATCAAGTAGACGGAATGACAGAGACATTTTTATTTTAATGGTTTGCAACTAATGAGCCATAAAACAATCAGTTGTACAAACATTTTTATGATATTGCACGTTTCGTAAGACTTCTTTCATGATGATCACCACAACATCTTAAAACAAACAAAACAAAAAAAAACACACACAATACACAGACAAAGGGGCGAAAACAAACTCGAATCTTTAGCTACGTTTTAGATCAAGAGTTTTGGTGACAGGGTTCAAGTTTATAACATTTTTGTATACCGTTGTATTGCATTGAGATTTCTGAAAACCCTAACAAGATAAAGATGTGCAAATTGTTACGAGAGGACATGGAAGAAAACCTGGTAAAACTATAGTATAGTTAACAACGCAAAAAAAGGAGGAAAATAAAAAAACAAATATACAACAAATATCTTATCAAACACAAGAAAGTTTACTTTTCTAGCTACCTGCGTAAGTTTCAAGTGTGGATCCCGATTTAAGATTTATTATCTATGCTTTGTTACAGTCCCCTTTACTTAGTCAAAGACGAGTATTTTCCATCATGGCGGTCGATTTTGGGGGGAGATGGTCGCTAATTGCAGCCTTTAAAGATAGTCAAAAAACAAACAAAATGAAAGGGTTAGTGAAACTGTAAGCCTAAATCCGGGGTTTGTTGACAGATTACCGTAAGTTTTTTTTTCTAATTATAACCTTTAAAGCGCCCCCCCCCCCCAAAAGAAAATCGACCGCCATGATGGAAATTACGATATATATGTGGTTACATTTTCATTGGTCTTTCACGCTCAAGTTTTCCTCTGAACTGAAAGTGGATCTTGTGTCGCCTTGGCGGATGGAATAGCATCACATCGTAAGCAATGTGTTCTTATATATACATCTGCTTGTCGCACAGCTGTTGAAGTTGGCCAATTGGTTAGAGTGCTCAGATTTGAGTTAAAAGTGACTCGTGTCCTGGGGGGATCGAATCATGTGACCAGCTGAACAGTTATCTTTCACACTGATGATTACATTATGATGAAACATATAGGTATGTGGATAATAATTTAAAAATATTTATTATTAAATAATTATATAGATGTATATTTCTATTATTTGTTTTGTGCTGTTGTCTCGTAATGAGAAATCTACGAACCCTAACGAAACTTCAAGATATGTAAATTAAGAGAGAGCACAGAAGAAAATGTTTGACTTGTTTGTATTACAGTGTTTCTGAAGACTCATGTCCACACCTTCGACTAACCGCTTTAATTCAAATGCATATGCCGTGATTCTTCATATTGGTTGTGTCAGGATTCTAAGGTGATTGTAGTGAAAAGCCATAGTTCACAATTTACATGCATGATAAAAACAACATACTGATACAGACATTGAATAGAGGCGACTTGTCAGACATCGGTGTGTGTGGGTGTGTCGTTGGGGTCCCATCGCTAGTGTTTCTACATCTCCAATAAATTCCCATCTCTCAACATCTGCGATCTTTCTCCATCACTCGCAGAGATCATTCTCCGTGGGCTCTGTCATCATTCTCCCCCTAACAGCCAGTGTCTTCTGAGTATATCTACTTTCCACCTGAATTCATGGGCGTCCATTTTTTCTCAGCTTACTTCCACCGGAAACTAGAGATTTACCCTTTCCTTCTCATCCTTCTGAATTCCCCATCTTGACCCTCCGGCTGTTAATAGCTAATTGTTCACGGTGTTGCTTTGTCTGTGGTGTTCAATGGATCAGTCGATTTTTAGATCTTTCTTAAATGTCTTTCTACTGTCATTCATTTTCTAGCTAATCTCTCCCGGTGGTCCTGGTTGTGGGGGGAGGGGAGGTTCTTCTATAGTATCACATATCAACAAACGATATTCTCAAAACCGAATGTGTTAGTCATTCTCAAAACCAGTTAAAAACCGATCTTGACAGACTTTAAAAAAAATTTTTTTTTTTAATGAATTAATATCGATTAGATGTCAAACTTTCAGATTATCACAATAGAATTTGAAAAAAATGTAATATTTTCAAGAAGGGGGTCGGTTCATTGCGTGATTCAATCGTATAGTAAAGCGATCCCCTATTGGAAGCGGTCCTACATTGTTTCATTGGTGCAGTTTTTAAACACCGAGTGTGCAGGGGTGTAACACTTTAGAATGTGATCTGGATTGTAAATATTAATATCCTCGCACATTCCATGTTGAATCAGTGCACCAATAGAATGAAATTCCAGAAGCAACGATAGAAAAAAGATGAGTAATTATAAAATTAATTTGTTATTGTTAAAATTAAAATGTATTCGATTCTTTTAATCGGACTTTATGCATATGCCTGCACCAAGTCCGATCAAATAGGGAAAGCATAGATAAGAGATTTTTTAATGTTGACTGAAGAAAAACATCTGAATTGGTGGATATTCCATGATGTAATTCAGTTCTAATCACACAGAAATGATTACGTCAGTGAGGATACCAAAGACTGAAAGTACTATGGTTCATTATAAACATAAAAGTTATAACTTTTTTTTTATGTTGAGGTTATTTTTATACATGCACATTTCCTTAAAAAAGGACAAATGTTTTTGGCTTGCACTGTATCTGTTATGAAGAAATTAAGTTTTCGCAAGAAATCTTGTTAACGAAATTTATTTCATCCCATATTCCACAGAATGGTCAATTCTTAAAAGGGCTAATTCCTATAAAACAGGTTTTAAGCATTGTATTCTTTGTGTCGCTGAAGCTATGAAAACAAATATTAACCTTCTCAATAAAACATTGGAAATTATATGTTATCTTGAACTTATTTTTCCACGTGCTTTCGATAAATTTTAGTCATCTTCTGGAGTAATTTGCTGTCATCATGCATGGGGAAATGGTGATAAAGACGTTGAAGGGCGGTAAACATCCTTTTGCTATTGCATTAGGGTGGTCTGTTAGTGCAAAGAATACCCTCCATAGTATACATGGGTACAGTCCCAACAAGTTAGTCTTTGACAAGAACCCAAATTTGCCATCTTTATTAACAATATGCATAAGGTCCGATCAGGAGGTATAGACGAGAAGAGATCTTGTTAGCAATGAATAGAAAATAAATTTGAATTGTAGAAGATTGCATGACGTCATTCTGTTCTAATAAAACATATGCATAAAGTTCGATCAGGAGATGTGGAGGAGAGAATGGAGAAGCACATTCGAATTTTGGTGGAGATTGCATGACATCATTATGTTCTAATCACACAGACATGATTACGTCAGTGGCAATAACAAAGTCTGAAAGTATTATGGTTCATTATAAACATGTAAGGGTGTAGAAACCCAAGTAACTAATTTTGTTAAGGAAAGGTTTCTTTTAATAGGATATAAATTGCTTCCAAGATTACATAAAGATTTGTTAAGAATTTTAATGTTGTTTATCAGAATATGTTTAATGTTGTAATTCTAGCGTTTATTACCGATGTGCTAACGCATAGCATAGAAATCCCATTTCTAAATTGGCAAATAAACTTGCAATGTACCTTACTCTTCAATCCCTATCTATCTACCTACTTACAATATATATATATATATATATATGGTAAAATGAAAAAGGAAAACCAAAAACTGGATGTGTTTTATGTGTACATCAACGTTTCGTCTTTATTTATAAGACTTCATCAGGATGATGATATAGGGAAAAGATATCATGCAAGTACAAATACATGTAGGGTAGACATGTTGGGAGGAAAGATAAAATAAAATGAAAAATAATGGCAACGTCTTGGTGTACACATAAAAAACATCCAGTTTCTGGTTTTCCTTTTTCATTTTACCATCACGTCGGATTACCTTCATCCTTCTCTTCCCATATATATATATATATATATATATATATATATATATATATATATATATATCTAAAGTTAGGTATGTTTATAGGTTTATACATTTGTATGTAAAGGATTCACTCCTAAACTTATTTAACAGATCATTATCAAATTTGGAACACAGCTGCTAGGCATAAAGAGTACAAATGTGGGCAATATTTAATTTAATGCAAAGTGGGGGAGGGAAGAGCCTTTCATGAAAATTCAGATATCTCCGATTTTTGTGAAATTTTAACAATAAGTATTAGACATCAATTAATAACTATTCCCCAAATTTCAGTTTCTTAGGAATATTTTAAAGCGTTCTTATGGGGGCATAATATGGGCAGAACTTCCCATTTATGAATTCAAATATATCCGTTTTGCATTGAATTTGATCCATTGTCATTAGACACCAGTTAAACAAGATTCCTGAATTTCAATTTCTTCTCAAGACCCATTAAGCTTGATCCATAAATTTAGAATCAAAATCATAATTGACTTTGACCAAAATTAGAATAAGGATTGTAGATATAAGGTTTAGTATCCTATCTTGATTTTAGTCTTCGTAAGGAGACATGAAAGTGGTGCAAAACTGTTCTGTTCATGGAATTATTTTACTTTTCCTGGGACAGGTAATCTTTTACTTCATTATATATTAAGGTTTATTCAAGCAGCAAACATTTTTTAATATATGTCTCATTATACAAAATAGACGAGTGTTTTCATAGTCGCCTAATCAGTTTTCCATGTCCAAAGCAAAGATTTATCCAGGTAGAAGTCATATCAGAACTAACCAATGGATATTTGTACGAGACAACAAGCCGCGCATGCGTGGTCCCCCTCTGTATGTGACTCGATGTGGCGAGTGTAAAATGCAATAAATTTGGGCAATTTGGGGCATTTTTGACCCCCATTGTACCCCCTGGGGGAGCGAACCAGAATTTTTCTGAGGTCAGGGATGCTCATTTTATATCCAGAACAATTGCCTCTACATTTTGGCCAAGTTTCAGAAAAATTGAATGGATGGATCAAACGTTATGGGAGATAAGGGTCATTTTTTGCCATTTTGGGGGCTTTTGACTCCTTGTAGGCGCGAACTAGATTTTTTCCAACGTCAGCGATACTTATTTTCTATTAGGAACAATTGCCTCCATATTTTGGCCAAGTTTCAGAGAAATTGAATGGATGGATGAAAAGTTATGGGGCAAAAAATGTCATTTTTTGCCATTTTGGGGCCTTTTGACCCCCTGGGGGGGCTAACCAGATTTTTTTTTCAAAAATCAGAGAATGTCACTTTCTAACCTGACAAAAGTTACAACTTCATGCAAAATTTCGGAGAAATTCAATGGATGGTTGCGGAGAAAATTCCGGACAGACGGAAGGAAATGCCTCAAAACATAGGTCCCCCGATTTTATAAATCGGGGGACCAATTATGCAACTGATATTAGTCAACCCTTTTCATATAAGCTCCACCCACAAGTATGTCAGATGATGAATTGATAAATTATGGGGCTGTTTATAGTCTTTTTTATTGTTTTTCTTTTGGGGGGGGGGGGGTGATGCAACTAAAATGTGCTCAAAAATGTGTATATATATATTTTTTAGTATCTAGTTATTTTTATATTTTTCTTAGTGCATTCAAATTTGGTTTGGTGTGTGAACATATTCAGCAGACAGTTATTTTTATGCAGTGCATTGTGGTGCGACTTCACTTCCGCGCAACAGGGAAATAAAATGAAAAAAACGAATTGCATATACTCTCTCTGGAGAACTTCATCACATGATTGAGAACAGAACTTCCGCCTAGGGAACAGTTGTTCTGTAGTGTCAGCATATGTGTGGATTAGCACGTTATACTGAAGTACTTGCTTAATGCATCTTCAGAGCTGTATTTTTTTTTTGCAGGGGACGTTTGCCCCGTCCTCCCACATACAGCGCCTGGTATTCTCAAATGGTCACCCATTTGGTACTGGCCAGGCTCAATGTCGCTTAACTTCGGTGATTTAACGAGAACTGATTTGTTTAGAAAAAAAAGGACTTGATTACACTTTCGAGTTACTTTCAAAATAAAACCTAAAAAATTCTTTAAAAAAAAAAAAAAAAAAAAAAAAAAAAATGGAGGGAAAAAAACAGTGTGAAGATGTTCTAAATTATTTCATAAATATGTCCGAAATGTCGTTTTTCTATTTTTTGACATATACAATTAGAAAAAACAATATCAAGGTGCAAACCGAACTTAAGTTAATAAGCAACTTTAACAACTTGATCCATTAATTCACGTGTTCATATACTCAATTCTAAGTGACAATCTTTTGGAAATTGAAGGTTCAATCATCACTACAGGCGATACTAAAAATGGATAAAAAATTACTTAAAACTTCTACCCCATCATGGTTGACGAAATGAGAACAATCTACCATAACAGAATATTGGACTAGTCCATTATAAACAATATTAATACTATTTAATCCATAGCTGAAGAGAGAGAGAGGAGGGGGGGGCGGGAGGATATAGCAAATAGGGGAACTAATTTTCGATTTTGTCTTTTTATTTAAAAAAATATTTAACGGGCTTTGCAAACTCACTATCGGTCCGGATACTTTGCGTTTCATACAGGAGTGTGGACAGATGACTATGCCATGTCTATTATGTCATCCCGCAGACTCCTTGTGTGTATCTCTCGTTTCTACATGACATACAGATTATTAGTTGTTTTTATTTTTATTTTTAACTGATTATCTTAGATAAATAGAGATTTTGTTTGTCTGTCCGTCAGTCACAATGTTTTTAAACATAATAAATACATTGCGTAATTTGTCTCATTTCGAAATACTAGAAATCTTAGCTACTTTTAAAAATGGAGAATATTGCATTAATAGTAAATAATACATTCCCAACAAATAAAGCAGATGCCATGACCTGAAATCGAAACTGAAACCTTGATCTTCAGTCTGAGGTTCCACCAATTGATCTATTTGGACTTTCTTATAAATAGAGCTTAAAACATTATTTTAACAAAATAGTTATATCTTTAGCATGACGTCATAGATTTATGACTTACGCCATCTTTCAAAACATGAATTCAAACATAAGCGATAATAAAAAATAAATAAATGGGTAAACATTATCATTGATGTTAGAAATTATAATAGACCAAAATAATTTATTTAACTACGTAGTGTATGCAGTTGTTTCACAATTATACAATCCTCCTATCCTAGCAAATATATGCGAGCAAAGGGAGATATATTTTATTTTCCTTGAATAAGTTTTTTTTATTTCAACAGTAAAAATAAACTTAACAAGATATTTATTAAAACGCCAACATGAAGCTTGATTAACTTTTAAATTATCTTAATATTTACCGTATTGTTTTTTTTTAATAATATCTAATCCTCCACTATAATAAAGACCTATGTATATTTATTTGTATGTAAATAAATGTAAATCCGTCCAGTCACAAAAGTTAGCAAGTAAAAAAAACGTCCGGCTGAAAGTGAGTAGTGAGGAGAAGCGAAGAAGCAAATAGCAAGTTAAACAACTCCAAACCGCCTGAAATTAATTTGGAGATAGAATCCTTCACTGTAAATTAAAAAAAAAAAAGAATTAAATAAATGTTTTTTAGGTCATCAGAAATGATAATTTATGTAGGAAAACTTGAATTACTGACATAATGCTATGATTATATAAGAATACTAGAAGAATATGCATCGCATGATGGGTAAAATAAATCCCCTCCCTGTTAATAGAACAGTTTTGCACCACTTTTATGTCCCCTTATGAAGATTAAAATCCAGACATAATGATACTAAATCTGATGTCTAGAATCTTGATTCTAATTTTGATCAAAATCCATTACATGATTTTGATTCTAAAAAAATGTCTAAAATTTAAATCTTAAGCTGTAGAGGTTTTAAGAAATTGAAATTCAAGGAACCTTGCTTAATTGGTGTCTAATGATTGGATCAAATTCAATGCTAATCTGATATGTTTGAATTTTCAAATGGAGGGTTGTGCCCAAATTATATCCCCTTAAACCCTTTAAAATACTCCAAAGAAACTGAAATTTGAGGAATATTTATTAATTCATGTCTAATACATAGTTGAAATTTCATAAAAAAACGAAAGTATCTGAATTTTCACCCTTTACATAAAACCAAACTAAACTAAACATAGCCCACATTCAGATCTCTTAACACTAGGAGCTGTGTTTCAAAATTCATAATCATCAGTTATTTAGTTGAGGAGTGAATCCTGTACATACAAATATATAAACTTTCTAAAGATAGAGATTAGTACAAACACTGGCGAAGGATAATTTTTTTCTGTCATTTTTGATGGAGAGCGTACATTAGTTGAAATGTTCTTTACTTGAATTTAAATGATAAAAACAACGTTTTAAAAATCATGAATTATACAAGAATGTGAGCATCGACTCGACATTGTTGAAGACAGAAAAACTAAAAAATTCCACTACAAAAAGATACGAGTAAATAAGATATTTGGCAAAGGATTTGTGTATTTCTTCAGGGGATAAGAATATATTAGCAGTCCTAATTGTGTCACTATATTCCAAAAATTAGATGTCAACAGGGATTTTCTCTCAAGGATTTATATAATTAGGGGCTTATGTTTCAAGGTGTAAGCTTACAGTCTCTAGATAGATAATAACACTCTTCAGCTAGGGGTTTCTACAAACCCTTATATCTCAGGTAGGATTAATTAAGGTTATTTCACATATACATATATATATATATATAATATATATATATATATATATATATATATATATACACACATAAAAAAATGATGAAAATAAAAATTGGATAAATTACAATATTTATTAATATCTCAGATATTCAAGCAAGAAATATTTTTTTTTAAAAATGTGTTTTTCTTTAATCCATGGATTTTAAAAGATAAGCTCTTTTCATCAGAGGAGAAAAATCAGTAAAATAATGTATTACGAGTAACATAAATTTGAAAATAGAAAAGTTGTAAACAATAGACATCTTCAACGAAAGTAGAAGATACAATGTGTTCATATAATTATCAATATATATATATATATATATATGAATAAATATGAAAGCTTTTTTCATTTAACACTCCTACATTACCATCAAAACAGGGTTTATGTTATTTAAATCAATAATATAACTGGTATTTACTTCCTTCCCACCGCAGGAAGATGTGGCATAAGGCCGGAAAATGGGGAGAGTCAAGCTCGACCCCCTAAAGAAGGAGCACTGACCTTTTAAAAATTGCCTGGACAACCCTGTCAGCATTCCCCGGTCGGGCCACCTCAGGCAGTAAGCAATAAACTTACTCCACCCCAAAGAGGGGAGGCAAGGCCTGGGAGGGCGGACCTCTTAAAACTACCCAGGACCAATACCAAAATAAAAGGCTACCGAAATGGCCCAGTTCCCGCCGGACTGATTGTCGAGAATGAATCCTCGACTGGTATTTACCAGTCCAGTTGTGGAGTTGGAATACTGTACATAAAGTCAAGAGAAAGGACTCATCGACATTTATAGATATATCTAATTAGCATAACTACTTTTTTTAAACAGTCTATAATCAATTAATGTTTGGTGTTATTCATTCATAATTTTATCATTACATTTGTTCCCAATATCTACAATATTTTTGTCGCTATTAATAATTGATTTTATAAGAAAAGCATAAATTATTAAACCTTTCTTAAAATATTTGCTGATTAATGTTCAGGGGAGATAATTTAAATTAAACTACAAAGAAAGGTATAAGAGGCAAGAGTTTAGAAAGAGAAGAAGGTGATTGACTGACTGACCTACCCCCTCCCTCCTGTTACCGACATCACATGGAGAAAGTCAGGGGGTGACACTGCTCGTAACCGTGGTCGTTGTAAAGTAAGTAGTTTACTTTATGATTACCGTGTCCCAACATTTCTTTTGCTTTTAAATTCAATGAAAAAATCGTAAGTTAAAAAAGAACACACACGATCGCACAGGCGAATTGATTTCCTCCTTTGAATTTCTTAGCAGTATCTTATATAAGAAAAATAAATTGATATTTCTGACTTTTTTTAGATGCGGATTGATTATTCAGACTACTGTTCTCATGTTCAGTGCTATTCTCACAACGTTGCGGTCGAAACATTATGAGAATAACACTCAATATGAGAACAATAGTCCGGATAATCCAAATAATATAAATAAATTTGTATAAAAATTACCAAAATATTCATATGTATTTATAGGAATAATGTTAATGTTTATCTGGTGATTCTCCAGGTTAATATCTATATGGAATATTGCTCTTAAAAAGAACATAGCACAAAAACTTTAATATGTACTTACTTGTTAGGATGAAAGAAGACAGTATACCTAAATTTAGGGAAATTTATCTAGTATTTTTGTTTTTAAAAAATTCAAGTTTTATCGGTAAACACTTTCTGGCTGCCATTTTCAGCATTATTAAGGTAGATGGAAATAACTCAGACTTAATTGACATTGTAGTAATGCAAGCTAGAAAGCATTTACCGATAATACTTAAATTTAAGTATTATCAGGATCACGTGACTTAAGTTCAATCTGATGGGAGCCTGTCTGTCAACAGAGATGCAGAAAGTACAGAGATCTAGAGAGATGTGAAGAGTGCAGAGAGATGTGAAGAGTGCAGAGAGATGTGAAGAGTGCAGAGAGATGTGAACAGTGCAGAGAGATGTGAACAGTGCAGAGAGATGTGAACAGTGCAGAGAGATGTGAACAGTGCAGAGAGATGTGAACAGTGCAGAGAGACGCTAAGAGTGCAGAGAGATGTAGAGAGATGCAAAAAGGTGTAGAAAGAAAAGGAGGAGAAACAGAGCGAGATAGAGAGAGGGTAATAATCACTCTGGAAGAGTTAGTATACCTTGGGGGGAAAATATAATTGAAACAAGAGCACTTTTATTCATAGAAAAAGAAGACATATTTGTTAGGTTGAGTAAGACATTAACAAATTCATTGGCATCCCCTTTAAAATGTGACACTTAAATAGAACACACGATTCGAAAGGTTAACATCATACAATAGTAATAGCAAAAGACTTGGGTACACATATTTGATAGGTTAACATAAGGGTTGTTAGAAAGGCTAACCTACTATAAACCTGGCTGGCATATTTGAGAACATGTCTTTTGATGGTCTCATACCAATGGAAGCTTTCAACACATATCTAGAATTGGTAGTATTTGAATGGGTTGGGGGAGGGCGCTGGAAGGGTGACAGGGACTGTACATTAAGAAGAGTATGTGGGGTGAAGAGGGAGGAGGTTACATCTGGGTTTTTTTTTTTGTTCTTTCATTATTTCATTGAAGCCAACAATAGAGCAATAAAAAGAAATTGCTTATAAACTTAGAGATTCTTTTAATTCCCATCGGACTTGAGATGACAGTTGTAATTTGGAGAAGATTTTTTCATAAAAACTATAAAAAGCAGAAGAGGCTGAATGACATCACTATTGCTAGCAACAAAGTTTCACTGAAGGTTTTGAATTCGCTCATGCCTGTTCCTCTCTCTATCTTCAGAGGTTGTCAATTAAACTCAAGGTCACCATCGTTAGGCTAACTTATAATTGACTGATCAATGGAGCAGATCATATAATTTGTTTTCGATGGCGATTCTATATATCAATATCATCATCATTACCTATTAACACACATACCAAGAGTAGACTGTAATCTGTTATCTTACATAAATAGAGATTTTTGTCTGTTTGTCCGTCAGTCACAATTTTTTTTTAACGTATTAAATACATTGGAGAATTTGTCTCATTTCGAAATATTAGAGATCTTAAATACTTTTAGAAATGGAGAATATTGCATTAATAGTAAATAAATTCCCAACAAATAAAACGGATGCCATGACCGGAAATCGAAATCGAAACCGAAACCTTGAGATCTTCAGCTTGACCTTCTAACAATTGACCTATTTGGACTTTCTTATAAATATAGCTTTAGATATTGTCTTAACAAAATAATTATAGCTTCATCGTGATGCCATAGAATTATAACTTACGTCATGTTTCAAAACATGAATTCAAACATAAGCGATAATAAAAAATAAAAAACAGATAAAAAATAATGAACGGGTAAACATTATCAATAGGATTGGAAATTATTTTAATAGTCCAAAACAATTTATTTTGCTTTAACTATATAGCAATAGTGAGTTAAATGAGCCAATTTGCGTTTACAGTGATTGCCAGCATGTGCATGATGGCATGCCCTTCACAGAAGCTAGAATTCTAGTTAATTAAAATGACCAGCTAATAAATGGTATAACGTGATGGACAAAAAAGTAAAGCTTTTGACTTGTAACAAGTATCACAAACCAGGTTTGTTTAGAGTGTGAAAATGGGTAAATATAAATTCCCTTCAATTTCGTCATCATTATTGCTGACAACAAAGTTCCACAGAGGTTTTGAATGCACTCATTCTCTATGAAATTCAATGTCACCATGTTCTTTTTGTTTCCAAGGACCAATGGCAACTCGAGGTTAAGGGTTAATGAGATTGTCGGCTAGATCATGAACAACTCTATGAAAAAATTGGCAACAACAAGTGTTACAGAAAGAATTAGATTAAGTATTTGTTTACATTTGACTTGAAAACGACGATGTTGTAGTTAGCTGGAAAGTAACTATGCTGTATTGTGTTTCAAAGATGGGAGGACACTCTGTCCATGGAAGTTCGATTTGGTTTTAGACATACAGAGGAAGAAAGGAAAGTTCCTTGCAGTGGTTGTAATCGGACGAGTTCTTTCTATAAGCGTTTAACAGAGGAAAGGGGGAGAGGTTATAGTTCACTCAAGCACCACCTACCATGAAAATAACGATAGAGTAGAGAAAGACTAGCAACGTTGCTTCCGTGAGAAAGGGGCTGTAGGAAGGGAAGAGATCATCCTCCACCAAATTGCTAATATATATATAATTGACAATATATATTGATGGCACGACTATATATAATTTCTAAATTTATATACTGCTATCATACGTGTTAACGATTTGTTTTTATATTCTTCTTGTATTTACTTTTCAAACGGCATGAAAATATATATTGAAACTGTTTTGTCTTTTTGTTTCAATGAAAAAAAAAAAAGAAAACAATTGTAGTTTTTCTGTTATCAGATCTACATTTCCACATTCTTTAAATTACAGAACTTTTTCGAATCGTCATTGGCCCAAAAGTTAAAGAGATGAAGACTGGAAAACGTAATCTAAGACTTGCTGCAACTAATAAACACTCCAAAGTTTGAGTGCGTTAATAAAATTAAAAAATTTTTTTAAATAGGCTTTTTTTCTAAATTATAGCAAAGATACACATCATCAGCATCATCATCATCATTAGTTTAATGTGATTATCCAACAACTTTTAGTGAAGATCACCGGACCATTCAGCAAATAATGATTAGCACTGGCCGTGATGAGCCATTTTGAGAAACTTCCAGTTCCTTGTTCTTCATTTTGATGACTGGCAAACGTTCTGCTCCATGATTCTGCTCAGTTTTTAAACTAACAGGGAGTTATCTATGTGAAACCTAGGTACAGTTCAGTGAAATCTTAATTGCATTTTATGTAAATAAAACACATATACCGCTCTTAAATATAAGATCAAAGAGATTTTTTTTTCTAGTGACACGAGATATATATATATATATATATATATATCTCATTATTATATACAGTTTATCGTCTGTTTTACATGTTGGCATGCGTTGGACAACTTTTTAGAAATTGACTTCTAAACTAACCTATCTCTGGTCATGTCTTTTTTATCCCTCAAGTCCATTCTTATCATTTCTTCCCATGTTTTCTTTGGCTTTCCCATGTGAACTGAACCTGTTACCTCAACTGTCCTACGTCTACTTACCCAAGCATTTTCATCAATTCTTTCAACATGGCCATACCTTACATATCTTACACTTTTTTTAGTGCTAAGTTATAGAATAGAAGAATTCACTCAAACTTTAATGGCAACGGTATTTCAATGTGCCAGGAATTAAAAATTATTTTTATTAACATTTCATGAGTTAATGAGAAAATAAATGCACTGGTCGCATATTTTTGTTAGCCTGAGAAGATGATATCATGACAAACGAACATATAGTACAGTGAGCCCCACTTCTAAAAGAGGAAGTAATCCTTGGGAGGACAGTATCATGATGAACAAAACGCAAACTATACTAATCCTCCCAAAAAGAGGATAGTCTTATGATAACAGAACAGGATATGCTACACTACCCCTTCCCCCAAGTAGGAAGTAAGGCCTGGGAAGATGGTCTCGTAACAACATAACAGATACTACACTACCCCCCCCCCAACAAAAATAAATAAAGGAGTAGGTAATGGCTGGGAGGATAGTATCGTAACTACAGAACAGATACTACACTACCCCCACAAAAAAGTAGATAATGCCTGTGAGAATGGTATCATGAAGAACCAACATATACTACACTTCACTCCTCCCCGAAAAGGAGAGAGTAATGCCAGGGTGAATGGTCTCATGACGACAGACTAGATACTACACTAGCTCTTACTCCCAAAAAGGAAGAGTAATGCTTGGGAGGATGGTATCATGACAACAGAACAGACACTACACTCCCCCCCCCCCCCGAATTAAGCATTACATTAGTCAAAATAATACAGGAAGCCGAATTAATGATTAAAAGATAGTACAAGTAATAGAATGAATAATACATTTTTTGATTCAGACAGGCAGATACCAAATCTCTATTAGTAATAATAAATGTACTCAATCTTGTTTTCTCTGGATTTTTTTTATACACGGTCAAAACAAATTTTCATGGCAAAATATGGAATTTCATAAATGTTACTAGCGGTAATAAGCCGGCGTTACCCGGATGAAGATCAAATGAAATATTAAACAGATAAAATAGTAAGTTAATGCATGCAAAGAACATGCTTCAAGAATAAAAAGGAAGACATCACTAACCAGAATAAAAAAAAACATCAATCCGTCAGTTGCAATGCTATCTTCTAGGTCTAAAGTCGAAAATCCGACCGACTTAATTTTATATATTAGATAACAAAATTCACTGAACAACCCTAAACATTGCACGGTTGGTTTCTTGTTCTGATTTAACAGTTGACTTCAGTTAAAAGCTTTTCAGCTGTTTTATGTTAGAAAAACAAACTTTTCATCCAGTAATCACTAACTGGAATTAAAAAATACTTTATAAATAAAAACAATATTGTTAATCATTAATTATTTTTTACTTAACGAAATTATCACAAATCTTATATGAATAGGGATTTTGTCTGTCTGTCTGTGTCACAATTTTTTAAATGTAATAAATACATTGCGAAATAATGGAGAATATTGTACTTGGCTAATCTAATCTAAATATGAATAAATGCAAATTTTTCCTAAATATTTTAACATCAAAACCTTGAAGTCTTACGTGGTATTTATCTACTTCCCACAGCGGTAAGGTTTGACACAAGGTCAGGAAAGTGGGATTGAAAAGCCAGTGCCACTGGCCTACAAAAAATGCCTGGGCAATCCTGTCAGCATTCCCCTGTAGGGGCGCCTCAGGCGATTAGCAATAAACTAACCCCTTCTCAAAGGGTGAGAAAGTAAAGCCTGGGAGGGTGGACCTCCTAGAACTGCACAAGACAGTACCTCAAATCGGTGGAATCGGGGATAAGGGTTAATGAGTTTGTTAAGTGGGTGGTGAGACAACACCGTGATGATTGGTAATAATGGTTGAAACTGAAAAGAATTGGATTATTTAAGTTTTTAACATTGGACTTGAAAACGACCATGTTGTAGTCAGCTGCGAATCACCCCCATGGTATTGTGTTCCACAGGTGGGTAGTTCTTAGAAAGAAACTTTGCTCATGGAAGCTCCATTTAGTTTTAGGTACACAGAGAAAGAAAGAAATATTATTTATAGTGGTTGTAGGTAGACGAGTTTAGTTTGTGAATGTTTTACAGGGGAAAACCATAGATAGAGCTTAGTCGAGCACCTACCATGAAAATAACGATTAAGTAGAGAAAGACAAGCAACCTCTCTTCTGCAAGAAGAGAGCGGTAGGGAAGAGAAGAGAACATTCAGAAGAAAACATCTCCGTCTAGATAAGAAGAGTAGAAAGTTGACCATCAGTTTACTTTCAGCAGCTTCGTAACTCTTCCTTCCCTTATGTTGTCCGTTAGCCTCACATTTCATGAGCAATGTTTCTGACAAAGGAGGAATAATTGCTGTTTTCTGGATCGGAATCTATCTGACACTTATCGTTGGCTAGTTTATAACCTTGAAGTAGCATTTTTTTTTAGCTCCTTACATCAAGTGGCTTCATGCCTTGTCTGAAGAGATTTCCATAAAATAAAAAATTTTAAAAAGATTTCAAAGTCAGTTTTGTATTCTGTCAAGACAGGAAAAGAATGCCCTGAGCGGCACCTCCTCAGATGTGGCAACAGTACTCCATCTTAGGATGAATTTGGCTCTCATACAGGTAGACGATTGTGTCAGGAGTGAGATCTCATTGCGAATTTAGTATTAATAGACTGGATTTTACCGATATTTATTTTTGTTTTAGTGTGATGAAAAAGAACTCTTCAATATCCTTTCATACTTGCCGGAAGTAAATTACTTCCCCTTGTTAATTCTTTCGTTTTAGACAACCATTGTACTCCAACTTTAACTTATTCATTACACTTAGTATTTTTGTTTCTACATGTCTGTCTAGCATTAAAGGAAACTGCTTTTTATTTCAGTTGATTATTTTATGATCGAAGTGCATCTGTTTTTTAAAGTTGTGTAGAATTGCATCACTTTTTTTTAAAAAACAATCCAACGAATTAAAAAACAAAAACGAAGAAAAACAAAAAAACATGAAAGCTGTACAGAAGCAATTACAGAAGATTATAACACAGCAGAGAAGAAAGCTAAACTGGAGGATTGCACTATCAGATTGTTGACTAGTGTCTAAACATTCAAGTGTTTCATACTTTATAGATCCATCTGGGTAGCAGAAAAACATTTTAAACAATTATTTACTGGGAGGAGCTGGTGCGATTGCAAGAATTAGAAGTGGATGGAGTAAGTTAAAGGAACTTCTGGCTTCTGGCATACTAAAAAAAAATAGAGCATTACCACTATCGACCAAGGGAAGAGTCTATCAGGCACATGTACGCAGTGTGATGCTGTATGGAAGTGAAACCTAGCCAGTGAGGTTTGAGGACATGGAGTGTTCTGTCTAGCCTAGAATAAGTCATTTAGAGTTATCTCCCTTTCCCGGCCCCCAATTCGTTAGGGACTTTTTTATCCCAGACACCGGCTGGCAAGCAGCTGCCGGTGCTCTGTTTCTGAATGCTCGCTGCCGCTGTGTAACAGAGAAAACCGCATGGTGGAAATTCTATCTCCCCACAGATTCTGACATTTTGGCCATCTTCGGTAAGAGACATTATCCCTTCTCCTTCCTCAAACAGAATTGAATATCGTGCCCGTTATTTCCTTTGAACATTTCTCTAATTTAAATGAACTTTAATCCCACGTGCGTATCTCCATGTCGATCGCTCGTAATGTGTACCTCTTGCTTCGCAGTATCCTTCATCCCCTAAAATACTCCCTATTAACAGTTTTTTAGATTTTAGTAGACTCCTCGTTCCCGTTTCGTCGTCATTTATTGTATTCACATTTCTGAACAATGTTTTGATTTCTTTTCAGTTTTTTTACCTTTTAGATGGATAATAAAACCTGCAGTTAAAATATTCGACGACTCAGAGTCTTGTTTATCAAAAGGAGTTATGCTAGCTGTCTTGAGGGTTAAAGCCGGCCCTAAGGCAGCATATGGAGAGAAATTATATGACAATGATATGATGGATGTGTAATGTGATGACCTCAGAAGAAGATTACATCTGGACAGTATTGGAAAATGTGTGCAGAACAGGAGAATTTGTTGGTATGGTCATGTTGAAAGAATGCGTGAGAGTTCTTGGGTTAGTAGATGTAGAACAGTGAAGTTGACAGGAGAAGGCAATGGAAAAGTTGGATGGAAGTGAAAAGGATTGATTTGAGAGAAAGATGGATAAATAAAGACCTGTCCAGAGATAATTTAGCTTGGAAGTCAATATCTAAAAGCCGTCCAATACATGGAATATGACAATGATATATTTTTATATATATATATATATATATATATATATATATATAAAAAGAGAGACAGAAGGAGAGAGAATACCTCGTGTTATTAGAAAAACTAAATCTCAGTTCTTTATTGTAATATAAGAGCGGTATATGCGTTTTATTTACATAAAATACAATTAAGATTCCACTGAACTGTACCCGGGTCTCACATCAACAACCTGAGCAGAATGATGGGTCAGAACATTCGTCAGCCATCAAAATGAAGAACAAGAATCTGAAAGTTCCTCAAAAAGGCGAGGGACAAAAATGGCTCATCACTTTGCCGAAACAACAATAGTCTGGTGATCTTCACTGGGAATAGTTAGATAATCATGTATAGGTCTGATACACAAAGACAACATAAAAAAAACTATATAAATCTTCTGCAAAAACAAGAGGCTTCATTAAAATTCACAAGATTACTTAACATAGAAATAAAAACTAAAGAAATTCTATCTGGGTAACAGACAAACATCTGAACAAGTATTTACTGGGATTCACTTAGTGAAGCACAAAAAGAAATAATCGTTTAAATTGGTTTCTCTGCTTGACTGTAATTTTGTAGCAAAATACAATACCTACTATAAATCATTTCATTCATTTAACATGACTTGCAAATTTTGTAGCAAAATACAATACCTACTATAAATCATTTCATTCATTTAACATGACTTGCAAATTCTGTAGCAAAATACAATACCTACTATAAATCATTTCATTCATTTAACATGACTTGCAAATTTTGTAGCAAAATACAATACCTACTATAAATCATTTCATTCATTTAATATGACTTGCAAATTTGCCCATAGGTTTTTTTACTATTGGGTTACCACTTATCAAGGCCAAAAGCCACTCGAGGATAAGAGTTAATGAGATGGAATGACTATGAACGAGAAAATGAGGAACACTATGGGAGTACTAACATAATAAATAGTATGAACTGCACTTGATTACTTAAGGGGCGGTTCATGACAAAAATGTGTTGACATTAGATCTGAAAACAACTTGTAATCAGAAGGGAAGCAGTCCTGCAGTAATATGTTCCACAGAAGGGAAGCCCTTGTAAAGAAGCTCTGTCCAGTGTCCACGGAAATTCAGCCTGACGCTAGACACATGGAGGAAGAAAGGAAAGCCTGTTTTCGTTTTGGCTGGTAAAGCTATTGAAGTTGTTCAGAAGTTATGTTACCTTGGTGATACCATTAGAACACAGGGTGGAGTAAGTATTACTGTGATTGCAAGAATTAGGAATGGATGGAGTAAGTTCAGGGAATTTCTGTCATTACTAACCAGCAGAGCGTTATCACTGTCAACCAAGGGAAACATCTGTCAGGCATGTGTATGCATGGAGAGAAATTATATGAGAATGATACGATGAATGTGATCAAATTTATAGTGAGATGTGTGAAGAATGTTCAAGAATAAACTTTGTTGGTATGGTCACATTGAAAGAATAGATTATTAGATGTAGAATAGTTGAGGTAGCAGGGTTAGCTGGCAGAGAAAGGTCAAGTAAAACATGGGTGGAAGTGATAAAGATAGATTTGAGAAAAAAAGGGATAAATAAAGACCTGGCCAGAGATAGATTAGTTTGGAAGCGGTCTAACACATGCTAGTATGTAAAACACATGTTAAACTAAAAGTGATGATTACTGAAATTCACTTAATGAAGCATAAAGAAAAACAGACATTTAGATTGGCTTGTCTTCTTTACGATATATCAACCTTTTTTAATAATGTAATCCCAATATACAAAACTTACTCTAAATCATTTGATTAATTTAATTTTATTTGCAAATTTACCCATAGGTAGGTGGGGGTAATTTAAGGGTTCATACATTTCTTCATAGTATTTGTGCATACATTGAATGTAGTATTGTAACTCTGATTGTTACCTTGTTTGTCTCTGTGCACAATGAATGAACATTTATTTTGCTAACAGATTACAATCAATATTTGGGTCGAAGAAAGTCATTCCGGCTCATATGGAGAATCGCCTGTTAAGATGGGGAGTAATTCTTTTAAACTATACATCTACAGTGGAATTTCTTCCATCAAAGAAAATAAGACATGCAGACGGATTGTCAAGGTTAATTCCAAATCTAAGTGAAACTCTAGGAGAAATAGTGATGGCTGTATTGAGTACAGAAATGAGGACAAGAACATATTTTGCAGTATGGTTAAGAAATTACTAGTAACCCTCAAGTAGATTAGATTTAAAGTCAAATTTGATAAATTCATTGCAGCAAAGAAAGAAATCATTAGCTGGCAAAATAAAAAGTCAAATCATGAAAACATTTTTTTTCTTGAGATAGTATTTTGTTATATGCTCCATGCGTGGCAATACCAGCATCGCTAAAGAAAAGAATATTGAAGGATTTTCATATGGGACATTCCAGAATCATTTGGATGAAGCCTATTCGAGGAGTGGCGTTTATTGGCTCAGCATAGATAAAGAAATCAAAGATCTAGTCAAACTTTGTAGATGCTGTACAATGGCAGTAAAAGCGCCACCAGTAAAGATGAACCTGTGGCTGAAAATGAACGACCATGGTCAAGACTGCATATTGACTATGCGGGAGCAATGGATGGGACTTATCTTATTGTTGTAGTTCCACAAAGTGGCCAGAAGTTGTCAAATGTTGATAACGTACATGCAAAAGCACACCAGAATTTTTGCACAAAATTTTTGCAAGATTTGGTATTTCTGATACAAGTGTGTCTTATAATTGAACTAAATTTGCAGTTAAACAAATTGGTGATTTCTGCAAAGAATGTTCAATTAGTCATGTAACGATCGCTCCATACCATCCAAGATCTAATAGACAAGGAGAACAATTCATAGATATGTTTAAGTGAGCATTAAGAAAATCAGACTGAAATGAAATCGAAGATGAATTGCTACAATTTTCAGAGTACAAATTTGGGCATGTTACTTATGTTCATTATACTATATTTATTAAATTATTATATATATATATATGAGGATAAAATGCACGATATGTCATAAAATGAAATGCCGTGAAAGACAGGATGTGTGAAAAAGACAAACAGAAAAACAAATTTAAATACAGGAATAAATCATCAAAAAGCGAGAGATTTTACCGGTTTCGTTCAGATCAACAAATGTCTTCAGAAAAAGTGAAATTTTAAAATTTATTCGATAACGGTAAAAAAAACAAAAAACTATATATTTCTTTTTTCAAATAGTTAAACATGTGCCAATAACATCCGTTGTGCATTCTTCTATTTTCTATGTTTTTACCGTTATTGAATAAATTTAAAATCTTCACTTTTTCTGAAAATGTTTGTTGATCGGAACAAAACCGGTAAAATCTCGTTTTTTGATGATTTATTCCTGTATTTAAATTTATTTTCTGTTTGTCTTACACACACACACACGAGAAAATGATAATAAACAATCAAATTTAAAGTTACATACTTTACAAGTTTTATAAATTCAAACAGTACAAACAAGAATATTATAAATTATAGAAAAGTTCTTTAAACCTAGGTTTTTCAAAGAAATAAGTCCCCTCTACAGAAGGAAAAAAATAATTATTTAAACAATCTTTTGATTTCACTATTAATTTGAAAAATTTATAAAAGATTATCAATCGTTTATGAAATTTGAGAAAATAAGAAATTTACTTGAGAAGGGGGTAAAAAGTCTTTGCAATAATTAATCCCCAGATATATTATGAGGGGTCAAAGGGTATCATTCATTGGAATATTATATTATAAATTGTTCCAAAAAATATATTGGAATCAAGAAAATGGGTGAAATAGTCAAAATTCAATATGTGTAAAGCTCAATACATGTAATAGTATTCTGCCTCCAACGTCTTCCTTGGCATTGTTGCAAGTATGATGCGATATATGCATACATTATATAATATATATATATATATATATATATATATTTATTCTACCCTGATGTCGATGATAATAAAATTAAAATTTCGGAAACATATATACATAAGGACAAATATTGATGGTGAATTTTTCGCAACATGATCATTTCAAAATAATGAATATGTCATAAATTTGAATTCTACTTCGTTATAATTATAATTATCTTTTTGTTTCATTTTACTTCTGTCGAAGTTCTCAGAAATCAAAGGGGCTCCTTCCTAAGGCTAATACTTGATCTCTATGAGATACATAGATATTCGAATATTCCATTAAAGTTCTCATTTACCTGTCAAATGTTGAGTTAGTAAAAAAATTAAGAACATTAATTTTCCTCTCCCCAATTGATCAGTTAACTGTTAGTATATCTTTCTGGTGGTCTCTTGGTCTTACCGGATTCCAGGACAAGAATTCATCTAGTCTGGTGGAGTATGCAGCTTAGTGCTGTTACTTTAGGTAACATTACTTGGAGTAGGTGCACCATTCTTCGTAGTGACCAGTTTATAGCCGTGTTGAAGGGATCTTATTTGGGCTTCGAATATTATGTAAATTTGAATATTTGGTCAGAGTTTACTTGTAGGGGGGGGGGCGTATCGTCATGTCAGGTTGTTCTGACACACCCTTGTACAGAGAGACCGAAGACACCCAAGGGTAGGTAATTGAAACTCCCCTATATATATATATATATATATATATATATATTATTTGTCAAATGTGAAGAAATTCATAATTTTGTCCCCAAGAAACAAACTTTGAATTACGACTAAAGCATACGTAGATTTATCATATAATCATAAATTGTGGACCATTCTCGGAAAGACAACAACTCCATGGACGAAGACAACTTAAAACAATTCTGATAAAATTGTCACACGCATCCTTAAATGATAAGACGTTATACCCAAAGACTTTGGATTAAAAAAACATTTTCAACACAGTATGAACACTTCCCATACACAAAGCACAAATGTATACAACATAGAACTCTTGCATACAAAAACGCATAAAAGAAATAATACTGATAAAATCCGATAATATAAGTCATCATCTCAAAAATACAGGACAAAACATTCGATCAGTATTTGATAAACTAATACTTACGAAAACCATAAAGTTTGAAAAATGTAGATACAAAAAAAATATTTCAAACCCAGCGAAACAAATCTATTTTTAAGATTATAAAAACGAAAAAGTTAGCTAGATAGAAAGCATTATTGAGAAACGTATTGGAAAACGAGTGTATATCATAAAACATCCGAAATGGATTTTTAAAAGATTCTTCAACCAGATTAAAATTATTGAAGGAAAGAGCCTATGAACTGTACCGGCATTCACCAGAGGTGGGTTAAGTCGGCTCCAAATAGGTTCACAGCATCTTGCTGAGTCCTTGGCATACTTCAGCCATTCCTGGTTCTAGCATCGA
This sequence comes from Sepiola atlantica, assembly GCA_963556195.1. NCBI lineage: Eukaryota > Metazoa > Mollusca > Cephalopoda > Sepiida > Sepiolidae > Sepiola > Sepiola atlantica. The sequence continues at coordinate 68,037,469 of OY744524.1, read as the reverse complement.
ACACAGAAAAAAAAAAAGAAAAAAAAGAACGGTAAGTGATGATTTGTTTGAACTACCAAAACTTCAAGTAGCACCAGAACAGGAATGCTCTAGCAGACGTAAAACCAACTTTGGACAGTGATTCAAAAACAAAAAGTTATGACTTTCGGAAGAAGTGAAATTTCAAAAGAGGAGATGTTGTAGAGTGACAAACACCCCTCACTGCCAGAATGAACTAAGTTTGAAACAAATAAAAGTCATCATTGGATGATGAAACAATTTTCTCTGGGAATTTGAAATCAATACACACACAATCAAAGTGAAGGTCCAGATATGTTAATACACAAAAAATAAAACAATATCACTGCTAAATAAATGTTTTAAAAGTCTATGTCCCAGCATATCACAGGTAAATGAGCAGAAACCTAAGTAAATGCATTCTTAATGGCTGCATGTGCCGGGAATTATGAAAACTACTCTTATAGCAAAATAAGGTTTGTTATTTGTTAGGAAATTTTTTAAAAATATATAGTTTATTTACAATATTGGAATAAAAGTAGTTAGCATTTAATTCAGAATGTATTACATTAACTCATATCACAAATAAAATATATACATTCAATAAAAGAAATTCAGATATCTAATATGTAAAATTATGTCGGCCGGATTTTAAAAGTTGGATCTGAATAGCATTTAAGCTGACAAATCAAACTTTGATTCTGACTAGCCAATTTTCATTAGTTATTGCTGTACGATGTTATTTGCCATAAATTAACGTATTGTTACACTTTATCAAAAAATACTTAATCAGATCCTGCAGTTGGGTAATATAGAGACATTCTTAAACGAACACCTAAAAAGAAAAATTAGCTATGGGGAATAACTCGTATTTGTTTAGTAGTTTCTTATTTACTCATATTTTATTTTTGTTATAACCAAAAACAAGGGATTATTTGTAATTTAAACACTGCTGTATTATTGACCTATTCATGTTGTCTACTTACACTTCTATCCTATTAAATAATAAATTTAAAAACAGATTCAATTTTAGCTTAGATATTGAACCTAACAAAAAAGTTGTGGTTTTAGAACAGAAACATTTACAATTTTTTTTAATGTAATAGATCCCGGGCATTGCCGGATCGGTACAGCTAGTATTTAGATAACAGAATGTTGTGTCGGAATGAAAAATAATTTAGTGTATGCCATTCCCATCATGAATTTTTTTTCAAATAATTCAAGAGAGGGTTTACCATTTTGATTATAAAAACATCTTTCTTTTGGAAAAAAAGAAAAAAGAAAAAAAAGAAAAAAATTGAAATAATCAAATTATAACTACGTTTTTTTTTAAATTCCTAAAAACATTTTTTTAAATAAATAAAAATATGATCTTGACTTTCCATTTCTATAATGGGTTTGTTTACTTTTATATATAATTGGAGTTAAACAAAACGTTGACCTTTTTTGTTACTTTGCTAGTCTGAGTGCCTCAAGGAAATATGATCTAAAACTCCAGAAATCACACAAGTGTGGCTTTAGTCATAGACTTCACAAGTTGTTTATGGAAATACGTACATATTAAGTTGTAAAAGAGATGAAGTAAATCTCTTATGGTTTCAATTAACTATTTGAAACATTTTTAAAAGTTTTTATTAATTGATAAGTATATATATATATATATATATATATATATACTGAAAGAATACCTATCCCGAGATGGATAAAATTCTCTGAACAGAACAGCTCTACAAACCTTTATGTCCCCTTACGAAGATTAAAATCAAGATATAATAATACTAAACATTATGCTTAGAATCCTTATTCTAATTTTGATCAAAATTCGTTACATGGTTTTAATTCTTAAAAATATCTAAAAATTAAGGCTTAAGCTTTATGGGTCTTTAGAAGAAATCGAAATTCAGGGAACATTGCCTAATTGGAATCTAATGACTATGGTTTAAATTTAATGCAAATCTGAAATATTTGAATTAAAAAATGTGCGGTTGTGCCCATGTTAGGCCCCTTAAAAACCCTTTAATATTTTAAAATACACCAAAGAAACTGAAATTTAAGGAATATTTATTAGATGATATATTGTTAAAATTTCACAAAAATCGGAGATATCTGAAATTTCACGTGGGGCTTCCACCCCATTTTTTTTTACTTCATTTGCGTAAAACTAAATTAGACTAAATATAGCCAACATTTGGGCCCCTTACGCCAAGCAGATATGCTCCAAAATTCATAATGATCGGGTATGTTTGGAGTGGATCCTTTACATGCAAATAAATAAATATACCTAACTTTGTATGGATAGACATATCTTATCTCTATATATAAAGTTATGCATGTGTATATGTTTACATATTTCATTAAACATTACGGAAAACGAGTACGGCAACTGCATCGGCCAGTTTCAGCTCGAAACACGAAAGCTATAAGGAATTAGAACGGATCAAAAGAAAGATATGCCGACAAAAGTTGTCTGGAATATTTAATGAAATATGACTTAAAGAACAAATGCTGCCCAAATTATATATATATATATATATAAAGTGTTTTAAGGTTCATATTTTTTTTTAAGAACATCTATTAAATTTAATAAGGAATAGGTAAAATAAATACCTTTTGAAGCATTAAAGATGCGATATCAATTTTTTTTATAAAAAATAAAAATAAATCGAAACCGATTTTTTTTTCTTTTTTTTTATTATAAATTAGCATTTTTTTTTTTAGTTTAAAGTGATACAGATATTTCGCAAAAAACTTGGCATCATCGGTGTGTAATATATCCTGATGTCATCGGATTTGTATTTTTTTCTTACCGGCTTTTGTTGTTGCAGCCGGGCCAAAGGGGTTAGCTGTTGTTTCCCACTTTCAAATATGAGAACGTGAATGTGCACGTGATTTGTATAAAGTGTTTTAAGGTTCATATTTTTTGTTTAAGAAGAATCTATTAAATTTAATAAGGAATAGGTAAAATAAATACCTTTTGAAGCATTAAAGATGCGATATCAATTTTTTTTTTATAAAAAATAAAAATAAATCGAAACCGATTGTTTTTTTTTTTTATTATAAACTATTATAATAAATACTATTATAATTATAATAAAAAAAAAAAAAAAAATTGGTTTCGATTTATTTTTATTTTTTATAAAAAAAAATTGATATCGCATCTTTAATGCTTCAAAAGGTATTTATTTTACCTATTCCTTATATATATATATATATATATATATATATATATATATATATATATATATATGTGCATATCTAGGCAGCATCTTCTCTTGCAGGCAAGTATTGTTGAATATAAGAGACAATTCATGTCTAGATATCCTTTGGTAGATCCTTTCAATAGTCCGAATAAGGATCTTAGTTTCGGAGGGGAATTGGCTGATGAATTTGCCATAGTTTGGATAATACTAACACATGGTCTGTACCTGATTAACCTCATTCCCCTGAAGATGGACCCGGATGGGTCTGAAAGTACTTGGGAGACAAATCCAAACTATGGCAAATTCATCAGCCAATTCCCCTCCGAAACTAAAATCCTGATTCGGACTATTGAAAGGATCTACCAAAGGATATCTGGACATGAGTTGTCTCTTATATTCAGCAATATATATATATATATATATATATATATATATATAATCCAGGTAAAACATCCACAGAGTAGTAATCCAAAGAATTTCAACCTGGTTTATAAAAGTGCTCGATATCAAATAGAGCTTTTATATATGATTATTTTTATTTACACAGACATGTACAAAATCTGCGACACTGGCATGTCGATGTTATCGATCAACAGCTATTATAAACCGAGATCTCATCAGGCAGAGTAAGAATCTGATCTTAAGCTTAGATCATATTTAGAAAGAATGAAATGGAGAATAAAAGAAATTTAAAATTTAAATTTTGGAAAGTCACGTGGTTGGGACCGTTAAGAATGAAAATCAAAAATTAAAAAATAAAAAAATAAAAAAAATGAAAATAAAAAAATAAAAATATATAAGTTAAAACATTGCATCATGACTAGAGTGCAGACATTAATCAGTTATACAGCAACTCGAGAGATTGAGGGATTAGGGTTAGGGTTAGGATTAGGATATGATAATTACTATTCAGTTCACACCAGTTACAAACATACAAAGGAAATTATGTACACGATAATCTCCTAAACTAATGAACCGATCATTTTTAATATGGGAGTACATATTCTAGGCAACGCGGTGAGTAACATGAGGTCATTATTTTGATTTTTGTAAATATTACCGTTTAGGGGGGTGCGCCCACTCAAACTCGCACTCTCCCCCAAAAAAACTTAAAATAAGTTAGATACAAAAAATATCGAGTTATATTAAGTAATACATTTTTAAAAGGATCAGTGCACACGTGAACGTTAATAATATGGATGGGCTTGGTAAAATCCGAAACTTGAACTTATCTTTATGAATTATAAAATATGTATTCTAGGCAACAGTATTATTTTTTTTTTTGTAAACTTTACAATTTAGGGGTTGCCACCGAAATCGTACCATACCGCCCCCCCCCCCCAAAAAAGAATATTAAAATTTAAAACTAAAGGTATATTTATTGCTTATACCCGTCTTGAGACAAGTATTCTACTTATTTATCTACCTCCCACAAGGTAAGATGTGACACAAGGTCGGGAAAGTGGGATTAGATAAGCCAGCGCTCGAGAGGTGAGCACTCTGGCCATTTAAAAATTGCCTGGGCAGCCCCGTCAGCATTCCCCGGTAGGGGCGCCTCAGACAGTAAGCAATAAACTTACTCCTCCCCAAAGAGGGGAGGCAAAGCCTGGGAGGGTGCACCTCCTAGAGCTGCACAGGACCGGCAACCCCCAATAGACCGGCGTAAATCCAGACCCAAAGGCCCGGAGAACGGGGAAAATAAAGATATAATGTATGCCTTTAAAGTAGAACCTATTATGAAATAATTGATGCTCGATATACGAGATAGAGCAATTATACAGGCGAGTAAAAGATGAGAATAAAGATTGTCAAAATACAATATCTATTACGTCCTCAGTTGCTACAAAAAAAGGTGTTTCAAATAAAATAGATTTATTTTTTATATTTGTATTTATCTTATATTATATTTATATCTTTTCAAATTATAACTTTTGGTAATTCCCCTACCAACTTATCTCTCTGTATTCTTGATAAGATTTCATTCTTTGAAAAGCCATGGCTTAAGAAAGGAAAAATAAATCTCCTTTATTTGAAACGCCTTGTTTTGAGAAACTGACGACGTAGTAGATATTGCATTTTTACAATTTTTATTCTCATCTTTTACTTGTCTCTCTCTCATATATATATATATATATATATATATATATATATATATATATATGTATATGTATATATATGTATATTTATTAATGATTAAATCAAAGTTGAATATGTCACAATTCAAAAGGCAAGTAAATAGTGTTTATTAGGTTGGAAATTAGAGCTTACATTGATGAAGTGCATGTCATGAAACTATAAGAGAATGAAATTGAAAACCTTGTGCCCTATGGTCTAGTGTGTTCTGATAAGTGTCGAGTTAACATGACCGTATAAAAACAAGCTTACTTTATTATATACATGTGTAAATCAGTGTCAAGCAATAAGTAATTTTGGCGACGGCGTTCTGCAATTTATATTGAAACAATAAAATTGCATCGGTCAGCATTTTCAAACTTATATCCTTCATATTCAACTAGTGTACATCCTCTGTCAAAAATGATTGGGAAAAAAGTTTAATATCTGTTCTGGTTGGAAGGCTATCCGCCCGGGGAATACGTCGTTCTTTGAGAAATCATCAGGCTGATTTCTGTACTAAGATGTACTCGCGTATTGAGCACTGTTTTAATAAATACGGAATATATATATGCGTAATATATTATACGAGTTTACAACCTCTGTCAAAAAAATGTTGCTTTCCCCGTGTTTGCACTAATATTCATATAATATATACATATATATATATATATATATAATAAATATTTGTTATTATTTTTATTATCTATGTATGTATACGTTTCGTCCTTTTTAATAATCGGGACTCATCAGCATAGAGATATGACTATTCACTACCGGTCATGCGATTCGAAACCCCGGATTACGAGTATTTTGCAACTCAAATCCGACGCCTTAACCACACGGCCAATTTTAAATAGCGAATAAACTGTGATAATTTTAGTGCAGTTCCAACGAGAGAAAAGTATATATGTAAAGGAGTAAGGCTACCAACATTTCTAAAATGTTTTTTTCGACATTTATTTATTATTTTGTTATTTTGTTGAAAAAAACTTTTTACAAATGTTGGTAGCCTTTTACTCCTTTACATATATACTTTTCTCTCGTTGGAACTGCACTACCCTCTTTATATATATATATATATACACACACACACTTTTGCTTAGGAAATCGATAAGAATGCCAAGATTTTTTTTTTTCTTTAATAAATATAATAAATCAAATATTTCGATCAGGACCGATCTGTTTCAATGACATTGAGAATCCAGCATTATTTTTTTTTCTTCTTTGTCGGCGAATCGACAATGGTCAGCACTACTCTTGCTGTAATTGGAGACGGGTTAATGTCAGGATTAAGTGATAGTGGTGGTAGCACAACACAGTTGTAGTAGAAATAGGTGCTCGACAATATGTATAAGTATGAAAAATTTTTTTTCTTTAACATTAAAAGGCATCATAAAAATAAAATACAATTTTGTTTAGGAAATCGATAAAGATGCCAAGATTTCTTAATTTTTTTCATACAATAAATCAAATATTTCGATCGGGGACTGAAACAAAGAAAAAAGAAATTAATCTTGGCATTCTTATCGACTTCTTAAACAAAACTGCATTTCATTTTTACGATGTCTTTTAATGTGGAAAAAAAACATTTTAATATATTATATATATATATATATGTGTGCTTTTTTTATGTAACATGTTCTTTCACAATTCAACAATACTTAATACTACTCTCTGATGATTGACAAGGTTAGACTAGAAAATACACTTATCCGATTTTTGCCAGGAAACATGTGTAAGGGATGAACTTTGAATTTGAAAAAAAATAATACTTTTGAGTGTAAGATGAGAGACGAAGAACAAACCCTCATCGAAATACAGAAATAACAAGATTGTAAAAGCTAATGAAAATTATGGTTTGGGATTGATTCTCCATGGTCATTGGAATGCAAAATTAAGATATATATGCTCTGCATCTTGTAATACAACTTCATTGAGCTTAAAATTTGAAACATTTTAGATATTATAAGGACTATACATTCAAAAAATATATATATATTCTTTGTAAAATCATATACAATATTAAATTATATTTTACTATTTTTAATATATAAATCTGTGAAGTTAAAAAATAAAGGAAAACGTCTTAAACTGGAAAGTGTAAAAAAGAAAAACTATTTTATATGCGAACACTGACGAAGCATAATTTTTTGTTGGGAGGTGTGCACGTGTATAATATATTATGTATATATATATTCAGTATTTACATCAACAGTGCTCAATACATGAGTAGAGCTTAGTGGGGCGATAAGCCCGATTTCTCAAAGGAGGTAATCCCTGGGCGGATAGCCTTCCCAAGAGCGACCAGCACAGTTACTACACTCTCATCCTTACCAGCAAAAAATATTTCCTACTTTTAATGAATAACTTTTCCTTAAAATAAAAACTTTGATTCCTCTTTTCCCAAATAGAAACGTCTCATAGTATACAAAGAAAAGAGGTATTTCCTTTTAACAACCATAAGAAGACATTTCAACCACCGATTATCATGGTGGATAGCATCTTTCCCAAGAGACCAACGTTCAAACCTCTCGGCCTCACATTCTCAGGCAACACGAGTTGGAATAAGTACATAGAAGATGTAACAAAGAAGATAGGCTCTCTTTACCGGGCTAGAAACCTTCTCACATCTGCCAGTATCCTATATATCAAGCAACTATTCACCTGTGCAGAGAGGATTGTTCACATCTGGCCTGGTGCACCAACTACTAGCCTCTCCCTTTCGGAGAAGGTGAATAAAAGTGGGCTTGGCCTTTTGGCTAAGATCAAAGTGTAGTATCTGTTCCGATGGATACTGCACCCCATAGACTGGTATTGTCTTGGCCTTCGGGGCTTGATTTACGCCAGTCTATAGGTCTGTCCTGTGCAGTTCTAGGAGGTCCACCCTCCCAGGCTTCGTCTCCCCTCTTTGCGGAGGAGTAAGTTTATTACTTACTGCCTGAGGCGCCCCTACCGGGGAATGCCTACGGGGCTGCCCAGGCAATTTTTAAACTTCTCGACCCGACCTTGGGTCACATCTTACTTGTGGGAGTAAGATAAAAACTGGCCTCGTGCCTAACTCCTGGAGAGGAGTAAATCAATACTCTAATAGGTCCCGCACTGTCTACCAAGCTCTAACTGCTGTCATATCGCTACAGTTTTGCACCTCTGTGCTTGTTTTACAAGTATTACCACAAAATGTGCTCTGATGAACTTACTGCACTTGTACCCCCCTCAAGGAAAATACCCCCAACCCACCGGACAAGCAGCAAAATCCCACCTTTTCACTGTAAAGCTCCTTATATGTCGGAAATTTTTTTTTATTCAATTAGCCTCTTTCCTCAGACCGCTTGGCTTTAGAATTACCTCCCTGCCCCCCCCCCCCCTATCCGTATCAACATACAGAAATTCAAATGTAATTTAAACAAATATTTTGCTGCCCAACTCCATACTTAGGTTGCCTATCTCCCTAAAAACTTGGCTCCTATGACCCCTTAGGTCTCAGTGGCAATATGCCTTTGTTTGAGGTGAACAAATATAAAAAAATAAAAAAGCAAAAAAGCAACAAAAAAAAAAAAAAAAAGAAAAAGGAAAAGAAAAAGAAAAAAAAAAGTTTATTTCTGAGGACCGTTTGCTTTTGGAATTACCTCCTTTCTCCCTGTTTCCCAACCGTCTCAACATGCAGAAATTTAAATCTAATGTGAACATTATATTTCTGAATTTTTTAGATGAGGATCGATAATTTGTATAATTTTGGTTATTCGGACTACATTTCTCATCTTGAGTGTTATCATCACAACGTTTTGGCCGCTGTAACCTCCGGCCTTCTTCAGGTGTATCTCTTCGAACTTGAGAATAATTCTGCCGAACTCGGGAATCTGGACGGAATTAACCATTAATTATAAATAATATATATGATTATAATACATATACATATATATGTAAAATTAAAAAAAGGAAAGCCAAAACTTATGTGATTTATGTATTCGTCAACGTTTCGTCTTTATTGAAAGACTTCCTCAGGATGAAGAAAGCAATGTAAAAAAAATCATACAGAATATTAATTTTGATATGTCAGAAAATTAATATTCTGTATGATTTTTCTACATTGATTTCTTCATCTTGAGGAAGTCTTTCAATAAAGACGAAACGTTGATGAATACATAAATCACATAGGTTTTGGCTTTCCTTTTTTCATTACGTCGGATCATTTTATCTCCACCATTCTTCATATATATATATTGTATTATATATACACAGTAATATGTAGTAATAAAAGTATTGATATATAGTGATAAGTAGTAAAACTACACATAGAAAAAAAAAACAAGAATAGGTTTAAGGCTCCCAAAATTCATACTAGACCCGTAAGTTAAATTCCGTTGTAATTGATAGTCATCTGAAGGTTGAAGGTTCAGTCCTCGGTGCAGGCGATACGAAAAATTGCCAATTACTGAAAACTTCTCCCAGTCATGGTTGACTGAACAAAAGCATGCTACCCCCCCGTGGATTAAATAAAGGGTTCCGTTCGAAATACACCTGAAGAAACGGCCGAAACGTTGTGATAACACTCAAGATGAGAAATGTAGTCCGAATAACCCAAATTATACTAATGTGAACAAACATATTGCTACCCAACTCCCCATTCACGTTGCCCACTATAAATCTGGCCCTTATTACAGTAGCTATTTATGCTTTCGTGGCACTATGTGAACAAAACTAAAAACTCAAATAAAAATATCCGTGTCTCTAAATATAAATCGCTTGTGATTACACCTATTTATCTAACCCATATATAATGTAGGTATTAATATCTTATCGTCGGTTGGGCGTCACATGTGTAACGATGAGATCCAAAGGAAAAAAAGGGGCGAAAGGAACAAATTATATACATTTCTCTGTTTAGTTTTTATATATAAAAAAGGTAGATAAAAAAAGAACAAAAATGTCATTTGCCAAAAGGTATACACGGCCTCGGTTTATCTACCGACATTAAATTATTTTTATACAACGGCAGATTCTCACATACCAAACACATTCATATATTGACACATGATTTGCATGTATATCTGATTTTATTTATTTATGCTAAGCTAAGCACATCCCGATTAAAAAAAGACACGCCATGAAAAATGTACACAAGCTTTTTATTATCTTTGGGAAATAAGTATTTTATAGTAAGAAGTCTACACACGTTATCAACTTATTTTCTTACAAAATAATAAAATACACCCCAACAGTTTAATTTCACTATTTTTTTTAAGTCATACTCGTCAGTTAACATGGTAGGGTATTTTTATAGGATTACTCCCGGCATCCAAACAGTTCTTTTCCTAAGTATTTGGGCCGTTAAAAAACGAACGGTTAGGGTTAGAGTTAGGGCACACGAAAACGTCATAAAACGACAAAAGAGACCCACCCAATTAGAGACGGGAGTGATTCTATAAAATCACCCATTATAGTTTGTTTATCTGCCTTATACAGTGAAGAAGTTAGACAAGGTCAGTTAAAATGGAAACTGGCGTTTACTATTTCTTCATAGATCATACGGCTTATAAAGCAAATGGATCGGTGCTTTTTAGGAATAGGTATCCAGAAATTTGTAAGCAGTTCTGAATGGAGAAAGCCGAATCAAGTTCCAGAGCTTCTACACAATACGAACTGAAGTAAACTGACATTGCAAACTAAAACTTCGTTTAGGGTTAGGTTAGGGTAAAATTTTTAAAAGAAATAGTTTGATTCATATTGTCGGTGAAGTTCATTAATATTTGCCATTCTCGGAAGTGTTTGGTGAAACTCGGAATTGATGACCTAAGTATTGAAATTTTCTTGGATACGTATAACTAAAAAGTTCCAATGAATCTACAAACCAATCATATACAAAACATATGGTCTATGGTTTCGATATAAAATGACCCAATGACGGCTGACATGCTGTAAAACCCAACATACAGTGTTAAGACGAATAATATCGAGGGTCAAGCTCGAATTTATCCACTCGCTAGATACAAAATTAGCCATGATCAGATCTGTCAGCATTCTTCAGTGAGGACGCCACAGGCTATCGGTCATAAACCCCACTCCTAAGACGTCATACCCGAACCTCTTGTAAGTGATCAGAAACGATACTACACTTTGATCCTACTCCGAATGGCAGGTAATTGTTGAGCAAATATAATCTGCTTACTAGAGAGTTTGGCAACTTAGTCTTTTGTTTTGTCAAAGACGGAAAGTGAAACCAGACTGGAACCAATTCCACCAATTCAAAGCTGTTGATGTTTCTCTCAGACCGTACCCCCTCCCTTTTGTACCCAAGGAGAAGTACCAGGTCATTTTGGCAGAGGATGTACACTTGTTGAATATGAACGATATAAGATTGAAAATGCTGACCGATGCAATTATATGGTTTCGATATAAATTGCAGAACGCCATCACAAAATTACTTATTGCTTGACTCTTTGATTTACACATGTTGATAAAGTTGCTTAATTAGTGACTAATGGCTATGGTTCGAATTTAATGCACATTTGAAATATTTAAATTTTTAAATGGGTGGCTGTGTCCATATAATGCATCTTAAAACCCTTTAAAATATACCAAAGAAACTGAAATTTGGGGAATATTTATTAATTGATGTCTAATACCCATTGTTAACATTTCACAAACATCAGAGGTATCTGAAATTTTATATGGGTCTTCCACTCCTTTTTTTTTTTTACTCCATTTGCATAAAACTAAATATAGCCAACATTTGGAACCGTTACACCTAGCAGTTGAGCTCCAAAATTCATAATGATCTTCTGTTCTATTTCTCTCAGACGGCACCCCCTCCTCCCCATTGTACCCAAGGAGAAGGACTAGGGTCAATACATGATGTGTGCACTGCAGCCAATAGAGATAGAAGAACCTAGAGAGTTTTGGTTATATGTGCACCGGACTCACCCTTACACGTGTCTCACCGCTTATCTGCAACCCAACAATTAACCAAACCTTATTGAAGTTGGAATAAAACTGTATCATTAACCCTTATTTACTCTACTCCCCCCACGAGGTCAAAGTTGGATACAAAGTCGGCTATTAATCGTAGGCAAATCCAGCTCCCCCCAAAATGGGTCACTTTGGATTGGGACAAAAATAAAAATTTGCCTCAGTCTTGGATTTCCCCTCTTCTAATCAAGCAGAGAACAGATAATACACTTTGATTCTAGGCCAAAGGCCAGACAGTCTTTATTTACATAATGGCACAAAACTGGAAGGCGCAGAAAGCCAGCTCCTTCGAGAGGGCACTCTGGCTGATACAAAAATAGTCATGAACTGACCTGTCAACATTTAACAGTAAGGGCACCTCAGGCAATCGATCGACTATAAATAACCTCAAACCGCTCAAAAGGAGGAGGTAATGCCTAGGAAGGTGCACCTCCTGGGACCAAGGCGAACCATACAAAGGGTCTGGTGGGTCAAATCAGTCCTTAGATTACCAAATGATGCGAAACTGAGAAATTTAAAATCAACTTCAATGATTACCAATAATAGTGTTTAACTGGTTGACTTAGATTGTCGCGAAAAATGAGCATGTAATAAAGTTTACAAAGATCTATGTTATACATATAAAACCTGTGTCACATGATCATTTATTTGTGCTCCAAGAATTCAACATAATTGTTTGTGTACGATCGATTCTGAGACGATATATCATTATTAATATCGGTTCTCTTCATGAGCACAGGGTTTAGACACAAAATAAAAATAAATTGTCACGTCATTTCAGATGGGTTTCTTAGCCTAACGGTTAGCGCACTCTGTCACAGCCCCAGTGATCGCAGGTTCGAGCCCAGTCATAGTCAACCATGCTGATGAGCCGCAATAACGGTGAAACGTGTGTGCGTGGATAACTATTTTATCTATGAATGAATAAATATATATATATATATGTATATGTATATGTATATATATATATATATATATGTATAGTTCGGCAGCAAGTCATTTCTTATGCAAGCGTCATTAAAGACGACAGAGTTTTCTCTCTTCACTATCTTTCTTGTCAATTTCACGACGCGGCGAGCGATTCGTCGGTTTTCGGGTGTTAACCGGTGGAGTATGGCACCTAACGTTGTGTCGTGGGTCATTCCTCTAGCGCTTTCGGTCTTCGACCGTCTTCAGGAGGCTGTGTCTTATTGTTACTAAAAGCCGTATTTATAGTTTTATTATTAGTTATATATCTATTAATTTATATACGTATACATATATATATATATCTTTATTTATTTATATTATTATTATTATTATTATTATGTATTAATTGTTAAAGACTGATAGGGTGTTAGTACCAGTGGTGAATGCTATTTTATTAATTGTGGGTTGTAATTTTTTTATGTGCAGGGCTTCAAAGATTTTAGTCTGTTGGTGCAGTTGTTTTTATGTATGATCTTAGTGTTAGTTGTTAATATTTGTCTTAGTTCGGTTGATTTTATGCTTATAATAACGATGAAAAACTTAGAAATATACTAAAAATTTTAAAAGCAAACCGTTTTAGAATTAAACCATAACTTGATAATCGAAATTATTCTTTTTGGAGGAGGGGGGGGGGGATTTAAAGCCAAGTTTTAACCTTTGAAAGAATTTATTTATGGAATCAAATGAAAAACTTATTTCATAAACGAAAAGAAATCCCGCAAATTTGTCAATAACAATTGACGTATCCAAAACATAGTAAAAGTACAGAATAGTCGAATTTTTTATGGAGATCACTCCGGACAAGGCATAAAGCCACTTGATGTAAGGAGCTAAAACAAAAAAAAAAAAAAAAAAAAAAAAAAAACTACTTCAAGGTCAAAAACTAGCCAACAATAAGTGTTAGATGGATAGATTCCGACCCAGAAAAAAGCAATTCTTCTCCCTTTGTCAGAAACATCGCTCATGGAATGTAAGGATTAAAGAACAGAATAAGGGAAGCAAGAGTTACACAGCTGCCGAAAGTTCACTTTCTACTCTCCTTAAAGATAATTCACAGTAACTCGTAAACAACAAAAAAAAAACAACACAATTTATATAAAACGCATTAGAATGCAATTCTTTACTAAATAGCCAAGTTTTAACGTTTATAACACTTTATTTCACACTTTTTCATCAATAAAATCTGTCTTTTCGAAACTTTGTATTTAATGGCAGCCAAAACCTGTAAGCATGTTTTGGCCGTTATTAAATGTTGAAAAAAGTGTGACAAAAAGTGTTATAAACGTTAAAACTTAGCTACTTAGGTAGAGAATTTAATTCTAATGCGTTTGATATAAATTGTTTTTCTGGGGGTACGAATTATCGAATGTTAACTATTTGAGATTTTTATCAAAAGACAATATATTTTTGTCGTAATCATGAAAAGGACTAATAATTAATCCACAAGAATAATGACAATTCGTCACCATTTGCTCACTATATTTGATTTTAGTTTACGGAATTAAATTATTTTTGATAAACTAAACTTCTACCTTAAATAATTACTGAGTTTATGACGTTTCTAAACTAGTTTGTTACTAACTACATTTATTCTTGGCCTTCGGGTTGGGGTGCCTTAAGGTAAATTTGTGCCTAACTTTTTCAAAATGTCACTTTTATAATTTTTGCAAAAAAATAATTCAGAGTGTAGTATCTGTTCTGTTGGAGAATAAATCTTTCTTGATTGGGGCAATTTTTATTTTTATCTGATCCAGAGTGACTCTTCTTGAGGGAGCCGGATATTTTCCACCTAAAAATCGACATTGTGTGTAACTTTGCTCTCGTGGGGAGGCAAGTAAATGGGGACTTTTAAAATGTCATTTGGTTTTATGTTTCAGAATGTTTTTTAGATGAGGATTGATAATTTGTATTATTCTGACTACTATTCTCATCTTGGTTGTTATTCTCACAACGTTTCGGCAAGTGCATCTTTTTGAACTCAGGAATCTTTATGCCGACTCTGAAACCTATATGGAATTTTGAACGTGGGTAGATTGTTCTTATCCCGTCAGCCATGACCATGTAGAAATGCTAATTATTGTTAGTTATCGCCTGTAGTAAGTATTGAACCTTCAACCACAAGAAAACTATCACTTCGAACTGATTGTTAATCAATGTCTTTATCCATTGCGCCACGGTTCGGAGGTTACATCGTCCGAAACGTTGGGAAAATAACAACCTAGATAATAATAATAATAATAATCCAAATTATTTGGTTTATTATTTGATTGTCATTTCTAAAATCTCGCAGATTTTGAAAATGTTGTATGACACAAGGCCACATAAAAGGGGAACCCAGTTTGGATCAATTTCTTACTTACTCCATATTAGATTAGGGTACTTCTGCAGTTTAAAGGCCTGATATTTTTTAGATTGGATTTTCAATTCTTACGGTATGTTTTGTTTATTAAATTGTTAGGTGAAAGTACAGAATGGCTAACAATGTCCCCCCCCCCTTCCCACGTTAAGAATGCGTTTCTAGATAATGTTATTTCAGCACGGTCCGTAAACTGCAGAAGTACCTAGATTAGTCCTGATACCCCATCCCCCTAAAAAAAAACAATGTATAATCATTTTTCGATATATTTGCAGTTGCTATCACTTTTTTGGTACATTTATAGGAGGGGACCCATTTCTACCCGAATGTTTCCGATTGCGATTGAAGGAACCGACCGGAAATGACCAAGCTGTCGCCGAACAGTATATCAGTACCGATATTAAAGGGACTAACTTTTTCATTTATTTCCCTGCCATATTCGTGTTAAGAATGGGTTTAATAATTGTCTTCAAATCATTAAGTGAATCAACTTTATTTCATTTATCATTTTTCTTTTTTTAGGAAGTTTTTTTCAACTTCTTTTTATTTACATTTTATTTATTACTTGCGGATTCGTGTCTCGGCGTTACCTTGGAAAATTGAGGAAACCATAAATCGCTACCTCCAGAATTCTAAAGACCAGAAAGATTTTTTTTTTCACCTAAAGCATCAAAAATATTTGTAAATAGAACTGTTATATTAAAATGATAACAATCATTGAATTAGAAAATAATAAAAACGAATAATTAATTAATCAGATGTCTTTTGGCAAAGCAATATGCAAATTAGTTAATTTATGATGTCTATTGCATACGCGTGATCAGTATATTAGAAAGCTTAAGGTTTAATAATTTTCTTCAAATCATTAAGTGAATTAACTGTATTTCTTTTATTATATTTTATTTAGAAAGTTCTTTCAACTTTTTTTTTTTGTTTTTTAAAGGAGTTAAGAATTGTTTTTAAATCTTAACCTAACTTAGTTTGCATTCGTCTGCTTTAGTGTCGTCTGCTTTTTACATTTTTTTCGCGGCTTTTAAATCATATACTGATTCGGCCATTTCCGGTTTGTTTCGTAAATCGCAAACATTCGTGTCGATATGGGTCCTGTTCTTGTACATGTATAATATTTTTTTCTCTTTATTTACGGCGTTGATCACTTTTTGAAATGGGGAGTTACGAGGGGTACTCTCCGTTCGATCGAGACGCAAGATGATAACCAGGCGATCGTAAAACAAGCACTAGTTATTACTATCTCCTCTCGCATTAAAAACAAAACAAAACTTTGAATAAATTACAAGTTTACACCCCTTCTTTTTTTACTTGTAGTTGTAGAAAGTACTAAGTTTTTAAGGGATGTTGCTTCTTGCAATGTGAAGAAGGGTAAAAAAAGAAAATAAATTAAGGAATGGTAAAAAGACATGGAAAAATGCCAAACGCCGTCAGTTAAACAACACATGGCGTAAAAAAGAAATAAATTTCTCCAAGAATTCTAACTGTTAAACCTTATCTCTCAAGGGAGATTTGTCGCGAGAATATACACCCTGTCTATCGGTTTTATGTGAATATATTCCCGAATCTAACAACAAAAAATTCTCATCAAGACAAGCGACTTGACTTTTACGTATATCGGAGGTAGGGGTGGCGTGGAAAGTAAAGTTATTTCTCAAATATATTAAAAAGAGACCCCCTTCTCGTCTCATAAGACAATGAACGGTGAACACACACTGCAAGGGAAATCTATATTAAAGCAAGGGTTGCACAATCTCTCACCCGACATTGCTTGAATCCACTGGCAGGGGGAAGCCCAGGACGACTGGAAACAATATCGGGACAAGCAGAGAAAGGCATGTGTTATTTCAGAGTTTTCCTTCTAGACTTAAATTATTTTTTTAATTATTGTTCATCCAAACAAGGCACATTGTCACCGAAGTTTAAGGGGCTACTGGGATAGGGGCCAGATTTATGGTGGGTGGACTGGGCGGGGAGTTGGGCTGCAAGATATTTGTTATTGTTCACATTACATTTAAATGTCTGCATGTTGGTACGGTCGGGGAATCAGCGAGCAGGAAGGGAATTCCAAAGGCAAGCGGTCCGAGGAAATAAGCTATTGGAATAGAAACTCTCCTAGGGACCACTACAGTGAAGGGGTGGAATTTTGCTGCTAGTCAGGTAGGTAGGAAGTATTTACGTTGAAGCGGTTGCACAACCAACCTGAGAGTGTAGTCTATCCATAGTTGAAGGGAGGGTATACGGATTAGGTAATCATTACTATTACCGACATAAATTATTTTTAATGAAATACGGCTGGGAAATTGGGGGAAAAAATTTTTTAATTTTATTTAACTACTCATTTGTAACATGCTTTCGTTTTAAAAAATAATAATATAAGTTATAAGCATTTTAAGTTCCCTAAATATCGGATTTTGGTAAAGTAGTTATCTTTATTTAGTCAGTAACATAAACAAAGATGGCTACTTTCCTCAGATCGGATATTTACGGAACTTAATATACTTATAACTTATATTAATTTTTAACGCAAATACGTCACAAATGATTTTGTTTATGGAAATCGCTCCAGGCAAGGCATGAAGCCACTTGATTTAAGGAGTCTACAAGAACGAAGTATGATTATCGCAAAGATGCCTATTGGTCTTCGTCTTGAAAAGACCAAAGCTATTGGTAGGAGGAAAACAGTCATCATGAAGAAAGTTCCACAAGCCTGCAGTTCGTGGAAATAAGCTACTGGAAAAAGAAGCTGTGAATTGGTAAACAAACCAAATAGTTTTTTTTTTTTTACTAATTTCCCAACGGCATTTCCTTTAAAATAATTCACGTCGGTAATAGTAATGATTACCATGGCTCCATATTTTACCCAGGGGAATTAGTAAAAGTGATACAGTAAGCCCGACACAACTCGAACTCGCCACGTCTTGCCGACCGTCCGCAATCCTATAACCACTATACCACGTCACCTTCGTACGAATTAAATATAGATAAACTTTCAACGCGTTTAATACTCTGCTCTTTATAACACCTCACCAACTTTTTATCTCCATAAAAAAAAAAAAAAAAATCAGGGTTGGGGTGAGGGGCACAGTTTTTGACACCTTTATTTTCCTTTCATAGCTTCCAAAAATAAATCCGCGAACACTTATAGAACTTCGCCTAAGAAAGAATTGTATATCTTATTGTTTTTATGTTCATGTACCCAAGTAAGTAAATCGTTTAACGTTTTTTTAGTCGAGTATTTAATGACTAATTAAAAATAGTGGATATACTAGTTGTAAGTTACCAGTTAGTCATTAAAATGTAGTTCTTGCTTATCAATATATATAGATAGATAGATAGATATATAGAGAGAGAGATCTGTTCCGATGGATACTGCACCCTATAGACGGATGTCGTCTTGTCCTTCGGGGCTTGATTCCACCTGTCTGTGGGTTTGTCCTGTGCAGTTCTAGGAGGTCCACCCTGCCAGGCTTCGCCTCCCCTCTTTGGGAGGAGTAAGTTTATTGCTTACTGCTTGAGGCGCCCCTACCGGGGAATGCCGACGGGGCTGCCCAGAGTGCTCACCTCTCGAGCGCTGGCTTTTAACCCCACTTACTCGACCCAAGCTGTGGTCACATCTTACTTGTGGGAGTAAGATAAAACTGGCCTTGTGCCTAACTCCTGCAGAGGAGTAATTTTTTTTTTTTAGAGAGAGAGAGATACAATATCAGGCTACATTCCAATGACCAAGATTGTATTTATTATATTGCTCGTTTTTTCCAATTGAAAACTTCGATTCATTTTTTACGGACCGTTTCGTCTATAGCCGACCAAACGACAAATTAGTATATCAATTCTGAATCTTTCGCCAATGGACTCCTCAGAAAATCAAAGTTCGCTTCTGTAATACATATATTACAAAAGATCAGAACAACATAGGTACCGTTGGTTTCAAATCCAACTGGAATTCTCTTCCACTGTTCTGATCTTCTGTAATACATATATAAATAAATAGCAACGCTCTTATTTTGGAATTTTTATTAATAATCGAGCACTCTGCTGGAGTTCTTTTTTTACTGATCCTACAAAGATCATTATATATGTATTAAGAAATACTGATATGTTAATCCAATAGACTCCAGTGTTTATAAGATAGTGCTCAATAACAGGTAGAGCTGTATTATGGTATTAATTTATTTATGCAAACATTGGCTACATATGTGCATACATGTTTCAGCTGTGACTTTATTTAAAGTCCAAAATCTTCAGGCCATATGTTAAACTTGGAATAAAGTTGCAGCTGAAACATGTATGCACATGTGTAGCCAATAATGTTTGTATAAATAAATGAATTTACACACACATATATATATATATATATATATATATATATTAAGATATAAATTTATAAATACGTGTATTGTTTTAACTTCTTTTTTCAAAGCCAATATAGAAATCTGTTCTGTCCTCAGTCAGGAGAAATCCTTCTAGATTGAGGTACTTATTATTTTTGTCTCAACCCAGAGTGCTCCTTTTGGGGAGAGATGGATTTTCCTCACATTAAAAACCGACCTTGTGTCTAACTCTGTCCGCGTGGAGAGGCAAGTAAATAGAAGCAATATATCCATCCGGTCTGTCCTCAGTCAGGAGTATCCTTCTAGACTGAAGCAATTTTAAAATGTTTGTTCCGATCTACAGTGTCCCCTCTGGGGGGTGGGGGGAGCAGGATATTCCCTACATTAAAACAAAACCCCAAAACAGGGTTAAAGAGTCGAAGTCGAAGTCGTAAGAATGTTAGAAGTCGGAGTCGGATTTTTTAATCCCTGAAGAATCAGACAATAGTGTAGTATCTGTTCTGATACTACACTTCCTCTGTTCTGTCATCGGTCAGTGAAGAAGAAATGTTTTTTTTTGTCCCAACCCAGAGTGCTCCTTTTGGCGAAGCTGGACCTTGTGTCTAACTCTGTCCTTGTGGATAAAGCAAGTAAATATGGACACTGGCCAGTCTGAATATTGGAAGACTTCAAACCAAGGAGTCGGGGTCGGATATTTTGCAATTCTACCTGTCGTGATATTTAGAACTCTAGGAGTCGGACTTTACACCTTCCGACTCCGCAATCATGCTAAAAACCGACATCGTGTCTAACTTTGCCCTCGTGGGGAGGCAAATAAATGGAGACTATATAGCTATCTCCACTATTGTTAGTAGGTAAACATGAAAACAAAACAGTAACAAAATGACTATGATACAGTATCATATTAGAATACAGAATATGTCAACGAAAAATAGTTTAAACAAAGGGTGTATGAAAATTGAAGAAGGATAGAAAGATAAAATTAAGGACGAATATTCAATACAAGAAAGTAAAAATAAACAGAGAAAGAGCTCGTAAAAAAAAAAAAATACCGATGCAGTACAATCATGAAGCGAACACGACCCTCACATTAAAAATATTGAAATAACTATGCTCTCCGTCATTGAAGTGACATTTCATAAATTAAAGTCTCTTAAGTAAGAACCAAAGAAAATGTTCCAATTTCTTATTTGAAAGGACAATATTTAAAAATCATGTAATGACGTCGACGAAAGTTTCGGATCTAAAATTATTAGCTTCTACAAAAAACATTTGCACGCGTCGTCTCATTTTCAGTTTTTTTCTTTTACGGATGGTCAACATTGACATTATTATTATAATCACTGAAGGTATTTGTTTTGCTTTCGTAAACGTAAAGAAAATATTCAACAAAATTGATATTTCAAGATCAAACGATAAATATCAACAACGGTAGGATAGTAAATGTATATTTTACCGCGTACGGATAGAATAATTGAATTTCAGATTATAATTTAATACCAGGTTACGGTAACCTAATACTCAGAGTTGACAGTAAGAGGACGTTTTTATTTTTTTTACTACTATTACAGAAATGTTACAATTATTTCTGTTTTGAGCATCCGTAGGTAGAAAAATCGGTCAATTAAGCTTTTGTTTTTTTGGGTAATTTTTCAACATTTTACAAAGAAATAAATGCGCTTTTTATTTGTTTGTTTAATAAGAAATTTAAGATCGTTAAATTTAATTTGGACATTATTAATGACCATTTTTTTTTTGTATTTATTTCTGAAGAGAAAAAAAAGAAAAGAAGTTTATCATTTATATATCAAAACACGCCGGGGAAATAGTCGTAACGTGTAGTACTAACCTGATATTTTTTTTTTGTTTTGTTTTGAAATAAGAGTGGTTTACTTTTGTTGTTGTTGGTAGGTAGGTAGAAAATATCCGTCCGTGCTTACAAGAATAAAAAAAGACCAGTGGTGTGTGTGGTTTATATCCACCGCGAATATTGTTGTCACTATTTTTTTTTTTTTTTTCGTTTTTTTTTGTTGTTGTTTGTTTTTGCGGGGAAAAAAACAGTTTTTTAAGGGGGGATTTTAGATTTAAGAAAGAAAAAGAAATACAAAAGAAAAAGAGAGAAAAATAATAACGACAAAGAAAGATAATTTTTTTTTCTTTTTAAAAACTATGTAAGAAAAGAGAGGAAAAAAAAGAAAAGAAACAACGAGAAATAGTGAGGGTGGAGGTTTTTGAGCGAGCAACGCCTACAAAGTTAAAGTAAAGAGAAAAAGGCGAGAGAAGAAACTGGTGGAAGGAATGCACGCGCGTCGCCGTCGATGGGAGTGGTGGCAGGATATTTCAAGGAGGTGGTGGGAGGGTAGCAGCAGTCGACGTCGGTAAGAGATTAAAAAAAGAGAGAGTGACGAAGAAGACGAAGAATTATAAAGAAAATAAAGGAAAGTAAAAAAAGAAAGACGTTTGTATAACCAAAACATAAGTTGTCTATCCACACACGTGGTGCCCTTTTATACAAATACTACTACCTCACAAACGATACTTTACTACGCTTTCAGCCACAGGGTCCGGTCAGATATGAAGCCCGTCTGGAATAAAGAACGATGGAGAATTAAGAAGTTACATACTAAGTTACTGGTTGGTGATGTTCCTTACAAGAAGTATCGAGCCCCCCCCCCCAAAGTTACCCCTACTCCCAGGCCCACTCTGACCGGAAGTGGTAGTAGCTGTCAAAATACCATCTATGGTTTAAATAGAAATTTCCTTGGCATTTTGCCTAGGAGCAAGGTGAAGTATCTGTTTTGGTTCGCGGTTGTCATCTTTTCTCTCTTCGGTTGTAGACAGAGCCAATTTTTATTTTTGTCCCAATGCAGAGTGCCCATTGAGGGGAGTATTCCCCACATTAAAAATCGACCGTGTGTCTAACTCTACCCTTGTGGGGAGGCAAATAGGGTTTCGTCACGTCATTAAACTGTCCTCGTGGCTTTTCATAATCAGCGAGGACCCGTTACTGCCTTGTCAGTACCAAACCCAATTTATCGAGACGATGTATGGTTTAGAAGACGCACTATCCCAGGCATTACCTAATCGCTTCCGGTAGGGGTAGGTTTATTGTCGATCGCTTGTGGCGCCCCATATTGTGAAATGCCAATGGGTCCGTTCTAAGCTTCTTTTTTTTTTTTAAATCAGCCTGAGTGCACCTTCGAGTCAGCTGACTATCTCCGCCTTCCGATCTTGTTCCACATTCGCTTCCACAGAATCACTTTCACTTAGGGATGTTGGCAACCTTCTCGTGGTCCTTCCCGTAAGTACCCGATGTCTTTCTAGAAAGATTTCTAACTAGAAAAACATCGGGGAA
This sequence comes from Sepiola atlantica, assembly GCA_963556195.1. NCBI lineage: Eukaryota > Metazoa > Mollusca > Cephalopoda > Sepiida > Sepiolidae > Sepiola > Sepiola atlantica. Next base: position 68,014,168 of record OY744524.1, on the reverse strand, counting down.
ACTAATGCCAACACCAGAATCATCTGATTCACACGAAAGAAGAAGAAGCAAGTACATCTTGAGCAAGGTATTAGCCCGTACCCACCCACCCAAGAAAATCCATCTTTCTCAGCCCTTTCCAGCTTTTCTTTCTTCTTACCATATTTATCAACCCTATCAACTAATGCTCTCTCTACCCCCCCCTTCCCCCAAATTGTTCTGGGTATGACGTAAAACTAGATCCGCTGCCAAGACCTCAGTTTGGGAACTTTGGGGAATGTTAAGGCACCCTTTAGTTACCAATACTCTCAGATCTCCTCTGACGCGAAGTTGTAATACTTGCCAGGGACTAGTGGCATGCAGAAGTCTAGTGCTGCCATGGGAGATGACGGCGGTTAAGTGGATAACGACGTGGACTAACAAACTCGTGTGCCAAGTTCGAATCCAGTCGGTTCCATAGTACCACTTTCACTTAGGGATGTTGGCAACCATTACGTGGTTCCTCCTGCAAGAATGCCAACAACAGAATGAAGCCAGTCAACAAAGTTGTACCATTCTGATTCATACGAATTTGCTCGTCGTCTATCCACTTCCCCTCGGCACGCCACTGCCATGAATCCATCTACGGATTAGACAGAAACTGTCTTTCAAAGATTTTTTTTTTACAAAATATACATACAAAAAAAAAAATCTACAAACCAAATTTATGTACAGTTTCGGCATAAAATGGGCAAACGCCGGTTGATATGCCGTAAAACCCAGCAGCCGTTTAACTAAATGTAAATTCGGCAATGATGTTGCTTAGTTAACAGCCGAGAAATGAAAAATAAGCAAAACATACAATATATAACGTTTACCAAACGCATTAAAAATTAATTTTCTATCAACCTGTATAGTTTTAAACTTTTGAAACTGTTTGTAAGTTCTGTTATTTCAAAATTTGTTTCGTCGAATTCGTCAATCAAAAATGGCGGTCATCTTTTAAAATATTTTTTAGGTGGTCGTTAATTTCAAGCTTAAAATATATAAAAAATATTTACTTTAATCTGACTGGAAACAACCTCCAGACGTATAGTTAGCGGTACCTTAAGCCTATTTTGTTGTTGTTGTTGTTATTATTTAGCGACTACCTAAAATAATCGATGGCCATTTTTGATTTACTCGTGAAAGTACCAAAACAAATTTTGAAATAAGAAATCCTACAAACAGTTACAGAAAATATAAGAATCGAAAATTAAATTTTATTGCGTGTGGTAACAGTTATATATATATATATATATATATATATATATATATATTGTTTCGGACCCTTTTTAACAAGGACAAGGCCTCTTTAAGAGAATTAGTAATAAGCTATCAATCTAAGCGAATACAAAGTTCCGGCTCCGCCGTAGAATACTGTTATGACTAACTTACTGTGTTGACCTGAGATGACCTTATAAGGGTTGAAAGGTCGTTCAAACCCAACAAACAAAATACTCTGTATGTCCACCGACTTGACACTATTTAGAATTTAATTCTCTTCTTTCCAATGGTAATTCATGGTGCACAATGGGTTGAAGACCCGGCTGCACAGTCAAAAGTGACTTTGTGACTGGGTTCGAATCTTTCGACCGGCAAGTATCATCTCCTACTCTGAAGATTGCGTAAGCATGAAACACATGTGTCTGTAGGTAAAATTAAACATATTTATATATATATATATATATATATATATATATATATATATATATATATATATAGAGAGAGAGAGAGATTTGGATTTTTCACTTAGAAAAAAGATTATTCAGTGAAGACCGGGATTAGTCCAATAAAAACAATGATACTCGATTACAGGGTACAGAGCATTTATATGTGATTTTTTGAAAGTTTACCAAAGCATTCCGTTCAGGAGCCCAAACAACACCACAAAAGACTTTTTCATTCAAAAATTATTTATTTATCATTTTTCAAATTAAAGAGTTTTTTTTACCTACACGTGTTTCATTACGAAGCAGGTACTTGCTTGGCATATCATCAGAGAAAAATTAAGCACCTTAAATAAGAGTTACAATAACCGGCAATACACAATGTGGTGCTGCTTTTCTTGAGGTCACTTAAGAAGAATTTGAAAAATGATAAATAAATAATTTTTGAAGAAAAAAATCTTTTGTGGTGTTGTTTAGGCTCCTGAACGGAATGCTTTGGTAAGCTTTCAAAAAATCACACACACACATTATATATATATATATATATATATATATATATATATATATATATATATATATATATATACTACATAATTTCCGCAAATTCTTACAAGAGTCTTTGAAAGTAAGAAGTAGACAGCCATGATTTTTGAGTCGGTCGAAAAGGGGATTTTCCACGATGATGTAGCCGTAGTCACTAAGTGTAGCTTTGTTTGTATTTCTGTGTAAAAACATGATGAGATAACCATCTTTACAAAGCAACTGCTCTTCTCCGTTTTGCTCGAGAGGCTGACTTTGCTAAGAAGAAAGGGTGGAAGAGCACTCCGTAATAATAATAACAACGTTTTTTAAAAATCAGTCACGCCGAAAGAAAAAAAAGAAACGTGGCTCATCTGTAAAATAAATCAACATAATTTTGTTAACGGAATATTATAATCAAATCTATCAACTGTTGTCTGACGGTGCAGTGAGAGCAACGCATTTTACAGAGGATACGGATACAATTAAAAGGGGGGGTGAGTAGATTACCGAACCGAAGTAACAGACCCTCCTTATGCATCTGCCACTGCGCTATAAAAGGGGGCTGGCCCCTTCCCTCACTCAATAATCTTGGAACAAGGAACTAAGCAGAAGCCTAAATTAGTTTCACGTCTTACTTTTGACCTCATGACAATATATATAATAATACGCTAAGGCATGTTCATGTTCGTACGTACGTTATCATCACCCACTTTCCCTTTTTAAGGTGAGATCGCCCGATCGTCGAAAATGCAACTAAAAAAAAAAAATTGAATTTCATCTGATGCCACTACTGTGTGAAACGTGAAACTAACAAAAATGCACCTTGTGACCTTAGGCCAAAGATAGTACAATATTATCGTGCGGACTTCGTTCGTTCCGGACATCCATAAAATGGAAATGTCACGAACTCCTATAAGGGTGTTGGAGATAGACCCCCATAACCAGACATATTGTGAAATTATATGAACGCAATTACTTAGATAAGCATGTTTCAGTTTGAACAGAGGTAGTACAATACTATCGTGGGGTCTGCGTTCGCACTGCACGTGAATATAATGCAAATGTTTCTAAGTACGGCAACAATATACAACAGATGAAAGTTACAACTGTGGAATTTCCACGGGTCCCGCTAGTCTATATAATAATAATAGGAGAGTAGAAAGTGGACCTTGGGTTTACTTTCGGCAGCCTCGTAACTCCCGCTTCCCTTATTTTATCCTTTCTTCCTCACATTTCATGAGCGATGTTTCTGACAAAGGGGGAAAATTGCTGTTTTCTGGGTCGGAATCTATCTATATAATACTTATCATTGGCTAGTTCTTGCCCGTGAAATGGTATTTTGTTTAAACTCCTTACTTCAAGTGGCTTAATGCCTTGTCTGGAGCAAAACAATACGCTAATACATTTCATGTTCGTACGTACGTTATCATCTTTCACACACGTTTTAAAAAAAATGAAGCCGTCCGATCAGCAAAGATGTTTATTGATGATTAATCTGATGTCGTTAAGGTAAAAAAATCTAACTTTACCCATTTTAAAATTAATTGTTCCAAAATCAAATAATGTCATCCCGCAGACTAAGACAGTCAATTTTCAATAAATGCATTTCAAAAATTGATTCGAAGAATATATAACTAATAATTTATCTTACTCTTATAGGACAAGGATTTTTTATTGTTTTAAAAGAATTAAAGTGCTACAATTTTAAATAAATACAGAGACATATTCGTTTTTTTTATTTAAAGAATATTTAGACATTTTCTAGAATCAAAATGATGTAATGGATTTTGATCAAAATTAGACACGGTTTAGTAGAATTATATCTTGATTTTAAGGGGACATAAACATTATGGCAACATTTTCTGATGGGAGAATTAATTTAATCGCGTATTCTTCTTGTTCTGTATAAATCGATGTTATAGCCGTATTCAAAATATATCTCTGTATAGACGTGACCCTTTTTTTTTGGGGGGGGGGGTAGTACTGTAGCGGTTGGACATAGGACCTATTTCTTCTTGTCCCCTGTGAGCAAATTGGTCATACAGTGATCAATCGGCTTGCACGGCGTATGCTTTTCTAATTGTCCCCAAACGGACTACTTTGACAGTTGAGTCTTGGGACGACATCGGCAGAGAGAAACGAGACGCGATTGAGGAAACAACTCTCTCCTACTTGACCATCGTTCCAACAACAGCCACGATGTTGACGATTCTATTATTTTCCTTTCTGGACACTGTCCAATATTTTGTTACTTTACCAAACGGTAAAGTAACCCTTTGAAATAAATTCCCTTTCGTTTGTTGTTATACAATGCGTTTCTTGTTTGATTCAATTTCGTGCATAGAGATGTAAGAAGGTTGCGTGTTCAAATCACGTCGGGGTCACCATTTGTAGAAATGCTTCTTACATCTCTATGCACGAAATTGAATCAAACAAGAAACACATTGTATAACAACAAACGAAAGAGAATTTATTTCAAAGGGTTACTTTACCGTTTAGTAAAGTAACAAAATATTGGACAGTGTCGTTATCTAGAGACATGGCATGATCGAACCGTTTTGGTTTGAGAATGACGTTGGGGGAGACAGTGACGGTCAATAAAGGGTGGGGGGGTGTTTGGTGCTTGTTTTGGCACGCGGCAAGAGGAGCAATGGATTAAACGAGACAGGGCAACTCCCCACACAGCTAACATCACTAGCGTTACTACATCGTCGATTTGTAGGTCGACTGGTCAGTAGACGCCGATTTCTAGAATGATCACTAATCAGACTTCTACCTCCGGGGTTTGATTTTTGAAAGACCATGTGTACAAGACCGATCCAGAGACACGTGCGGGACTCAATATAATCATCATACAGAAGATCCGTGCCCGAACAATCGAAGAGTGTGTATGTGGAATCGATGACATCGTTCGGCGACTCAAAGTGTGCCATCTTATTATCCACTCAGTTTAAAATTAATGTAATATCTATCTTAACAGCTAGCAAAATGTGTGCTAGCATGTATATAATGGATTATCCCCTTATTATATATTTGACTGAGAAAATGGCGTGACCTAATATACACATTAATAAAGAATCTCAGAAAGAAGAATTTTAAGCGATTGGGTTTAAAACAGAATTTAAAAACTTTGAAAAAAAAACTTTGAAAATAAATTATAAAGGGCGCTGGGACGCGAACCAGCGTGGCGCTCGTCAGACAAGGAAGAGCGAGAGAGATAGAGAGAGAGAGGGGGAGGTAAGGCAATGACCGTGTATCATGACAAGCGCGATATTAGCAGGAAAATGCGAAGAAAAAGATGATTAAATAAGTCGAATACATATTGCATCCTGCTTTCCATATTCATTTCACTACTGACTTCTCGCAGCCTGGACCCTCGTCCAGCGCTCTTAGTAGCCACGTCTACTACTTTTCCTTATCAACCCATCATGTCAACCCAATATTTCGATGTACTTTCATGACATTTTTCTTAAAATTATCATCCTGAGGAAGTCTTACAATAAAGACGAAACGTTGATGAATATATAAAAAATATCTCTTGGTTTTTCCTTTTTCATTTCCCATATTGCATCCTGTCGGATAAAAGGTTTACCCGTCTGTATTGATTATTTATTTGAGAAAAATATGGCTGAGTTGAACCATATATCTGAAATAAATGAGTGCACTTTTGATCAACATAAAAAATATATGTTACGTACGATTTTCGAGCTTCATCAAACGAAACCCCTTTTGTTTCCAGTATTCTTATTTTCATATTATTTCATTTAATTCCTGTAGTATTTGAACATTAAATTGCTTATATTAATCACATCTATATGTTCATCTTTCTTTCGCCGGTTATATTATCAAATGTGTTCTACTGGAAGCCATTCTTATAGAATTCGGGAAGCATACCCTGAGCGAAAACGAATTCCAGCAAAAATATAAATGTTAATTTGTGTCCGCTAAGAACAACAAAACTGTATTTATATATAGAATAAATAAATACAGCGAAATAGAAAGTCTTATTGAAAATTTCACATAAACATGTTAATTGCAAGATACATAGAAGTAGATATCAGTGACGTACTGATTTCATCACAAGATTCTTTTTTCTTCAAAATCATACTCGCTCTACCAGTAACCAATGCTTGCTTAGAATGAAAACAAGTCACCAAATAGACGACGACGCTCTACATAACTAACTGACATGTTACGATTGTAAAAAATAATTCAGACAATCAGAACAACTACTTATAACAGTTTTTGCAGTACTACATCAGCCAAATGATAGCGTACTATGCGCCTTCAAACGCCCATGTAAGCCACCTTGTTTAAAATGTTCATCACTATCAGAGCCAATTCATAAATTAACTAGACAAAGCGCATTTCTATTTTTAAAGTGTGCAGTCATAACAATTATTAAAACTAGCGTGACGTCATGGAAATTCCACGGTGCATTCTACATCAATCTGTATAATTTGCTGTTAATAATGATATAACTTTTGAAAAAATAACTGTCTGTCAGGGTCAATACTATTTTAAAAGAAAATGAGTCTTTCTTCTTCCGTAAAAATAATAGTCATTGTCAGTTATATTCATTGAATAAAAAACGAATGCGCCTCTTTATTTATTTAAAATTCTAGCAAATTTAATTCTTTTTAAAACAATAAATATTCTGTCTTCTTATCGTAAAACTAATTGTCAGCAAAATATTCTTCCAATCAATAAAAAGAATATCACCTATCACGTATTATTATACAGATCGAAAAATAAAATAAAACGTAGTACAACACCCGTGATGAAAAGAAAAATTATCTTCAAAATACGAACATCCAGTTGGTAAAGTATCTTTGTCATTTGTGGCGGGAATTCAAAACCCAGCTTGAGGAGAATATATTTCCAAACAGTACATTTATAGCGTGGCGTGGGGGGGAGTTCTCCGATCCCCACACATTGCTTGTCGTTTTCTTTGTCGTTAGAAACAGCTGTTCGTCTCTCTGGCATATAAGTAGTTGACTAATTAGATAGTGACGGTTCTCTGACACGGTTTGCCTCAGTTGAAATAAATGGCTCCCTTCTTGAAGAAACCCCCTGCTTTGACAAGCTCCAAGGACTGACTTTAAGCCCGGACCTAAAATGGAAGACTTATATAAAACCTGTTGCTAAAGTCGTTTGAAAAATGGGCCATTCTACCGCTCCAGAAAGTACCAGACCCCCACTGCAATCCTCTACCTGTATAAGGGTCAGATTCAGCCCAAGGTGGAATACTGCTGCCACATCTAAGGAGGTGACGCTAAGGGCACTCTCTCTTACCTTGACAGAGTACAACACCAATTTCGCAATCTAGTGGGGATGATCTCTTTCATGCAACTCCTTTCTCACAGAAGAGACGTTGCTAATCTTTCCCTGCTCTATTGGTATTTCCATGATAGGTGCTCGACTGAACTTCTATGCCTCCATCGTTAAAACTTTCACAGCAAACACTCGTCTTCTACCAACACTGCAAATAACTCTTTCTTTCACTATGTACCTAAAATCAAACAGAACCTCCATGAACAGAGTTTCTTTCCAAGAACTTCCAACCTGTATAACACGTTACTGTGGGAATGTTTCACTACAGACTACAACATGGTCGTCTTCAAGTCCAATGTCAAAAATATATATGTTGAGTTGTGCTGTGAGATAATAATAGTGCTCAATCATTTCATAGTACTGTTCCATCATCGAACTGAAAATCTCATTAATCCTTATCCTCGGGTTGCTTTTGGCCTTGGTAAGTGGTGATCTATTAGTATAAAAAGTAGTTGCTAAGTGAAAAGTGACGTATCTCGAAGAAGCGATGTAGCCGTTATCGAAATGTTATTTTTTTCTTCTCTTTTTTTTTTTTTTAATTGTGGCTGAAATAATAGAATCAATTAAAAAAGAGCAACAAATAACTTCATCATTTTGCTCTGAGATTTGATTTACGTTTTACAGTAACATTTACAGCAATCTACATCTAGATAAGCCGCATCTTCCCCTTCTAACCACTGTATTATTAATCTAATGTGGAAATGCCCCACTTTTTAACCATATTTTTACACACTCAGCATCTAATCTTGCTACATATTCCCCTTTTGTAGCTACTGACTTTTAGGTGGACACACACACATACAATATACTAGCCGTTCCTACACGTCGTTTCCCGGGTTGCAGTGAACACATTTAAGTTTTTCATTTTTTATTTCCTATATGAGCCATCCTGTAAAGTTAGAGTTAGTTTTGTTTATCGTTACCCTGCCTTTAGCTGAGTCTTGTGCAATATTTACAGACCAATGAACATCAAAAGCAAACCTAAACAAGAAATGTAATTAACTGCGCATTGCTTCAGCTAACCTCAGCTTACGTAACACTAAACTAACGCTTAAATCCCCGACTTTGAAAATAAAAGAACTCGTTACAAGTATGAGTATATATATATATATATATATATATATATATATATATATATATATACGAACATGGCTACCCGGCGTTGCCCGGGAGCATGGACAGCAAAACAGAAGAGTCTAAAACTTGAATCTTCTCTGAATCTCTCTCTCCCTCACTCTATCTTCTCCTCTCTCTCCATCCTCCTCTTTAACCCCTCCTATCTATACTCTCCCCCTTCCCTCTATCCAATCTCTCTACCCTTTCCCTCTTCAGTCAAGGAGCATTTCCGCTCATCCGACCGAAGACAGAACCGAAAGTACATTTTGATCCCAGCCCGAAGGCCAAGAGAGTGTATTCTAGTTCGAGTTTCGCGCCAAAGATCGATGAAAAATGTCGCTGTAAATGTCGACTACCTTGATGAATTTTGTTCACGGTGATTCCGAAAAAACTGGATATTACCAAGAAATGTGTCCATATTCTTTCCGAGGCAATGCTGAAAAAGGATATATAAGCTTTGTGAGTTTGTCTGGTGTAGTTCTTGACTTTTAGCTGATCACACGCACACATAAATATAACTGACATTTATTTAGAAGATATATACTAGCTGTACCTACTCAGTTTTTTAAAAAATTTTTATTTTCTCATTTTAAAAATTAATGTAGACAACTCCTATTATGTTCTTCAATTAAAAATGAGTTATCAGTTGCTGATTTTTATTTTTAAGCTATTATTTAAAAAATGTTTTATACTAGTTGTCGTCTAAGACGGACGAAGTAATTAGTCATCCACAGACATACTGTTTCGCTGTATCACAGCTCTTCAGTAAAACCAGACTACCACCACTTCCTTGTAAAGATCAAACCTTCAACAATTTAGTTGACAGTCGGAAATTCTAACTATAAAGACATGAGAGAGGCGCTCGCCAATGATATCTACAATATGTATTTATATAAACACCTACCGTATATATATATATATATTATACATATAATATATATGTATAATATATATTATAACTATATATTATACATATAATATATATTTATAATATATATATATATATACAATATATATATAATAAAAAAAAATATAATATATACACAATATATATATATATATATATACAATATATATATAATAAAAACAATATAATATATATACAATATATATATATATATAATATAAAATATATATAATATATAATATATATATACATAATATATATAATACATATATAATACATAATATACATATACATAATATATATAATACATATATAATACATAATATACATATACATAATATATATAATACATAATATATATAATACATATATAATACATAATATACATATAATATATATTTATAATACATATATATATAATGTATATATAATATATATATATACACAATATATATGTAATATAATATATATATATACTATATAAAATATATAATGTATAATATATATATAACACATATATAATATATATATATAATACATCTTATATATTATAGCATATATTTAATATATATATAATATAATATGTATAATATATATATATAGATATATTAGTAGAATAAAATAAAAACCTTTTTACAACACAAATCTATAAATAATTAATGAAATAAAATTCATTTGATTCCCAACCAAAGTTAATTCTATTAATAAGTTTTTTTTTGTTTTTAAATATATGGAGTTTTTGTTTGTTAGTACTATATTCTAATATTTTGGTATTTTCTACTAAGAGTTTTCTGAATTCTGAGCGGGGGCAGGAATGGTTCTTAGTTAAGTGTTGGGCTATGGTGCTAGTATCAGACAAATGCATCGTCAAAGTTGTGGTAGTAAAACATATGTATATGTTAAGATGTATATGTATATATTAGAAGTCCTATATATCAAAAAACAAAAACAAAAACACTAATTAATAGAATTTACTTTAATATCAGTAATAATATACTAAAATGTCTATACTTCTAACTATAGTTTCGTACTTATTACATAATTCCCGCCAAAAC
>OY744524.1:67988567-67996067 GCA_963556195.1 Sepiola atlantica | reverse complement strand
TGCGCGGCTCCTTCCCACACTTTTAATCTTCTAAATTAAGGAATAGTAATCATGAATTTTTAAATATATATTCGAAAAAATACGGTGAGTAACATGGGCACATCATTTGTTTTGTAAATGATACCATATATATATATATAAACATATTATTTTTTATAACTAAGTCATTATGAATTTTGAAATATATATTCTCAGCAACCCGGTGAGTAATATGAGCTCATTATTATTATTTTTTTAACTTTATCATTGAGGGCGTGCGCCTACCTAAACTCGCCTCACCCCCAAAAATGTTAAAATAAGTTAGATACAAAAACTCAATAGAGAAAAGTATTGCTTTCCATCAAAATGTTAGTTATATTATGCTACATATTGTAAAATGATCGGTGTTCGAACGTGAGCGTTAATAATATGTCTGTGCTTTGTAAAATTTGTAAACTGCAGGGTGTTCCAAAAGTTTTTGGCACATTCAAGTCCTCACATCTGCTGGACTATGAGTATAGTATGATTAAACTGGTACCATTTTAAAGCTAAATTCATTAGTTTTTTTTGTACTGGCTAACATAGAAAAACTTCAAATTTTAGATGTCACTTTAAATTTTAATAAAAAATACTTGCGAGCCATATTTAAAGGAAAACGCCATTCCAATATACGTAAACTTAAAATCCAATTACCCCCCATTAATCATAAAACAGATTCCTAATTCTATCGAACGTAGGCTTAGCAATAATTCTAGCAACGAAAATGTATTTAAAAAGTCAAGCAACATCTACAACACAACTCTAAAATAGTGCGTAGAATAATATCGAAATTAAATATAAGCAACAGGACACCAATAATTATAATAAAAATAAAAATAGAAGAAAAGAAATATAATCTGGTATACACCGCCCGATAATCAGATGCTGAAAACTCAACTTCCGTAATCTCATCGAAAAACTCTTCCCGTAACCAATCCCTTGCATGAAATATTCAATAAAAATAACCTAAAACTGTTCTACATTTGCTACGAAAACTTAGAAATAATAATTAAAGCACACAACAACAAAACGCTAAAGGTGAGAAAAATAGCAAAATGCGTAATAAGTGACTAATATGGCAACAATAAAAATAGCACTGAGAAAAACAAAACTATAACTACTAGGAATTGCAATCACCAACCCCTAATAGCAATAACCCAAATAGTAATAAGAAAGTTAATAATGAAGATAAAAGATGTAACTGCAGAATTCGTGCACTTCGAGCACTACAAAATAAATGCCCAACCAAAAGCATTCTTTACCAAGCCAAAATACTTGCCATAGAAAGACCGAATAACAAGAAGTACTACGTGTAGATGACCTCACCAGTTTTTAAAACCAGATATTACGAGCACAAAAGCACATTTAATAACAAAAAACGCCGAATAAAAAATAGCACTGGCGACCTATTACTGGGAGTTCAAAGAAAGCGGACGCTCGCCAATAATCGAATGGAAAATAGATGACCTGTGTAGATTATGCCTGAATGAGAAATTTGAAATACTAAACTTTAAAGACCCCAAAATCTATTCAACTGTAGAAGTGAAATAGCAAACAACTGTTTACACAGAATAAACTTTACTTTAGGATAACAACACATCAGAAAAATAAAATAAAATAATTAAATAAAAAAACTAAACTAAAGCCACACCTAAACATAGAAATAGGAGTACTCCAAGCACGCACGTGTGAAAATAGGGTCACCTATTTATTCGACACGTTCACAAAAATGGTGAGAGACACTTATACAAAACAAAATAAAAGAAAAAGAATTAAAAGTCAGTCGAACCTTTATTTGTGAAAAGCCCGGCTATTGGTTAATGGAAACATTAACTCGTGTCAGGGAATAACAAAGAATATTATTGGTAAACTAGCTAGACTAAACACTACGTGTATATATAAAAGCACCCGGTAACACAAATTCCATGCATTTTAGCCTGACGATTACTTACAAGGATGAAACGCTGAAGCCTCTGTGTAGCTTAATTGCCATAAATATATTTTCATAAATTTCTACCCAGATATACTCACGTATTCAGTACTGCTGAAGTAAATACTGAAAATCGATACATAAAATATTATATTTCCTTATAACATTTTGTGTGGATATATATATATATAGAGAGAGAGAGAGAGAGAGAAAGGGGGAGGAATATTCATCCTTTGACAGACTCATACTATGTTTTATTTATCCTTGCTATATGTTCTTGCTTAAATACATGAATTGCTGCTGTCATATCTTGAGAGCTTGCCGTCGAGAGCACTATTTCTTGCCTTGCCAAAATCTAAGATCGAAAATCTAGTAAAGGGATGATCTCTTCCGTTCCTTACAGTCACTTTCTCACAGAAGAGAGGTTGATACGCTTTCTCTACTTTCTCCTTACTTTCATGGAAGGTGCTCGACTGAGCTTCAATCTCAGCTTCATTTTTATAAAACTTTCGGAGCAAGAACTCTTTCTTTTCTACCAAAGCTCTAAAGCGCGTTCCTTTCGTTTTCGTGTACCTAATGTTAGCCCGCCTTCAGTTCCGAGGTTTGCAATCATAAGTAATCAAACTTAGTTCATTATATTTATAATTTCCAATATTCTTCATCATTACACCGGCAATCCATCTACCTTCATCCCTAAGTGACTTTTGATAACGATGAATCATTAGTAAAGAATATGGTTAAAGTAACGATTACCGAATAATTGTTGTTAGGCAAGTGGTGATTTTATCCTTAATCACCCCTCCGAAAAAATCGAACGTTGGGAACTTCAAAACTACGTGCCACCTTTCAAACGAAACTGGTCAGAACTAGCACATTATAAACAAAAAACATTCACCATTACACAACTTTTTTTTATGGAAGTCGCCCGGACAAGGCATGAAGTCACTTGATGCAAGGAGCTAATCATAATAATACAAAGGAAGAAGAAAATAAAGACACACAAAGTTTGAAAGAGAATCTACCACCAGCATTCAATCTTTTGGACACCTAACAGCCTAGCCAAAAGTAAGCCCTTCACGATCCCAATATGGAAGGAAGGAACTACAAGGCTGACTGACAAAAAGTCTACCTCTAAATTGGTGAAGTGGCTGACTAGAAACCGTTGCTTTTATCATGATACTATCAGCAAAATATAAGGGTGAATTTTAAAAAAAATCATTGAAGAAACAGCAGGAGCAAAATACCGTTTTCTTATGTTGTTCAATAGTTATGAAAGGTTGAAAATTCTGTTTCCACCATTGAAGAAATAAAGACGCAGCAGGAGCAACATACCATTTTCTTATGTTGTTCAATCGTAATGAAGAGTAGAAATCTGTTAAAAATCCTTGAAGTTAAATCCGTCTTGTACAACAGTTAAATTCATAGCAAAACATGATGTATTTCAAGATTAAATATATTGGAAGCAATTGTTGTTAATTTCATTAGATTTTGGTTCTATTTCAGACCCATGCTCATCTTCGACACCCTGTTATGCTCTATGCGTCGCCTGCTCGTTAGAGCTGAGCCATTCTTTATGCTGATACATATTAACGTAAAGACAGCACTTTTTATCGCCAGCGCACTGTGATAAAGAAACGCAGTTTATGACTGTATGCTGAGTGATGACGGCCCAGCAAACTGACTGAAATCATTGCGCGTATGGCATCCATGAACAAACTTTCTAAACCTTCCCCATTGAATGAAGGTGATTTATCCTAGTTTTGTGATCGCAATTCATCTGTTCCGCCAATACGTTGGTCGTCTGACGTGAATTTCTCTGAAGAAACTGGTTTAATTGCTCAGCTCGTCAACCGGGGCACTTTCCATCCTCCAGCTCAAAATTCTCTTTGTTAAGCGCGAACAGTGGTACTTTGAAGCATTGCATATTATCCATACACTGTACAAATGTCACCAGCTATTTTAGCGACCTTAACTCCTCTATTATATGCAAAAGCAAAAGATGTAGAAATTGAGCTACTTTTGTTTACTCGACAATTCTCTTCAAGAGTCAGAAATGGAACCAAAAAGTAATTGAATTATACAGAATTCATAAATATACTAAAATGTCAGAGCGACAATAAGAAATTAGAATCCAAAAATATTCACCAAATGTTTGGCTTCCAGAAAGTTTTAAAAATTAATAAACAAACGAAAACGCTCACGACTTTTCCCTGGTAAAATATTATAGACTTGCACTGTACATTTTAGGATCTCCACTATTAGAGCCTGAAATCGATTTTGGAACTCGAGCGTCGTTTGCACCCCCCCCCTTTCAAAATTGCTATGTTGATTTAAATCTCGCGCCAGTACCTCCATTCAAAAGCTGCGCTCTAATAATTTGTTTTTAGAAAATAGCAAACACACGGGTACACATACATACATACACGCGCATGCATAGCGACGTACACACACACAGAGCACATCTTCTTTTAATTAAAACCCAATTTGTAAAAGCTGTTGATGAAAAGATGTTGTTTGGTTTTGGTTGACCATGATAATTATTGCATACCCCTACCCTCCAAAAACGCATTCATTCGTTCTTATAATATTTTTTTAAGTTAGTTATTTTGACAAGCACTCTCATGAGGAAGTTGGAATTATTTAGACAAATTCTAAGAATAAAATGGATATAACATTTTGAGAGCAGAAAGCGGACCTTAGGTTTACTTTCGGTTTACTCTCGCTTTCCTTATTTTGTCCTTTTGTTTTCACATTCCATGAGCGATGTTTCTGATAAAGGGGGAAGAATTGCTGCTTTCTTGGTCGGAATCTATCCATTTAAAACTTATCGTTCGCTAGTTTTTGACCTTGAAGTAGTATTTTTTAGCTTCTTACATCAAGTGGCTTCATGCCTTGTCTTGAGCGATTTCCATAAAAATAATAATAAAACAGCAGACGCACAAGGCAGCAGCAGGTACGAGAAGACATCAGCTATTGTGACGTCATCGCTACTGCTCCTACTGCTGTGAACTTTTTTTCCTCCAGGGACGCCCTTATCGCGTCTCTCCGCAGATTTAATGTATTGGGTTGATCAAACCGAGTTTCGTAAATGAATTTTTAATTTTGTGTGCATTGCCTTTGTCATTTGATAATGCAGTTTCTTTACAGTAACCCACCACCTTTTCGTTCGACTGTCCTCTTGGCCTTTACGCAAGGGCCTCCATTTTGAATCCCGTTTTCGCGACGGTGCTCTCTTTTGTTATATAAATGCCCTCACCTTAAAAAATATTAACAACATTATAAATACATATATGAGATCTATAGATATATACGTATTAAAAAGATAGATAGGTTTATATAAACATATGTAGTTTAAAAATTGAAAAGAAAATCTATCGCTTACTGTAACAATGGAGACGAAAATGAAGGGTTATCAGCTTCGAGGCGCGTGGGATATTTCGCGTGTCGGGCATTCGTTTTTCAGTAAAAAAAAAAAGAAAGTATGTTCGTAGTTAGATTTTTCAATTGTTGCATTAATATGCATGTGCGGAGAACAACTATTTTAAGAGCACTTAAGTTTGAGATTTTTGGTGCGGTATTTAAGATTTCTTGTTGAAGAGGAGTTCTCTTTTTTCATGCCGGAATATTAACGGAATTGGACTTATAAGTAGATATAGGATACTTACGTACGAGTTTATCTGCGGCCCAAGCGATGTTGACGCTAGGTTGTATACAAACAAAACCAAACAAACTCGACCGAAAGCATAACCTCCGCATTGGCGAAAGCAATAGAATAATAATAATGATAATAACAAAATTAAATGCTAATAATTGGTAGAATAAAGAATCTTTAAAGAACATTCACTAAGTGCAACACTGTTCACTTCCTCCACACCTACTCCCCAACCCATCCTACGCTTTTCAAAAAATATTTAAGCATCCATTTCTGTCTTTTTCATTTTTTATCACTCCTTAAAATGAACGCTTTAGACTGTCAGTAGCTTTTCACATATACTTGCCACTGACACACGTACGTCATATTATAGCCAGGCACACTTACGTATTCTTATAGACAGCCGAAGCCACAGATTCACATTCACCACCCCGAAAATAAAGTAAATTTATCATTGCAATAAATTCAGCAAATAATTTTTTCCTACTGATTTACAAGTTTATATATTTATTTTCTATGTTTGGATTTATATCCTTAGTCCACGTATATGAAGACGAAGAAAGAGTAGAATTAGGCACTGCAAGTAAGTTTTCCTACCAAATTGCACTTCTGTGTACAAAAAAAAAAGATAAGATAAAAATAATTGCCCCTTCGGCATTTTGCAGAATAGCCGTCAGCGCAGTTCATTTTCGTATTATGAAGCGTCTGTGATTTGCTTGTTTTACAACTTTTTTTTATTGCTACTTTACGATCATCTGTATTCTTCGGGTGTTATTATGTTGGCTTTCAATTCTGTAAAGAGTTTACGCCATTGACCACATGCTGAATTAATACCACACACACACGCACACACACACACCCACACCCCACACACACACACTCTCTCTCTCTCTCTCTTCCTCTCTAGTTCCAATGAATAAAATAATCGTAATCTAATAATAATTTGCCAAATATAAGGGAGAAAACTTATTCGAGGAAAACATGGCTAGTCGCCTATTAGTTATTAAAACAATAAGAAGACGGATTATCGTATACAGCATATAAAAGGTGAATATAAAATGGAACACCACCTCTATGAAAAGGAATTAATGGCCCTAACCTCTGGAAGAATGAATTGCGATTTTTAAAACAATCACTTTGAATGCTGCTGGAATGAAAGGGAGATTTGAGAGGGATATAATTCAATCACAGATAATGTTTTTGTCTCGTTTGAAACCTCTGAACAGTCCCCGAGATTATACTTAATTTTGAAATTAACCTAATGCATTTTCTCAACAGACACGAAACAGATGTAAGGAACTGAATAATAATAATAATAATAATATTGCTTTAAAAAGGTAGGAACCACATTTATTTTATTAAAGAAATATTTCAAAAGTAAAAAGAGAGGTATTGTGAGACCTACGGTTTTGTTTAAGTCAGTCCTTAAAACGGAAAAAAGGGTTACCCACATTACGCGACCTCCATTGAAGCTGGATATACATTAAGCGTTTTTGGTGTTTAGTGATAACGCATCGCTGTTGTATAAGCAGTACATCTTAATTGAAATCAAGACAGAAATCTTTTAATTCTGCCTATGTCATATGTAGTAAAAAAATCATTCTTAGTGACTATCCGCCAGTGTATAGAAACATCGATGTGAATGGCAATGACTGTCGAATGCATCGAGGCTTTTAATATAGATACAATAAGAGGCAATGCTTCAGATCCATAGACGAGTTTTAAAGCCAGTTATTACGACCATAAAAAGCACATTTAATGACAAAAAAGCCAACTAAAATCAGCACTAGCGACCCGTGAAAGAAAGCGAATAATCAAGTTGAAAATACTACGACGGGCCAGTACATGTTAATACTTAAAAGACCCGTGTAGATTATGTTTGAATGAGAAGTTTTAAATT
>OY744524.1:67961339-67968839 GCA_963556195.1 Sepiola atlantica | reverse complement strand
AGGAATAAATGAGAAGAACGAGAAATTAAATTATATAAG
This sequence comes from Sepiola atlantica, assembly GCA_963556195.1. Classification (NCBI taxonomy): domain Eukaryota; kingdom Metazoa; phylum Mollusca; class Cephalopoda; order Sepiida; family Sepiolidae; genus Sepiola; species Sepiola atlantica. The sequence goes on along the minus strand of OY744524.1, from coordinate 67,968,800 downwards.
AGAAACCTAATAAAAAAAAACTAATTAAGCAATATGCCAAATAAGATACTCTGGACACTTCATTAACTGGACAAAAGAAAAAAAAACAGCTACCTACCAGTCAGGAAACTAATTATAATGTACTAAGATGAACCCTATTTAAAAAGAAGACTTCTAGGTGTTTCCGGCAGTGGATGGATCGGTGGGCAAAGGGTTTGCAAGCACAAGGGGCCTTCTTTGAAGAGGGTGTGGGTCCCAACCCTGTCACGTATTTGAAATATTTTTTCTGGCCTAAGGTCGGATACGTTTTAAACAGGCCTCGTAGTATATATATATATATATATATATATATATATATATATATATATATATATATATATATATATATATATATATATGTTACAGGCACAAACTGAAGCCAGTATTGGATAATGAAAAGCATAAAATCCTATGGGACATAGAAATACAAACAAAAAAAAACTCATCCGTGCAAGAAGACCAGATATGATAATAAACAAGAAAGAAAACATAAATTTCGCTATTCCAGCAGTTCACATGGTGAAAATCAAGGAAGAAGACTAACTAAGTAAATACATAGAACTTGCCAAGGAGCCGAAAAGAATATGGAACATGGAAAAACAAATCGCCGTTGTAGGAGAACTAGGAACAATTCCGAAAGACCCGGAAAAACGATTAGGAGAAATTTGAATCAAAGAGAAGATTGACACTATATAACGCACAGCATTGATGAAAGCAGCTGAAATATTAAGGACAATCTTCGAGTGCGGAAACCGAACCACATAATGAGGTGACGCCGCCCACAAGCAAACGATAGAAATAGAACAAAATATATATAAAGTACATCACACGAACCCAAGGGAACTGAAACTGCCAGAAATCCTATACCACCCCGTCCAAAAAATAAAATACCCACACATATATTGTGTCAAAACGTTTATGAAGGCTGAAGGAGGATGGAAGGACCTGAAAGAGGGCACCAACCAGCCATCCATTTGAAGGATGCAGATATTACTGGAACCTTGGGGAGGCTTATTGCCATTCAAATTCCAAAGAATCCAACGGTCATTGCCAGTGAGAGATCAATGGTAAACTATTTTGCCACAGTTATCGAAAGAGGTGGCGAGCTCTGGAAACTCGAGGAGACTTGATGTCACTTAGACTCCAGGGAACACCACTTGTAATTGCCAGTGAGTAATCGTTGATAATGACTCGCGTGAGAACTCCTAGTGAGTGAATAATAATGGATGATTTCAAACTATTTGACAAGAACAAAAAAAGTGATGCAAAACTGTACCTGTTACTGTTACTCTCAGGTCCGTTCTGCCACGTAAGTTTAGTACGTGTCAGCATCTTATATATGGGTTTACTATAATCAGTCATGGATGTAACCTGAAACTGCAGCTGGTTCTCTACCCATATACTTACATAATAGATAACTAGATATTTACGACTTGAGATTATACCGGCTTTCTACCCAAATAACTGGGTTGAAATGCTGTAAGGAAAAAAAAAGCAACAACACAATGTGAACGAATTGTTTTTAAAAATACCTAACGTAGTCGCAATAATATTTTTCTTAAAAGCAGTGTGTCTATATGGAAGCAGTTAAAAGTCTGATTAATGAAATGACGTAAACATAATCAAAGGAACGCATACATTCTGATTGGTTGTTCTGTCCGTCGTTCTAGGTCCACGCTGTGTTTAAAAGATCGTCAAAAAAATTGCTGTTTGCGCAACTTAGTGAAGGACTTGGGTAAGTGGTTGGTTCAGTCGGCAACAACAATAACAAATATTTATTGGAACACAGGTGAGTAACACTAATAATTAAAAAAGTCATGACGCTTTTATTGAAGGAAAAGAAAGCTGAGAAATTTGACTGGTTGGTTGAGAGACTTTGAAATTTACTGTTTGTGTTTTCGTCTCTTGGAAATTTTTTAAAAGCAATTTCTATCATTTACTTCATGATAGGGAGCAGTCCAAGATCTGCTAAATAAAACAACTGTAATGAAAATAAAGGTAATAGAACGCGTGTATTTTGCGCCATTCATCAGGAAAAACGAGATGATTCGAACACTGCCCCAGTGAAAACGGACACCAACGCCAGCAATGTCTATTTTAAACACCCGGACAGCGAAGACAACACGTGTCGGGTTATGTAAATAATCCGTTTTGAAAGAGAAGTTATATAAAAACATTCCTGGGGAAAAATCGAATTATTTGAATGAGTGTTTTTTTTTTTTTAATTTTAATAGAATAAGGGATAATTTATCATTTACATTATTTTTTTGTTGAACTTGATACTGTTAAGACAAGTTAAATAGAAAGTGCCCTTAATGTGCATGTGTGTTTATATTCCGGGTAAGAGATCGTTTCTTATTTTTTTAATGAAAATCTCACAATGAATTTATAAAAATCTTGGATGCAATGTATAAAGGGAAAAGTTTGTCAAATAAAACGGAAAATCATATCTACATTTTAAAAGAAGATGAGGACTCTCTGTTAAAACTAAATTATCCCCAAATGAAATTCTACTTTTTAAGGCGATTTTAGAATCGGAATCGGAATTGGTAATTAAGAACAGAATCGTTAATTGTATCGGAAGTAGAAAAATATTGGAATCGTCCCATTACTAATAAAATCAAAGAACTAGATCGAAAGTAAAATGTTGTTTTCCAACAAGAGAGACCAACACGTGACATATGTTGGATTATGTCCCTGTGAGGCCGCACGCATGTTGAAGTGGACATATGTGTGGGGGATCGTTTGGTTTGGCTTGCGCGATTTAGTGCGGGTGAATCCGTACAACCGAGTGCAAAATAGCGCTGTTCTCACAGTCGGAGCTCACAGATGTTGACAGGGCCACTACGTTGACGAGACCTGCGCATAAGGGTTCTGTGACATCACGGGCTTTTGTGTAGGAAACAGAGTTTTGCCAGTCTGGGTTTTGGAAGCAAGCCGAACAGACGTGTTTCTCTATGTAGTCCGAAATGAAAAATGGGAATTTATTTCCCTAAGAGAATACAGGCATGAGATTCCTTCTTCCCCCCCTCATCGAATGGCTAAGGACTTAAGCTATAAATTACCTACGATAGAGTAGTAATTTGGTCTCTCCCTCAACGTTAGTGAAACATCTCCAGCGGCGACGGTAACTGACGTCTGAAATAAAAAAAATAAAAATTTAAAAGATTGTTTGCCTCCTGAATCGTGGTATGAACCTTTTTGCTGTAGACACAGCGGACGGCGATGTTCACGGCAGTACAGAAACGAAGAAAGAACTCAATCAGTAGACGACATCGAGACGACACCCCATCCATGCGACGAGGAAAGAGAAAATGTACGAGAAATTAAAGACTATGTCACACATAAATCACTTTCTAAACGTGTTAACTAGTTAAGAGTACGTCCGCTAGTATTTATTTGGTGATTTAAATTCGCAGGGGATACGTCAGCGCGTCGAACAAACATTACTTTATATATCAGGTTTTATCTTTTACAAAAGCTCGAAAAGTTTAAATTTAATACAAGGAGGGTGTCCAGCTAATTTTTAACTTTGTCATTTTTCAGTATTTATCTGTCATTTTTGTTTTATGATATTGTAGACTATTTATATTCCCCACTTTTTTAAATAGATACCTTTAAATTCTCTTGTATAAACACTTTTATTTCATATCTTCGTTCTATGTAAATAAATGTTGCTTTCGTCATAACTTGAAGTTGCATATTTTTATTCGACATTAAATGTTAATCTTTTACGTGCATTTTATTCTGTGACGTGTTTTCTCGATTTTATTCATTATACAAACATATATATATACGTTCTGTATCTATATGATGTATATATATTGCATATATATATTGCATATATATGTTGCATATATATGTTACATATATATGTTGTATTTATATTATATATATGTTATATTTATATTGCATATGTATGTTGTATTTATATTGCATATATATGTTATATATATATATATATATATATGTAAAAATAAAAATGGAATAAAGGATAAGCAAATCAACAACTAGCAAAAATAAACTCAAAAACACATATTGAATAGTTCTACCAGCATATTTCAATTGTTAAAATACAATCATCATCAGTTGGTAGCAGAACTTTAATTAAAAACGGGAAAGTTTTCAAATTTATACAAAGAATGCAATTTGGAAAAAAATATAGTCACGTGTAATAAACAGTAGAAAGGGATAAAGAAAGAAATGTTAAAAAAGAAAAAGAAAAAGAAAGAAAGAAAAAAATCAACCGTTAGCATGTAAAAGCCGATCGGAAGTTAATAAAGTTGTGAAGGAAGATTAGTAATAATTTAAAATGAATGACAGCAATATATATATATATATATATATATATATATATATATGTATATGTGTGTGTGTGTGTGTATATGTGTGTGTATGTGTGTGTGTGTGTGATGGGGTGGTCGGTCGAAAGGGTGTTGCGTCCGCTTTTTGACGGCTTTTTCTGGCCGATTAGCCCCTCGTGAGTTTTACATTCTTTTTAGCTAAAACTATAATTTTTAACGACCGTTTGTTCTTGGCGAGTAAAAAGAAGTTTAGTTAGCGGACGTAATTGTACACAAGTCACTGACTTGTTTTTTTTATAATGCCGTCTTTTTCCTTTATGAGCCGCTGTTTGTACAGACATGTGATATATTTTGAGGCGGATATTTTATGTTTTCGCAAATGCTATTGGTTCATAAATAAAGGATTTGAAGATGAGTTAATCATATAAAACTTTCCTGTTTTGCTATGTATCTATGTAGCAAAACCACAAACATAGAGAGAACTGGTTTTACTCTAACTCTAACTCCGAGTATGGCGAGAGATCTTCCAGTATAGCTAACCAGTCTCTGTCTTATCTTTACTTCATCCATTGGCAGCTGCGACCAGCCGATTTATCAGATCACTAATTCCGGACCTAGGACAATGACGAAAACAGAGCTTGGTATTTCTTTATTTATTGCTCCTCAGCAGGCCTAGAGATGATTACAATAGGTGCCTAAGTCTCTAATTCTAGAATAGAAGAAACATGGATTGTTTAAAATGGTATCAGAATGTACGACGAGCTCGTTAAATGATTGACAGGTGTGAGGTAAAAATATAATCTCGGTAGATTACAGAAGTCGGGAAATTACGTCTTTTCCGTGAGAACGTAATGTGATCTTATAGCAGTGATAAACATTGATATATGTTTCCTCTGGCGGAGAGCAAACCAAGTGAAGTTGTCTGGTCACAAGATGACCAATCAGACTATACGACAGTAATTACAATCGGACTTTTTTCAGGACTCCATCAGGAGACCTTATGGGTTTCGCAGAGCAGACAGAGAACTTGCAGACATCCAGGAAAAAAGGCGTATACACTCTTCTTCCACCCGTCTTTTAGACACTTCGAGCACGGTTATCATCACTAGAAGATATACAGCTCCCAAGAAAGATCTATGGACAGCCGACAGATACCAAATTTATTAAATTCCTTTCAACTAAAGGACAAATTCAGTCGTAACTTCTCGCCACATACAATCAACTGTGTATGTAATATGAAATTAATAAATTTATATAAATTTATATAAATTTTTTGTTCAAAGAAAAGCCTTCTTTCCTTTCCTAAACATCCTTTTCTACAAATAATTATAGGAGCGAGTCTTGTAATTCACATGAACGGACGTGTGAAACAATAGCTCGCCCCAAGCCCCGGTACGGATGGAGAAGGGTGCGGAGGAAGTCATGAAGTTATTCCGGGAGCTCTGTGCATGGTTTTCTGTCTTTCTGTCTCTCTCTCCTTCTTTCTCCATTTGTTAGATATATTTATATCCATTGGCTGTCTGTCGATTGATTAAATATCTATCTTTCTCATACGAATAAAACCTCCAATTTAAATTTAAATTTATGACTTGTGTTCCTCTAATCGGATAAGAGGATAGACGACACGCATGCATTCTGACAACGAGAGTATGTATTGATATACACACAGCATCACATCACGACAGATAAACAGGTGACTATTATACTGGTGGGAATGGAATTAAAACGAGCGGCGCAACTCAGGAATTCCATATCAGAAATAAAATAAAATATATAGCAATGAAAATAAAGACAAAAGAAATAGAAAGTGGTAAAAAATGTATCCATTCTACTGTCGCTATCATTTCTCTGACAATTAAACATGCATAGAGAAATGGAAATGGGGGAATATTTGACGTAAAATTTATATGAAACTGATCCCCTACTCTAAATTCTAAATATTTTTGTTTCTTTCTTAAGTATTTACCCTGATAGACATTCATTATTTCAATGGAATATTATTATTAAAAGTAAATTATACAGATTGATGTAGAAAGCACCGTGGAATTTCCACAGGGTTCCGCTAGTACAGATTAAACAACTACTATGCATGTAGAACATTAAAGTCTTTTTTCTTATAGTATAAATGTCATAATATTAAAATAAAGTACAGAATGGTCTAAAGAGATGTATCAATTTTATTATCGCTATCATTTCTCTTAAAATTAAGCACAAAAATGGATATAAATACTGTGATTTATCAGCAAAATGGAGCAACGCTGCATTGTTCCAATGCTCCACTCAAATACTCCCATCGTTTCGTCCTTGAAGACATGCTCATCTCCCGTCGTACGGACCACCATTGACCTGTCATTTTTCAGACCTAATCCATTTTGGATTATTATCTGTGGGGATATCTAAAAGATAGGGTCAATGCTAACAATCTCAAAACATATGCTGCGCTAAAGAATACTATTCTAAAATAGATTAGGAGAAGTCTCGATTACATGTTGGACAGGGTCATTGCTAATTTCAAATTTCAACGTGCGAGTATTGATTTACTCCTCTCCAGGAGTTAGGCACAAGGCCAGTTTTTATCTTACTCCCACAAGTAAGATGTGACCCAAGATCGGGTCGGGAAAGTGGGGTTTAAAAAAAAAATTGCCTGGGCAGCCCCGTCGGCATTCCCCGGTAGGGGCGCCTCAGGCAGTAAGCAATAAACTTACTCCTCCCCAAAGAGGGGAGGCGAAGCCTGGACCTCATAGAACTGCACAGGACAGACCCATAGACCGGCGTAAATCAAGCCCCGAAGGCCAAGACAATACCAGTCTATGGGGTGCAGTATCAATCGGAACAGATACTACACTTTGATCTTAGCCAAAAGGCCAATGCTTTCAACGTGCGAGTAGCCAGAGTGATTCAGCGCCAAGTAGCTTGGACTGAGCACATTATAAACTATTAAGCGGTGCTTGCAAAATACGGGACAAAATACTTATGCCGCACAAAACTTGCATGTTTTGAAGACAGGTCTATGAAAAAAGAAATTGTAAAGTTTTCTTTGCAATAATAAATGCTATCTTATCATTAATGGTTACGTCTTTCTGGAACGTCCTGTATAAGTTGCGAAAAGCGTTTATAGTTAATGTGTTTGTATACTTTT
>OY744524.1:67948839-67956339 GCA_963556195.1 Sepiola atlantica | reverse complement strand
TACAGAAATTAGCATGGGTTTCTATTTCTTTCAATACAGAGTTTTGTTCTCTCACTTTTTTGCAAAAGAAATGCGACATTCTTGAAGGTAGAATTAAGGGTGATAATTTAGTTTTTCATACTTTGAGCAATGAGTTTAGCCTGGTAAATATTCTAGTAAATGTGGAATAAAAAGTAGTAGTAGTAGTAGTAGTAGTAGTATTAATAATAATAATAATAATAATAATAATAATAATAATAATAATAATAATAATAATAATAAACAACAACAACAACAAAAAACAAGTGACTTACCTTTACTGAATTACCCGAATTCCCGTACACTTTAGATTTGGCTATAAATTGTATTTTCTGAAGAATGAACTTTACAATTATTCGTAGAGCATAACTTAAAATATAAAAGGTCAAGTAGGAAAATTAAGGATGAGGTTGTACAGCGCTGACTTAGTTTGAATAACTTTGTTGCACATTTTGCAATAAAGAGCAATTTCGTGCATTTCCTTTGCGGCAAGCGCTTTTTTATCGTTAATACAACGTAAATATGATGGAATAAATGATATATTTAAATAAAATGCCCAAGCATAGAGCACTTAGTGCAATGGGGAAAAAGTAGCTCGCTTCTTTTAACATCTCAAAAAACAAGCTTTTCTCCTTTCACCACCAACGCTCGGACTCTCGCTTTCCCTCAGTTGAAATGAATGTCTCTGTCCTTGAAGAAGCTCGTAGCCTCCAAACATCTCTGAAGACTGATTTTCATTCGAAATAGGAGTTTTACATTAAATAGGTTGTGTAGGTCGCTTGAAAAATAACTGGATGATTCTACCGTTCAAAAAAGTACCTGATCGCTGACGTAATCTTCTGATACGGCATTCACTCTGGGTGGGTTGAACCGGCTTTCCCCGTCGGGGAAAGTTTCATGGGTGTCTCAAATTCACAAGCGGTCCCTAGTTGCATGTATATTCTGGTTAGGAGAGATGACGACGTTAGGTTTTTGCAGTTCTTGCAGGGACGTGTCGAAGTCCTCCTACATACAGCGTCTGGTATTCCCAAATGGTCACCCATCTGGTACTGACGAGACTCAACGTTGCTTAACTTCTGTGATCTAACGATAACCGATGTGTCAACGTGATTATGCCGTATATCCTCTACTTTTTATAAGAATCAGATACGTTCTATAATGGAATATTGCTGCCACATCTGGGGAGGCGCCGCTCAGAGCATTCTTTCTTGCCGTGACAAAGTACAAAACAGACTTCGCAATCTAGTTGGGATGATCTCTTCTCGTTCCCTAGAGTGTTTCTTTCACAGAAGAGACGTTGCTAGTTATTCTCTACTTTATCGTTTTTTTTCATAGTAAGTCCTTGACTAAGCTATAATCTCTGGTTCACCCCTTCAAAACCTCCATAATATGTACCCGTCTAGCACCACTACAAAGACGTTTCCATTCTTTCTCTATGTTCCTAAAACTACACGGAACCTCCATAAATAGAGCTCCTGTCCAAGAACTTCCTATCTGTTGACCACAATACCACGGGACTGTATCCCTGCAGACTATAACAGAGTCGTCTTCAAGTTCAACGTTACCAAATACTTGTTGAGCCGTCTTCTTACGCAATCAAATTCTCCTCTTATCACCCATTGTTTTCAATCCTCTCATAGTATTGTTCTAGATGCAATTTGCAATCTCATTAACCCTTGTCCTCGAGTGGCCTTTGTTCCTTGATAAGTGATGACTAGTTAGTACATTAAAAACATTACATTGTTTCTTATTAGATTTGAAAATGTCTAATCAGAAAAGAGTAACAGAATCTTTATCCACTCATCTTTATTATATTACTAGCAAAAACCTACCAACCCTCCGGGTAGCAATTACTTAGACAGCAGTCTTCTTTACAGAAAAAAAAGAAATAATTTCCATTTCACATTTTGGTAATTTGGAAGAAAACAACAAAAAGATGATAGCCGTAATGTTATTTGATATATTCCAATGTTGGGGAAATTTACCGTGCATGAACATAGTAAAATTTTATTTATTACAAAAAACAACAACAAAAGGGTTAAATGATGTAGTCTTTAAGATATTTAAATTGAGAAATTTGATTTGTTTTAGCATAAAAATGAAAATGAATTCCCCATTAAAAACTTACTATATAATGAAATGAATAAATGAAAAACTGGAACATCGATTGGTCAAATAAAGCAATTATATATTACTGAGTCATTCGAGATGATTATTTTGTGGTTTTAGCATTTATTGTTGAAGACAGGAAAAAGACTAAATAAATAGTAAAAAAAAGAATCTTTTTTTAATTTAGAAAGATTAGGGGAGGTCTTTTCTTGATAAAAAAGACATCATCAGGTATTTAAGGGTATTCACACATAATCGCTTAAAAAGTAGAATCTATTTTTCTGATAAAAGAGGGGAGCTGAGGGTGTTAATCTACAATAATACCCAAACTTTTAACATTTTCATTTACTCCTTAAAAATAAAATATTTAATTAGCACATTTTGAAGAACTTATTTATTTAATTTTCACAGAAAAGGTAAAAATAACTAAACAAATCAATTGCTTAAAATTAAATTTTTTAAAAAGAGATGTATACTTAAAAAGTATAAGATATAAAAATAAAATATGAGTAAATTTGTAGATTAACAGCTCAACCCCAAAATGAAATTCTGCCTTTTTAGGCGATTACATGTGAACATTGTAGAAAACGGAAAGACGAAAAAACGATCAGTTTCATATATATTTATGGTAAAATAATCCCTCATTACCGGGTCATTCAAACTTTTTAGAGAGAGTAATCAATTTTTTTAATCACTAACCCTAATTCCAAGTGGCAGGGTCACAAAACTACACGTAAAGTAAACCTATCCCCCATACGAACTACGAAACTACGAAAATTAAATGCTAAAATAAATAAAAAGGCATTTTTAAAGCGTTTAGTATGTTTGAAATTCTATATCAGGAATAATGAATGGTACTTTTTAAGGAAAAACAACGCACGTCCTTATAAAAGTTATAAACATGGCTCCGATTTTTTGTCATTATCACTTTAATTACTTACTGTTAATACCGACGAAACTAGTCCATATATATAGGCGAATAGGACCATCAAACTATAATCGAACAACAGCAAACAATTATTTACTTTGAACTGTTTAAAAATATAATTATGCAAATTAGGTAAACAAAAGATTGTGTTTGCAACTTTGTTGGACTATAAGTACAGTATTTCCAAATAATATCGTGTATTAATTATTCAAATTAGAGTAACCCTTTTGATTGTAATACAGGATTGATAAATAAGAAAATATTTTTCATTTATTCATTTAAGTAAAGGGATCTACCGACAGTACTAAAGTATCAACTGGAACAGTTTGTACCTTTTAATAACACTTAAATTAAGGTCTGAAAACTTGTTACCCCTTACAAAAAAGGGTGGTCTGAATGTCTATCAAAAAAGAAGTGGTCTGAAATTATTGTTACCTATCAAAAATGATGGTCCAAATGTCTTTCTACCGCTAACAAAAGGAGTATTGATTTTCTCCTCTCCAGGAGTTAGGCACAAGGCCAGTTTTATCTTACTTCCACAAGTAAAATGTGACCCAAGGTTGGGTCGTGAAAGTGGGATTTAAAAATTGCATGGGCAGCCCCGTCGGCATTCCCCGGTAGAGGGCGACTCAGGCAGTAAGCAATAAACTCACTCCTCCCCAAAGAGGGGAGGCGAAGCCTAAGAGGGTGAATCTCCTAGAACGGCACAGGACAGACCCATAGACCGGCGTAAATCAAGCCCCGAAGGCCAAGACAATACCAGTCTATGGGGGTGCAGTATCCATCGGAACAGATACTACACTTTGATCTTATCCAAAAGGCCAAGAAAAGAGTAGTCAGAAAATCTCATTATCTTTACCAAAAAAGGTGGTCCGAAAGTCTCTTTATCTCTAGCAAAAAGGGTGGTCCGGAAGTCTTGTAACCTATACTAAAAGGGTTGCCCGAATGTTTTGTTACCCCTACCAAAAAAGTAATCAACTAGTATTGTATCCCCTACCAAAATGCGTGGTCCAACAGTCTTCTTATCCCTATAAAAAAGAATGATCTAAAGTCTTCTTACCCCTATCAAAATAGTTGCTTGAAAGTCTCTTTACACTACCAAACGAGTTGCCCGAAAGTTTTGATACCTCTACCAAAAGGATAGTCCGAAAGTTTTGATACTTTTACTACAAGGGTGGTCCGAATGTCTTGTTACCCCTACCAAAAAGGGTGGTCTGGAATTCTTGTTACCCTTACCAAAGAGGGTGGTCCGAAAGTCTTGTTACCTCTACCAAAAAGGGTTGGCCGAATGTCTTGTTAGCCCTACCAAATAGCGTGGTCAAACAGTCTTGTTAGCCCTACCAAAAAGCGTGGTCAAACAGTCTTTATACCCCTATAAAAATAATTGTCCGAAATTCTTCTTACCCCTATCAAAAGGGTGGCCCGAAAGTCTTCTTACCCTTACCAGAATAGTTGACCGAAATTCTTCTTATCCCTATCAAAAAGCGTGGTCATGAAGTCTTTTTACCTGTATCAAAATGGTTACCTGAAAGTCTTTTTACCCCTACCAAAAGTGTCGTCCGAAAGTCTTGTTACACTTATCAAAAAGCCTGGTCCGAATGTCTTGTTAACTCTTACCTCATATGGGTGTCCGAAAGTCTTGTTACGTTGACCCCAAAAACGTGACCCGAGCGTCTTGTTACCCCTATCAATATTTACAACAATAGAGGGACTATTACTAAAGCATAGCATCATAAAATATCAGACAGATTATAGCGTCGCATTATTTTGTGCCACAAAACTTATGATGCGTATACAAAATCTTCTCGGTGTGTGACAGAGTCAATTAAAGTGAATAAACTGAATTCATTACATGTTCATTTCTATTACTATATTAATTTTTCTTTCTATTGTTCTAGTGTTCTAGTTCTGTTTTACTTTTCTTAAAGTGAATAAATTGAATCCAGGTTTTGTATTGCTGTACTACTTGTTCCTCTAATTTTGTTGATACTTAATAGGGCTAAGAAGACTTTCTGGTCACATTAATTTACCACTACATCGCAAAAAGAAATTCTTAGATACGCAGTAAACAACCCGAAGAATAAAATTGTGTCAATTTGAATTCAAAACTAATAAGAATTTGGAGATTTAGGTTTAATAATCCATTCATTATACAGTTTTTGTTTATTTTTTAATAAATTCTGAATATTCTATTGCAATCCGATAATTCCTTGATCTTAGGGGATTTAATTTAAAGCAGGTATTTGTTTGTTTAAAGCATAAATTGTCAAATTTTAGTTCCCTTAATAAGAATCGACAGAACAATGTTTGAGTAATATTTTAATTAGAAAGAATATGCGTAAAGGCTTAAGTGAAATAATCCATATTAAACACGAGGTTTGCTAATTATATTATATATATACACATATATACATATACATAAATACACATACATATATACATACATATATACATATATATACATACATCTACAGCTATCAAGAGCTGAGGTCTCATCAGGCAGAGAATTATCTTATGATCCAACCTGGTTGCTGAATTCCAGGAAGAATGAAGTCAAGCAAAGAAGAAGAGGAGAAAGAAATAAAAGTCATGTGACCGATTTTAAAATATGATTGCGTAAAGGCTTAAGTGAAATGATCCATATTAAACACGAGGTTTGCTAATTATATTATATATATACATATATATATACATAAATACACATACATATATACATATATATACATACATATATATACACATATATATACATATATATATACACATATATACACGCATATATACACATATATACACGCATATAAATACATATATATACATATATTTATATACACATATATATATACATACATATATTTCAATTAGATGCATATACATATATTTCAATTAGATGCTTCAAAAAAAAATATGAACCCTACATTTTATACCTATCTCGTGTGCATTCACGATCTCATATTTGAAATAATCCATATTAAACACGAGGTTTGCTAATTATATGATTACCGTTAGAAATTAATATTTTCATTTTTTAATTTTTTATATCCAACGCTGAGCTGGGGTAGAAAAGGGGGGGGGGAAGAAAAGAAAAAGAGAAGAAAAAGAAAAGGAAGAAAAATATATTTTCCATTAGAAAAGTTTAATTTACAGCTATTTATATTTTTATTTTTATTTTTATCCAACGTTTAGCTAGGATGGGGGGGGGTGAAGGAAAAGAAAAAGAAAGGGAAAGCGGAGAGGGGTAGAGGGAGGTTAGGGGTGGATGTTTATAGCCATTTAGGATTTGTTGCGGGCTGAGAATGGTTAATGTAAGATTCGAGTTAAATTCATATTTATTTTTATCCAGCGCTGGGCTGGATAAAAGGGGGGTCGGGGGAGATGAAACAAGAGAGAAATAGAAGATAAAGAAAGAGAAGGGGAGGGAGGTGTCACGATTGTATGTTTGTGGCCGTTTAAGAAAGTTATCATGTCTGCTTCCTGTATGCCATTGTCTCAATTTATTTCAATGTAAACATATAACAATTACATGACAAAAAGCTTACGAGGATATTTTAGTTTAAATTATTATTAGTGATGGATGTATGACCTTAATATTAATAAATTATGCTGTTATATTTTGATCAATTGGCATTCAATTTCAATTATTTTGATGGATAGTTAAATGTATTTTAAATAATATTTATCAGTTAATTAATAAAACACAGTGGTAATTATCTTTATTTTTAGTAAGATTCATATATGGATTAGTGGCAGTAATATTAGTAGATTTAGTTCTAGAGTTAAAATATATTGGGAATTATTCTTGGTAAGGATCGTATATAAGCTTATGACATTGATATTGATGAATTATACTATTATATTTAGTTTTAATTATTTTGGAGTATAAATAAATGTATTTCGATTATAATTAATAGTTAGTGATGGATTAATAAAACATATTGGTAATTGCTTTTGTTTTTAATGGAAGTCATATATGGATTAATTTCAGTGGTATAGATACATTTTATTATGCGTTGTAATCCTATTACTAGTGGTGGGGTTAACACCTGTTATAATATTAGCGGTAAGGTGTTCTAGTTAAAGTTGTTAACGCAAGTTATAGTCTATGAAGGGGGATTAGAAATGGTGGGGGCCAGTAATTTTGATTAAAGTGATCAGTATATAATTATTTAAAAATTGATTTTGGTAATATGTGGTTTACTTTTGTGGGATTTTGTGAGCTGGATGTTGAACGCATACACGTACCTGTGCATACATACAAATACATATATGCACATGTATACATAGACATTCATACATGCACCCATACCCATACACATATATACGAACACACAGATATACATGTATGTGCACATATGTATACGTATACACCCAAGTACACAAGCGTACACATACACACATAAATAGTTATAAATTTTATATTCTCATACATATGCATATACATATGT
>OY744524.1:67893755-67926255 GCA_963556195.1 Sepiola atlantica | reverse complement strand
CCGTTTTAATTTTAATATAGTTAATATAGTTGGAAAAAACTTTTGCATTCATTTATTTAGATAACATTAAAAACCATGGCAAGTTTCGCTGTCCACGTGAAACGCTTAAATGAAAATTGGCTGAAAAATATAGTCGCCATCTTTATACACAAAGATGAATATGCTGGCCAACGAAGATCGATAACTTTCATAATTTTCTAGTTAAAAATACATGTTTATTATAAACTTTAGTTATCGTTCCTCCTTAGCTAGTATTATGGTGAACGAACATATACTACACTGAGCCCCCTCCCGACAGAGGATAATATGATGAACGAACACGACTTCCCTCCACCCAAAAAGGAGGAAGTCATTCTTGCGTGGATGATCTTATGAGAACAGAACCGATACCACACTACCTCCCCCCTCTCTTAAAATATATTCTGACTAAATTGAGTCTTGGGGATTTTTAATTCTGGGAGAATTCCCCCCCTACACACTTTTAAAAACAGAGGAAGTAATTCTGTTATGGCAACAGAACTGATACTACACTACACTGTCCATTACCAAATATTCCAATTTAATCAAATTTTTTTTTTAAATCCCTAGTCACAAAAAAAATATTTTTATGGTTCCGTAGCCTGTTGGCTAATATGAAAGTGTAGTATCTGTTCGACATCTCAGCGATATTTGACACTTTACTAAAGCCGGAAGTAAATTATCTCCCTTGAAAATGAAATCCTAAATAAGTATTTAAACGTTTTCATTTTTTTAATAAAATCTCTATCTTATTTTATTTATTATTATAATAATAGTACTATCGATAAAACGATTGCTTATGTAGAAGAAAATTTGACAATACAAAGTAGAGTTATATTACAGAATATTAATTTATTAAAACCTTAAAAGTAAATTAATATACAAATAAGCAAAATCGAGATTTGTTTGAGTTAGTAGGAGATGCCTATATACAGGGTATTTCAATATATTATATTATTATAATTAAATAAACTAAGTGTTTTAATGTTAAAATAGTAAGGATAGACGAAAAAACTTTCGCTTTAATTCATTTAGATTATTATTAGCGTTTCTGATGACCCAAAGTAAAAAGCTACATCAACCGCTGACTTTGTATTTAAAGTGGAAGATATCTTTCTGAATTTATTTCAGACGGCGGGGGTTGTCCGACTTGTTATTTGTTTTCTCGCTTCCCATAAACACTTGAAATGGTTTCGTTCGGCACGTTATTTTTATTCGCTAACATTTTCATGACGGGATAGAAGTATATATAAATATACAAATAAAAACACATTGGTATCATTTATAGTGGAGAATGAATATATATATATGTGGGGGGGAGTGGGGTATAAGCAAATTTATAGTACAGTATATAATGTATATATTTAGAAAGTATATTTATGGCAAGTAAGGTTAACGGAAAAGTTTATGTTTCACCCCCGCAGGATATCATCGGGCTAAATGCGTGGATGTATTGTTTCGATTGCCTTTATATGTAAGTAGTGTTTACTCTAACTAACCAATCTTATTCGTTGGTATTATTACTCCGTCTATGGCTATTATTTTCAATGGCCAATGGCCAAACTCCTCTCACGTAGAGGTCTGACGGCCTTTTCTTTGTCAGCTGTTTATCTGACAGGCGTTTTGGCGCTACCCACTTTTAAGTAGGTCAAATAAGCAGGTGACCTTACTCTAACCAAAATAATTCATCTCTTCTATTTTTTTGTTACTCGAATTTATTTAGTTAAGTTTTATATATTTATTTTATTAATTTATTTTTATTTTGTTTTATAGTTATTCTAAAATAAAGTTTAATCATTATCTACAGTTAGTTGCTATTTCTCTTCTACAATTAAGTAAGTTTTTGAGATCTTTAAACTTAAAAGTTTCTAGCTTCTCGTTCAAGCATAATATACACAGATCGTCTAAATATCTGCATGTCCTGGCCTATCGTGATATTTTTCATTCTATTGGCGAGCATACACCTTCTTTGGTCTCCTTATTTTCTTTTTTATTTCAGTGTAAGTTCTCAGAAATCAAGGGCCTCCTTCCGGCGGCTAACAATTGAATTCTATATGAGATACATAGATATCTGAGTGTTCAATAAGGATTCCCCTTTACCTCTCAAGTGTTGAGTTAGTAAAGTAGTGAAGAACACTAATTTACCTCTCGCCACTGAACTATGTTATGGTTTATCTTTCTTGTGTTTTTTCTTGGTTTGACCGAATTCCAGGACAAGAATGCATCTGGTTTGGTGGAGGTACCCAGCTTAGTATTGTTACTTGAGATAACATCACTAGAAGAAGATGCACACTTCCTCATATAATCCAGGGTGTAACCATGCAGAAGGGATGTTATTTGGGCTTTGAATACTATGTTATTTTGAATATTTGGTCAGGATTTAATTTTAGGGCGAAGTATCCACGTCTGAGTGTGTCTTGTACGGAGAAACCGAAGACACTCGAGGATGGTCTCTGGTAGACATTCAAACTCTCTCCAATAATGGTTCGATACTGATGTTTTAAATCAGTATTTTTTGCTATTGGATGTGCCTTTGTGATTATTTTAACGTATCTATGTGTATATTGCTCATGATATGACGTGTGAAGTATGGTTGGATAGTATATCCGTTCATAATTCGATATATGTCGTTTTTCACGCTAAACAGGATCCTACTGTATGTCGCCTGTATAACCCGGCTGTCTTTTTATGCCTTCATTACATCTATACGAATATCACGGTTCTTCAAAAACTTACCTTACATCGCGCGATGTATTCCGATATGAATTTCTATAAACACTCGAGGAGAGTTGTAGTTTCAAAATCATATTTCTTTTGACTTGAAAAATATGGACGTGGCAAGCAAATTAATTTATACATATTTGAACATATTGAAAACTCGAATTATAGAAGTATTTTTAGCGATGACTGAGTTCAGAAGTGAATGGCTCAAAAGGAGTTGATGCGATATAAAATCAACCAACCAACCATTCTACTCCGTGGTCATTGTTTAAATTTTATTGCGTCTGGCTTTTTCACTTTTTCGATTTGCAGGTACAACATTTTGAGCATCTGTGATTGTATTATAATATTAATCTTTGAAAAACTTTATAAAAGTTATTTTTTGTAAATATAAATTACTGTTTTGACAAATTTCCCGTTTTTCTAGCAACAACCCTATATTTGCTTAAAAATTAACCCGCCCACCCCCGACTATAAACTTCAATTACCTTATTACTAGGCAAATAACATGAATGACCCAGATACTATCTTAAACTTCGCAAATCATCGAAATCACTCACACATGGTGAATAAGATTTTTTAAAATCTATACTTCAAAACACCTCCACAAATATAAATATAAATATAACCTTCTTGGCTCTAAATGACGCAATAGTTGCTGATGAGCCGTTAATCAAAATCACATCAATCAATCAATCATAATTATTTTTCATGGATAATAAATACACTTCGCATTTCTCAAATACATAACTATAGTTAATAGCATATAGACATCAGATAGATAGACAGGTCCACGTAAAAATGCGCGCACACACACGCACACAATATGATCCTGCCTTATCTATAAAATAGAGAATTAATTATTTACTTGAACAGTCTTATCGGTAAGGCATTTCGTATACTAGACCAGGAGTGTCTTTTAATGACATTTCTAAAACCAAAGAGTACTGCTGTCATATCTGGGAAGATGCCGCTCGGAGCACCCTTTCTTGTCTTGACAGAATACAAAATCGACATCGCAATCTTGGGGGAAGATCTCTTTGACACAGAAGAGATGCTGCTAGCCTCTCCCTACTGTATCGTTATGTTCATGGTAGGTGCTCGACTGAGCTACAATCACTGCCGCACCTGTAAAACATTCAGAGCAAACGCTCATCTAGTTACAACCACAGCAAAGTACTGTCCTTTCTCGCTTTCTCTGTACCCGAAATCAAACGGAACTTCCATGAACAAGTTTTCTTTCTCAGAACATTCTAAATATTGAACAAGATACCGCAAGACTGCTTCCCAACCAACTACAACATGCCCGCCTTCAAGTCCTCTTAAGCAATCATCTACCCGCTCCACCCACTGTTTCCACTCATCTCGTAACGGCGATCATCGTCCAACAAACACAACTTTTAACCCTTATCATCGAGTGCAGTAATTTAGACAAAATTACATTTGACATTTTACTATTTCCTCTTGTCTCTTCTATCCTTTTTTTACTATTGAGTGACCGCCTAGCAAGGCCAACAGCCACTCGAGGATAAGGGTTAATGAGACTGAAATAATTGTTAACTGAGAGATGAGGAAAACTATGGGAGCACGGACATTTATCAATGGAGAGGAACTGATTATTACTTTGGGAAGGGGGGGTTAACAAGTATCCGTTAACATTGGACTTGAAGATGATAAAGTTGTAATCAGAATGGAAGCAGTCCCATGTCAATGTATTACACAAACGAGAAATCCCCGCTAAGAAGCTTTATCTCTGAAAATTCCGCCTAGAGCTAGATACATAGAGGGAGAAAGGAAAGTCTTTTTTTCGATGTGGTAGAAAACGAGTTCTTGCTGTGAATGTCTTACAAGGAGGAAACAAAGATCGGAGCTCAGTCGAGTACCTTCCATGGTAATA
Organism: Sepiola atlantica; assembly: GCA_963556195.1. Taxonomy (NCBI): domain Eukaryota; kingdom Metazoa; phylum Mollusca; class Cephalopoda; order Sepiida; family Sepiolidae; genus Sepiola; species Sepiola atlantica. The sequence goes on along the minus strand of OY744524.1, from coordinate 67,921,619 downwards.
ACGATAGCGCAGAGATAGACTAGAAACGTCTCTTCTGTGAATAAGAGGTGGCACGGAATAGAAATGATAACGTCTCTACTAGATTTTGAAGTCGATTTTGTTCTGTCAAGACAGGAAGAGTGCTCTATGGAGCTCCTCCACAGATGTAGCAGCAACATTCCATCTTTGAACCTCTCTCTATTTCTCATATATATATATATATATATATATATATATATATATATATATATAGTTATCCACAGACACGTGTTTCAGCCTTGTTGTTGCTCATCAGCGTGGTTGACTATGACAGGATTCGAATTCGTGATCGAGGGTTCGAATACTCTAATAGTCAGTCACGCTGATCAGTTATACGTGCCTGTAGATAGCTATTTTATCTATATAAAAATAAATAAACAACAATATATATACATACATATATATATACATTCATATATACATATATATGTATATATATATATATACACGTCCCCTAACAATGGGGCGACAATACATATGTAAGGGAGAAACTCTCAAATGTTTAGAAAGCAAACAGTACCAGTAGCTGTAACACAGCTATTTAACGTTAACAATAACAACAAAATAACGATATATATATATATATATATATATATGTGTGTGTGTGTGTGTGTGTGTGTGTGTGTGTGTGTGTGTGTGTGTGTGTGTGTGTGTGTGTGTGTGTGTGTGTAATCAATAGGTGTTTGTGTATTATGGAAATTGATATATTCTAACTGTTAATATAAGTTTCAATAAGGTTAACATTTTCAAGGAATCTAAATACACCATTGAAATTTTCCTTCAATACCATCTAGGATCATTAGGGGAAATTATTTGTTAGGTCTATAAAATAACTGACATATATTAAAACGTAAATAAACGAAATCCATTTTCCTCTTTACATGAAACAAAAATAGAATTAAAGTTAAGAATGTCTTGTTTTTTTAATTTAAACATTAATAGTTAAAATAATTAAAGAAAAATGAATTTGTTTCGATTTGCTGTTTTGCAGAAACATTAAGAAACGCAGCGTCAACAAGTAATTTTAAAGAACAGCACCGCGATGACAGTTTTTTTTTAATTACTTGACCTCATATTGGAAATGCTATTTAAAATTTTTCTTTCAAGGCAAACATTGTAAGCGTGACGATATTTGAATTTTTTAGAAGAAACATTTCGACCAGCAACATATCTCGATATGTGCAATCACTTGTTAATTAATAAATATTGAATGACAGTTTTCTAGTTTTTGTGGAGGGTTATTTCAATCAGGGTTATTCATTTGTTTGGATAAAAAAAATTATTTCACTTTCACTGCCCGTCCCGAAATTAAAAATATAAAATCTTTGATTTCTTCTTTGCTTTTCTTTCTTTTTTTCGTTCGTTCGTTCTTTCTTTTTTTTTCTTTCTTTCTTTCCTGACTCAAGCCAGGAATTGAATTCAATGAAATGATTACTCAGTGATTTCTTTTTTTTTTTTTTAAATTGGGAAAAAAACACACATTTACAGGAACAATCTATCCACGTGTATTAAATAAAGGGTTCAGTTCGAAATTCCATACAAATTCCCGAGTACGACATAAAGATTCCCGAGTTAGAGAATAGGCACCTGAAGAAACTCGGAGGTTACATCGGCCGAAACGCTGTCAAAATAACATCCAAGATAAGAACAGTAGTCCGAATGATCCAAATAATACGAACTTTTTGACAGTAAATGAATAGATGTTTATTTCTCTGTTGCCAGATGTTTTGTTGCGGATGTAAAACTCGCAATTATTTGGTGAAATATCAAGTAAAAAATAGAGAAAGAGAGATACACATATACAGAAGACGAGTACATATCACATCCATCTCTCGGGACGGGCAAACTGTCGTATCCTTCTAATGTACGTATGTCCTTTTGGCTCGTTTACTGTTGATTCATTACTTTTATCATCTTTCAACAACGAACGAGCCTTACAATATGTGTGATAATTACTCATCCGGAAAGCAGCTTTTCATTTCTCAACACACAGGGGTAATTTTTTTTTTATCCCTGAAACATTCTGACCAATCTAGTATGGCAAAAGGCAACTCGGTATTTTACAGTAAGTTACAACTGGCCAATTTAGCATAATGGTAATAGTGTTCGCTAATGGGCCTGGAGAACAGGGATCAATCATATGGCGAGTCATACCAAAGTGTAAAGAATGATACTAGATGCCCCTTTGATCAGCACTCAGCATTATAAGATGGTAAGTGGGGTAACCCTGGAAAATAAGTGTTGCACCCTCCCTTACATCTCGTAGTCCTAATAATACACAGTTTATATAGCTTTTAAGTATTTGTCGGTCCGACTAAGTTCACTTACTAACGAGCCAAATAATAAGAACCGGTCCTGGAACGGGTAGGCCCACTAGTATATACAAGCATACCAGCTTAAACCTTCATTTCCTGGCTCTAATTAAATAAGGCGGGGGATATAGAGTAAGTAAGGAAAGAGAGAGAGAGAGAGAGGGAGAGAGAGAGAGAGAGAGAGAGAGAGGGAGGGAGAGAGAGAGTAAGAGGAAAGAAAATACGCAATTTGGTAATGATTAAATGGTATTTATTTAGTGCTCGCATGTGTTTATTTCTTAATTAAAATAAATCAGAAATCATTGGGTAATCTCTTCATTAAATTCAATTCCTGGCTTAAATCAAGAAGGAAAGAAAGAAGAAAAGAAAGAAGGAAAGAAAGAACAAACAAAAGAAAAAGAGAAGGAAAAGAAAGATTTTATGTTTTCAATGAAAGTGAACGTAATCTGCTTCTCAAACCAAAAAAAAAAAAAAATGTATACTCCAACAATCAGGGAATCTCATTCAGCATTTAACCTCGTCTTTAAAAAGGTTAGGTAAGTTTCGAAGTGTATATATAAAGTATGTATATATAAAGTATATATATATATATATAAAGTATATATATAAAGTATATATATATATATATAAAGTATATATATAAAGTATATATATATATATATATAAAGTATATATATATATATATATATAAAGTATATATATATATAAAGTATATATATATATATATAAAGTATATATATATATATATATATATATATCAATTTTCAGTATTTACTTCAACAGTGCTCGATACGTAAGTAGAGCTAGGTAGTAAGCTATGAAAATATATTTATGGCAATTAAGCGACACAAAGGCTCGCGTTTCATCCCCGGGGGTATCTTCAGGCTAAAATTATTATTATTATTATAAGTAGTAGTAGTAGTAGTAGTAGTAGTAGTAGTTGTAGCAGTTCTGCAGAGAGCTCACGAAGATCGTGCCTCAGGATTGTCTGGTCTGCATGGAGTTCTCCTCGTTGATCGCAGTTATTTGTTTACCTGCAGATGGTTACCCCGAACGGAGAACAGCGAGACTCAGGTCTTGCATGCGAAGTCGGGGAAGGTTTGCTCCAGAACACACAATGGAATTGCGTACATACACTGCATTGATTTTCGGTTTTCCACCTGACAAAGCTTGCTTGCCACATGCAAAAGCAGAAACGACAAGAGGACGACGGATCCTGATGTGAACTCCTTCTAGATTTTCATCGGAGCCCTGTTATCCGGGTAGATTTGACATTACCATATTGCCACCGCCCCTACCACGGCGAGGAGGCGTTAAACTTTAAGAAGGTCACTGTTGCTGAAGTCTTATTCAACTTGGCTAGTGTTCAGGAGAGATGAATAACACTGAAATATTATTTCACTCAGCCAGAACTATCAAAATCTAATACCCATAAATAAATTATCGCAGGGCACACACTAAATTTCCATGATGACTGTCAGTTTCATGCCCCTACCGCCATTCCTTCAGAAGAACCCACCCCAACATCATCAGATGCATATAAGAACTTGCCAACAGCAGGAAATTAATTACTATGAGAGGTTCGCTTAATTTAGTCTGGCACAAGGACCCAACTTCAAATAGAAGAGCAAAAAAAAAGGTTATTTTGCAGGATTTAAGTAGGAAAATGCCGTTTTATCGCAAATCAGCATATGCCGTACGTGCGGCAACTCATATAACAAATACACTCAACATATTATTTGCGCTAAGAAAAATCCTCTTACGCGGCTACTTAATTAAGATGAAAGAGAACTGTTATGTAGAGAATAAACAAGGAATGTACGTACACAAACACCAAAACAACCTCCATATATATATATATATATATATATATATACATGTAGCAGCGGGAGAAGGAGGGGTAGAGAGCGCGCATGTGAGAGTGTTAATATTAATTTGGCATAACCATTCTAGCGTAACGTGGGGCAGGTAAATAGTACAGGAATGGGGTGCTTAATGAATAACATTTGCAAATCTTTTTTTTTCTTCATTCTGTGATTATTTTCTCAGTTCTCAGTCATTTACGTTGGGAACCATTCTGTACACCTCGCCACTTCATCCATTTATCAAAAAAAAAAAAAGAGAAAAAGTAGAGAAGAAAAATAAAGTAAAGGGAAATTTAAAACGAGCAACAACAATAAAAAATATCAGAGAAACTAAAGAAAATAAAAATCTAGAAAAATCCAAAAATTCGGAAAACCAAATTTGCAAAATTTGGAATAAAAACCAAATTAAAATCCCCCGTAAAAAAAAACGAAGACAACAAAAAAATCATAAAAGATCAACAAAAACTAAAACAAAAACAAAATTAAAACACAAAAACCTAATAATAATACATGAACATAAGTCAGTCGTTAGACTACATACGCCCACCTGACAACATAAGGATGATGAGCAGGCTTATCTGGGTGTTACTTCTCTATATTGTATGAAGTATCCCCGAAGTTATGCCATGGAAACGTTGATCACTCAAAAACTATTTATCTGATCAGGCTGAAATTTTGCATGGTGGTTACTGTTATCAAAGAGCATCGGATCCATGCATCAAATTTGGAAAAAATTGGAATTTAAAATTCTCTCAAGATTATTTCGACCATAACAGAACTTTTAATGGTCAAGGGTGAATGTCATACCAGATGCGAGACTTCATTCGCTACAATATGGGCCAAGTAGCGAGTCTCTACAATGGGCAGAACCGAGTTATCGCCAGCTTTGACGTTACCATGCTCATAATGTTTAACCTATCGATCGCAAAAATTTAATGAGTTCTAAGCTAAATCATGACAAATATTTTGACCAATTTCGGTCACGATTGGTCAAGCGATGCGGACCCTAGGCGATACACAAACTAACAAACCGTTTTCAACTCGATCGAAAACATAACCTCCTTGGTGAAAAGAAAATTAAACATAACAAAAGTTAGGAAAAAAATAAATTAAAAACTTAGAAAACAAAATAAAAAAATAAGATAAGGAAAAATAAGAAAACAAATTAAAATCTAAAAGAAAAAAAACTTTTATGAAAAAAATCATTAAATGTCATGCGTTAGGACACTTTATATATAACTTGCTTGAAGGAGAAGATGAACCACCTGAACTAATGAACGGATCATTATTAAGGTTGGAATATATATTCTAGAAAATACGGTGAGTAACATGGGTACATTATTTCTTTAGGGGATGCATATATATATATATATATATATATATATATATATATATATATATATATATATATATATATTAAATAAAATTTAATTAAAAAATTTATGAACCGATTATTACGAATTTTGGAATATATATTCTCGGCAACACAGTGAGTAACATTAGCACATCATTAAAAAAAACAACTTTACCATTTAGGAGGTGCGCCCGAACTCGCACACGCCCCCCCAAAAAAAACTTTAAGAATAAGTTAAATACAAAAATTTAGCGAAAGAAATTGCTCTACATCAAATTATTAGTAGCACATTTTTAAAAGCATCGGTATTAAAAATTACTGAACAAGAATAAGCTAGTTGACGAGAAATTCTATAAGAATCAGAAATTAACTTTGTAAAGTAGGAGAAAATGGATGATGGAATCTCTATCCGTCCTGAGTATAAGCAATAACTTACATCTATTTTGATATGCTTGGATCTTAGGCGACATCAACTAGATTTGTGTTGAGATTTTGATGGATAAGCGTATTGCAGGTGGTCAAATTCATATTTATTTGCCTCCCCACGATTGTAGAGTATGAAACAAGATCGGTTTTTAATGTGGGGAAATCCAACTCCCCCAAAAGGAACACTCTGAATGGGAACAATAATAATTGCCTCGGTTCAGAATAATTTATCTTTCACTGGCAGGGGACAGAACAGATGGAGTTTAATATCAGAACAGATACCACAGTTTGATCTCAGCCAAACGGCCAAGGAGTTCAAATGGTCAAGTCATGTTCTAAGAAAAAACCGAGTAACCCCGACTGCTTGCATTCATTCTACCGATCTCAAAAGCACCTATCGCAATTCGCGTCTCGTAATTCCTGCTCACACAAGCATTAACATTGCCGAGTAGCAACAACTTGTCATTAACGGGCGCGGACGTTACGGCAGAAAGACAGGACACAGAGGAAGAACCAATGACCTCCCCGATGATCGGTAGGGTTGGTGCGTTGATAGAAAAGTTTGTCGCACATCGATTGTATGTCAAAGGGACACACAACTACATAATGCGATCGGTCACGCCAGAAGAACATTCAATGCGGTTGAGTAAGGATGTTCTAATGGCAAAATCAACATCGTTCTCGGCCCATTCGGTTTTGGGTTGAGTTTACCTAACCAACAAAGGGTGAAACCGGATGATACTTCGGTTATCTGATCCTCTTCCTCCTACATGTTTCTGACAAAGCTTCTGGGTTAGTGTTCAATCAGTGAAGTCCCTTTGTCACGCTTAATGTTTCTGTCGAAGAAGGTTCTAATGTTCCAGCAGCAGCTGGTGAGTCTGAACAATAGTCCGAATAATCCAAATAATACAATTTATCTATTGCGTTCAAATCTTATACCATACATGAATGAACATTCATAATCATCGCTTTGTTAGCTGCTTGCTCGTGTATGCGCCTGTTCTGCTAGCTTTCTAGACTTAGGGAACGCCGTCTGCAGATAAGTTCTTTCATACCTCAAAAAAGTATTAAGTCACGACTAAAAATGTTGAAGACAGCGGAGGTTTAGTCGCTTTGATCTTCGTTCCAAATCACTGACCAGAGATCAATAATCACTATTTAATCAAATCACTGACCAGTGGAGTGGAGAGGGAAACGTAAAGAGAGATCAATAATCACTATTTAATCATGTCTTATCCGAACATTTAAATCAACATGTTCTCGCGTGTAGTGTTCCTAATGAACTGCCGACTACTCTCACTCACTCCCTATTTGAGCCACGTAACGTCACATCCGTTTCTATCCATTCTTACAGTACCAGTAAGTTCAGCAAGTTGACCACGACTGAACTTTCATTTCCTGTTATTTTCAACGAAAAAATGATATACTACCGGGTCTACTCGCTCAATGTTTAAAAAATCCACATCACAAACATTCTGAAACATAAAAACAAGACTATACTAAAATAGGTAAGATATCTGTTGTTTTTTTAGGGGCGGGGTGTCTCGTTCAAGGGAAATTAGGTCTGTTACACTTTCAAAATTGTGTCTGTAATCATTTCTCAATCGTCCGATATTAACCTGTAAAGACTAATAATCTATTGAATACCAAATTTTGATCGCTGATTTGATCTCTGATTTGATCTCAAATTTGATCGCTCGAGCCACTTTAAATTAAATCTGTTGCAAAAAGTCTCGTCTGTATGTCTGCATGTAATTTGCTTTATAGAGATTCATCTATGTAGAAAAAATATTGTGTTGTTCATACCAATCGGGGATACGTCCACGACAATCATTCCGACACATTCTGTGTCATTTTTGAGTTGGTTACTTAGCTTCTGTCGGGCTGAGGTATGGTTCTCGGTAATTCTAGGAGGTCCACCCTACCAGTCTTTACTTTCGCTTTTTAGGAAGGGGTTAGTTTATAGCTAGTCACCTGAGGCGCTCTTATCTGAGAATACCGATTGGGCTGCTCAGGCAATTTTGTGGGATAGCGTGCACACGTCTCCTCTGTGTTGACTTTTCAATCCCCACCATCGTATTGGTCCGGCGGTCTGACTTGTTTAGTTTCTTCTTATTATTCTTTGTACTCACTAGGAGTCTTCGTCAGTGATTGCTCACTGATAACAACCGGTGGTGTTCCCTAGAGTCTGAATGACAACAAGCCTCCCAAGAGTGGTCTCCTTTGGATTTAGGTGGTAATAAGCCTCACCAAGGTCCCAGTACTCTCCGCACTCTTCCATGAAGGTCTGGTTAGTGCTCTCCCTTCTCTGTCTTCTCATCTTCCTTGACTCTTCATGACTATCTTGTGTGGGGGGGAGTAGTGTATGCAATTTCTTGTTCCTTGGGTTAATGTGGTGTTCTTCCTGTGGTTTTGTTTACTTCCTATTTCAACTTGTGTGTGACTGGTTAATGTTCGGAGCTTATACTGGTTGTTTTCTGTATTCGAGGATTTTCCTTAAAATTGCAGCTGTTTTCATTATTGCCGTCTTTTGTATTATCTCAGTGCTCTCTTTGAGTTCAATTTCTCCCAGTCTTCTTTCAAGTTTTTTTTGGGATTGTTCCTAGTGCTCCTACGATTATTCGCATTATATTGACTTTCTTCATGCTCCATATCCCTTTCACTTCTCTGGCAAGTTTCGTGTATTTGTTTCGTTTTTCCGTTTGCTAGATCTTTACTCTGTGGTTTGCTGGAATTGCAAAAATCTAAGATTTTGCAGGATTTTTCCTTCTTGTTGACTATTATGACATCCGGTCTCGTTAGTATCTGTCTATCTGTTTGCACCTCCATGTCCCAGAGGATTTTGTGATTTTCGTTTTCCAATACTGTCTCTGGTTTATGTTTGTACCCTTTGTCCACGTGTTCGAAATGCAGTCGTTTGCATAGTTCCCGGTGTACTGCTTTCCCCACGCAGTCGTATCTGTTCTTGTATTATTTAGGGGCTAGTTTGCTACATTCACTTATGTGATTTACTGCTTCGTTTCTTCGTTCACACAATCTGCATTTACTGTTCTCTTGGGTTTTATCTATTTTAGCGTTAATCTGATTAGTCCTAAGCGTATTGTTTGGTGCAGCTGTCTGTAGAGATTCCGTTTCTCTGTACAGGTGTCCTTTTCTTAGCCATGTCCAGGAATGTTAGTTGGTTTCTTCTTTTGTCATTCTTATGAAATGTCCATGTAGCGTTTTTCTTTCCACGTTTCTTTTCTTGCCTTTTTTTCTGGTTTCGGTGCTTCCCGAGTTGCTCATTGGGACGGTACCTCTTGCTGCGGTGATCAGCCTTTCTGCGTTCTGGGTTATGTATTTCTCCAGCTCTTTTTTGTGTCTTCCACACAGTCTTCTATACTTACCAGTCCTCTTCCCTTTTCGTTTCTTTTTGTGTAGAGTATGTCCGTATCGTCTTTTGGGTGTAGTGCATTGTCATTAATTTTCTTGTCATTTGGTCAAGGTGCCTGAGTTCAGTTTTAGTCCAGCCTATGAATAGTCAAGACTATCTTATTAGTGATACTGCCTAGATGTTTATTCCTTTTATTAGATTTCTGCTCTATACTTTCGTTTCTAAGAGTTTCCTTGTTCTTTTCATGTATTCTTTTCCAATATTCTCTTTCATTTCGGTAGATTTGACGGTGTCTCCTTCCAGAACTTCCAAATATGTATAGCTATCCTGGTCGCCTATCGCCCTCATCAACTCTTGGTTGGGCAGTTCCATGCCCTCTATTGTCTCCAGTTTTTTTCCTTTTCATCTCAAGCAGTGGACATTTTTCCATCAGCAATAAGTGGCGTGTCCTTAAATTTTTTATTACGTAAACATTTATATAGAGTCTTTTTTAGCAGCAAAGTTTCGAATGTGCCTTACTATTTACTTGTCTCCCCACGAGGGCAAAGTTAGACACACGGTCGGTTTTTAATGTGAGGGGAATCCAACTCCTTTAAAAGGGACACTCTGGATTGGAACAAAAATAAAAAAAATTGCCTCAGTCAAGAATTATTATCCTTCACTGACCGAGGACAGAATATACTAAGTATTGCATCAGAACAGATACTACATTTTGTTTGTAGGCACTAAATGAAATTCCGTGAAACTTTCTTTTTTTTTAATTCTCTATTAATCATAAACCTTGTATTTCTCATTATTATATTAATTATTGAATAAAAGTTTTTTTTAAATCATTAAAAACGGATAATTCTCTTAATTTGGGCGATGAAAGGCAAAAGCACATTGCTTTGTTTTCAAAACGTAGTCTCCTAGATGGAGCCCCGTCTCACCGATTTAGGGCATGCATGCCGAAAGATCACAGACACCCACATAATATAGAGAGACACCAGTTACCGAAACCTACCGAAGAAAATATACGCATCTTTAAACTAACTTTAGAGGAGAAGGCTGAATGTCGAAAGGTCAAAGGTCATCTTTCGCAGACAAAGTTCTTTTGTTCGGTTACCATAAAAAGCAAAGAAAAAAAGAGAGTAAAAAAATTTCTACTCCGAAACATGGGTGAAGAAGCAAGCGTTTTCTTAGTCTGCGCATGCACACAAATCTACTATAAAGTTTATATTATTCGAAGCACATAGACATACAAACGCTCGTCTCTAAAAACAAATAAAAGGCATAATTCACAGACGGACACCTATATTATGAATAGACAGACAATTCGGTTAAAAAGAAACACTCTACTTGGTGACGGTTTCCGGTTTTTGAAATCCGAAATTGACAAGCGATGTTTATCAAAACACAGTGCCTCGTGATTTTATACCGCTTAGACTTCAGCGGAATTTTTAATTTCACTAGTTTGTAAATATTTCGTTAAGAGAGTTAACCAAATTTCGTTTACCACTAACCCTAAGTTCGCGTGACAAGATCGAAAAACAACACGTCATCGCCTAAAAAGTAGAACGCCCACCCCTAACAACACAAATTTTGATTTGATTATTTGTGATAAAAAATTTTCATTCATAAAAAACAGTTTGATTATCTTTAAAAATTGTTTAAAAAATATTAATTGTCCCCCCCCCCCCCCAAAAAAAAACCCCATCCGACCTAAAATATAATATGAATTATTTGGATTATCTGGAACGGAAACCATCTACTTTCATGGGACGAAGTAAAACATATAGTTATCGTAGAACGGTTAAGAGTAAGACGACTCAAAAAACTCAGCGCATATGTTGGGCGACAATGACCTACGTCGACCAAGTATCGAATTTAATACAATATGGGAACCATTAATTATGAATTAGATTTTATGCCTCTTCGCTTCGCCGCCGTTAACGTGTTAAAATTATCATTGTTTATAAGCGGTTAGCGACGTTGGACGGGAGTTGGAAAATACTTGTTGTCCAGGGTTTCGAATCGTGTGACCGGTGATGAATAGTCGTACTTCTATGCTGATGAGTCTTGATTGAAAAAAGACGAAACGTATACGTCCATAGATATAAACAATAACAAATATTTTATATTTGAAGCTCCTCGTTAAAAAGTAGAGCACCGTAAAATGGTAGTAGTAACACAGCGTAGCGTCACTTGCTTTAAAATGCATCGTTCCTTCACTTATAGAAGTTTGAATGCCTCTTCGCTTCGCCGCCGTTAATGTGTTAAAATTATCATTGTTTATGAGCTGTTCAGAACTGGCCTAGCGGTTAGCGACGTTGGACGGGAGTTGGAAAATACTTGTTGTCCAGGGTTTCGAATCGTGTGACCGGTGATGAATAGTCGTACTTCTATGCTGATGAGTCTTGATTGAAAAAAGACGAAACGTATACGTCCATAGATATAAACAATAACAAATATTTTATATATATATATATAAATGGATAACATAAAAATCAAAAATGATATTAGATCCTATCGAAATACGGTGAAACTCAATATAGTAGATAGAGCATTTATATGCTGCTAATTAAGTGATCAAATCGATAAAATTTGCATAGTTTACAAGTTTATTAACTCATCAAGTGTTCAAACAGGGGATACAAATAGAAAATGACCTTTAAACCAAGATTTCGAAATAACACAAAACATTGTTCGGCTTCTTTGTTTAGACTGTTTAAACAGTTTGGATCATTTAAATTTGATACAACTCTCTGCCCATAGTTTGAATCGGTTTTGATCTGTTTCAGGACTTAAATTGAGACATTTTTCCTCTATAATGTTTTTCACATTTTTTTTTCACATTCGCATTTTCCAGATACTTACATCTAATAATTAATTAATATTCAATTGTTATTGGTCAGAACTTCTGACGATAAGAGCGTTATCTTTGAAAAGCCATGGCTTAAAGGTCATTTTTTTGTATTCTTTGTTTGAACATTTGATGAGTTAACAAACTTGTAAACTATACAAATTTTATCCATTTAATTACTTCATTATCCGTGTGCATATATATATATATATATATATATATATATATATATATATATATATATATATATAATATGTAGTAATACTAAGTAGTAATATTAATTAGTAATCCATAGTAAAACTAATCATCTAACACAAGACTACGTTTAAAGCTCCTAAATTTCATACTATAAGGATCCGTGGCGTAACGGATAAAGTGCTAAGTGTTAATCAGTTCTAAGTGAAAGTATTCTGAAGGTTCAATCCTCAGTGCGGGCGATAAGAATACAATTACGAATTTCTTAAGACTTCTATCCGTTCTTGGCTGACAGGACGAGAACAATATACCCCCGTGGATTAAATAAATGGTTCCGTTCGAAATTTCGTACAGCTTCCCGCGTTCATCATAAAGATTCCCGAATTCGACAAGACGTATCTAAAGAATGCAGATTATCAATCCTCATCTAAAAAATTCCGAAATATAGAATATAATGGGTAATTGTTTTTTGATAAACACCGCTTGTCAATTTATGATGTCAAAACCGGAAGCCGTCACCAAGTAGACTTTTTCTTTGCGAGTTTACGTTCAGAAATACACACAATAATAAAGGCTACAATAAAGAGGGAGATAGACATACACACACACACACACACATATATATATATATATGTATGGAGCACACGCACATAGTAACATGCGAATATAGACATAAAGAATCATTCCAACTTGGCGATATCTCTTCGGCGCCTCGGCACGCATCTGTTCTGTACAACTGCCGGTGACATACTTCTCTAAATGTCATTAGGGCAATTCTCTATGCTATGCAAGACCTGACTCCCCCCCTACCCAATAAAATATGAACAATACAATAAAAAAAAATTGCGAAAAAATAAAAAATAAAGAGATAAAAAGAGGGTTCTTGATGGTTTCACAACCCTTGTCTGTCTTGACGCAAACATACACACGCGCGCACACGCACACGCACACGGTAAAATAAAAGGGTACGCATAAACGTATACACGAAGAAAGAATCGCATTCATGCACACGCAAATACCTAAGTACACGTGTGCACACGGCGATTTAGACAAGCACCCCCACCACGCACTAGATAACTAAATTTATATATGTTAACCAGTTTTGATGGGGTGGTGTTGGAAGTATGCTCCCATGCAGCACTATACTTATTCAATTAAAGGAGAAAAGTCGGGATTAATCGTTGATGTCTGAAACAGCCCTTGATTCACTTCGTACCCCCCTCCAAATTAAAAAGAAAGAAGGTGCCACTGATGTGGGTGAAAGACAGGTTCATTTTGTTCTCCTCAGCATGTACGCAAATATTTAACTCAACCTTTAGTTTTATTCTGTCACCGTGTCTTGAGGTCGAATAAATATTCAGCTATAAAGACACCAACCATCAAAAGACACACGTCTATACATAAATACCTGAGTAAATGACACACATATACGTAACCCTCCTCCCCCCCCCCCCCCAGAAAAAAACCCACGCCTTGGTCTTTTGGCTAAGATCAAAGTGTAGTATCTGTTCCGATGGATACTGCACCCCATAGACTGGTATTGTCTTAGCCTTCGGGGCTTGATTTACGCCGGTCTATGGATCTGTCCTGTGCAGTTCTAGGAGGTCCACCCTCCCAGGCTTCGCCTCCCCTCTTTGGGGAGGAGTAAGTTTATTGCTTACTGCCTGAGGCGCCCTACCGGGGAATGCCGACAGAGCTGCCCAGGCAATTTTTAATGGCCAGAGTGCTCAATTTCTCGGGCGCTGGCTTTTCAAATCCCACTTTCCCGACCTTGGGTCACATCTTACTTGTGGGAGTAAGATAAAACTGGCCTTGTGCCTAACTCCTGGAGAGGAGTAAATAAATACGTAAAACCAACACCTTCTTTCTGATATATCGACCAATATACATATATACAAGCATACCCACCTACATATATGACTGGGAAAACTTTTCATGTTAAATAGATTTTGTTTTTATTTATTTCGTTTATTACATTTTATGGAATAAAGAGTTCTCATCAAGGGAAGTCACTCTATTTCTTAATCGGGTTGTCATTTGATTCGCCTGACTCTCGTTAATGTATAAATATATGCGATTGAGGTGAGGAAAGCTTTGCGTGCTTTAGAATGTTCATTGGGCCGGTAGTGGGTAGGGTTAGGAATACGTCATGATCTTCTCCGATGCCCGCCGACCTGGATCTCTCATTGCTTGTCTAGTTCTGTTTTTATTAGTTTATTTTAATTTCGCGTCGGTCCTTAAACTCTATGTTTCAAAACGAGCAGGAATAATTCTGATTGACCGAAAATGATCAGTTAGCGACCGCATACGAAAACTAACTTGCTTTTAGAAGCGAAGAGGAAATAATGTCTAAATGAAACGGAGAAAGAGAGTTTATTGAAGTTAATAGCTTTCTGGTGTCCACTCGAATCGCATCTCTGCTTCACCACAGGCACAAAGCTAAGGGGAAGTAATTCTGATTCTACCAATAGGTTTGCAATTTGACAAGGTTGAAAAAGCTATTATTTATACAAATATTCACTTAGCCATAATAAGTTAAACATAGGATTTCGGTCATCAGCTATGACCAACTTAGAAAAAGAGGAATACAGTGGAACTCTCTTTACGGAATTAGCTCCCTTTAACTGTTAGGAATATATTCCGACGCGTGTATCCCAGTTTCGGCTTTAATTGGTTTAACTAAAAATAGACTTACAATACTGATTTAGGTTTTTACGTATCGATACAATGCACACAAACACATTATTTGGCTTTTCTCTACTTTCTGGAAAATTTTCATTATTTTACCCTCCGCTATGATCTTTGTCTCCTGACACATACAAAACTATCAGACGCTGTGGTGGCTTTTCGACTCTTTTCTTTCCAAACACAGAAGAGTTCTAATTTCATTGTTATTTGGCTATAACTGACGATGGAGATCCCGTGTTTTGCTTAGTCTAATGGCCTAAGCCCACGGAGTCTCGTGAAACCGATGGTGTTAGATATAAATAAATACGCCCTAAGATGGAGTACTGCTGTCATATACGAGAAGGTGTCGCTCGAAGCACTTCTGTCTTGACATAGTACAGAATAAACTCTGCAATCTAGTGAGAGAAATTCTCTTCTTGTCTCTTCAGCCTTTTTTGCACAGAAGAGATGTTCATGGTAGGTGCTCGACTTTGCTCCAACACCTCGTACCCCCTGTAAAACATTCCCAGCAAGGACTCGTATAGCAAGGAACTTTCTTTCTCTCTCTGAAAAAAACAAAAAACAAAAAAAAACAAACGAAACTTCCATGAACAGAGTTTCTTTCTTAGAACATCCTGCCTGTTGAATAAGATACTAGGAGAATGCTTCCCAACCGACTACAGCATGGTCGTCTTCAAGTCTAATGTGAACTAACGCTTCAGCCGTCCCCATGGACAATCAATTATTTTATGGAAATGGCCCAGACAAGGCGTTAAGCCACTTGATGTAAGGCAGTCAAAACAAAAAAAATACTACGTCAAGGCAAAAAAACTAGCCACCGTATGTGTTAGATAGATAGTTTCAAGTTTCAACCACGATTTATCTGAAAATAGATTTTACTATTGTAATTATTAAAAAATGAAAGATAAAATGAAAAATAAAACGATTTTGAAAAATAGGGTTAGGGTTAGGGTCAGGGTTAGGTTTATGCTGGGTAAAATTCAGTTCCCAGTGCGGTGTCCTTTCGGAATTTTTGTTTCCACATGAATTCGGCTAGGTACGATTTTACCATTTGCGTGTGGGTGCCACATTCAACCTTGTTTTTTTTTCTCCGCCTCATTCCACATTCGTTCTACGTGGTTAGTTGTGGCACCTTGCAAGTTCCGATTGTAAAAATCCATTTTCAAATAAATCGTGATTGAAACTTGAAACTAGAGTTCTCTCCCCCTTATTTGACTCTCCTCAACTTAAAGATATTTTTTTCGGACCTACATTTCACAAGCACCAATAAAGTTATCTTGTGGATGTTAACACCTTGATTTTAATAGCATTCAAGCTGACATATCGAACGTTGATTATCACTAGGCAACTCTCATTTGTTATTGTCGTACCACGTTATTGACACTATGATGACATACTTTGTTATAGTTTATTAAACAAAATATGTAGTCCCGCCTGGACAATTAGTAATACGGAAACATTTTTCAGTTATGTCAGAAAACTCATAATAAGTAAAAGGAATAAGTCATATTTTTATTTAAAGAATATAAAAGAGTTGTCTCCCTTGAAACTAAAAATACTTTATTAGATTCGGAGCAACGCTGGGTAGGTACAGCTAGTATATATATATATATATATATATATATATATATATATATATATATATATATATATATACACACACGATACTTCTAAATAAATGTTGAATCAAACCGGTGGGATTTAATAAACAAAATAATTAGTTGCAGCGAACTGTAATTGTTGTTATTTATTTCCTTCAATGACATTTTACAACATAAGTATTTATGGACAAACATTAATATATATATATATATATATATATATATATATATGTTGCATTACCCGTTCTTTCAGGGTACCCGATAGAATCCAACAAGAATGACAAAGAACAGAACGTATATGGAAAAAAACTTTGGTTTTCTTTATTTTCCATCACCGGATGATTTACGCCGGCTACGCAAACATATATAAAAATCTTTTGACATACTTTTGTCTCATGAAAGTCTTTTTCTTACTGAGGTCACAGACTTGGTTTCCGCTAGAGACTCGTTCATATATACATCCGATTGGAAAGCAATTTGCTCTGCATTGTCTATCCGAGCGTGAACTGAAGCAATTGTTCCACAAGCACTTTGGTGAAGTACAAGTCAGGAGATTCCTTCACGGTACCAACTTGCGTATCAGCCGCATTTTTAGTCAGCGAACACAAAAGCCTAACAGCAAGTGGGGTTTGGGCCCCATAGCAAATAAAGCTTCATCGGTGCCATAAACATCAGTAAACTCTCATTCTTCCGGTACTTCGACACTCCGATCACCAAGCGCTTCCGTTCTTCGCGTTTTTGAAACCGCCGTCTTTCAAGTCCCTTTGCACCGCGGAACCTTCTCCTCTTTAACAGTTATCGAGTCGCCTTTTTTTTTCTTTCTCGACGTCCCACCCACAATGGACTCGTCCAGAATTCATTTTTTGCCACTCTTCATCATCTTACATTATATATATATATATATATATATATATATATATATATATATATTTATATAAAGTTAGTTCCGCCACGAGCACTATATATATATATATAGTCTTCAAAATGTCATCATTTATTTTTAATTTTAATCACATAAAAACTACATTTCTAATAATAACAAAGCTTGTACACTAATAAAAAAATAAAAATGAAAATTCTTTACGGCATTACTTGCTTACTTTTTATTTGGTCATTTTGTTTTAGGCCGTCTTGTTTGAGCTTTACCGCCATCTTGGTGTATACAGCACAAGAGCGTGTTAGAATAGTTATTCTTATGGCAAGTTCTCAATCCGTTGCAACAGTTAAAATATAACTTGCAAAAGAATAATTTCAACATCAACCCACTGATAAAAAAAATGCCTTTTGTAAAAGAAGTTTTAGTAACAGGTTCTGTTCGAGGCAAGAAATGATCGGTAGGACCAAATTAAGCAGTAAATCCATAAAATACACAGAAAGTTTTCTCGATTTTAGAAGATTAAGAGATTTTTTATTCCGTTGTCACAATTAGCAATTGCTTGCTTAATATCTCACTTGGCCCTACATTTACTATTCTTCAGAAGGTTTGTTTTTTGACTAAGAGTCACCACTTATCAAAGCCCAAAGACCACTCAATGATAAGGGGTAATGAGCTTGTCTAGTGGACTGTGAGATAACATCGTGAGGATTGGTAACGATGGTTGTAACTGGTGAGAATTTGATTATTTAAGAGGACGGCTCAACAAGAATTTGTTTACATTTGACTCCCGAGGATTTAGAACAGCTTCGGTTTTTTCTAGTGTTAGAAAGTGGAGACATATAAATATAATGTCTCTTTATGCATGTACCTAAAACGAAACTATCACGAACAAAGGTTATTTTCAAGAACTTTCCATGTGTGGAATACAATACCGCAGGGCTGCGTCCCAGCTGAGTACAACATGGTCGTTTTTAAGTCCAATGTTAACACATTCTTGTCGAGCCGTTTACTTAAATAATCAAATTCTGACCATTTAAACCATCGTTTCCAAACCCCTCAAAGATGTTAATCGCCAACTGACAATCTTATTAATCCTTATCCTCGACTGGCAGAGCTACCCGACGTTGCTCGGGGCTATAAAAAAAACAAAATAGATGTTAAACAGCATGTGTAACATCTTCATATTAAAACCTCTCTCTTTCTCCCCCTCTCTCGCTCTAGCCGTCTCTTTATCTTTCTCCCTTAATACTGTAATGTTAGTAAGGAGGCCTTCACAAAACTGCCAAAAGTACCGTTAAAATCAAAGTATGAAGAGAAATGATGGTGATAATGATTATTAATTCCGGACAATGCCGAACTAATAGTCCCGGGCAATTCCTAATTTCTCGTACCCCACATTTCACAATAATATGAAGATAAATGATGTTGAAAAAGACAATAGTCTGAAGAGATTTAATATATACCAGTTACCAAAAGTGATACAGTAATCTTACAATTTTCGATACCGGACAACATCGAGTAGAACAAATAGTCCTGGTCAATTCCTAATTTTTTCTCCCCCTATCAATTTCAACATATTATAAAGATAGTTAAGTCGATGAAGTCAATAGTCAAGAGAGTTAATATATACCAGTTAATAAAATTAATACTGAAATTGTACAATTATTGATCCCGGACAATGCCGAGAAGCACAAATGGTCACGGTCAATTCTTAATGTTTTCTCCATACTCCATTTCAACTTGTAAAGCATGTTCATTTATGTAGCGCCTCTATTATATAAAAGAACTCATATTAATGCGTACCTGTCATATCAAAGAACCCATATGGTTTATTTGTTCTCCTGAACTAAAATCATGTTCATTATGTAGCGCCTCTATTATATAAAAGAACTCATATTAATGCGTACCTGTCATATCAAAGAACCCATATGGTTTATTTGTTCTCCTGAACTAAAATCATGTTCATTTATGTAGCGCCTCTATTATATAAAAGAACTCATATTAATGTGTCCCTGTCATATCAAAGAACCCATATGGTTTATTTGTTCTCCTGAACTAAAATCATGTTCATTATGTAGCGCCTCTATTATATAAAAGAACTCATATTAATGCGTCCCTGTCATATTAAAGAACCCATATGGTTTATTTGTTCTCCTGAACTAAAATCATGTTCATTTATGTAGCGCCTCTATTATAAAAAAAAAACTCATATTAATTCGTCCCTGTCATATCAAAGAACCCATATGGTTTATTTGTTCTCCTGAACTAAAATCATGGTCATTTATGTAGCGCCCCTATTATATAAAAGAACTCATATTAATGCGTCTCTGTCATATCAACGAACACATCAATTACGGCGGCAGTTGCGGTGGCAGTGGCGGCGTAGGCGGTGAAGAAACATAAACTTATAATAGAAATAACTGAGTGCAAAATGTCAATTTCTTTTTTCTTTCAAATTTGTTTTCTTATTTGTTAGCCATATTAGTTTTAATACAGGATTTTGTAATTTTAATTTGATTAAAATTGATCACTGCTTACGAAGAAACTGAAATGCATTCTGATTTCTCATTACGTTTCATTTTTACCAATTACCAGTTTAAAAATTAAAATTAAAATTAAGAAATATATAAAAATAAATAAATACTTAAACTAACAATTAAATAAACAAACATAACATAATTCTATTACTTGAAGCTATCTTAAATGGCATAATCAATGTTTAAAAAGAATTAAATGTTTTGTGTGTTATCCTGTTATATTTTGTGCGGTCCTTATCTTCAGAGAGGCAGCCATTTTAGAAATGTTATTTCCCTGAGACGAACTGACGTTTTGTTTTCTTTTTTAGAGGAGGATGTTTCTTCCGAAATATCAAGCGATGTTCCACAATCCCGGATTTTATAAATATCAACAGTAAGTCTTATATTTACTTATATTTAATATGAAAGATCTATCGAAAGATAAATAGATAATTGTGAAGAATAATAACTCAAATATTGTCTTTGATTTTTTGTTCATCCTTTTTTTCACCGTTCCGGTTTTCTGCATTGATATAACCATTAATAAATACCCACATGCTTATGTACCAACAATGCTTCAAGCAAACTACTATTCCCTTTATATATACATATGTATCATATGAAAATATATTTATCGCAATTAAGCTACACGTAGAAGATCGTCGGACTAAGTTCATGGAATTAGGGTTACTGAGTGTTTTTATATATGAACGTGCTGTTTAGTCTTACTATCTAACCAATCAGATTCCTTGTTATCCCTACAACGGGTTAATGTTTTCATTAGCCAATGGCTGGGTTTCCTTCAAACGAAAATTCAGTTAACCATTACTTGACATCTCTCTTCTTCTCTCTCTCATATATATATATATATATATATATATATATGTGTGTGTGTGTGTGTGTGTGTGTGTGTGTGTGTGTGTGTATTATATTCAAACGAAAGTTCTAGTTTTCAAAACAGGTAAATCTCTTTCAGGATTTTCCAATTTATCTTAATTGAATCTGTTTTAAAGAACAGATTTGTAATGGTACACTTTTACTTTGTGAATTTCTAAGACAGAATCGTGCGAGCGCAGTATCAAACCCAGTCCAAGACACATATCACAAATAACAGAAGCGAAGAGCAGAGCCTGCACGTTGTATCAAGGGAACAGTGCCCAATATGCAAACCCTACTTTTACCATTCAGAAACTTAGTAGGGAAACCAATTCGACCTATTACCACCATACGTCATAAATTGAACAAGTTTGCTAAATTGTCAACTGGAAAATAAGTTCCGCATGATCTCTCTTCAGACAATCGAAAACAATATGACTGCATTGCGTTCTCGTAAACTTCAAATGTCTGGAGACGAGAAATGGATACTTGATCATAATGTTAAGCGAAAACGTCCGTGGCCCAGTAGCAATAAAAAAAGCAGGTCAGTAGTCCAGATGTGACCTGCATTAAATGAAGATTGAAAAGTGGCGATGAGAAAAGCCTAAAATAATTAATCACGACCTGGTAGGCGCAATCCAAGTCGATTACCAAAAGCTAAGAAGTTTGAAAGCAATTTTTGCAGCAAAAACGCCCATCATTAACACGCAGATAATGAGTCATACTTCGTCACGATAAAGCTAAATCTCGCACTGCACAAGAGTGAAATGATCCCCTGAAAATAAATGCCTTGGAAATTATGCAGCATCCACCATATCCTCCGAATATCGCATCAACAGATTACGTTGTCTTTAGAAATGAGCAAAATCAATAGAAGTCAAAAATTTTAAAATTTTGATCCCCGCTTTTTTTGGACTTTATTAAGGTTTTTAATCTCACATATTTTTGCTAACACAACATTTAGACAATACTAATTTAACACTTAAAAGCAAATAACGTATCCAAACGTGACTTATACGAGATCCTTCATTTTCTCAACCAAGTGACAACAAAGCTGAACATAGCTGGCAGTTAACATCTTCTGAGCTTGAAACCGATACTACTGATGTTGTACTGATTTTCTGTACCAAATAATATATATATATATATATATATGATTTTCTGTATCAAATAATATATATATATATATATATGTATATATGATTTTCTGTACCAAATAATATATATATATATATATATATATATATGATTTTCTGTACCAAATAATATATATATATATATATATATATATATATATATGATTTTCTGTACCAAATAATATATATATATATATATATATATATATATATGATTTTCTGTACCAAATAATATATATATATATATATATATATATATATATGATTTTCTGTACCAAATAATATATATATATATATATATATATATATGATTTTCTGTACCAAATAATATATATATATATATATATATATATATGATTTTCTGTACCAAATAATATATATATATATATATATATATATATACATACAGGGTGACTAAAAAAACGGGCCCCGTGTACACTTTATGTGATATCTCTTTTATTTATTCACCAATTGCCCTCATTTTACAAGACATGGCAGAATCAACGACCGTAAGTACACCAAGACCTCAGTGGGAGATGGGACAAAGAATACACTGCGTTAAATTTTACTGCGAGACAGGCTCGTTTAAGAAAACCCAGGACAGTTTCATGCATCAGTTCGGATGTGAAAAGGCTCCACCCAAAAGCAGAATTCAGAACTGGGTGGACCACTTCGAGAAGTATGGGACCGTGGAGAACTTCAACGCTGCCAGTGAAAACCGTCCAAGCCACTCGGCACGTCCCAAGAAGCAGACAGCCGAGCTGGTCGAAAGTGTGAGAGAGTCTCTCCAGGAGAGTCCGAAACGCTCTGTGCGTAAGCGAAGTCAGTCTCTCGGTATCTCCCGTGAGACTTGCAGAGGAGTGCTGGTGAACAATATCAGGGCTTACCCATAAAGATTACAGACGCTGCAGACCCTTACAGCCTCAGACAAGAAGCAGAGAAGCGCTATGGCAGTCAAGATGCTCGATAAGATCGAGGAGACACCAGGTTTCCTTAATCTCCTTTGGACCTCAGATGAAGCCCACTTCCATCTTGACGGAAAGGCGAACTCCAGGAAAAATGTCTTCTGTGGGTCCTCCAGATCCAATGAAGTAGCCACCAAGCCCCTGCACTCTCCTAATTGCACGGTGTGGGCTGCAATCCTGGTCAGAGGCACCATCGGACCAATCTTCATCGAAGAATCTGGCGCAGCAGTGACAGTCACCAAGGAGCGGTATGTGGAGGTCCTCAAAACCTTCAAGAGTGAGCTCCAGACCCTCTACCCGTCGCTCATGAGCAAGTTCTGGTTCCAGCAAGACGGAGCAAGTTCTCACACCTCAAACCTGTCCTGAGATTAGCTGAAAGAGAACTTCGGAGGCCGAGTGATGAGTCTCAAGACTAATTTTGAGTGGCCACCCCATAGCCCGGACCTAAGCCCCCCAGATTATTTCCTTTGGGGCTATCTTAAGGACAGAATGTACGCAAGGAAACCCAGAACCATCACGGAACTCAAGGAAGCCATCAGGGAGGAGATGAGAGCCATTCCCAATTCAGTCTGTAAGAACCTTCATGGACAACTTCGTTCTGCGCCTCAAGAAATGCACGGAGCTAAAAGGAGTCCATCTAGAACACATGCTGTAGAACGGAGAAAAAAAAGGCCAAATACCCTAGTGTTTTGATATGATGTTGTGAATATAATAAACTAGTTATGCCCCAAAATTCATTTAATTCAGACGAAACACTAAGAAACGGGGCCTAATTAGATTTGGGGCCCGTTTTTTTGGGTCACCCTGTATATTTCGACAGCAAGTCATTTCTTATACACGCGTCGTTAAAGACCGCGGAGTTTTCTCTCTTCGCTATCTTTCTTGTTAATTTCTCGACTCGGCGAGCGATTCGTCGGTTTTTTGGTGGCCCACGATACAACGTTAGGTGCCATACTCCACCAATTAACACCAAAAAACCGACGAATCGCTCGTCGAGTCGAGAAATTAACAAGAAAGATAGTGAAGAGAGAAAACTCCATGGTCTTTAACGACGCGTGTATAAGAAATGACTTGCTGCCGAAATATATATATATATATATATATATATATATATATATATATATATATTACTATTTTATATTATATACTTATATTAGAAAATAATATATATTATATATACTAATATACAGCTTCGTCAAAAATGACGGAAAATATGTTATTCTTTGCCAGTGTTCGCATTCGCTATGTATCTAGATATATAATTAAATATTCGTATAAGACATGCTGTTTGCTTATTTATTTCCCCCAATACTTGAAATGGTTTCGTCCGGCGGCTAGAATATTTACTGCAACGCCGATCAATACATAAGTAGAGCTTACTATGGAAATATACTTATGGTAAGCAAGCTACAGATAAACATTTGTTTCACTACAAGAAATAGTTCATAATGTTGCAGTGAAACACAAACGTTTCTGTGTAGCTTGTATGCCGTACGAATATTTTTATAAACTATATACACGCATGTATATAGTTATCTACAGACACGTGTCTCTACCCCTCATCAGTGCGGCTAGACCTAGTACGATTCGAAACCGAGACTCCAGTGTTTGCAGTCCGGCGCCCTACATTCTGAGACAGTAACCTTCTAGCGGCAGTAGGTGAAACTATATCGCATTATAGATTATATTATTATATATCTTGAAGTTAAATACAAACACACGCACATATATATATATATATATATATATATATATATATATATTCCTTAAAAATGCCAGTATACTGAAATCATATGCCCTTAATAGGGTTAAGATGAACATTCATATACCCTAAACACTAAATTTACAAAAGCAAAGAAATTCCCAAATTTGTACACTTTTATTGTCATTAAGGGTATGCGAGCACAACAGGGCTATGTATTTTACTGATAGGAATTTTTCTTATAAACAAATATAAACATTGTTACTATTTTAGCACTGTTAATATAAGCATTGCCAATAAACATTTTAACTGGTATTTTACTTACCTTTATAGTATCCTTATCAATCACGCCCGAGTGAAACCATTATTCATACGACACAAGCAACATTGTTATGTATTAAGGAAAGTGAAGGTATTCTTGTTGTATATAGATCAATTTTAAGTTTCACACTTATATTTAATAGAATTAACAACTTTCACCATTTTTTTTATATATAAACGATTTTTACTGTATTTTTCAACAATACAATACATTTTTTTACAATTAAGATTGAAGATCCGCAAACAAGAATTTTAAATCTTATAAATTAAAAAATGTGAACTGTAAACCTTGGTATTTTTCATTTCTCTGAAATTTTCGTTTTCTCTGAACTAAAAACAGTACTCTACGGCTCGAATATCACAAATATAGGCAACAGAATGGCACTTTATTTCGGTTCTTACTTTGTAACCTTGCCTAAGGGTTCAACACATAGCCTACAGCCAAAGTCTAACTTCTTACTGGATCGACCTAGGCCCAGTCGATATTAGGTAGCTTCCCTAAGAACATCAGATCGATCAGAACGTTTGTCAATAAAAGCCTAAGAGATTTTGTATAAACGATTAATTCTTGTTCGATGTTTTGCGCCGAAGAAAAATTCCTACCAGTAAAATACATAGCTCTGTTGTGCTCGCATACCCTTAATGACAATAAAAGTGTAAAAATTTGGGAATTTCTTTGCTTTTGTAAATTTAGTGTTTAGTGTATATGAATGTTCATCTTAACCCTATTAAGGGCATATGATTTCAGTATACTGACATTTTCAAGGAATGTCACTACTTTTGTAAAGGCTATGCCTCAATACAATGCCTTCTCATAACTGATATAGTTGGTAGTTTGACTAATCAGTGTTTCTTCCAATATTCACAGGTAAATATTTTTTTAAATTATGATGAGTGTATATTTATTCATGATACAATTCAAACTAGAACACATTTTTTCACAGTTAATATATATACTTATATTAACTGTGAGTTAATCAACGTCGTTTTCTTTAAGGCCTTCGTATTCTTATGCTAAAATGTAACATAGTTATGGGATTGAGTTATGTTTAAAAAAATATTAGGTGTCGTTTAGAATTATGGTTTATTATTGTAAAATCAGTACTTTTCTGAGCAAGAAACAAAAAAAAAAGAAATTGACAAGAAGTTGATGAATTACCTGTATAAAACTGTTCTATGTGGCGCCCTGTAGGAATGGTAAATCAAAATAGGATCCCTCCTTCCCTGGAAACAACCATATCTATATATTAATACGTTAATGTGTACGTACGTGTGTCATGCTTCTAAAGAAATTCAAAATAAACAACAAAGAAGTTGGACGGAGAGACTTGGAATCGAAACCGTAACATCTAGCTGAAAAGCCGTGACTTTACCACTGAGCTAACAAAATGAAGTCGTTAAGTAGATCAAAATTAACTTAATTAAACCATTAACTGACCCCGCTCACTACTGTCGCTTCAGCGTGAAAGGAGGAGGAGACGACGTTTATGCACCTTTTCTTCGGTTAAACATTTGAACGACGAGATAGAGAGAGAGAGAAATGTGAACTATTTTCATTTTATAATGCAACATTATCAAAAATAAAGGTAACTTCTATAAATTTCTGTGCTTCAAATACTTCTACATATATAAAAAAAAATCCAATATCTGTTCTTGAAATATATTTAGAATCTTTACGAATAAAACTAATGAAACTAATAAAACTTCTTACGAGCTGTGCCAACGCAAACGCTGGCAGACGATAACTTTAAACGTTAAAACCATTTATTTCTTTCTTTTAGGTTCGAGAGACAGCCAGTATTTTTTTTGAACTCACATTAAGCATTGTTTTTTTTTCTTCAGTGAAACACAGAGAGCGTGTATGTTCGTGAGAGAGTGATAGAGAGAAAATATAGAGAGAGACTAAACGTAATTGAAAAGTGAAAATTCAAGAAAAACAAATAAATAAATCGTAAAAAGTTTTTAAAAATATTTAACAAAAACGAAAGAGACGAAAGTAACAAGTACAGTTTCGTTTTCTTTTGGTAAGCCTGCCAGTTTTTACGGTATATCAACCCATTTTAGTAGAGTGTCCATCGTACACACGTTATTTGAATGCAAATTATTATTTTTAAAAAGTATTTCACTCTTATCCGGGGGGTTGCTCATGATAAAGACTGCGTAACTTACTAACAAATAGAGGGTGCTTTGTTACATTGGGACCTGCGCAAACTTTTACCCCGTCGTTACGGTTAGGTTCAGTGGAGTATGCGTAAGACAGTGAAAGAGTGTATGCATTGTGTCTGTGTGTGCGTTGGCTCAATATAATGGTCATTTTTAAGGTTTTTTGAATTTTTCTGCAAAACTAGGATATATGGTAAACTGAAATTTAAATGCCACCAACTAGACCCTAGAACCTCTATATCTGCCAAAAATCAGCTGAATCCATCAAATAGTTGATGAGATACAAGGTGGCACACACGTACGTACGTACACACGGATAACACAAAATCATGCCTGACCTTTCTGGATCTCTGGGTAGCCTTGACTAATGATGCTGAAATTTTACACACTTATAGAACCTATCAAAAAAAAAATTGGTGCAAAGTTTTAACTAATTTGGTTCATTGGTTTTTGAGTTATGATTGATCAAAGAAATGAGATTTCTAGCATAAGCCGTTTTTGAAGTCTATTAAGGGATAGAGTGCTATCGCGCCTCCCTTGATATATATATATATATATTTATATCACCTCCACTATATTTTTCTCATTGATTTTTACTTTATTATGAATAATATTATTAATAATTTATGTACAT
>OY744524.1:67883755-67888755 GCA_963556195.1 Sepiola atlantica | reverse complement strand
ATAGATTTGAGTTTTAAGAATATATTATTTGAATACTTTAAGTTACTTTAAGATATATTTAAAGTATTTTGATACATTTTCATTAAAAAAAAATATTTCAAACATTTAAAAAAAATTATTTTAAAAATATTTCTTCTATATGATTTGAGAGATTTAAAAGAGGCTTATACTAGTCAAAGAATGTATATATCCCTAAGAATGAGAGGGATACATTTCATAACATTTATATTTCTCTGATAATTTTATTATAGTTTGTATTTTATTATATTTCATTATTTTTATAATTATGTTAGCCAACCATAGACTATAAACACAACTACTAAACGAAAAAATAAAAGCCGTTGAGCCAAGAGAGATAAACGAATTTAACATTTTGAATTCCCTCCCTTTAGCTATTGAGAGCGAATGAAGTGATTAAAACTCGATGCAGAGTGAGATTTATATGATAAGATTTCCGAGGATTGTTAAGGAGGCATGCACCGATTTAGGGTTTTTACCATGGAAATATGTGAGAGATGACATTGACGACGATAGGGAGAAGCAAAGAATAACACATTTTTAAACACCAACTCCCGCAATGCAATGGAACGATCGTTAAATTTGTTTTGTTTTTCTTCTCCACACCTTCTGACTAAAGGATTTTCCTATTTATTAATTTCTCCATAAACCTTTGTTGAAGCCATCAACAGTAAGACCTCCACTAATTTAAGTACCTAAACGAAAATTCATTTTTAAAAAATAACTAATGAATTAAGAACTAGTAATTTCCTCCGAATCAAATATGGCTGAAGATAGCCAGGAGGATTTTTTTTATTATATAAACAAACCAAACGAAACATTAGTTTTCATTCGAGACCGTCCCAGGCCTGAAACCTATAGTATCATGTTGACTTGATCTGATCTTTTTTAAAACTATAAATAAATGAATAAATATTATGCTCTTACTATTGAATAATTGAGTACTCTGTTGGATTTCTTTCTACTAAACAAAACTAAAGATTATACGCGCGCACACACACCCATATATATATATATATATATATATATATATATATATATATATATATGCCTAATTTTATGTATAGATAAATAACGGTAGAGTACTATAAAATATATTGTTTTAATGCAGTTTCAGAATATAACTGGCGATTGGGGGTTATCTACAATATACTTGTAGGATTTTATAACAACCCCCCGGCGCGAAAGCAGACCCCACAATATTATTGTATCATCTCCTTAAATGTATTAAATACTAACTTATTTACACTTAACAAATATAATTCGTAATAAAAAATATTTTTAAAAATTTGTACTAATCCCCGGGGTAAATGTATTGCACTAAACATGTTTCTCTCATCTCATCTGTGCAGTGGTCGGGATTAATGTTGTGCCGCAAAAAAACGTGCCCGGAGTTCTGTCTCCAATGAGGGGTGACGGCGCACAAAATAACTAGGTATAGCGAGACGAGCTATCCGTTTATCTAAATGTCTGTTTCTCTTTCTCTCTCTCTCACGCGTACACAAGTAGCTCATCGCTCTGATGTTTTCTGTCACTGTTCTTCTTTTTTAAAAGTAAACCTTTTCTTATAAATCAACATCGGCGTCCGAGTTGTCTTCTCTGCAGACGAATAGAACCTGCGTTCGACGACGAAACGGAAGTATAATGGTTTGTATATGCATCAGTAAGGGAAACATCCCGACCCATTAGTGAACACTAACCGTTAGATCTCATAGACCGGTTGTGCCAAAAAGGAGCCGCTCAGGAGGATATAGGGGTGCGTAATCAATCCCTGATAACTTGTCTCCCCTTTAGTACACGATAAGTGGACACATTGGGGTTTTCTTTTTATCTTTAATTTCTACAACTTTAAGTCCTGTTATGAATGCTTTTGTGCATACCCTGGATATATCTATTGCTTTTTTTTGTGGAGCATTCTGTATATTTATATGCTTGCAAAAATATACCGCCTTAAGCCATCAAATGGATTTTACCCTTTGGAGTTTACGGTTACATCAACTTCAAAAGTCTGTTGATGAATTCTTGGAAAAATATCCCGCCTGAAGTCATCAAAGAGTGACTGGAAGTTGGTTGAAACGTTTATATCCTTGTGCACCTGCTAACACAGAACACATTGAACTGTTATCTAAAATATTTTTTTTATTCTACTAGCAAATGCTTCTGCTAGCAACAACTGTTTTCTATCTTTTATTTATTTATTTTTTTCATTTTTTACTAAGGAATTACCGCTTTTCAAGGCCAAGAGGCGACTCGAGCATACGAGTTTAATAGATTGTCAGTTCGGATACTGAACGCTACCACTAGAGGATTGGAAACAACAGTGGAATGGGTAAAAAGTTTCTTAAAAGGAAGACTTATTTGTTTACATTAGACTTGAAGATGCCCATGTGTAATCGACTGGGAAACAACCTAACAGTAGTTTGTTCCACAGATTTAATGTTCCAGGAAAGAAACTTTGTTCGTGGAAGTTCCATTTGTTTTTATGATACACACACACAGAGAGAGAGAGAGAGAGAGAGAGAGAGAGAGAGAGAGAGAGAGAGAGAGAGAGAGAGAGAGAGAGAGAGAAACACGCACACACAGACAGACAAGTTATTTTCTGTGGTTGTAGCGAGGCGATTTCTTACCGTGACTGTTTTACAGGGGGACCAGGTGTTTGAGCTCAGTCGAGCACATACTATGAACATAACGATACAGTAGAGAGACACTTACACATATACGTGTAAATCGATTGTGTTACATTTCCTGTTTTTTGTGGGTTAAAAGAGAGTATTATCTCTCTGACTTGATTGTTTATGAAGTCAGAGACTAGCGTTTAGATTGAAAACCGCGTGTTCTTCAGGGCACACTGTATATTTATAATCAAGGTTTTTATACAATTTAGCAGTTCTTTTATTGGTAAATAGTTTGTACTCAATCTAATTATCTATTACTAATTGAGATTTGGTATCTGTCTGAATCCGAAACTATACTATTACTTTTATATCTGAAGTTGAACCTATACTATAAATCTCTATTCAGTTTACTATACTATTTTACACAAATATACTATCTTTCAATGATCAATTTAGGGTGGGTAATGTAGCATCTGTTCTGTAATCATGATGCCATCATCCGATGTAATACATTCTCCTTTTGTGAGAGGAGTGTAGTTTAGTATCTGTTCTGTCGTCATGATGCCATCATTCCAACGATTACCTTCTTTTTTAGGGTAAGTAGTGAAGTATCTGTTCTGTTGTCATGATACCATCTTCTCAGGCATTACCTCCTCCTATTTTTGGGGAGAGGTCGAAGGGGTGTAGTGTAGTATCTGTTCTGCGGTCAAGACAAAATCCTCGCAGGGGTTACCTTCTTTTTGAATCTAGTATCTGTTCGATTTTTATGATATCATCTCCCAGGCATTATCTTCTGTTGTATTGCCTGAGACCATCCTACCAGATATTAACTCCTTCTTTCGGTAATAGTCTAGAATCTGTTCTATTATCACAACGCCATCCTCCTATGTATTACCCCCTTCTTGAGGGGGGGGATAGTGTAGTATATGTTCGTTCGTTATGATACCATCCTGTCAGGCATTACCACCTCCTTTAGGCGTGGGCGCCGTAGTATATGTTTGTTCGTCATATATGTTAGCAAAAATATGCGATTGGAAAGAGCATATTATTGCTAGTTATATTCAAAATGTACTCGAAAAAAAAAAACAGAAATAAAAAAGAAATTAACTATAAAACGAACACCGTCACTTGAACGATATAATATAAATAAGCAGAAAGTAAACACACATTTACATAGTGCACCAACCATTATCATCCTCCTCTTGGACATAATAGTTCCCGCACTCTCTGCCAATCTCCAACCCCTGTCGCATCGCTACAATGTTGCGTATATGTGCTTGTATTACAAGTACTTCCACGGAATGTACTACCCTTGTACTCCTTCATGAATATCCCCGACCCACCTGAATAGCAGCAAAATCCCACCTCTTCACTGTCGAGGTCCCTAGATGCCACAAATTTTCTATTCTAAGAGCTTGTTTTTCCTCAAACACCTCGTCTTTGGGAATCCCCACTTGCTCTTTTGTTCCCTGACTATATCAACATGCAGAAATTCAAACGTGAACAAGCATTTTGCTGCCCACCTCCCCACCCATGTTCTCCCCGTATAAATATGACCCCTATCACAGTAGCCATTTACACTTCGACGGCAATATGCCTTGTTTAGGATGAACAAAAGTTCTTTTTAAAAATCGGGTGGAGGTTCTCTTGACTATGATATATTTTGAAATATCAAAGTTAGCATTTTATTATCAATATCGCGAGCGTCAAGTGAGTGTCCACTTTCTTTACTGTGGCATTTTAATTATGCTATATTTTATATCAAGTGTCCGTTTAATACAATATATTTGCTGTTTAATTTCTAAATCTTAAGAGCGTTTTTATGGATAATTTTGACGACGAGAAACAGGTACTTGAGAAACATAGCCTAAAAAAGTAAAAGTCAAACCCCAAAATATTAAAAGCAAACAGATGCGGTTCTCGGCTGTAAAGTCTTCACTTTTTGTATGAATTCTTAAAATTCCGTTCGCAATCAAAATGAATAAATGCAAAAGAGAAAGAAAGTCATCTCATTTAGAGAAAAAAATGTTATCCAGCGGATTTCAGTACTTACAGAGTCAGTCCCGAGTATCGACAGAAACCCCAGTAAGTCCTGGGAATGCCCGAAGTAGTTTACGATTTGAAATCTACGAAAAAAAAATGTAAAACAGTAGACGACACTACGCATTCGAAGGGTAACGTTAGGGTTTAAAAAGATTTAGCTTTATCCTCCCCCCCCCAAAAAAAATGGAAAACTCCTTTAAAAAATAAAAGAAAAGAAAAGATGGTGGCTTCCCTATAGTAAATTGCTTCGGCCTTTTACGGGACTAACTCAGGACTGACTCCATAAACACTGAAATACACCGGAGACACATTCCTTCTATGTAC
>OY744524.1:67862829-67880329 GCA_963556195.1 Sepiola atlantica | reverse complement strand
AATCGCTTTTGTGTCCCACCTTCTTACAAATGTAGCATTTTTTCTTTTTATAAGGACAATCTGATTCCCAATGCTTTTCTGCACATCTCTTACAGTTATATCTAGGAAGAGGCTTGTTATATTCTGTCCTATATTTATGGTTATTAGGATTGTAATATCCCGTTCCATTTCGATTGCTTTTCTTTGTAAAGTTCTTGGTTGGTGTGTATGGTTTTCTAACTTTTCTTACATATGCCACTCCGGATTCTTCTATATTTTTTTAATCCTTTTTTAGTGTAATGGCCCTTTCACAGTCCTCTGCTAGTTTCTGGATGGTTAAATCTTGCTCAGATTCCAGCTTAGACAACACTCGTCTGCGTATTTCTGCATTTTTCGTGGAAACTAACCCTTGTGCGAAGATTAGACATTTAAAATCTTCTACCGTTAGTTCCGCAAGCTTAAAATTATCGCAGTTTTTATTGACAACTGATGCGTATGTCAAATAATCTTGGTTGTCCATCTTTCTTAGATTCATGCACAGCCATCTTTTATGAAAAAGAGATATATTTGGATTAAATAATTCTTTTAGTAATTTCACAGCTTCCATGAACTCTAATTCCGCAGTTTTTTTAGGTAATATGTAATCTATGAATTTGCTGTGTTCTGATGTACCCAATTTCCTGAGTAAGAGGCTCACTTTCTGGCTATTTGGCCAATTTTTGCAGTCCAGTTGAAAGACATCCTCGTATCTTGTATAGTATGCTTCAAAAGTCTTTCCTTCCTCCGGCACATAATTAAATGTGTCCATACTATTAAAGATAGTTGTATGGGAGAAATTAACACTGCCGACATTTTATCGATTACTCTTTAGTAGTTCCAGTGTTTTAGCAAAACGTTCATTTTGTCTTTCCTCGCGGTCAGCTTGTGCCTGATTTTGTCTTTCCTCGCGGTCAGCTTGTGCCTGTAAAAATTGCATGAACATTTTTGATAAGTCTTCCATTTTTTTTTTTTTTCGTGACGTTTTACTGTATTATCCGTTATCCAGTGACAACTTTTAAAAAAAAATCCTTTCCTTGAGCTTTAATTTCTAGCTATAGTATTTCCTTTTAGTACCGCCGCCAAACAAATTATTAATTAAAAGATTCCTTTAGTTGTTGTTTTGCTAACGGGGAGCAGTAATTAGAATCCACTGGTGAACTTTTTTTTTCGTAGGTTACTTCCTTGCTTTTCGTAATACGAGTCTGACCTGTCGTTTTGCGACAGAACAAAATCCGCTTTTCGTTTGCAAGTTGGTCCTTTAGTAATACAAAACAGATTTGTCGTTTAGGGACAAAACAAAAATCCACTTTTACATTCGTTTGCAAGTCGGATTCCCAGAAAACGGCGTAAATTGTCGCTTTTGCCACGTTCGAGTTTTTTTTTTTCACTTAAGTTGAAACTTTTCTTTAGCGTAAAATCCGTTTGCTCGTCAACACTTTGCATTGTACTTTTTTTTTTAATAGTTCTTCGTCAAACTGTTATATTTGACGCTTCATATCTCGTCGTCAACTGTTGTGGTTGCAAGGTTGAACAATAATTAGTGAGGAATACAATGAAGACGCAAACAACAAGGAGAATGCAATAATAAGTGTATTAAAGAAAAGGTATAGTTACAGTATGTACAAATGAAGGTGTCGAGTCAGAGAGTCTTGGTGGGAGGACATGTACGCTCTTCGGCGTCACTTTCGGTGGCATTTAGGTAACACAATATTTATTTATATAAATTTACATCCGTAAAAGTATATAAAATGTGGCACAAGGCCAAAAAGGGGGAGGGGGAGGATAGGTCAACTCTAACTTAAAAACGGTCTCAACTTAGCTAGTTTCACTCGCGACCATCATTTACCAAAATACCACATTCATGCTATACATCCATCGCTATCACCATAAGAGTCCATACTATGAAAACCTACTTAAAACCCATATGAAAATATGCAACGGGGGAGGGACTAAAAGTATATATATACAAAAATAAAATGAGAATATTTACATGAAAAGAATAATTTGTTAGTAAAAAAGCCCCCCGCTATCACAATGTGGCAGAGGTGCCGGTTTGCCGGTCGAAATCGAAAACTCGAAAAATAAAGATTTGATGCGGGCCCCAACGCTTTATTTATACACACCTCCTTCGAAAATATCGAAGGGTGACCCGCATCCCGACAAATCGACAATCTGTCACCTAAATGGGGAGGGAAGGGGGATTTGATAAGGGGTAGAAAATAAAAAGGGGGTTGGGAAGAGGACAAAATAAAAGGGGGGGAGTAATGAAAACAATCACACCCTAGCTAAGTTGTTGAACTTAAAATTCAACAAAAAAATCTAACAATGAATAAATAAAAATATACAGCTTAATCCTAACTTAATTGAAATTTACGTTCGTTTTTCGAACCCAATATTCTGCCTAAGGCACGTCTAAGTACTACTCTAATCTAGCCCCAGCCGTTCTACACAGTCGCGCACCAGTCACCCACCTTTCACCAAAATCTGCCGAAGAGAGTCTCACCCTCTCGGCCCTAATGCGAGCTTTCAGATAATATTTGAAAATCGCAATAAGGTCGAGAGGAGTGTAGGTCTCAGCTCCGTAGACTGTCTTGCATCTCGTCTTCCAAATCGCAACTCTCATAACGGCTAGCAAGCTTAAAAAAGTTAAACGTTTTTGACTATACATTGTCGGAGCCCAGTTGCTACACACATTAATGGGTTCCAGTTCAAAAGACGACACATTAAGTATACGAACCATGAAGCCTGAAACAAGCCTAATCAGCGGCACGACAATGCGACAATAAACGAAGGCGTGACTTACTGTCTCGTCCTCGTCGCCGCATCTAACACAAGTCGGAGAATTACTCAAGCGCGCTGAATGAAGCCTCTTACCGACCCAGAGTGCATTTCGAATCGTCAGCCAGGTCAGCGATGCCTCGTCGTTATCAAGACACCTTAACCCAGGCGCCCAAGGCCAGATTGAGCGAAGCTCCCTCTTCGTCAAATCGAGCCCCTCAATCCTATCTTCACGAACGGCCCCCCTCACCATTACCCGATATAATGCCTTGCGGGACAACAGCAGAGTGTCAGAGAGGCCATCTGTCACTCTTAAAAGAAATTTCAATGCGCGTCTACATTCGCGATAGAAGGAGCACTCACCTCGGGGTAACCTATGTGCCTCCCCCTCGTCCAAGTGCACACTTCTCAAAGCCGGGAAGGCTTTCTTAGCGTCTTCCTTCCAGAAGACACCGTTTCCCTCACATTGTGTACTCATTCGGATTAGATAAAAGAGACGAAGTGTGTGACATCGAATATCGATGCTCGGCATACCCAAACCGCCCTCAGAATGATGAAGGTAACAAATCTCGCGACGGACCATATGGGCCCTTCCAATCCATAAAAAATTGAAAAGAGCCCTCTGCAACTCAAGCAGAGTATCCGACGGGAGTGGAAGTACTGAAAGACGATATAGGATAATCGGGTAAATGTGAGAAGCACATACGTCCGATCTCCCCTTTAATGAAAGATTTCTACGGGTCCACAGGCCAGCTGTAGCCCTTATCGATTTCAGGATTTCCGACCAATTTTTCTCCAGCTGAAGATCAGGACCAAACCAGACGCCGAGTAGCTTGCAAGGTCCATTTGTCCAGCCAAAGGGTCCCTGCAAGGAAACACCCTTCCAGGCACCGATGCGCAAGCCAACAGACTTAACGCAGTTGATTTTGGCCCCTGTCACCGTTTCATATGTTCTGATTTCTCTGCCGACGACACTAATCTCGGCATTGCTCGTTACAAGCACTGTTACATCGTCGGCATAGGCAGAATACTTCAACGTGGTGCAAGCACCCGGCAAAGTAATTCCACGTAGGACCGGATTCACCCTTAGCCTGTTAAGGAAGGGTTCCAAAACAAGCACATAAAGCATCGGTGAAAGAGGGCACCCTTGACGAAGAGATCTGGATAATCTGAAAGCCTCCGACCTCACCCCATTCACTTCTACCCTAACACCGGGGTTCGCATACAAGAGACAAATCCAAGAGCGGAACTGAGGACCAAAGCCGGCCGCCGACAAAACAGCCTCCAAATACCGATGATCCACCCTATCAAATGCTTTGCACTGATCTAAATTGATCAGCGCGGCTTCAGTGTCGACTTTATCAATGATCAAGCGTATCGAATGCAAGTTATCCTGAATGGTCGGACCCTTTACAGCACAAGTCTGTTCAGGGCTAATAAGACCAGGCAAAACAAGTTGCAGACGATTAGCTAAGATCTTGGCCAAAATCTTTAACTCCGCATTAAACATTGTTACGGACCGAAAGTTATCTAACCCATCCCCACCATTTTTGCTTTTGCGTATCAGCTTCACTAAACCCATGGTCAAGTACTGGGGAATATTCCCGTTCCTAAACCATGAATTAAACAAAACTGTCAGCAAGGGAACAAAAATGGGCGACATCCTCAAATACACTTCATAGGGCAAACCATCAATCCCAGGAGACTTGTTAAGGCCGACCCGCTTTAACGCTTCCTGAACTTCATCCTCTGTTATGCAACCTTCGCACCTAGCCGCTTCGGTCGCCTCAAGGCGAGAAAAGTCAGCCAAATAGGGGTCGAATTGTGCTAAAAACAGACCAGGTTCCCGAGTAAAAAGCTCCTGAAAATGAGAGCAAAAAGCCTCCAGAATACCTTCGTTTGTAGCCACGAGCCGCCCATCCGGTAATGAGACACGAGCGATATGACGATCAGCTGCATGGCGAAACTCCTCTGCACGCAGTTCAGCGGACATGTTTGTTGCTTCCGCAGACATTCTTTTTAACCTATTCCTAATTACTAAAGCCTGATGTTCTTTGAAAGCCAAAGAATTCAGCTTAGCCTTAATTATAGTAACACTAGAGCTATCCCCCACCTCAATCGCCCGATCTAATCTAGACTCTAGTGCCACTTTAACTGCCCTAGTTGATAGGTTGAGCCGTCTGCTAAAATCGGCAGTAAAGGACCTAATCACTTTCTTAAAATGGCCCCACTTCCTATTCCCAATTACAGACCCCGTCAATTCCCGCTGTAAGGTTAGTAGAAGCTGGTCATGGATCTAAGTCTTTCCCCTTTATGGTAATATCCAAAACACAGTCTCCCTTCACGTCGAACAACGAAGTGTTGAGTTTCCAGTAACCATCTAATCTAGGCTTAGGTCTATCTAAGTTCACACGGACCCGAACAAGTCTATGGTCCGAGTAAACTATATTATGAAGACTTGGACATTCAACTACCCCTACGTCGACTCCCCTAATTAAGAACCAATCGATATAACTCGAGAGTTGTCTCAAATCGGAACCGCGTCTAGATGTCCAAGTCCATACCCTATCACGGGGCTTTTCATTCCGGAACTTGTCGATAAGATCAAACTTATCGAGAAAGTCTCGAAATATTATAGCATCCCGATCAGTGTTAGTACCCCTAGGCCGATTACGATCTAAATCGGGATCCAGGACCGCGTTCCAGTCTCCCGCTAAAATGACCGTCCGAGTAGTATTCAAGAACTGCTCGATTCGCCGAAAAAAGGAACGAAGCTCAGAATGGCTATTGGGAGCATAAACCCCAACGAGTCGAAATGCTTTCCCCTTTATGGTAATATCCAAAACACAGTCTCCCTTCCGGATCCATGTAGCAAGGGTCACACGACGCATCTAAAGTCTTGCTTACCAGCCAAGAAACCCCCCTTGCAGAAGAATTAAAGTACGCTGAATAAACGTGAAAACGCTTAGCCAACGCACCTAAATGGTACCCTGAAATCAGGTAGGTCTCTTGCAAGCAACATACATCCACTCCGAGGCGCTGAAGGTCAGTAGCGACACGAAACTTGCGATCATTTGCCCTCAGGCCCCGCACATTTAGACTTGCTAGATAGAGAGCCATAAAGATGCCTTAGGGTTGAGTTTGAGAAACGAACATAAAAGAGGTCAGGATACCGACGGCTCTCCCAAATGACTGTTTACCCATTTGGTCGTTAATTAGACCATCATAGGAGATGCCGCCAATATCCTGAGGATACGTTAGTTTAGCTATCCTATACAGGGAAGGGTGAATTTTGATAGGTAGCCTTCCAAAACAATCGTTTCTCATCTCCATCAATTCGCTAGATTTGAAAATGGCAAGAGGGAGGGCAAAATTGAAGGCCGAGTTCGCCTCCTCCAACATCTCCCATAGAGCCTTTGCTTCAGATCTTTTTCTTATGACAGTTACCACTCTTGTTGCGTTGGGGAAGTTTTCGGGGTCTTCGATAGATAAGCCACCAACCTCATCGAATTTTAATAGTCCGATGAGGTTGGTGCTACGCATATTCTTAGCTGTGTCGATTTGGACCTGGGTACATTTACATATATCTCTTCCCGAGAGAAAAGTAGATTTTTTAAATCTCCTTTTCTCTAGGGAAGGACTCCTATGTCTTTTAGGAGTCGGAGGGGGCATGTCTTCCATGGGGGAAGGGGAGGGGGAGCTAGGCTCTATGGGAGACGCCGGAGAAGGTGCAGGGGAGGGATGCTTTGAGGGGGATGCAGGTGGGGAGCTTCTGGGGGTATTAGCAGGGGACACAAAAGGCGAAGGTCTGGGGGATTTTTTAGGGACTTTTTGGGGACTCAGGGGGATTAATTTGTACGGTTTATCGATTATAGGTCCAGTTATCGGAGGGGGCATTGATTTGGGGGTCTGAGGATTAGGGTTTATTTTAGGGGCAGAGTCAGGAGTGGGCTTAGGGTTATTATTTACTTTTTTCAGCAATTTTTTTGCTTTTACGTAAGAGTCTTTTCCGGGGTCATGCTTCAACATTTCCTTTTCCCTAATCTCCTCCAAGGTTAGACGTCCCGGGGTTTTCTTTCCTGGTATAATGACCCATCCTTCCTTGTCAGTTACTTTATCCTCGCCTTTCTTAGCTGTCGGTAGTGCCGGGAATTCCTCGTCGGAATCTTCGCTTTCGGAGATTATTTGATGTCCAATAACCGACGGTGCATCAATGAGAGCTCCTGCTCTCGATTTTTCACTTGAAGCAGAAGTTGTCTTAATTGTCGCTTCCTTTTTTTTGGGACAATCCACCGTTAAGTGTCCCACCTCTTCACAAAACCAACAAATAGGTCTGCGGCCTGTGAGTATTATTGGTAATTTGTCTTCCCCTATGAGTAGATAATAGGGTATTCCATCGTAAGACTTTTTGTCCACAAAGATTTCAAAATTCCACACGCCCGAGAACTCCTCATGATTGACGTCGGTGATTTCGCCAAATTTCAGTAAATATGCGCCTATGTGCTCCCCCTTAACATGGAAGGGCACATTAAAAAAAGATACGGAAGAACGCCTTCTTCCCATGTACTCTGTTCTTAGTACATATTCCGGCGTTATTATCTGAGTTAGCGAAAGTTTGTTGCAGGTGTCTTCGTTTGGGAATAGAGCCGACCAAGTATTAAAACCCTTGGATTTAATAAGTCTTTGAGGTTTCAAATCGACCGCGTTCAACAGTTTGAGAATCAACTCCGGGGTGGCTCTGATGGATTTTTTAATTCTTTTGTCCATAACAAAAAGCGTCACCGTTCTTTTTTGGATTTCCTCTAGTTTCGGCAAATCGACCAGCAATCCAGTCTCTGTGACCATGTGGGTACATTTTTTGGCCTACTCCACAAATTGTCGGACATCTATTTGAACTTTCGGTGGTTTAGACCACTCAGAACTTTCCGAGTTCGGCGATTCAGTAGCCATCTAGTTTGTAAGCACTAGAGGCTAGAAAAGAGAAAAAAAAAGTGGGGGAAAAAAAAACAAAAAAAAAGTGGGGAGAAAAAAAACAAAACTCCGTGATTCAAAAATAACGTAACAAAAAGTTCAACAATAACGAGAAAGTTCAATAACGGTAATATCAACAAGTAACAATATAACGGGAAATCCAACAATAAAAAATAACAGTAATGCACGTAACAAACCAATAATCCGGCGCAAAGTGAATGTGTAGACAGTAACAACTGAAAAGTGAAAATCACGAACGCATTTAGGTAACACACACTAAGGCCAACCTAGGCTTGCCATTTATAGTGTAACGTTATTCGTATATGCAAATGAGTGGTTGCCACCACAACATTATTATTGTTATAATTAATGTTATTTGAAATGCAAATTATCATATCATACGGTAGTCTTAAGGGTAATATATTATTATTATTATTATTATTATTATTATTATTATTTATGTATTTATTTATGCATATATTCGTGAAATTTTTAGCTGAATTATTCCGACACTTGATTATTGGGGAAATGGTAGTTTAGTCAGTACCATTGGAGAGCCATGAATATTATAACTGTCCTGTTTTTAAATCTCCGAAACAGTTACATGGTAAACAGCTGGTGATCCCCGTGTTAATATTAGACGCTTAAGGTCTCCTGTTTGGGTTTCACTCTTAGATACTAAACCCCCCTTTTTATTTTTTTTTTATTTACTTATTTTTTTATTTATTAATTTTCCAACGAATGTTAAGTCTGCAATATCTTGGATTTAGTTAGTTTCTCTGGGAATTTAAACTGCATTTTACTTTTATTTTTATATTTTAATTTTTTTAAATTTAAAAGTTCTTTTTTTTTTAAATGTCTCAAAGCTTCTTTAGACTATATATATATAAATAAATCCTTTCATTATTCACATAATATTATAAGGAGATATAGTATATTATGTATTGATTTTCAGTATTTACTTCAACAGTGCTCAATACGAGAGTAGAGCTAGGAAGTAAGTTATGAATATATATAACTTCAATTAAGCTATATATATATATATATATATATATATATATATATATATAACTTCTTTTGTAATACAGTAGGACAAATCCCAGCAGAGTGCTCGATTAATTGAGAATCAAAATTAAGAGCGTAATATTTATTTATGGCGCAGAAAAATTAGTACTACATTAGTACCGTCGGTTTCAAGGTCAGAAGGACTTAACCATCCGGCTCTCTTCAGCTTATGTTGTCATCTGTTTCAGAAATGTGAATTCACATGTCACTCTCGTTTGGATTCGTTATTTGCTTTAGAGTGTTATGTATAAAATAAGTGTTAGGGAGGTTACATAAGGTTTGAAAAAAGGTGGCGGTGAAATGTAACAGTTGAGATTTAAAATTGGAAAAAAATTTAAAAATATAACAAAGTCAGTTCATGAAAAAGAAAATAAACAATTAATCATTAAGCATTAGTTAGCATTATTAATTTGAAAAAAATAGAAACAAGATTTTTCAATCGTTCTGAAAGAACAAGAAATGCAAGTATAAAGGAACAGAAAATCTTTGTCATAATGAATCTCCGGATATGTTATGAAGTGTTAAAATATCATCCATTGGAATATTATATCATAATATAAATGATGTTGGATACCAGAAAAAAATAGGTAAAAACAGTCAACATTCAATATATATTGTAAGATCGATATATGTAAATACATTATGCCTACAAAATGTATTCATATACCATATACATAGTCAGACACTACTTTAAGTTAATTCAACTGTACACAATAGACACACATTGTTTTTTTATAATATACTACGTATGTATATGCGATATCAGTCGACAGGTTAACTAATTTGCATATTGGTTTTGAAAAAGGACAGTTTATTAACTAACTATTATTTGTTATTATTTTTTAGTTCAATGATTGTTTTGGTTTTAATATAACAAATAGTTCCGTTTCGCAATGTTGTTTTATTTCCTGGGCAAATATATAGCATCTGTGTTCAAATGTTCCTTTCTTTAGATGGCTGACTTGATTTTCAACAAGTATCGATCTATTTCTCAATTGCAACTAAAAAGATAAATTGATTTCTTCTTTCTTTTAGGTCATACGTAAAGGATAAATGAATTTACACTGAAATTACAAAAATGTTAATGTTTATTTCTATATACGAATAAATGAGAAATATTTTGTTTCGTGTTTACAAAAAAAATATAAATGAAATGTTTATCATTTCAAATTGTTTCAAGTATTTCAAGTGACGAACTTTGCGAAGCGATAGCGAGCCGGAAAAGCTAGCTAGTTGTGTATAAAATCTGGTTTTATAACACACAATGTTTTTTAAATCGTTAAATTTGAATTATCGCTCTTGTGTTTGACTATGCCCTTGTGGGGAGGAAAGTAAAATTTTACACGTTACCACTACTACGCCCATCGTAATTAAAGAGGCCAGAGCGCTAGAAAATGACGTCATGCTATAAAGTAACAAACGAGATCTGTCGAACAATCGGACTATCGCCATTTTGATCTCTCCCTTCACTTAAAAATTCATCAAAATTTAGGAAATGAACCAATTTTAATGAAATTTTCAGTATTTATTAATTAACGATCATGGAATATAATTATCTCATTACTATATTAGAAATCTTAGTGCAAATGTATTATTTCTTGTAATTTGCGAAGACAAGACAGCAAGCATTAAATTAATACTTAATAATAAAATGGTGTAGTCATTATTTTTCAATTTTTAAAACACAAAAGTTTTTCTTTGAAAAATAATTTGTCTGATTTAATATTCATTCTTTAAATAAGTTCATTCTTTCCGGTTTACATAGAAAAAAAAAACTAGTATAAGTTATACTGTATGTAAATATCTCTTGGTTCGTAAACACAATAAGACAACTCCATATTCTGAGGCAGTTTTATTCTTTATATACACATTTCATTATCATTAGTTTTAGCTGAATAATTTGATAAGATTTGCTCTCATTTCTAAAAAATACATCTTTCTTGATTTTTTCACTTAAAAGTAAATCAAACATGAAAAATAAATCAAACATGAATAATTTCGAATTCATTAATTAACACAAAATCAATAATTCAAAATAATTAATAGAACATTTATTGAAATAAATTAAAATGTGTTTTATTTTTCAAAACGAACAGTTCATGTACAATGTTGTAACAATTTGTAATAAATTAATACAGTCATTTTTTTTTGGGGGGGGAGGGAGGGTTATTTTCTAAACGGACAGTTTATTTACAATATATTTGTTGAATATCTTGCTTATTTCGTTGGGGTTTCGCACACATTTTGGACGAAACTTATTAATTAGTCTAAAATTGTATTTTCTATCCCGAAATAAGATTCTAATTTATTTTTAAAGACTTGAAATTCCAACTTTAATGCAATTTTTAAGCGTTGAACGCCATCTTGTAATGTCCTTATTTTTTTCGTGCTTGACATCTATAAAAAAGGAAACACGTTTGAAAAAAAGGAACGAATTAAAAATGATTTCCAAGTGAATTAATAATCCTTAGAAGGATAGCCGTGTTCTTAGCAGGGGAATAAAGTCACAATAGCAGGAACAAGTTAACAATGATTTCCAAGTGAATGAATAATTCTATGGAACAGAGTCTGCTTGTCTGATTACTTACTCTGATTACAGATGGACGCATGCGCGTTAAGTGTTCCGAGAACTTCCGGTCCTCATTGATAGTTGTTCTTACTTCCACTAGCAATAACATCACCAGAAAAAAATCGACTCAGTTAACAGGCCTTCTTCTTTTACGATAGCCGTGTCACTACCCCATTCACACCTGCACACCTTGAATAACTGTGT
This sequence comes from Sepiola atlantica, assembly GCA_963556195.1. Taxonomy (NCBI): domain Eukaryota; kingdom Metazoa; phylum Mollusca; class Cephalopoda; order Sepiida; family Sepiolidae; genus Sepiola; species Sepiola atlantica. Next base: position 67,868,724 of record OY744524.1, on the reverse strand, counting down.
TTATTTTTTTTTATAGCAAATATCCAAATTTAGACTGTGTTTAACAATTTAATGTTGTTATTTATATGCGATTTCGTTTATTTACTTACCCCGATCCATATTGTTGATAAGTGAATGACGTCATGCTTTATTTAAAAATAACCAAGTTTCTCTCCTTTGATTACCAACGCTCTGATCGCTGTTTTACCCCAGTCGAAATGAATAGCTCTCCTTATTTTAATAAGCTCTTAGGTCTGATGTGCACCCCAGATCATAAGTGGAAGACGTATATCCAGTCCGTTGCCCAGATCGCTGGGAAAATAGTTGGACAATTCTACCGCTCCAAAAAGTACCTGAAAATCTACGTATCTAAGAGTCAAATACGTTCAAAGATGGACTACTGTTGCTGCCAAAGTACAAAATGGAAATCTGCTGGAGAGTGACCTTTTCTCTATCCTACAACCCCTTTCTCATAGTATTCGCTATTCTCTATCGTTATTATCATGCACTGTGCTCGACTGAGCTCTAATCTTTGGCCCCTTCTTGCAAAACATGCACAACGGGAGCTCGTTTTCCTACAACATGAAGCAAAGACTTACCTTTCTCCCTCCATCTTCCTAGTTTCAGGTGGGATGTCTATGGACAGAGCTTCTTTGCTAGGAACACATTACTGCAGTACTTATTCACTGCTGATTACAACTTGCTCATCTTCAAATTAAATGCCAAAAAGCTTTTGTCAAAAAAATCCTCCTAATAATAAATTCATACCACTGATCAATGTTAGTGTCACCATAGTTTTCCTCATCTTTCTGCTGACAATCATTTCAGTCTCATTAACCCTCATCTTCGAGTGGCCTTGATAAGCGGTCACTCAATAATAAACAGAACACAAAAATGACTATGACTTTCACGCAGGAGAGGATATCACCTGTGATCATCAGTCTGTTATGGCGTCCAGTGTAATAAAGACAAGACAAGATGGCGGCACGAAGTCGCTCTTCAGAAAGAAGTCCGGAAAGCTATTTCGAAAAATCTCAGAGGTTGGGGTAAATTATAGAAGGGGAGTAAAGAAACAAAAAAGGATTTAAAATTTATCTTTAAAAATGTTTGATAACCGCTGAGAAACAAAAAAGGTAAAAGAAAAAAATTGAACAAGGAGACAACAGAGCAAAGTGGGAAAATGTATTTTTTAAATTACATTCTGTGGTGCCATTGACGGGGGACATTTCGATTAAAAAAATAACTTATTGTGCACCTTGTCACTATTTACGTGCCTCCCCACGAGGGCAAATTTAGAAACAAGGTATGTTTTTAATGTGAGGGAATACAATTCCACAAATCAGGTATTCTGGATTGGGGCAAAAATTTAAATTACCTCAGTTTAGAAGGATTTCTCCTTCACTGACCGAGGACAGAATAGATGAAGTGTAGTATCAGAACAGATACTGCACTTTGCTCCTAGCCAAACTAAGTAAAAATAGCGTTAGTAGATTGCGAGTGTTCACAGTGTCTTAGAACGTTCCTAGTGAAGAGACGTCGTTTTTTGTCTGTAATAAGAAATTGAGTCGCCATGTTTGTTACGGTTGGCAACACGTGAGTTTGCGCGTGAAAGTCTCTATAAATGAGGTAGGCATTGTAAATGTGTGTATATTAGTTTACCTCTATTTTGTTAGTGATTGTATGTGCATATATGAAATTGTGTGTACGTGACTTCCATAAGCTGTGTGTATATGCAGTCGCTGTGTTTAATAGCTGTTGTTGCATCAGTGGTGTCTAGGCATGAAAGCAAACTGCACTTCATCTATGTTTATCTGACTTCTTATTTGCTACTCAATTATCTTTTGGCCTTTTGGCTAAGATCAAAGTGTAGTATCTGTTCCGATGGATACTGCACCCCATAGACTGGTATTGTCTTGGCCTTCGGGGCTTGATTTACGCTGGTCTATGGGTTTGTCCTGTGCAGTTCTAGGAGGTCCACCCTCCCAGGCTTCGCCTCCCTTCTTTGGGGAGGAGTAAGTTTATTGCTTACTGTCTGAGGCGCCCCTACCGGGGAATGCCGACGGGGCTGCCCAGGCAATTTTTAAACCCCACTTTCCCGACCCTACCTTGGGTCACATCTTACTTGTGGGAGTAAGATAAAAACTGGCCTTGTGCCTAACTCCTGGAGAGGAGTAAATCAATTATTCTTTCAGATACTTTCAGGACCTTACCTATCAACTCTGTAATTATCTCGATCTAGAGCTCATCCTTTAACATTTTAATAGTTCGTAATTGTATGAAGATCCTGAAGGCTTACCCACGTATGTTGGATCTGGAAGAGGAAGAAAATTGTATGCTTCAGTTTTACTATTGCGCGCGAAATTTCGGCAGTGAATATTCTCACACTTGTTGTTACTCGAAAAAAAATTCTGATTGGAGATTTTTTAGAGTCGATACGTAAAAACAACATTTGCTGCTGCTGACTCACATAACCCCACTAGTTTTTAGGCTTGATTTGTTTGATTTCACTGACAGCTGCGCGCTGTTTTCATACCAACCTTAGCCTTAGTTCGCCGCTTCGGTAATCATTCTGATTTGACAGAACAAGACTTAGTTCTGTCGGGATAAAGTACGGTCCGGCTCAGTCTTACATGATGCACCCTCCCATTATTAACGCAATGTTAGATACTGAGGGAGTGCCCGGAGGTGGGGAGTAACAGCGGAAGTAGGAAATGATGTCACGTCCGTTCGTTTTTTTTGTCTCTTGTTCTTGACCAACAACGAAGGCAGACGTAAAAAACGGGCGGTCCGCTGCCAGTAGGCGGGGGGAGGGGTAATGGAGGTGGGGCACAGTAGCCCAAAATGTCCTGACGATATCTCTCTCTCTCCCTCGTGCAGTAATTTCCGTCTCTTTGTTTTACGTTAAATAAAAACAAAACTATGTGTTTGTCGATCACGGCCGAAGAACAGGAGCCAGCAGCGAGAAACCTGGGTACGTACTGTGAATGTAAGAAGTAATACTACAGCAGGAAGCGCCCCCTACCGACGAATGCCGACGGGTCCGTTAATGTTTATTTTTGTACCAGCTAGATTTCCTTCTCGGGGAAGCTGGCTTACCCCACCATCCGGCCTTGTGTCACATCTTGCTTTATTAGGAAGTAAGTAAATCTACAGCTGTTTATCCTGCATCACTTTATCTGGTCTTCTCTCGTTTGATGTGGACGATGGTGAAGATGCTCTATTTGAAGACATCGTTAACGCGAAGAAAAGAATGCTTGCCAGGTTGAAGTTGCCGCAAAACAGTTTATTGTGTATTTGTTAATCAGGATATCGGCTATGATGTTTTAGAGGAATTAGATATAAATATATATTTAAAACTATGAAACCATCACTATGTTGTGTATTACAGTTGTGTCAAAAGGATGACGACAAACACTTATATATATATATACAAATGTAATAGAATATTTTATCGATTGCGTTGAATAAGTAGAGAGGTTATAGAGAAAACACGGGAATTTACAGAAATTGATCTCTCGAACTCGCTAGCCAGCATACTCAGTTCGGTCTCAATTTGAGCCAGTTAATATAACATTAGTGGACAATCACGCATCAATAACTGCAACGCCCACTCCGGAGTTTCGTCTATGCAATCAGTATAATCACGCCCTCCTAGTAGCTTGCATCTATTTGATTGTATATTTAGCGATGGGTGTATTCCCGTCTGCAAATAACTTTTGCAGATGACTTCTGCAGATGACTTTTGCAGGTGTTCTTGCATCACATCACTGGATGTTTATTTTCCGGTCAGGTGTGTGTCTGTATCAATTAGCCGGATTTTTCATTTCTCCCGGCCAGCTGTTATGTCCGGTACCTCAGACCTAATATATAAATACTATAGCAACCATTAACTAGAAAATGAAAAACACGATAACATGGTGGTCACTGTATTGGCTAAGTAAAACCTAAAGTGGTTGACCATAGTTGAGGACGACTCGAAGGCTCCTTTTTCATTAGCTACTACACCAATATGTAGGGGAGGGCGTCACTCCTTTCCAAAGGTTAATCTGCTTACCTTTAGTTCTTACTTTATAATGTAAGGGGCATCAAGTAACATTTGTAAGTCTTTGGTATGACTCGACTGGGGATTGAACCCTGGTCTTCCAGTCCATTAGCGAACACTCTTGCCAGGTAGGATTAAATTATCAAGAGACGAAATAAAGAATGAATGAATGAAAGAAAGAATAAAATAAAGAATGAAATAATTAAAGAAAGAATGAAATAATTAAAGAAAGAATGAAATAATTAAAGAAAGAATGAAATAATTAAAGAAAGAATGAAAGAAATAATGAAATAAAGAATGAAATAAAGAATGAAAGAATGAAAGAAAGAATGTACGAAAGAATGAATGAAAGAATGAAAGAAAGAATGAAAGAATGAAAGAAAGAATGAAAGAATGAAAGAAATAATGAAAGAAAGAATGTACGAAAGAATGAAAGAAATAATGAAAGAATGAAAGAAATAATGAAAGAATGAAAGAATGAAAGAAATAATGAAAGAATGAAAGAATGAAAGAAAGAAATAATGAAAGAAAGAAATAATGAAAGAAAGAAATAATGAAAGAAAGAAATAATGAAAGAAAGAATGAAAGAATGAAAGAAATAATGAAAGAAGGACAGAAATAATGAATGAAAAAATGAAAGAATGAAAGAATGAAAAAATGAAAGAATGAAAGAATGAAAGAAAGAATGTACGAAAGAATGTACGAAATAAAGAAAGAATGAAAGAACGAATGAATAAAAGAATGAAATAAAGAAAGAACGAAAGAGAAGGAAAGAGAAAAACGAGAACAAAAAAGCCAAAAACATTTGGTTGCTTTGTGATCCTCGTTTTGATGCTCAGTCTCCTCAGCCGTCAAATTGGGGAGCCTTGTGTAATGCTATAAAATTGGGGAGCCTTGTGTAATGCTATAAAATTGGGGAGCCTTGTGTAATGCAAGACAATCACAATGACTGACAAGCAGAAAAGTACATTTAAGAAATAAATACTTGTTTGTTCCCATTTAATTGACTCCCCACAAGGGCAGGTTTAGACACAAGGTCAGTTTTTAACGTGGAAAAAATCCAGCTCGCCCAAAACGGGCACTCTGGATTGGAACAGAAATAAAAATTGCCTCAGTCTAGAAGGACTTCTCCTTCACTGACCGAGGATAGAAATGATTCAGTGCAGCATCAGAACATATACGGCACTTTGCGCCTAACCAACAGGCCAAGAAACGATAGATAAATACTTGTCGAATTATAAATTAATAATAATAATAATAATAATAATAATAATAATAATAATAATAATAATAATAATAATGACCCTATATCCTTTTTTTTATCCCGTCCCCTATCAATGTATTTCTTTCTTTTCGCCCCATTATCGTTATTTGTTGTTTCCCCTTTTTTCTTCCGTTTTCCTTCCTTTTTTCGGTCTTTTTCGTTTTCTTTTTCTCTCCCATTCTTCCCATTTGTTTCGTTTGATTTTACTAATGAGTCACCGCTTATCAAGGTCCAAAGGCCACTCGAGGATAAGGGTTAATGAGTTTTTCAGGTGGACGGTAAGACAACACCGTGATGATTGGCAACGATGATTAAAACTGGGCAGAATTTCATTTTCCCCAGTGCACCACGTGCTATAGGTCTGAAGAGGCAGAATCAGAAAGATCTTGATCATTAATGCTCTTCGAAAGGGTTGCCATAGATGGCTGTGTCGTCTACATAACTGTCGACGAATGATCTGAGAATGTGATTTAGAAGATCACTGATAGAAGATCAGGAGGAGGGCTGAGCCCAGAATGGATCCCTGAGGCACGCCGGCGTTGATACTATGGGTATCAGACTTCTGCACCATCAACGACTACTTTTCTCCTTTTGTTATCTTTTTTCACCT
>OY744524.1:67705329-67857829 GCA_963556195.1 Sepiola atlantica | reverse complement strand
AAAAAGAAAATAAATAAACATAAAAAAAAGAAAAAAGAAAAAGAAATAAAGAATATGTCACCTACTTGTCAAATCATATTTCAATGTCGCTAAAAGTCTTCTCATATTGTCCAATCGGATCATCTTTTCCTTCTCCCATGTGTGTGCCTTCAAAATAAAATTGTTTCCAAATCTTCACTTTTTCTGAAGACGTTCGTTAATACGAACGAAACAGGTCAATTCTCTTGTTTTTGTTTTTCTCCTGCATTTTAACCTGTCTTCCGTTTGTCTTTTTCACCCCCCCACCCCCCCCCCCCACACACATATATATATATATATATATATATATATATATATATATATAAAAGAGAGAGAGAGAGAGAGAGAGAGAGAGAGAGAGAACGATTGTCGGGGTATGTTGAAAATAAATCAATTAAATGCTCGACTGTAAGCATGTAAGAATTAAAATACAAATTTAAACTATACAATGCAGATTCCAGAGATGCACTATTGGTTTTATTTACATGGGTAGGCATTTACTGCTTAAAAAAGGCATTTACAACACATATCAAATCATCAGTGTCTTACGGAATTGAGACAGAATGACAAATCTGTCTTCATTCCGTGAGACGTTGAAATGGAGTTTCAGGGCTTTTATCTAAACAATAAAGGCAATGAAACCATGGTGCATCTCTGGAACCCGTAATGTATAGTTTTTAAATTAATAATAAGCTTTGAGTCATTTTAAAGAAAGAAAGAAAATGCAATTCAAATTCCCAGGAATACCAACTACATCAAAAGTATCGCAGACCTAAAACTTGCATAAGTCGACTTACCGCTGGAAAATTTACAAATACAAAAGGGGATTCAAGTACTTCAAGTACATAATAGTGAAATCAAAACAGGGTATCTTAACTTGAATTGTGAAATATTAAACGGGGATTATCAGCTGTTTATCATGTAACTGTTTCGGAGATTTAAAAACAGGACAGCTATAAAATGTATGGTTCTCCAGTGGTACTGATCGAATGACAACTTCCCCCAAAACCAAATCAAGCAACAATTCAGTTTTTATTGTACTAATATATATATATATATATATATATATATATATTCTATGGTAGAAAATATAGGTTTCCAAATGACAAAAATTAAAGCTTATTTTTATATTTATTAGTTTTTTTTTTACTGAATCTTGTATTGACTTTTAAGTTTCTACCCAATTAGCCGTTTTCGATGTGCTAACGTTTTTTTTCTGAACATTCGAATCTGACTGTTTAAAGTGTGTCAATTCTTGTTTCGCCATTGTTTTTTTTATATATATATGTTTTAAGAGACATATGCTACTTGATGGCGAACTACGGTGTTGAATTTAGAAAGAGACAAGTGGTATTATCAGAAAACTTCTACCTATTAAATTTTAGGCGGATGTTTATTTTTTAAATTATTTACAAATAAGAAAATCAAAACTGTTTTTCCTAATTGGAAATGTTGTATTTTTTATTACAAATAATGTACTGGAACTTTATTTTATAATTGGAATATTTTTTTGTAACAAATCATCAAATTACACCTTTTTTCATAATTGGAATGTTTTTAGTAAAAATACTCCAATGAAATGGAAATTTAGCATTTTTTTATTACACATAATCAGTATTTCTTGTTTATAAGCAATGCTTTGTTTTATTTGTAAATACATTTTAAAAATATTATATTGAAAATGTTTTTAAAATACTTTAAAATATTTTTTTGCAATGATCTAATAGTTTTCTTTTATAAGTAGAAATGTTACAAAATTCAAATATATTAAACATCATAGTAATAACGTGTCCAATGGAGAATATTCTCGAAAAAATGTTTTTTATTTGACGGCGCCAGGAAAATAAAAATGAGAAATTAAAGTGTAATTAAACATTTCGCCAAACTCTAAGCGGACGAAAATCACGAGCGACTGTTTTCTGATAAACACCGCTTGGTGTCTTTTCAAATTCACAAACGGAAGCCGCCATTAAGTAAGCCCATTTCTCTTTAACCACACAGACACACACACATATGTTTTACGTATTTGGTGTTACTTATAGCGATATTAACAGCGTTTTCGTATTTTTCCACTTCCTAAGCGGCAAACAGTATGCAGAATATTGCATTCAGTCGCCCTTAATAGGACGTGTTATTATTTTAGTTTTATTCATAATTTTTTTATGTACATAAAAGTAATCCATTGATATTTACATATATAAAAGATTGAGTAATTTGTCGCACTGACATTTGTATTAACCCCCACTTATTTCAAAAGTAAACACAACTTCCTAATACACTCCGCTGTGGGTAGTTCTAATGGTGCGTACAGTTCCCATTACCTCTTTGTTTTTGTATTTTCTTTTAGTTAACTTTTAGATTTAAAAGAACCCCAATTATATTTGTATCCGGAGCATTTTTCAAGATTGATGTTGTACCTTTGATATATTCTATTTGAATTTCACAGAAGCTTAATTTACAAGGTATTGATTCAAGGTAGTTTTCAGGTTTTGTTTGACCAATCCAGTTGTCCCTACCACGACTGGTATGATATTAATTTTTTCAACTGGAACTATGTGAAGAGGCAGACGTACAAAACGCAAGAATACGGGTTCTCTCATTAAAAAAAAATTATTTATTCTTGCTGGGGATGGAGCATCCTACGGCATGCCAGACATTCACTCGTTGTTTTATTTCATTTTAAACTCCAACCGAGAAATCTTTTAAGGATTCTAAGTGTCGCTTAAAGTGCAATTGCTTGGATCTCTCTTGTACTTGATTCACCGGGTATATTTGCCAGGTAGTTTTCAAAGTTCTTTTTATGAATCCAGTGTCACGTATGATTACAGGAATGATTGAAATCTTTCTAAAGTTCCAGTTTATTTTCATGTAGTAATGTGAATTCGCACGTGTATTGTCTAGCTGGAATGTACTGAAAATGTAGATGTGCATGTAGAGTTTTTTTCAGATGAGGATTCCGTGAAAATCGACGATATTATTTATCTGGAATGAATAACAGACATTTGAAAAGAATTTTGATAATGAAAAAAAAAAAGGTTTTTCCTAAAATAGCACCGCCAGTCATGCTTAAGACACGCGACCGCCCTTAACCTACGTTTGTGAAGCCCGTCTAGACATCCGTCAGGTTAGCATTGGGTTTAGGTTAGGATTTTTGTCCAGGTTTCCATGTTCTAGCCGTACAAAATGAAGTATAAACACCACTGTAGAACACATCTGCGTGTGATTATGTGGAGGCAGACATATGAGAAAACCGATCTTTTTATACGAATAATCAATGGGATAAATGGATTCCATCTTCTTGAGTAAGTAATAACAATTTTTTTTACTAAAAACCCAAATTTTATTTATTTTGACGGGTGGTGGGGGTATTTGTTTGGCGAGTCTAATATACAACAGATAAATCTCTCGGAGCCATTTAAGGATAAGAGTTAAAAATATTGTTGTTTGGACGATGATCGCCGTCACGTAAGGATTGGAAACAGTGGATGGAATGGGCAGAAAATTACTTAAAAAGACTTGATATTTCAAGAGGACGGCTCAACAAGTATTCGTTTACATTTGACTTGAAGACGACTATACTATAGTTGATTGGGAAGCAGACTTGTAGTATCTTGTTCCACAGATGCGATGTTCTGGTAAAGAATCTTTGTTCATGGAAGTTTCGTTTAATTTTGGTACAGAGAGAGAGAGAGAGAGAGAGAGAGAGAGAGAGAGAGAGAGAGAGAGAGAGAGAGAGAGAAAGAACAGTTCTTTGCTGTGGTTGTAACATAACGATACAGTAGAGAGAGACTATCAACATTCTCTTCTATGTAAAAGATGCTGTAGAGACGAGAAGAGATCATCCCAATTGGATTGTACTCTGAACAAATATATAGAGATAGAGAGACATGTATAAGACCGATAAACAAGTATTTTGAAACAAAATGGGGTACTTTTTAGGATGAGATACCCAAGAACATTTCAGTATTTACGTTATCAATTCCGAGTTCAACCAGACACTTCCGAGACTGGCGAATGTTAACAGACTTAAGTGAACAAACCGAATGTATTATTAGGCTTCTTTTGTCAATAAGTTATTCAACGAAATACACTTTTGATCGTATCTTGTATTTAAGTGTATTCTGTAATGTTGGCTCGGTACTTTTACACAATATAAACCGGACTGTTTTGATTCCCCCAAAGCCTAAACTAACCCTAAACTAACCCTAAACTAACCCTAACCCTAAACTACTCATTATTTACCCCTTTTAGTAAAGGTAAATGAAAAGGTATCCAAAAATTGCATAAAAGTCGGAAGTTGATCTTTCTAATTGATTGAAAAATAGTCGTCTGTCAAGTAACAGCACCTTTTTTATTTGTATATTTTGGTAAAAGTCGGAACTTGATTCGTCTTTCTCCGTGCGTAGACGGAACCGCTTACGCCGCGACTACGTCACGACTTCAAATCTTTAGATACCTATTCCTAACAAGTACCCAAAATAGCATTGCTATATGACATCAACCGAAATGTTGAGAATAACATCCAATATGAGAACAGTAGTCGGAACAATACTAATAAAACAGCATTATCAATGCTCATCTAAAGAATTCCGAAACATTGCCTTTGACTTTTCGAGCTGAAGACCAATTTCCAAATCGCTGGAACTTCTGCCATGATTAATGGTTGCTGTCAATGTCGTTCTTAACACACGCCTGTGTTTATCTTTTTTATTTTTGCTGAGTTGAATCCTGATTGATCGTAGGATGCTGCACCCTGACTGCTGGCTCCATCTGCGTAACTTTGCTGTCTCAATGATTGCAGACACAGGGCCTCTGTCGCTGTCATTTTCCTTTGGGGATTTCCTTCTTTTTTTTTTGACTGGGTGACCCCGTCTCTGTTGGTGACAGGCAAAGTCACTATTAACTTGTCTGGCCAAGCCATCACTGTTTGTAAGTGTTCCTCTCCGGAAAGAGACGTGGTCCCAACCGGTAGTACTTTCCTGTCAAATCACTCGGAGAATCATGGCGTGTCAGCAGCGACATAGTTTTATCAAATCCCAATTAGCATTTGCAGGCTTAGATAAGAGGTTAGAGCGAAGGACTGAGTATCCTGGGGTTCAATGCTTAGTACAAGGTCGGAGCGTCTCTATTTTGGCGCCCTTATATAACAGTTGTTGGGAACTTTTTTGAGAGAGTCACGGATCTCTTAATTAAGGGTTTCGTTAAAAAATAAATAATCTTTCACTAAAAAATCCCTCCCCCAAATGTCACCGATGAGAGGAATCCATTAATAACATTCACATTTTTCCAACTACATTTAGTACAATAAATCTCTAGTCTATACCTGATTTTTTCACCCAGTTCTAATCATGAATGCCCAACAGTTTTATCGCCGTTCAATTATATGCGGTGACACGTTGGTGATCGTCTCATCAGTAGAAGGTGTGATTCTGAATAGGCTTCATATTCACCGGACCTTTACTCCCAGAGTTTTATCTGTGGGATTATCTCCAAGATAAAATTTACTTGCTTCCCCACAAGGAGAAAGTTAGACAAAAAGTCGGTTTTTAATGTAGGGATATTACAACTTCCCTAAAAGAGGCAATCTGGATTATGACAAAAATAAAAATTACCTCATTCTAGAATGATCTCTCTTTCACTGACAGAGGACAAAAAAGCTGAAGTTTAGTATCATCAGAACAGATACTACACTTTGCTTCTAACGTATATTAAAACATTCTTCAGACTATTCCTGAATTGAAGAGGACCATCGCAGATAAAATCAGGATAGTGCCAAAAGAGGAGTGTGTCAGAGTTATTGACTATTTTGAACGTCGTATCCACATGTGCTTATCATGGAACTCAGATAAAACAAGACTGTTGGAGATTTATAACTGAAACTTAACTTAAACTTAGTGGACAAGTAAGGTATGAATAGAAGTGTATACACTTCTATTCATACCTTACTATATATGTTGTTGGATTTCAGAAAGGATAATGGATTTTATTAAAGATTCCATGGATGGCATTTTTTCAGGTCAGTATCATGGAGGTTTTATGTAAATGTTATACATCAAATATTATTTAAAAAAGAGCCTGTTGTTAAATAACACAACTCATTGTATACATGTACCGGTGTAGTTAAATAGTTAAATGCATTATTTTACAAAATATATCCGTTGAATTATGAGTGTTAATCACAAGAATACAGATACGAACTCTTCATTATAGTAATCCACTTATAATATAACGAAGAGCTTCTCTAAGTCTGAAACATAAGAAATACATTAAGGCACATTTTAACAACTAAATAAACAATAAATAATTTCGACGCCGAGGTCATAATTTGAACTCGCAACCTTAACGTCACAAGATAATTCGGACGAATTCATGCGACACTCTACCGACTGAGCAAACGTCATAAACTTATAGAAATATTTTGATTTAACTACTTATGCTAAAGAAATGATGTTTTCACTTTTTTCTTAACAATGAATGATCTTAAAACGAGGCTATGGATCAAAACTGGTTCTTCGATATAGTGTGGAGCCTGCGTTCGCGCTCGATTTTTTTAAAAAGGGGGGGGATTCCTTTTTAAACAAAAAAATTTTTTTTTTTACTAAAAATATTTTTAGTCCGAAACAAAGAAAATCAGTGTCTCACCACCCAAGAACGCGGCACACTAGCAAAAATAGACGACCGTTAGGGAGTCTGGTTATTTATCTACTTCCCACAGCGGTAAGATGTGACACAAGGTCGGAAAGTGGGATTTGTTAAGTAGTCTATTTTCGCTAGTCCACTTATAATATAACGATCACTTTCTATGTGGATGGATGTCTGTCTGTCTGTCCGCCAGTCACAAATTTTTGAAACGGATATCTTAACTTCTTTTAGAAATGGAAAATATTGTATTAGTACTAAATAATAAATTCCCAACAAATAAATCGACAAGAAATCGAAACCGACACTTTGAGATCTTCAGTCTGACTTACTACCAAATGAGCTATTTGCACTTTCTTATGAATAATTTTTAAAACATTCCCTAAAATAATTATAGCTCTGGTGTGACGTCATATATTCATGATTTACTTCATGTTTCAAAACATGAATTCAAACATAAGCGATAATAACAATAAATAAAAGAGTAGACATTATTAATAGCGTTGGAAATTATTTTAATCGACCAAAACAATTTATTTAGCTTTAACTATGTAGTGTATGTATTTATTTTTCACAATTTTATAATTATAGACACGTAAATAGGAACACCCTCTCGCATATTTTTGCTAGTCTAGCATATGATGGGTAGTTGTCTCTGTGTATGTGTGTGTATCCAGCTAAACATCAGAAACTGCACAAGACACATCCAAAGCGCTGATATATTTTTTTCAAAATTGCCTCCAACAGAGTATAGACACATTCTAATATTCATTCTTTTTGGGGTCACCAGGAACAAAATGAGTATGGGGGGGGGACCATAATTAGAGAGATTTTTCCCATCGACTCTTCGTTTAAAACTCGAACTTAAATACACTTTCTTGGTTTTCGGATAAAGATTAAAGTGTAGTATTCGTTCTGTTCTCTGTCGGAATGGGGAATCTTTCTTGACTGGGTGGAGCAGAGATAGAGAAAGAGGAGGGATTGGGAAGTGGGGTGTGAGAGAGAGGAGGGGAAAGTTGGGTGGAACAGAGTAGGAAAAGAGAGAAAGAGAGGAGAGGAAAAGGATATATATATATATATATATATATATATATATATATATATATATATATAGAGAGAGAGAGAGAGAGAGAGACAGACATTTAAAAGAAAAATGTTACACGCTGTTATCCATGCCCTCCGGGCAACGCCGGGTAACCATGCTAGATATTTCTAAAAGATACAAACTGCAATGGACTCACATGCATAGTTTACTTTTTTAATAAATTCAGACAACAGTAAAACATCTTTATTGCAGGTGTAAAACAAAATAAATTAAGACGAAAAAAATGGTTGTAAAAAAATAATCATTAAAGCAATTTTTCTTCAAAGATATTTATACAACTTAACCGATTTATGTATGCCTCCTAATTAATTTGCTATATTTTTTATTGCGATACGTGATTATTTTTCCTCACAACTGTATTTAGTTGAGTTCCTTAACATATCCATCACCAGAACGAATAACAGAAGAAACTAAAACCAAGTACAATTTAACACTTATTTACAGTTGACGACATATAACAAACCGTAAACGTCTTCTCATGAAAATTAATTCGCATGGTATTTCTGGACGAATACTTAATATAAGTAGATCCTTCCTATCCAAGAGAAAGATTCAGGTTGTCCGTGATAGCCGTTCATCCAAGTAACATGACAAAAATACTGGTGTACCTAAGGGATCAATCCTTGGACCTTTAGTGTTCCTGATTTTCATACACGACCTTCCTGATGAAATTTAGTCTAAGATGGGTATATTTGCTGATGACACTACGCTCTACTCTCGTCATGTAGGAAAAATAGACGCGCGCATATCCAAGGCAATGGTTGAATCCTGAGAAAATGACTTCCAGTCTGTTGTTGAATGGGGACACAAATTGATTGTAACATTTAATGCCACTCTGCAACCACCGATTACCATGGGTAATAACACCCTACCCAAGAGTCCAACGTTCAAACTTATCGGCCTGCCATCCCCAGGTAACATGAGTTGGCACACATACATAGAAGGTACTGCCATGGCTGCTGCAAGAAAATTGGGCTCCCTCTACCGTGCTAGAAAACTTCTCACACTGACCAGTATCCTATATCTTTACAAGGCCACCATCTGCCCATGCATAGAGTATTGCTGTCACATCTGGGCTGGTGCATCAACCACTAGTATCTCCCTCTTAGACAGGGTTCAAAAAGAGTCGCTAGTCTAATAGATCTCTCACTATCCACCAAGCACCAGCCCCTATAACATCGCCGAAATGTTGGATCTAGGTGCTTGTTTTGCAAGTACTTCAATGGAATGAACTTGCTGCTCTGGTTCCCCCTCGACGTAAATACACCCGACCAATTCGACAATCAGTTAAATCCCATCCATTCACTGTGGAGGTCCCGAGATGCCGGAGAGTTCTACTTAAACATGTCCCCCCCCATACTGGTAACCCTTGGAACTCCCTCCTTGCTCCCTGTCTCCATGACTCTACCGACATGCAGAAATTTAAATGTAATGTAAACAAACATCTCACAGAAAAAACCTATCTTAGGATTCCTTCTTTAATTTCTGACACCTAATCCACAGTAGCCTCTTACGTCTCAGTGGCAGTATCCCTCGTCTTGAGTGAACGCAAGTTAAAAAAAAACAAAACAAAAGAAAAGTTAGTTTTCTACTCATAGGTAGTGTCAGTTCTCTACTTTACAAGGTAGTTTGAAGAAAATCCGTACAACCCAGGTACTCTTAATGCTGTGTAACGTTTGGAGGACACGTGCAGCTTAGTGAATTTCCATTACTCTCTTTCGGGCAAAACAAAAGGGGAGCAATCCAGTGATACAAGCAGCGGTGCACCTCGAGGATCGTTTCGCTACGATATTTAGTTAACACATCTAATATATTAAACAATAATTAAGCAATCCGAACAAACTAATGTCTATTTTTAATTATTTAGCGACAGAGTTATGCCCCTTTTAATAAACAGACAAAATGGCGAAACAATATCTGAAACCGATTAACAAAAACAATAATGAAACAAGATACGTGTAAACAAAGTTTATAAAGTTAAATTTCTCAAATATCTTTATCGTTACTCTGCAAGCATATTTATGCTTTCTTATTCAAAATGATATGGCTATAACCACATTGACACACCGGGTCCCGTAAGATACCCGAAGTTAAGCAACGTTGAGCCTGGCCTGTACTACATGGGTGTGTTGTATAATGAAAACGCAAGTCTCTCATTCTAGAATGGACAAGAAAAACGGTTAGTAACATAAAAATAAACATTGCATAAATATTTCTTTTTCATTAATGCCCTTACTTTGATAATCTGCAGTAAAGTAGACATAAAAGGAATTCGGATTTACTTAAAACGAATTAATTTTACTTAAAACTTCATGTCTAATATTTTTGCCAATAAAACAATGGGTGCTTCTATAATAAAAAGCCGAAAAAAAGTTTTTCTTATCTTTTAGTGTTGGAGAGGTAAATAAGGGGCAGGTAACTCTTCAAATAATTTTAAACACGATTTTCCAGTAATCAAAACTGATGGCTTTAATTGGCGTTGCACATGTGGCTACTGTGCAAGGAGAACGTCGATTAGACATAAAAGGGTTAGGGTTAGGGTTTAGGGTTAGAAAAATATTGTTCGAGAGCTAGAGCTGTTGTGAAGAGTTACTTGCCCCTTATTTACCTCTCCAACACTAAAAGACAAGAAAAACTTTTTTCGGCTTTTTATTATGGAAGCACCAAACAATGTTTAAACGCATTAACTGTAATTATTTACTCTCTCATGTAAATACCAAGTAGTGAATTCATTTTCACGTAATTTAACTTGTTCATACAAAGTCGAGAATACGTCCTTGACAATCAGTCTGGCAGTGTCTGTGCCATTTTGAAGCTGGTAGCCTTTTTTCTTTCGGGTTTCGTACAGTCCTAGAGGTCCACCTTCCCAGGATTTACCATTTCTTTTTGATAAGGGATTAGTTCATTGCTAATCGCCTGATGCGCTCCTACTGGGAAATGTCGACGGGGCTGCTCAAGCATTTTTGTAATCCAGAGTGCACTTCTCCTAGTGGACCGACTGTTCAGTACCCACTTGACACTGTGTCTAACCTCCTAAGGGGCAAATAAAAGCCAAAGATTATTTACTCTCTCATGCAAATATTTAGTGACGTATTTTGTGCACGAAATTTCCCAAATATTTTTCTTCGTACTCGCTATAAAGCGGTAAAAGGTAGGTAAATATCGAAATCGACATACCCAGGTACTGTACAAACACCGTTTAAAGAGGGGGGGTGTAAACAAGTTTAAAATAACTATTTTAATCCCTAACGCGTGAGAAGATTTGTTGCGTGTTACGTTAACGCAGCTGTCAGTTTCACGGAGATCAGTCCTCTGATGTTTCGTTAAACCGAGTTATGATAGAGGGTTTGGGTAATTTTACAGTATAACTAACAGCCGAGAAATCGAAAGAAAAATTTATGTCACAAATTTTACTAAACGCATTAAAAAATTTTTTTTTTTACCGATCTGTGTACTTTAAACGTTCTGAAACTGTTTAAGTTTTGTTTAAGTTCCAAATTAGTTTTCGTTTAAATCTGTCTCTTTTCGTCTCACGAGAATCAAACTACTTGCTTGGCCCTCTGTTATTGTTGCTGATGATTCATTACATAACAAAATAGTAAAAACGAATAAACTAGTTAACTGAAAAATTTATTTATAAAAACAAATTACTTTTTTTCCATTTCTTTTCTCGTTGAGTTTCTTTAATATAAGTATTGGTGAGTAATATTTCGTATGCAAGAATATTTCGACAATCCGACCCAGTTTTATTGGTAACCCAAGGGAATATCCCGTTTTCAGGAAAAGAATGTCAAACCAGGAAATGATTACGTCTTGTGGGACGTTTCTTTTGCTAACGTGGAGATCTTATTATAAAAAAAAATGTTAATTGATATTCAAAAAACAGGCGTCCTCGTTTTGCATGGTCAGAGAACGGTATATAATGTCATATAATCCCCCGGATGACAGGGTACAAGAGCAAGAGGATTACGTATGGAACACTAATTTGTATGTCTTATTAGGAAAACACATAGAAAGTCTAAAAAAACGCACACACAATAGACCTTAGGATTAGCTTCGAAAATGACATTTTAAATACAATTAGAGATTTAGAGTTCCACAAGTAATATAATAATTTTCCAAAACAGTAACACAACATCGTTACAAAATAAACAACTCCAACAAAATCTTCATACAACTAGAAACTTCTATAAAATAACTAAACACGAGTATAACAAATGAACGAAACAAAAAAAAAACATTACGAAAAACTACTAAAAAAAGCTAGATACCAACACATGCAACTACATGGATATAATAAATATTGAACACAAGCAAATGATTGATAAAAAAATAGACACAAAGTTAATAAATTAAAACATAAGGAAACTTATATCTTATTAAAAGAACACAAAAGCAATTTTAACAATAACCCTAGTACTCAATCCGACCTTACCCGAAATAAGAAGGATTAAGAAAACAATAATTTCTAGAATTAACAGCAAATAATCAAGATATCGAATTAAACTAATTGATTAATACTGCCAAAGCAATCACTTAGTTTAATAATATCGAAAATACAAAATAAATTTACCTTCCTACATTTAACATTGTGTATTTCTATCCACTTGAAGAACTCTGCAACATCCCCCTAGAGTTTGCCGAGATATATACCGACATATCCAAAGATAAAATCCACATTATTAAAAAATGTAGAAGCTCAGTTTTAATCAATCATAATGATTAATGGATAAAAACTAAAATGACAGTTCTTTATCGGATCTTATGGGGTTTATATTCTATATACCCTCACAAATATATTTGATAATAAAAATATCGGCCTATATAGAAACGATGCATTAGCTATAGTAAGGGATTCAAAGAAGGTCAAGGGTAACAACTTCAAGAAAATTATACATATGCAAATGAAAAAGTACAATTAAGAGTAGACGTACGAGCTAACATACAAATAACAAACTTTTTAGATGTCACTTTCAACTTAAATAAAACAACGTACAAGTCACATTTAAATGATAATGCCAACCCAATATATGTGCCCCCAAAATTCAATCACTCCCCACCCATAAATCATATAACATAAGCTTATCAATAACTATCAAGGAAACGGTATTTAAGAATTCAAGCAACATTTACAACATAGATCTTCTATCTGTATATATATATATATATATATATATATATATATATATATATATATATATATATATATATATATATATAAACTCGCAGAATATGCATCTCAGAGCGGGCATAAGTAATAAATATAGTATTAGTCAAAAGTGTAATGTTTTTCTTTCTTTGGAGTGTATGGTACGGTTTAGGTGGTAAAGTTTACAAAAAATATATGAATAAATAACGTGTCCACATTACACAGCCTGTTGCCTAGAATACATATTCCATAATTCATAATGATAAGTTCAATAGTTTAGTATTTTACCTAAAAAGCACATACATATTATTGAAGCCAACGCGTGCACTGAAGTTTAAATATTTTTTTGCCTAATATAGCTCAAAAGTTGATGCAGAGCAATTCTTTTCTCTATTACTTTTTTTTTGTATCTAACTTATTTTAAAAAGATTTTTTTTGGGGCGGGTACGAGTTAGAGTGTACGCACCTCCTAAATTGTAAAGTTTGCAAAAAAAGAATGTGCCCATGTTATTGACCGTGTTGCCTAGAATATATATTCCAAAATTCATACTGCTCCATTTATTAGTTTATGAGATTACACGCACCCCCCATACACTATATATATATATATATATATATATATATATATATATATATATATATATATATATATGAGAGAGAGAGAGAGAGAGAAAGACAGACAGTGCTTGAATTACTTACTAGACACCATCCTCAAGTGTCTTTGGTCTCTCTGTACAAGGGTTTGTAAAAGACAACATGGAATAAGGATACTTCACTTTACAAGTAAACCCTGAACAAATATTCAAAATAACATAGTTTTCAAAGCCCAAATAAAATCCCCTCAACACGTCTATACACTGGCTCATACGAATAATATTGCATCTTCTCATAGTGATGTTACCTCATGTAACAGTACTTAGTCGGATACTCCACCAGACTAGATGATTTCTTGTCCTGAAATCCGATAAGACCAGGGAGACCGCAAACATAATATAATATGCTATAACATAATTAACTGGTCAATTAGGGAGAGAAAAATTAATGTTTTTCACTTCTTTATTAATACAACGTTTAGGGGGTAAAGGAGAACTTTAGTTAAACACTCGGATATCTATGTATCTCAACTATAGATCAATTGTTAGCCACAAGAAGGGGTCCGTTGATTTCTGAGACTTTACACTGAAGTGAAATGATATATAATATATATATATATATATATATATATATATATATAATATATACCCCCACACTAACTTCTCTTTAATCTTAATTTAATGAAAGCCGCCAGTCGGACTTTGCTTACGTAGGTGTGTCTGTTTTACGTTCACTCGATTACAGGGCATATAAGTACGTGCCGCCATTTTACGGGTACACACAGCAATTCCTGACAGCTGTCTTCAGTCCACCCGAAAGACATTGAAAGGTCAACGAGACACGAAAACAAACATTCTTCAAACGGGAGAAAGGAATCACGCAACACCGAGAAAATTTGTTCCACTTGAGAGAGAAAAAAAAAGAGTAAAGAAAAGAAAAGAAGAAAAATTCCGCCAAAACGCCGATTTAAAATGCCATTTACTATAATTAATGGATACAAAAAAACAAAATGGTTGCGCGACCTCGATGCGATTATGTTGTATTCTTTAAATTCTGAATACTTTTATTTATTAATTGCATTCGTTAGAAGATATCACAGACAACCTAGGTATGCAATGAGTAGGTATATAGTGACAATGTTATCTAGCATTATTCCAAGCTAGTGTAAATGACGGGCAAATATTATGCTTCGCCAGTGTTATATAAATTTCGGTGTGTGCATATCTTTATATATTTCTATTTAGAATATTGACTTTTAAACTAATTAACCTCTAATTATGAATTTTGAAACACATATGTTAGGCGTAAATGTCTAAATGTGGGCTATATTTAGTTTAATTTAGTTTTATGCAAAAAGGCGTGAAAATTCATAGATTCGATTTTTGTGAAATTTTAACACAAGGTATTAGACATTAAAAAAATAATAAACATTCTCCAAATTTCAGTTTCTTTAGGGTATTTTAAAGGGTTTTAGGAGGCATAGTATGGGACCCCTTTCCATTTGAAAATTAAAATATATCAGATTTGCATAAGTTGATACATTTTCTAGAATGAAAATCACGTAATGGATTTTGATAAAGATTAGAATAGGGATTCTAGACATAAGGTTATGTATCTCATATCTTGATTTTAATCTTCGTAAGTGGACATAAATGTTGTGAAAAACTGTTCTGTTCGGGAATTAATTTATCCGTCCTGGGACGGGTATTCATCCAGTGTATATACTAGACTAGTGTACTCCCTCCGTCGAAAATGACGGAAACAAATATTCTTCGTCAGTATTCGCACGAATATTTATATAAAATCATATAATTACGTCAGTAATTTAATTTTTCATATATCCATATAATAAGACGTTAAGTATTTCGTGTTCGTACTTATGTTATTTGCCTTTCGCGCATATTAAAAAAATGAGATTGTCCGATCAGCAAAGTTTTAGATTAATGATTAATCTGATGTCGCTAAGGTAAACATTGCGACTTTACCCATTTAAAAAAATGAAATCCTCCCATATCATGCTATGTCGTCTCGTCGACTAAAACAGTACAACTCCAAATAGTGACATTCATTGTATTCGTTTGAAGAATGTTTAGCTTACAATTCTATTTACGGTAATATGACCGTGCGTATTTATTGTTTTAAAAATAATTAAATTGCTACAATTTCAAATAAATAAAGAAGAAACATATTCGTTTTACTTATTTAAAAATATTTAAATATTTTATAGAAGAAAAATAATCATCTATATATTAATACGATAGCGTGTGTGTATTTTTACCGTTTTACGGTTGAATATAAAATATATAATATTAAACGGTAAAAATTAGTTACTCGTGTACAAAAAACATGGACAACATAATCACTTCTCACAATGAAAAGATTTTGGAAACAACAACTAACAAGAGTAAGGACAAGGAGAAAAATGCAATTGTCGTATTGAAAACAACTGTCTGCTTAAAGGAAACTGCAATGTAGATAATGTAGTGTACAAAGCCACAATTTACCCACAAGAGAACACAAATGATGGAAAAATATATATAGGAATATCGGCTGGCAAATGGAAGCAACGCTTTTACACACATAAACATTCGTTCTCTAATCCGAATATCACTAATAAAACCGAATTAGCAAAGCATGTGTGGTTTCTAAGAAATATGGGATTAAAACCAATAATTGATTGGTCTATACTATGTAAGTCAAGCACTCCGAGAGGTTTCAGACATAGATGCAATCTATGTCTGGAAGAAAAAATTAGAATCCTAAAATATGCAGACAACAATATCTTAAATAAAAGGGACGAATTATTAGCAAAATGTAGACACCGGCACAAATTTAAAAACTAACCTGTAATATATATATATATTGTAAATAAAACCTATATTAACTTTACCATACCTTTAATTTATCGTCATATCATGAAACATTTTTTAATCGTGTGCAATTTTTCAATAATAAAACCTATATTAACTTCGCCATACTTTTAATTTATCGTCATATAATAAAACATTTTTTAATCGTGTGCAATTGTAGTACCTATTTTAATCGTAATTTCCGTATTTTAATTTTTAAAAACGTAATAAATTTAATTTTTAATGTATAACATTCGCAATCTAAATTTAATCCGAACTTTCGCATTGTAACATAATTTTTAAAATTCTTATTCTTTTAAACGAACACATTTAGGTTTTAATCATGATCAGTTATATCCACCTTTTAAATCGAGGATTGACTTCTTGTAAAGATAAGAAACCTATTTTATTTTTGTATTTTGATTTTACACATTTTTATACTCCGTTAATGCCACCACCCTAATTTACTAATTAACATAATCACCCCTTCCCATCCCTTCTATATTATAGAGACCAATCAGGAAATAGAATATCGTTGAAATTCTTTTTATTTTTTATTTTATTATTTATTTTTACTTTATTTTAAAATTACTGTCGGATATATAAAGGTGTTAAAATTCTTCCATTTAGGTTTGAATTGTGGTTGGAAACACATCCGAGGAGACTTAGTTACGGTCGGAATAACTTATAATGTGTACAATCCGAATGTATATCTAGTCTTTTTCAACCTCATAACTTATTCATGCTCTGTTTGAACGGACATAGAGCTCTCTAATTCGAATTCTTATCGAAAATAATCGAACCTGAAAACTAATATATATATATATATATATATATATATATATATATATATATATATATCCGGTTCATATTATATTATTCCAATAACCATGTTTTTATTTTGTTATTTTTATTTTCATTTTTTCACATTTCTAAAAAACATAACATTTCTGTGAGATATATGTTTTACGGTCCGTTTAATTTGTCTTGTACCAAACAACATTTTTATGTCAATATCGTCTCTGCAACATTACAAAATCATCAGAAAATTTCACAAAGAGTAAAAAGTTCTTGGATTAAAATGTCTTATATTGAAGTGTCTTATATTTGCTCTCTTGTCACTAATTGACAATCATCGAGCTCAATCTTTTAAGGAGACTGCAAAGTAAAAAGGGCACTGATAGTATATGCTAATACATATGTTGTCATTAATAATTATATATATATATATATATATATATATATATATATATATATATATAGTCAATGTTTGTGTTATAGAAATCGATATGTTTACAGTTAGAAAATTCAAATAAGTTTCAATAAGGGTGACATTTTTTACAATTTAAAGACACCATTGAATTTTTTCTTCGATTCCATCTGGGGTCACAAAGGGCAATTATCGATTAGGCCCATAAAACAACTGAAATATATTAGAACATAAAGAAACGAAATTCATTGTTAAAATAGAGTTTCATAAAACAAAATAAAGTTAAACAAAGTGAATAATGCATTTAAAGGGCATTACACATTTAAATAATTAGTTTCATTACTATTTGTTAGATTTAAAATAATTGAATAGAATCGAAATAGTTTCTCTTCGTTCAAGCCATTTGTCGTTTTACAGCTGCAGGATCTTTTCTTTTTCAGATAAAGACTTCGAACGTGTTAATTTCTTGTTTTTTTTTTAAAGTAATACTTAATTCGTGCAGGAATTTTTTCTTACAAAATAACACTTCGAAAACGTTCATTTGTTGTTTTGTTATTTTTTTTTTACGTAATACTTATCTCGCACCGATGACAATAACAAAAGTACTGTTATTGTTACTGTTCGATTTATATTCACATGACTTTTTTTCTTTCAAATTAAAACTTGGGACACGTTCATTTCTTGTGGGTTTTGATGAAAGTGTTTCTGTGGAACGAACTGGATCAGAGTCCGGCACACACAGATCCTCAATCCGCGTCGTTTGTTATTGTTGTCTTTTTTTAGAAACTATTCTCCCCCCTAACCCCCGGGCAACGCCTGGGGCTGTGTTACTAATAGATAGGTGTCCATCATAACTAGAAATCTCCTTCGTTGTCTTTACGGTTTCTTCTCATCTTCATCACTCGTAAAGTATATCATTCTAATTTCACCATTCTCTTCATGTAACTACAATCTGTCACACTTTTTATTGGCCTTTTACTCGTCTTTGCATATGTTTCAATCCTAATTATGCCATTCCACTTCTCATGTCCAAACACTCGAGCTCAGACCCGAAGACAATTGCTTTCACTTACGCATTCACAGACGATTTTGTTGTGAGGCGGGAAGTTACCGGCCGAGTAGAGATCGCAAAGGCTACCAGTGATGAACGCCATTTCCTTCATAGGGAAAACCGACCCAACCATCTGCGAATGTGAAGCGGAAGACCATAAAATGCGCCACTGTCTTGGCTGCACTCTACTACCCAAACAGTGCAGCTTTAAATATCTTGCAGTGTATAATAATAAAAATTATAATAATAATGAAAATAATAATGAAAATAATAAAAATAATAACAATAATAACAATAATAATAATAATAATAATAATAAAAGAATAAATGAAAAAAAAATAATAATAAAAAATGATACCAGCCTAGGCTGACACCACACAAAATATTTGCATAGGGTCAAGGAGGATGAAAAGACCGAGGAGGGACAGCACAAACCAGACCTCCACTGGAAGTGCTGAGTCTGCTGGGACCTTGGTGAGGCTTATTGCCACCCAAATCCCAGAGAAGACTAATGGTCCTTACCAGCGAGAAATCAATGGTAAACGGCTGTTGTGATACTGCAAATTTATTTGCGGTGGCTATCCAAGAGGTGGAGAATACTTGAAATCTGGGGAGACTTGTTGTCACTCAGACTCCAGGGAATACCACCGGTTGTCGGTGAGCAATCACTGATGACCTGTGTGATAACTCCTAGTGAGTAAATAATAATGAAAATGGACGCGTAAAAAAAGTGTGAAACTGTCGTATGACCACATGCTTCAAAGACCCACAAAAGAGAAAAAAACATAACTTCAGTTGTGTTACTTTCTATTTTCGCACATATGTTATAGAGACGGTCAATAAAAGTGAATTTAATTTTTTTTAACCAAAAAATAAATACCTTACCCATACCTTACTACCTACCATAATTCTCCGATCTTAATGGCATTTTCAGTATTTTTATTTTATTCATGAATAGAATGTTAATATAAAGTATTCATTTTATATATAAAAAAGTTTTTGTTCGGTGGCTTAAATTATTTCACCTTCTCTCTTTTATTTAAAGGACAAAATGCACCTTATTATACCCATAGTCGAAACTCAGTGACCATCGTTACAAAGAAATACCACCGTGAAGATGCCAAAGATACAAAATGTTTCAAAGGCAGCTCTCGATAGAAAATGATATTAAAAATCGGAAATTTACATGAAAAAAAAAATTAAATACAAAGGGTCTTTAAAAAGATTTTTACTAATTACATATATCATATTTTTTATAAGGCCGTTCTGGCTAAACTGCCAGACGAATCCATTTTAGCCTGACGATTACCTACGGGGATAAACGCGGAAGTCTTTGTACAGCTTAATTGCCATTAATATATTTTCATAAACTAATATATATTAAGTCAGGTAAAGTAAACATCCACAGGATAAAAATCCAAAGAATTTCAACCGGGCTTATAAAGAGTGCTCAATATCAAATAGAGATTTTATGTATATGATTGTTTTTATTTATACATGTACATAATCTGCGACACTGGCATGTCGATCAACAGCTGTTAAAAGCTGAGATCTCAGCAGGAAGAATAATAATCTGATCGTTCCCTTAGGTTATATTTGGAAAGGATCAGACTATTATTCTCTCTGGTGAGATCTCAGCTTTTAACAGCTGTTGTCAATAACATCGACATGTCAGTGTCGCAGATTATGTACATGTATGTATAAATAAATAAAATAATCATATATATATATATATATATATATATATATATATATATATTAGTTTTTTAAACGTAGGTCCTAACTATAAGGACCGATAAAACGCTAACTAATTGGTAGTATGCATTAATATATAATATTAGATAGATTTAGACTATTTGAGATCCGGTATTTCGTCGGGGTCGCAGCAAGATACTATTTATCTTCCTCCCACAAGGTAATGTGTGACACAAGGTTGGGAAAGTGGGAAAGAACCAGCGCTCAAGAATTTGAGCACTCTGGCTTTTTAGAAAATTGCCTGGGCAGCCCCGTCGGCATTCCCCAGTAGGGGCGCCTCAGGCAGTAAGCAATAAACTTACTCATCCCCAAAGAGGGGAGGCAAAGCCTGGGAGGGTGCACCTCCTAGAACTGCGCAGGACCGACAACCAATAGACCGGCGTAAATCCAGAACCGAAGGGCCGGATAATACCGGTTTATTAGGGGGGGCAGCAAAATGTTTCTCCATGTTCGGGAAAGAAAGATATGCTATATCATAGTTAACTAGTCAATTTACCCTCTCAACGTTTGATAGGTAAAGGAGAACTATAGTTGAACACTCGGATATTTATGTATCTAATATAGAGAACAAGTGTTAGCCCCAGGAAGAGGTTCCGTTGATTTGAGACTTTACACTGAAGTAAAATAGAAAAGAAGGTTAAAAAACGATTCGGTTTTTACTAGCAATGGCGGCCGTCGTCTTCGTCCAGCTGTCTCTAATAACATCGTTTCATTTCTGAAGCGTTGCATAATGGACTCGATCTGAATGACACACCGTTATTAACCGAAGCGTTGCCGTTTGCCATCGCTCCCATCAATAAGCAAGAATTCCTTGAAAATCAAAAGATACGCTTGACGGTCACAGAAGGAAACATAATAATTAAAAAAAAGAAGAAAGAAGAACGCGCTGGCACCATCATCAGTTGATACCACAGAAAATGGTCGTGAAGGGTTTGAGAGGATAGAAATACCGATGAGGTAAATCAGCATCCACACCTCTACCGAAAGGACACGGGAAATACTAGAATCTTAAGGAGGCTAACTGTCACTCAGATTCCGGGTCTTTAACAGAAGAGACACTCCACTAATGAAACAAAAGAAAACGCTAGTCATGCGCAGTGCGCTCACACGTCTTTGACCCTCTCTTGTGTGTCTAGTTTTATTGTCACTACAAATTCTAAATCTCCGCCACTAATGGAAAAATAAATTTTGCAAAAAAAAACGTCACACTAGTCATGCGCAGTGCACTCACACGTCCTTTACCTACTCTTGTGTATGCTGTGTAGACATGCGTTGGGTTAGGGTTACGGTTAGAGTTAGCGTGTATACAATTCACAATAAACGCCACCGTTGACCGCATCGTAGAATGATTCACAGTTATCTGTGCGAGTTTGTGTGAAGACAGAAATATAAGCGAAACGATAATTTTATTAAAAATACTCAAAGACAGGAATAGATTCTATCATCTTTAATAAGTAATTTTGTCTACGATCCGTATTTTGTCTGTTTTGTTTTTTTTGGAGGGGGGGGGGTAATATTTTGGCAGACTTTTTCTACAACGGATCCCAAATACTAGAGAAAAACTACAGCCGTTATCAGCGCGAATTCAACGAGAAAGCTAAGGGGTTTGCAACGATGGTCAAAAGAAGCGGAGAATACTGAAAATCTGGGGAGACTTGTTGTCACTCAGACTCTAGGGAACACCACCTGTTTTACCATTGTGCGATCATTGATGATGACTCTTATGGGAGCTAGTGAGTAAGAAACAATATTAATCACCTATAGTAATTACCGTCATGCATAGGTTGTTATGTTTATACAGCATTTTTGAAAGAAACTTGACATGTTTTGGAAAGGAAAGAAAAACGACTTACTTTGGGCAATAATTGATGTATTCTCAAAATTCAAAGTTTGTCCTTGCGACTCTTAAAATGAAGAGTGGCGGATATCACCGTTCGCTGCTTTCTTCATAGTTGCCACTCCGACGCCACCTTGTCTGGATCTGATTGCATCGTTTTTACTGGTTTGCGCGAAACGGTAAGAACGTCTGCTATGATCCTTCTTGCTAGCTGCCGTTTTCACATTTCCGTCGCAATTCTCCAACTCACATCTCACGGTTGCAGCTAAGTTTGTTTTTTTTTAAGTTTTGAATCCTGCATGAACGATTATGATGCACGTCAGTCTCTAACAATATTCTGGTGCTTTCCAGTCGTCCATGGTATCCAGCTCCTAACTCCACCTTTAGTACACAGAAACAGCTATCCGTTGCACTTCACCGCAATTAAATATTTCAAATGATTCTAAAATGAAATAAGATAAAAAAAGAGAATCACATTTGTTTCGAACAATCTGTATATATGAATAGCCGTGTGTAACGCCGGAAGCGTTTATTACCTCTTCTTATTACGCAAAGTCGATGTCGTGTATTAAACACAAAAGTCTCATCATAAGCTAATGGTTGTGGGTTCAATTCCTACACGTGGCAATACATTTTTATTTTCTATTCGATCATAACCCCCCCCCCCCAAAAAAAAAAGTCATGAAACTATTTCTGAGAAGAAACTATGATGCAAATAGTTAATTGTTGTAATGTAAATAAGAAAAAAAAAAATTTTGTTATATAAAGAAATGTTGCTTATTTTATTGATGCTGACTTGATTTGTCCGGAAAAAAGTAGTATTTCTATCCGTCATTTGGGTATGTTTACGAATAGCCCTACAACGAAAACGCTGAAAAAACAAATATACAACAAATAAAAGTTACCGTAGCCGATAAAACTGAATTTCCAAGTTAACTGTGGCAGTTATTAATGATTATAATCCGTTAAAAGTGCTATTTTTTTATAAATTGATAGTTTTAGCGTAAGTGAAGTGAAAAAAAAAATTAATGGCCGCTTCTCGTGCTCGTTCTCGTTTCGATTGTTTTTTTACTGGGGCTCATAGTCAAAGCGCAATTTTTGCATTTTTCAGCCAAGCAGAAGAACAAAACAAAACTACATTTTAAGCAAAAGGAATAAAATAATTTTCTTTTGATTTACATGTCAGTGTGCTTTTATTTACATATTATTTTCGGTAAATTTTTACTATCCATTCCCAGCGCAGTTTACCCCTTAAAAAAGTTCAAATTCTACTTTTTTTGTGCAAATACATTTAAACAGCCTAAAAAAACATCCGCAAAGAAGGAATTTAAAAAAAAATTAAATATTTAAGATTTTAGAGTGGGGGTTCACTTTCCTTTATAAATGTAACGTAAAATGAGCACCCATTTTCTGGCCAGTTAGCGTCAAACGAGACATGTAACCGACTTGAGTTTCTAATTCGAGACTGGAGATTTTCCTAGTTAGCTATTCCATTTGTTTTTATTTTTACGTAGGATAAATGGTTTTTCATTAGACATGAAAAAAATGTTTAAATGTATTTGCACAAAAAAGTAGGATTTGAACTTTTTTAAGTGGTAAACTGCGCTGGGAATGGATAGTAAAAAAATACCTTATTTTCATTCGTCACACCGTAATGTTTTTTTTTCTCCTGTTGTTTCTGTAAAAAATTCCATACCCTAACCTAACCCTAAATCTAAACCGAACCCCAATTTTTCATATTTCAGTAAAGCAAAATAACAAAAAAAAAAACGCCGCTTTGATTATGACTCCCGGTAAAAAACACACACCACGTGACAACTATTGACGCCATCTTTATTAAGTAAACATTTTGTTGGCGAAATTTTTTTTTTTTTCATGTCTAATAAAAAGCCATTTATCCTACGTAAACATACACACAAATGGAATAGATAACTAGGAAAATCTCCAGTCTCTACGTACATCGCATTTATTTGTTGCATATTCATTTTTTTGACTACGTTCTACAACTTTTTTCAACCCGACTCGCGAGTTGTAGGGCTATTGTTAAAGATTCCCCGTCATTTTAATAATATTAATTTATACGTACACATCGAAGAATAATTTGTACTATATATTTAGGTAGATTAGAGATCACTTCCCTTAAAAAAAAACATTATTAACGAGTACTACTACTACTACTACTACTACTACTACTAACACTACTCCACTACTACTACTACTACTACTACTACTACTACTACTACTACTA
Source organism: Sepiola atlantica (assembly GCA_963556195.1). Classification (NCBI taxonomy): domain Eukaryota; kingdom Metazoa; phylum Mollusca; class Cephalopoda; order Sepiida; family Sepiolidae; genus Sepiola; species Sepiola atlantica. The sequence continues at coordinate 67,833,374 of OY744524.1, read as the reverse complement.
ATGAGGGCTTTGTTGACACCATCTATATCCGTAGCAACTGCAATAGAGTCTGCCGACACAGGATAGGTCACAACATACGCTGCTATTCGGCAACGGACTAATCTGAGACGCAGAACTCCATACGTATGCCGAACAACTTCTATTACTACTACTACTACTACTACTACTACTACTACTACTACTGATGATGATTATGATGTAAAAGTTTATCATAACAGAAGGATTTACTTTCATTTGATTCCTGTAATAAAAAACTTGAAGCCGAAAATAACTTACTGATAAGTTTTATTTAACTATTCGTTGCTTACTGCCACAAATAGTATTCAATATTCACTGTTAATATATCACACGAATGTACAACATTCACTCATTAATCAAAGGGGTGAGGAGGGCATCAATTACCTTTGATACTACAATGCCCATCAATTGTGAAGGCCCAATAGTATTACAAACGACTCCATTTACGCAATTCATTGATTCATTACCTTTACAGGGGGAGGGTCGCGGGGTTCATGCGCTTTTTCCCACGGTATTAGTGTATGAGAGTACATAAAACATCCATTTTAATTCTTCTAATTAGTCGTAATTTGTAATTAAATGAACACGTCACACATCCCTCACTTAGTTATCTATGCATCTCTCTCGTTCCCTCTCACTGTGTTTTGATCCAACCACATTCTAATAATTTTTAATGTCTCTTACCTTGTGTATTCGTACACACCGTAAACACGTATGTAAATTAGATAACAAAATACTATGGCCGTTTACTTTCGTACTTATATCGATCTTGACCCAGTTTTCGCGAGTTTCTTGTCGGAAGTGTTCGGCTATCCTACGCAAACGCCCGAGAGATGACGAGTCGATTAGTACTAGACGACAATTTAGATACGGTGCTGCGTCCTATGATTGTAAGTTATATTTTCAAGAAATTTTCTAAAAGAAACAACAAACAAAAAAAAAAAACAAGCAAAACATAGCGAAGTTACTGTTATCAAATAAATATTTTTTGTTATTTTGATACGTTGCTGCGTCCTATAATTTTTAGTTATAGTTGCAAGACATTTTTTAAACAACAAAACAAATAAAACAAGCAAAACAGAGCGAAATTACTGTTATCAAATAAATATTTTTAACCCTTACCCTAAGCCCTAAACCCTAACCCTAACCCTAAACCTAAACCCTAACCCTAACCCTAACAGCAACAAAAACAAAACAAGCAAAACATTAAAATAATAGGACGCAGCACCGTATCAAAATTGTCGTCTGGTACAAATCGGCTCGTCATCTCTCGGGCGTTTGCGTAGGATAGCCGAATACTTCCGACAAGAAACTCACGGAAACTGAGTCAAGATCGATATAAGTACCTTTACTTTTATATTAGCTACACGGATACTATACAAGTAGAGAGACTTATGTTTAGGTTGCGAAAAGGATTTCGTAACAGTTTATGAATTTTCGAATCAAATTAACCTGAAAAAAGAAAAAATGGTGGTCGTGATTGCGACCCAACGGGCAACAAATGATGTTGTAAATATATGAATGCATACAAATACACCATACATAAACTCTACGTGAGTGCAGTTGTTGCGTTGACTTAGTCTCACCGTCTTTCGGCCTTGTGCCACATCTCGCTGTTGTGGGAGAGAAGTGGATACCGACTCTACGTTATTTAAGTTTTAAAATGTGGTGGTTCTAGATTTTGTGAGTTTAAGTTACATAATTATAACTATTATATAGAAGGGATTGGTCACATTATTGAAACCATTATTTTCATAAAATTATTTAAAGAAGTTAGAACACCAAATAAAATTGTATAATTTTTTTTTAATGGATAGAATCATTTATTTAAATTTCATCTGAGGCTTTTGACGTTAAACGTCATTTTCAAAGAAGACTTTTTTTCTTCATTCATGGTGGCATAGCTATTATGTTATAAGGGGGATTTGCGGTTTTATTGACCTTTTTAACTGGACCAATTTCGTTTCGGTTATTTTACGTTTTGTATTGCCTCCTCTTTCCAATGTTCGGTCAATTTTGTATGCGATATTAACGCTTCCTGTGGCGAGAAAATCATAAAGATAAAAACACGTTCAATCAAATTTACAGTGATACAGATGCATTTCATCCTCCCCAATATTTTTTAAAGAAACATTCTTCCTCTCCAAGGTTTTTCAAACATTCCAATAAATTATTTTTCAAAACATTCCCTACGGTCTTCTAACCTAAACTAACCCTAACTCTAACCCTAACCTAACCCTAACCCTCACCCTAACCCTCACCCTAACATAACATGACTGCCAGCTACCCGGACTTAATATAAAGCTAAATGTGTACGAAACTGATCGCCACTCTAAATTCTAAATTAATTGTTTTTTGTTCTGTGTTTCTTGTCCTTTCCTCCACTATTTTCAAGGGGTTCACACGTAATTGCCTTAAAAAGTACTATCGAATCATTTTTTTGATCGGAGGGGGTTAATCTATAAATGTACAAAACATCTTTCTCATTACTGTCTGTAACAGTTCAAGTAGTTATATCCTTGCATGGGTTTTTAGTATTTTAAAAGTCACATATTCTGCTCACACAATCGGACTTTTTTTAAACTGACTCCATTACCACTAGAGGATGTCGTGTTTTTGTCGGTGGTTTCGCCGTTCAGGTGAACATCAACAATGAACAGCGAAAAAAACAAAAAAAATGTCTGTAATCGCTGAAGATGACATGTTATGTCGAAATATATTTGATTATTATAATAAAAAACAGAATAAATGTTTCATTTATTGAATCCCCCCCCCCAAAAAAAACGGCATCACTTTACCTGGTTTTCAATCATTCCATATTAATGCTCACACAATGTTTGAGTATTGATTTACTCCTCTCCAGGAGTTAGGCAAAAGGCCAGTTTTTATCTTACTCCCACAAGTAAGATGTGACCCAAGGTCGGGTCAGGAAAGTGGGGTTTAAAAATTGCCTGGGCAGCCCCGTCGGCATTCCCCGGTAGGGGCGCCTCAGGCAGTAAGCAATAAACTTACTCCTCCCCAAAGAGAGGAGGCGAAGCCTGGGAGGGTGAACCTCCCAGAACTGCACAGGACAGACCCATTGACCGGCGGAAATCAAGACCCGAAGGCCAAGACAATACCAGTATGGGGTACAGTATGTTTGAGTAGCACGAGTTTAACATTTGAAAATAATTAGTACTTGGAAGAGATGAAAAGTTTGGTATGTGTTTATTTATTTATTTATTTATTTTTTTTTTTTAACTTGAGTTCATCTCAGGTAAGGCGTATTGCCACTGAGACGTAAAGGGCTACAGTGGATTAGGGGCTAGAAATTAAAAGAAGGCATGCTAAATGAGGAGTTGTGCAGCGAGATGTTTGTTTGCATTACATTTAGATTTCTGCATGTCGGTACAGCTAAAGAAACAGGGAGCAGGGAGGGAGTTTCAAAAGCTGGCAACTCGAGGAAAAAAGCTATTAGAGAAAAAAGCTCGCCGGCATTTCGGGACCTCAACAGTGAATGGATGGGATTAAACTGATTGTCGAGTTGGTCGGGTGTATTTACGTAGAAGGGGCACTAGCCCAGCAAGTTCATTGGAGTACATTCTCATTGAAGTATATTTAAAACAAGCACAAGATGCAAAATTGCGACGATGGATTAGGAGCTAGAGAATGGTGGATAGTGACGGACCTATTAGATTAGTGACCTTTTTTTTCGACCCTGTCTAAGAGGGAGAGATTAGTGGATTGTGCAGTAGTCCAGATGCGACAACAATAATTCATGCATGGGCGAATTGTGGCTTTGTAGAGATATAGTATATTGGTAAGTGTGAGAAGTTTTCTAGCATGGTAGAGGGATGCCACTTTCATTGCAGCGACCTTGGCACTGTATTCTATGTATTTGTTCCAATTAATGTGAATGTTGTTTTATGTATTTTTATGTACTTTATGTTCTATTTATCGTGTCGTCTTTATATTATATTTATTTTAGTTTACGATGACTTAAGGTCTATATATCGAAAAAGATGGAGAATAGGTACAAGCAAAAACATAAACATCCGTTCAATCAAAGAAACACTCTTTTGGTTCTTTACTTGCTGGTATACGGTCTTAGTTTTTAAAGGTACAGAAAATAACGTAATAAATAACAATAATGTAACACCGTAATAATTGGCAATACAAAAACCCAAATTTACCGAAACGAAATTGCTCCAGTCAAGAAAATTCGAACGTACTTAATTCGTTTTTAAGTGAGATAGTTTTGGTGATAAAAGGAAATATGATGTATTATATTAAATCATATTATATGCAGGTATTGTTCACGATTCTATGATTAATATGTGTTTATTGTAATGTTTTTATTATCATGTTCGTGCCCTTTAGGTTAAAAATGTGCATGTCTGTTAAATTGTGTATAACTGATTCGTTTAGTTTGACACCATTTTGTATGTTCCCATTATACTTATATATGCGCTATTTTTAGACAACGAGATGACTGTTCTTTATATATATTATCACATTCTTCACATGATATTTAATTCAATAAATCTGGCAACAAATTAAACAAGCATCCTTCAGTTGCCATCTATGAAAAGGGTTGTAGAAATTTACACAGAAGAGAATACAGTAGCCGAGCATCTGTCCAATTCCGACTTGAATTGCTGAGTCGTTGGCGCATTTACTACATTTCCTGGAAGTCCATTCCAAGGTCCAAGGACACTTATTGAGAAAGCGGCTTTCCTTCTGTTCAATCCAGATTGGCGGGGAAACAGTTTCTGATAATGCCCTCGCAGATCTCTTTCTTGATGCAAAAGTGAATAATAGGTCCTGAGGGAGATCGTAATTGCCATTGAGAATATTTTAGGCCCAAAAGATTACCGTGTAATCGTCAGCACTCAAGGGAGAAACTGTTAGGCTTCTTGAGTCGGCTTTCGCACGGCAGACCCCATAGTCCATGCAGCATTCGAATAGCCAGTTTTGTATTAGATATGAAGCAGAGGCCTTGACATGGTACTCTAACAATGGTCTGACGAGAGAGACATTGTCTTAGATATATGAATTACGGTTCGCAGACCCACTCTACTTTAAATGGATTCTATTTTTTTTATGGTATTAGAGTTTCTATTTATTTGCCTCTCCACGAGGGAAGAGTTAGATCAAGCTCGGTTTTTAATGTGGGAAGAATACAACTCTCCAAAAGGGTCAGTCTGGATTAGGACAAAAATAAAAAAAATGCCTCGATCTAGAATGGTTTCTCCTTAACTGACCGAGACCAGAAAAGATGCAGTGTCACTGGTTCCAAATTAGCAGCGGAAATGGTAGACTTTCGATAAGAATAGTGTATATTTCTGTCAGATGAAGACGTTTAGGTCATACAGTAAAAAGTAGTGTTAGAAATAGCATCAGCTTTTTTTAACCATCGAAGATATTTGGTTTCAGTTTCAGACAAAGCATTTTTCAGCTATATTTCAACGAGAAATCTGCATTCAATCGTTTTCGCATCAGACGTGTTTGTGATAGAAAGATTAGATGAAAGTTTTTTAGATTTTTTTATGTAGTGCAGGTTGTCATTTGATCCCAGCAATCATAGAACATGCTTCAGATCAAGTAACTCTAGAAATCTCAGCAATGGAAGAACACGACTCAATCTTGGCAATAGGAGGACACGACTCAGTCTTGACAACGGGAGGATGTGGCTCAATCTTGACAGTGGGAGGACACGGCTCAGTCATGGCAACGGGAGGACATGGCTCAATCTTGGCTATAGGAAGACACAGCTCAGTTTTGGCAGCGGATGAGAATGGCTCAGTCTTGGCAATGAGGAGACACCGCCCAGTCTTGGCCACGGAAGGACACGACTCAGTCTTGGAAAACGTAGGACACGGCTCAGTCTTGGAAAGGGTAGGACACGGCTCAGTCTTGGAAAGAGTAAGACACGGCTCAGTCTTGGCCACGGAAGGACACGACTAAGTCTTGGCAACGAAGGGACGTGGCTCCTCAGTCTTGGCAACGGGAGGACACGGCTCAGTCTTGGCAACGAGAAGACACGGCTCAGTCTTGATAAATGTACGACACGGCTCAGTCTTGACAACGGGAGATCACGGCTCAGTCTTGGCAATAGACATGGCTCATTTTATGCAATTTAAGAAATTGCTGTAGTCTCAGAAACATGAGAATATGCATCACTATCCACTGAACTTTGCTCTGAGCCAATTCGATATTTGTTTAGAATCTTTATAGTTTTTTCTATCATTGCTGTTGGCTTTAGTTTTTGTGAATGTTGTATGCTTTTCTTTTTATATTTTGTGTAAATTATGCGGTGTATTGTAAGAATTTTTAACATATTTCCTCTGTCATTAAATTCTATTTCCAGTTGTTTATATGCATACGTGATGAAGGCTTTTGAATGTAAACTTATAGTTATACGATTTTATATTTTAGTGCTGCAATGTGAATAGAAATTCATGAGGTGATTTTTAGTAGGCTTTTATTTTATAAACTTTCAGTTTTACTTTATTATTATCTCCCATAAGTAGGGTATCAAGAAAAGGCAAATATAAGTTGGTTTCATTTTCAAGTGTGAATTCTATGTTGGGCACTACTTCGTTTTTTTTTCGCTAGGATATATTATACGCTAAAAGGATTTGTAGAAGGGTAATACTTATCCGAGATTACCTATTTGTGGCATTCTCAACCCGTCTCCGTGCATCCCAGTACTATGTAATGCACACACACGAAAGCTATGTTTGTTTATCACAAATATATTACCATCAAAACGGGTTGCGCTTATTTAAATCAATAATACAACATGCTATTATGGAATATTCTATACATAGTACAAGCGGCATAATCACGCTGACACACCGGTTCCCATTATGTCACCGAAGTTAAGCGACGTTGAGCCTTGTCAGTACTAAAATGGGTGACCATTTGGGAATACTAGGTGTTGTATTTGCTCTCCATTTATCCTGGACTTCGACTTGCCACTGGAATCAGGCAATGCCGACCCAGGAGAGATGTGATTGAGATTGTGCAACCCTTGCATCACACGCACAGCTACCCCTTACTGGGGAGCTTATTCATAGAGTACATACGAAAGATAAAATGTATGTATTTGTATGACTAATTTGCATAACTCTTTTTTAATAGTTCATAATAAATTAATGTTTGATGTTATTCATTTGTAATTTTATTGACTTATTTTTTCTCTCTATATATGCAATACTTTCGTCGATATGAACAGTAATTAATTAAAGTGATTTAATAAAAAAAGGATAACTTACTAAAAAACGTTTTCTTAAATTAAACTAACATCTTTCGCCAGAATGAAAGATCTCGATGAGGCATAAGCGAGAATAGAAAAGGGATGGAGAGGGTAATTGACTGATTGGCTTGCTCGCTGGCTGGCTTGATCGCTCTGTGATGCGCAATTTGCATCCTTTTCATAGTGAATGACCGTCCGTGCGAGGTGAATCGTCACATGATTCATGATGTTAATCAAATCAAATCAAATTTATTGGCAAAAAATAGCAAAGTGCAACAAGCCACGTAACAATGCAGTTAGAAGATGGCTACATCTATATACAGTCTGAATGTTTTCTGATGCGACTTTAAACCTTGATATGGTAGGCATCGTCACTACCTCCCATGGTAGGCTGTTTCATGGAGCAGAAACACGGACAAAGTATGCTGCTTTTCTTCTATTGAGACAATAGCTTCTATGGTACATCTTTTCCTGGGTCCCGTTGTGACCACGATTAGCGCTGGGATAAAAATAAACTCATCGAAAGGTGCATGTGACTAAACTAAACAAGGCGGATCTAAAATGTAAACATAAACAAAAAACTCCCTTTATTTTTATGGGTAATTGTAGTTCGTGTGGCGACTATTAAAAAGTGGATACTTCGGCAGAGTGAACACGGAAGAGCTCTTTTGTTTTTATTCAAGCTACAATTCCCAGGAAAACTACTTTTTACGATGATGATTCTCTAAATCCATGCGTAATTTCACTTCAACGGATGTTTCACATACGGACGATTTGTTGAATGATTGAAAGTGTTTCAATACTGCTCTAGCTTCACCTGCCTTGTACAGTGTATGATATATTCGTTCAGCGATGACCGTTAAGATATCCGCCGTAGATTGTGTTTGTCTAAATCAATACTGGCGGTCAGAAAGAAGTTTAGCATAAACTAAGTGCCGGACTATCGCTAGATTGATTAATGATTCAAAGATTTTTCCAAAGATCGGGAGTAGACTGATTGGACGATACTTCTGAGGATCTGTTCTATCCCCAGAATTCTTGAAGACTGGTACCACAGAGGTAATTTTCCAGCTATCAGGAAGCAACATTCAGCAAGGCAGTTGTTGTATAGTTTGGAGAGGACAGGGGCCAGTTCAGTAGAGCATTTCTTTATTACTATTACCTGTATAAGATCAGGCCCACACGCTTTGGAGGTGTCGATGTTTTTCATGATGACCCTGACCTGAGACGGGGTGATGACCAGGTTTTCAAGTGTGGCTTCAGTCCGCAATGGGAATTTAGGGAGATGGTGGTTTGCTGAGTCCAAAGTGGAGTTTAAGGCGAAACGCTGGGCAAGTAGTTCAGCTTCATCAGCTGCCGTGCAAACGACATCACTGTGGTTTGATAGCGGGGAAATCGTTGATTGTCTATTATTAAACAAACTATTATAGATTTTCAAGAAATCACGAGTACCTAGTTTCTCTGACTGAATGCATTTTTTGGTTATCTCTGTATACCTTCGTTTTGCTTCACCTATCACTGCATTACAATTATTCCATGATTCTACAGTTTTCTGTCTATTCGCAGTTGACTTATGGCGGACGAACCTTCGGACTGCTTGCTGCTTCTCAGCAATGGCATCTGTACATTTCGAGGTAAACCATTGAGGGAAGTGGGGCTTGCTGAAGAATTTTCACATGAGGGCATATGCTTCAATTCCTGCTTTGAACCATTCGGTTAACTCATTTGCACACTGATCAGCAGGGAGTGAGAAGATTGTCCATGGGCCGTCGCTGATGTGATCTCTGATGGACTCAAAATCAGCTTGCTTGTAGTATCTCGTTGTTTTGAACAACGGCTCTCCGGCTTTTGAACGAGTTTTTAGGGTGATAGCAATCGTAACCACTACCTGATCAGCGTTCCCGGGCGGGCTATGGGCTTAAGTCACACGGGCCTTGGGCAGTGAGGTCAGGAACAGGTCAAGAAGTGAGGCTTGCTGGTCTACTCGATCAGAGAGGCGGGTTGGGAAAGCGGCAGTCTGTGAGAGGGGGTCAGCTAAGGAGAAATTATACGTAGAGTTACCAGCTGCGTCAGTAAAGCTGGAGAATCCCAGCCAGTCACGGTGGTGTGCATTAAAATCCTCAAATACATGTAATTGGGCATTCGAGTCGAGTGAAAGTGCTCTATCTATCCTTTCAGAAACAGAGTTAAGCAGGGTACAGTCCTTGATCGAAGGAGAACGGTATAAGAAATATAAGTAACTAACGCTGTGATGGAAAGTCAATCTAAAGCACAAGTATGCTTGGTCATCTGATCCTCACCTATGTTCTCTAGTCAGGGGGAGGGTGTTCCAAACATAAACTCATAGCCCGTGCATATGTTTGTCAGAGTCTTTACGGTAAAGAGCGAGGTAGTCAGTCATGTCAAAGTGGTGAGAGGAGGTTGAAAATTGAAGGTTCGTTTCACTTAGTGCTGGGATATCCAGGGTGTTTGCCAGGAGAAAATTTTTTACTTTGTTGATGTTGGTTCTAAGTCCCCGGATATTAGTGAATGCGAGCCTCAAGGGCAGAGGCGAAGATGTTTTGTGTTGGGTGTCTGGTTTAGGTTTTACTTTTTTCATTTTGCAAAGACATGTTTGTTTTTTGATAGAGTAGGGTGGACAAAGTAGGTTCTTGTTAGGTGCCAATAAGCTCACACAACCAGTCAAATAGTACCGACATGGTTCATGGGGTTGTGGTATGGCTTGTTGTACTTTGGTATTTTTTTGCCAATAAATTTGATTGATTTATTGTTTTAAACTAAAAGATTGATCGTTTAGAATTGATTTTACAATTGTTAATGTTACGCTCGACGTTTGTTGCATCTTTCTATTGAAGCGAAAAATGACCAGTTATTGAAACGGGTTCAGCCGTTCATCTGACCAAACAGACAAAAGGACGACGTTACGTTCTGTCATAAACAGGCACATGCTGACATGCGAAGATTCTTATAGACGCACTCGTATATCCTCCCACACCTCGCAACACTTACGACACAACTAAAACAATTCAATAATAAACGGCTGATGTACAGTGTTTTTACTTACCTCCTAGTCAGGGGGTTTGACACACGGTCAGATATCGATATGAAAAATCCAGCACACTAAAGAAAGCGCATTATCGATTATAGCAATGCCTGAAGAGCCTCGTCTGTATTCCCCGGTAGTGGCACATCAGGCGATTAGCAATAAACTAACTATTTCTCAAAGAGAGATGGTAAAGCCTGGTAGGGTGGACCTCCTATGACTAATTAAAACTATAGCTCAGCCCGATAACAACAAAGACACTGTCGGAATGATTGGCGAGGACGTGTCTTTGTACTGGTATTTACGACATGTTTTATCGGCATTGGAAATTGAATTTACGCAAACGGTGTCATCTCGTTATGTGATTGGAATACCGGCTCGTACATCCTATATTTAAGACTCGGTTTGGCTAAGCACATCAATAAATGAATTCAAATAGAGCTACTTCTGTAGAGTAGCTTCTACGAATAAGGAGTATTTCGTGTAGCAAGTGTAGGCTGGAGTTGCTATTGATATTATTGTTGTTGTTGTTAAGTGAATAAGACTTCTGCATATAACTCACGAAGACCGTGCCTTAAGATCATCCCATCTGCACGAAGTCCTCCTCGTTGACCGCAGCTATTCATTAACCTACAAAATTGCAGGTTTTTACCCCTGACACAGAGAGTAGCAAGACTTAGGGGTAGCATGCGAAGTCGGGGAAGTGTTTGTACAGAACACATAGAGGAATAGCGCAGAAGCAACAACGTTGCCACACCCACTTCATTGATTTGCAGTTCCGTGCCTGACAAATGTTTACTTGCCACACGCAGAGGCGACCAGATAACGACGGACCATGATGCCGATTCATCCTGGATATTCACACGAGCCCTGTTAATCTGACACTACCTCGTTGTCACCGCCCCTACCACGGTGGAGAAGACTTTAACATTAGGGGATATTGTTGATGTTGTGTTGTAGTTTATAGTAAAATTACTTTGTTGACAGTTCGTACACGACACACACACAAAATAAGACGCGTACAACTTTGTTCGTGGTTGTAAAAGAGTTCCCCTTCTTTATTGATGCGAGTAACACGGAAGAAAATAATGTTGACAGCTTATTCATTACTTAGTGGGCAGGCTGCTACACCCAATGTGTCTGTTTGTATTTACTTGGCTTTTTTAGTGTAAACTTGTTCATCGTCTTTTCTCGCACTATATGGTTCCCTATTCTCTCTCACGGGTTCTGTTCTCTTCTTGTCTATCTGTCTTTTATCGATCACGTTTTACGTTACTATTACGCCAAATCATATTCTTGTTTCGGATTTTCTGTCCCAGTTCTGTTCTTCTTTTTTTTTTTTTTTTTTTTTTTTTTTACTTATCTGTCTTTTTATATATCTCGTTATATGTTACTATTACGCCAAATCATATTCTTTATTTGAATTTAATTTAATTTCTATTCGATATTTTGGCTAATAGGAATTGTTTATATTTGACCTGAAAACGAATTTATTTCCTATTAATCGCTACCTTCATCAATTAAATTGTAACTCGAACTAAACAATTTACGTTTTAATAATTTCTTCCACTTTTGATTTTTTCATCCTTTCGACGGCTTCACAGTAATTTATGCTGAATTATCCGTCTATCCGGCCCATCTCGTTACAGCTATGATAACTTCTACACGCATTTATTTATGTAACTTAAACTGTAAAAAACAGACACTAGCACATTTCAAACAAATAAGTAATCGTTGTGTTGTATCCGTTTAAACCGACCAATAGTTAGAGTACCCTAATACCCCAAATCTCAATTATTGGTTCGCTTTTTAATACTAAGTTATAAAATGGAAGTCAGAATAAAAACACAAATATGTTTGTGTTCTTCGTGATCGCATCGTAGTTATTATTTATTTGAAATTTTGAGGATAGGGTTAGACATCAATTAATCAATATTTCCTTAATTTCTGCTTTTCAGAATATTTAAAAGGGTTTTAAGAGATGCATAATATAGACACAACTTTTCATTTAAAAATTTAAATATTTAAGATTTGCATTAAATTTTATCCATAGTAATTTAACAAGCAAGATTCCCTGAATTTCAGTTTTTTCTTAAGGCCCATTAAGCGTAAGCCTTACATTTTAAGAATTTTCTAGAATAAAAATCAAGTAATGAATTTTGATCAAATTTGGATTAAAGATTTTCGACATAATGATTAATAGCAGTATTTGGAATAAGAATTTTCGACAGAAGGATTAGTAGCAGTATTTAGAATAAGAATTTTCGACAAAATGATTAGTAGCAGTATTTAGAATAAGGATGTTCGACATAAAAAATGGTAGCAGTATTTGAGATAAGGATTTTCGACATAAATATTATTAACAAGATTTAGAATAAAGATGTTCAACAAAATTATCATTAGCAATATTTGGAATTAGAATGTTCGATATAAATATTATTAGCAGTATTTGGAATAAGAATTTCCGACAAAATGATTAGTAGCAATATTTGGAATAAGGATTTTCGACAAAAGGATTAGTAGCAGTATTTGGATGAGGATTCACGACAAAATGATTAGTAGCAGTATTTGGAATAAGAATTCACGACAAAATGATTTGTAGCAGTATTTGGAATAAGTATTTTCGACATAAATATTATTAGCAGTATTTGGAATAAGAATTTTCGACAAAATGATTAGTAGCAGTATTTGGATAAGGATTCACGACAACATGATTAGTAGCAGTATTTGGAATAAGGATTTTTGACATAAATATTATTAGCAGTATTTGGAGTAAGCATTTTCGACAAAAGGATTAGTAGCAGTATTCGGAATGATTTTGGGCATAAATATTATTAGCCGTAATTGGAATAACGATTTTCGGCAAAATGATTATTAGCAGTATTTGGAATAAGGATTTTCGACATAAATATTAGTAGCAGTAATTGGAATAAGGATTTTTGACATAAATATTATTAGCAGTATTCAGAATAAGGATTTTCGACATAAATATTATTAACAAGATTTATAATAAAGATGTTCAACAAAATTATCATTAGCAATATTTGGAATTAGAATGTTCGATATAAATATTATTAGCAGTATTTGGAATAAGAATTTCCGACAAAATGATTAGTAGCAATATTTGGAATAAGGATTTTCGACAAAAGGATTAGTAGCAGTATTTGGATGAGGATTCACGACAAAATGATTAGTAGCAGTATTTGGAATAAGAATTCACGACAAAATGATTTGTAGCAGTATTTGGAATAAGTATTTTCGACATAAATATTATTAGCAGTATTTGGAATAAGAATTTTCGACAAAAGTATTAGTAGCAGTATTTGGATAAGGATTCACGACAACATGATTAGTAGCAGTATTTGGAATAAGGATTTTTGACATAAATATTATTAGCAGTATTTGGAGTAAGCATTTTCGACAAAAGGATCAGTAGCAGTATTCGGAATGATTTTGGACATAAATATTATTAGCAGTAATTGGAATAACGATTTTCGGCAAAATGATTATTAGCAGTATTTGGAATAAGGATTTTCGACATAAATATTAGTAGCAGTAATTGGAATAAGGATTTTTGACATAAATATTATTAGCAGTATTCAGAATAATGATTTTGGACATAAATATTATTAGCAGTATTTGGAATAAGGATTGTTGAAAAAAAAGGATTAGTAGCACTATTTGGAATATGGATTCTAGACATGAAGATTAGTCGCAATATCATCTTGAGTTTAATCTTCGTAACGAGATATAAAATCGTTACAAAACTGTTCGTGAAATTTACTTTACCTGTCCTGAGACGGGTATTCTTTATTGTTCTTTATTGCATGTTATTAAACAAATTTAATGAATTCCATAAAGATGATTATTATTCGATTTATTCCATAAATAATGACAGAGAATGCATTATAATTATAAGATTGCATCCAGCGTAGACAGGTACTCCTTCCTGTATAAAAGAAATAAAACGTGTGAATTATGGTATGCATAATTCAAAATGATGTAGGGTGATAAACATTATTATAACAAACAAGTAAGAAAAGAAATAAAAAATGCTAACTAGTTATTACGTAATTACCCCTTGCTGTCATAGAGAATTTATACCTATATAAAACAAACGAGACTTAAAAGAGAGAGAAAATGTATCTAAGCAATTGCATGCGATGCGGGCGAACTAAATGAATTCTGGGTAATTTCCGGGCTGATGAAGATCGGCTTCAAAAGAACATAGAAAATGAGTCTGTTTTTTTCTTCTTTTCTTTTAGCCTGGGCCAATTATTTTGACCCAAACAAAAAGAAAAGAAAAAGCTTCAACTTAGTTTTTTATGATGAATGAATTGAATTATGATGATCAAACTAAATGACTCTCTAAGTGGATCTTCAAAGACGAGAATACAACTATAAAACGCGTTTTGAAGGTACTAACGACTGTAAAGGTTCAGTGCAACGGTAATGAGACATCATCGTAATTCTATATGATAACACACACACACACACACACACACACACACATATATATATATATATATATATATATATATAAAAAGTTGAAGCCCATGTTTATCATTTCCAACTACCTTAACCTGATTAGAAGAACACATACTTTTTTGAAATTATGCTTTGTTACACATATGAAAATAAGTATATCCAGTTTGTAACAATATATTTGGTTTTTTTCACCCTCATATAACGAAATATATATATATATATATATATATATATATATATATATATGATTATTTATAAGTAATAATTTTTAATTGAACAATATACACATGTGTTTCATGCCAAACTTGCAATCATCAATGTGGGAGGAGACAATCCCTGTCGGTCACACGGTTCGAACCCCAATACGAAAGTCATTTTTGACTCAGTAGTCGGAGCGCGTACTGATGTGTCCACCACGCATTGTCGTAGAAATGTGAGAGTAAATTGACGTCTAAATAGCAAATTCAGCGGCCATATCAGCGAGCCGTCAAGAGAACTCACTAGGCCGGGCTTAGAGTATTGCATTACGCTATAAAAACGGCTTGTTGCTAACTTACTTAACGTGCTCAATCTAGCAAGACCTTTGAATAAGTATTGAATATATATATATATATATATATATATATATATTTAAAGCTTTTCGTGTAAACAAATGGATCACTATTCAGCAATCAGCAGTGGTTATATAAACATTAAGATTTCGCTTACCTACGGCAGGTGACTGACAGACGAATGGTTAGGAGCGCAGCCTGTCTATTAGAAGGTCGAGTTTCGATATACGCTTGAGACACATGCTTGGCTATCCACACAGAAGAGCTGAGATACAGCGAAACTTTCCATCTGTGGATGACAAGATATATATTTATGAAAAAAAGAAGAAAACTGAAACTTGTTTTTATGTTCATCGACGTTTGATCTGTATTGTTTTAAGACTGTCTCAAGATGACTGATTTGAAGAAAAAACATTAAAGCCAACATTAGAAAAACGTGGTGCGTCTATTACGGCGAAAGAATGTTTCTATTATTTCTTTTCAGAAAAAAGAATAGACGTTCAAATTGAGAATATGTGGTGCGTCTACGAAGTGGAATGAATGTCTTTTTTAATAACATCGATGCTATGTACAACATTTTGTCGGGAATGTGATGTAAAAAATAGCTAGCCTTGATTCAAATTTAAGATTTGTTTGTTTAGAATTGGTTTGTTGATTAAAGCAATTTAAGTGTAGAAGCCATTAGGTTTTTTTTATAACGAACTGATTCAAAAAGTATTTAGCATTCTTTAAAACTAGCAAATATATGTTTCTTTTCAGTCACATATTTTTGCTAGCCTGAGGGCATGATATCATACTGAACGACATACACTACACTGACCCCGAAAGGAGGAGGTAATGACTGAGAGGAGGGTATCAGTACGAACAAAAACTACCCGCCCTTATAAAAGGAGGAGTTAATGCTTGAGAGGATGATATAATGACAACAAAACAGACAGTACACTACCCCACAAAGGAGCAGGTAATCGTTAGAGGATGGTATCATAAGTAACAAACATATACTATACTACCCCCCCCCCCCCAAAAAAAAAGAGGAGGTAATACCTGGGAGTAACCCTTCATACAAGGAGAAAGTAATGCCTGTGAGCATGGTATCATAGCAACTGAACAAATACTACTCTACCCCCACCCAAAAAAAGAAAAAGGGTAAAGGGAGTCTCTGTGAAGATGATCTAATGACAACAGAACAGATACTATATTACTCCTCCCCTAAACAGGATGTAATACCCGTGAGGATTACTCGCACCACCTTAAAAAGGAGGAGGAACTTTCTGAGAATATGGTTTTACGGCAACCGATACTTCACTCTCAATCACCATTAAAAAATAAGGCAATAATAGATTAAACTAGTTTTTTTTTCATTCATTTAAAAACGCTGAGCCATGAAACATCATTTTAAATAGGTCCTTGGCCTTTTGGCTGAGATCAAAATGAAAAAAAAAATTCAAACTAATTGGGGATATCTTAAGTAGGATGACCCCTAGAGTAAATGTGGTATTGTGGTGACTGAGATGATTTTATTTAATAGACAATCTTTTCACCTCAGACAAAAAATGACCAACAACAACTAATTCCCAACACTTTTTATAAACTTGTGTCTAATTTGTATAAATGTAAAATCTTATATTTTGTGCAAATAGATATTTAAAAATGTAATGTCTGTTCTCAACATACCAGCGATATCAGAGTGTTAATATCGGCAAAACTATTACATATATATAAGTAAATATGACAATGCAGATTACAAATGTATATTAAATAATATTTATTAGGAGCGGTTCATGAAATAAATATGCAAATTAAGAATATCTAAATCTGTTTGTGTCTCTTTTCAGATTAGTATATATATACGATATTAGAAAATACTATATAGTATCATAGGATTAAACAATCATAAACCGTTAGTTAAGATAGGTGGACAAAAATTCGCATTTATAAATTTTGATTAATTTAATGAGTCCAGCTTGTTTATATCAAGGCTTAATATTTTTACATCATATTCCCGACCAAACTTTGTACGCATCAATATTATTTAAAACAAACCACCATATATATATATATATATATATATATATATATATATATATATATATATATATATATATATATATATATATATATATAGTACATGTATTGTATTAGTTTCTGTAGATGTAAATCCGTTGACACTCAAGTGTTTATAAAAAGTGCTCAATAACAAGTAGAGCTGTTTATAAGTATACATTTTTATTTATACAAACATTATTGGTTACATATGTGCATACATGTTTGGGTTGCACTCTTCACAGAAAGTCGACCTCATCAGACCAAGGATTCAGAGAAATGGGGCATTTCTCTGAATCCTTGGGCTGATGAGGTTGACTTTCTGCGAAGAGTGCAACCGAAACATGTATGCACATATGTAACCAATAATGTTTGTATAAATAAAAAATGTATATATATATATATATATAAAATATAATAACACGAAATCACATAATTGTCGATGCAATAATTTATTTCAACCGTGCGGTTTTTTCAAGCATCACTCAGACAATTACATTTTTGAGACTGATAGAAAATTGAAATTTGAAATTTGAACTTCCCTACGACAATTTAAACACAACTAGAGAGAGTGGTGGTAGCAAGCAATTTGATATATCTTTTATAGAGAGGGGGAAATTTAAAACTTATATTTAACTATGGCGGTCGAAGGGGAGGGATCTTTAAGTTAATCAACTAAAAACTGCCGTGTCAAAATTATGACACATACGACTTGACGATATCATACATATAGACAACTTTACTCACGCGCATACACAAAACTAAATACGCACACGTCCTATGCGCACGCACATACATAATCTCACTCGCGCATTACCATAACTAAGCATAATCACATACACAACTTTTATTCATACATCTCTAGCCGAGACGAAATGCGTCCGGCGAAACTCGTTTTCTCAAACTCGGTAGGAGAAAAGGAAGAAAGAAACAAGAGAAGAGATAGACAAAACGCGTGTCATAGATTCCCAGTCTGTCTGGATTCCAAAAAAGAGAATCTAATTGAAATAAAATTATACGCACATACATATATGTATACATATATATTTTATGTTATTCTTGCTCTGTTTACTACATTGAGCTCTCATACCCTGATTTCATCCTGGAATTATCCCATTATAACACAAATATATATATATATATATATATATATATATATATATATATATATATATATATATATATTTGGAAAAGTTCATGTTTTTAAGCCTCTTTAAAATTTCAAACTTTAAAAAAGAGGCAAAATGCCTTCAAAAAACATGTATTAGATGAAGATAATTTTATTAAAATCAAAATAATATTTTTTTTTTCATCTTTTTTTTCTAATAATTTCGCTTGGTACAACAAGTCTCGTCAGAGATTTAAACAAATAAAAGGTATTAACCTTATTTTTTCCGTAACAATCCTTCATGGTCATGTAGAAGTGACGTCCGATGTCGTGTGGACTTAACAGTGTAAATGCCCTTTTTAAATTTGAACTTAAATCACGCATGGTCGCTGGTAGGTATAAATTTGGGAAAATTCATTTTTTGCAACAAGGCTCAGTATGCATCCACGAACGTGCCTTTTATTGGACCTTTTACCCTCTGGATTCTATCTATCTTCGCCGCACCTGAAGATGTGGTTTTTGGAATTTAACTCTGAATCCTCTCATGTCATGTCTCGTGCCTTTTAACGACCTACCTATCTACATTTCTCTTTCTCCGCTGGACTTTTTGACACCGGACTTTTTTTGCAATCGGACATTTGCTTGCATTCGGGCAGATTTTTGCCTTGTGTTTTTTCCCTACAATCTTTATTTTACTTTTTCAAATTTTAAATCTTGGCCTTTGCCAACTTATCTATCCCAGCGATTTCCTCTGATGATAAGATTTTGATCTTTGAAAAGTCTGGCTTAAGGAAAAATTTAACTTGAATAAATTGCCTTTTGCGGTATATACATTGCTGTGAGCAACTGAATTGAAAAAAAATTTACTTTTGCTTTTCTAATTCGTTTTCATCCTTCTACATATATATATATATATATATATATATATATATATATATATATATATATATACATGGATAATACAAAGGACAAGAATTATATTAGATCCTATCGAAATACGGTGAAGCTCAAAATAGTGGATAGTACATATTACAAATATACATATATACACTGACGATTCCCGTAAGGATGAAACGTATACGTATGTAGATAAAAATAATAATATTAATAATTATTTGTCGACCCCAAATTTAGGCTGGGCTCAGTAGTGAGTAATATTAACACAACTGTCATCGTAGCTGTTAAGAGGTTAAAAGGAACAACATTAATTAAATTCGTGTTTAAATCATGGATTAAAGGAATTTAAATAAAGATATCACCCGGGCGGTCTAAGGGCAGTAACTCTGTGGGTTTTTTGAATGATTTGTATTCGGGATTTAACATTATTAACTAAGGTATACTGAATACTTATGGAAGTGATAACATTTGTATGTTGATTAAAACTGGTTTAGAGATAAGAGTAAGGATTTTATAATCTCTTTAATCCGTAAACCCATTTTCTCTCCCTAATTCCTTTAGAAGGCACATCATTAAACCCCAAAACACTAACGGCCAAATATACGATACTCATAATATTGACTCACGGGATTTATATAGAAATATTTTTTAAATTTTTGTATTTTTTTCATATCTCTTTAAATCTTAGGTTTAAATCTCAACCGTTACTTTTCACCCATTCCCTTTTTTTCAAACCTTATTAAACCTTCCTAACACTAAATTTAAACAAACATACATAACACTCTAAGCAAATAGCGCGTCCAAACGAGAGTGACACGTGATTTCACATTTCCGAAACAGATGACAACAAGCTGAAGAGAGCCGGATGGCTAAGTCCTTCTGTGCTTGAACCCGACGGTACGAATGTTGTACTAATTTTTCTGTACCATTATATATATATATATATATATATATATATATATATATATATATACCCACACACACACACATATATATATATATATATATATATATATATATATATATAGAGAGAGAGAGAGAGAGAGAGAGAGAGGGAAGGAGAGAGAGAGAGATAGAGAGACAGATCACTCATTTATACGATCACAAATATATAATCCGTCAGTTTAATCATTTTACCGAAGGCCAAAATTCCAAGAAAAGAAATGAAAATGTCTATCAGCTGATCTTGGCAAATGTTCTTTTGTTATTTTGTAAAATGTTTTATCGCCAACCTCAATAAAACCATCTGCTAACACTGAATTTACGATGCAGACTCCATCATCAATGTTCATACTATTTTAAAATGTCTGCCGCAAAAAATAGAACTCTGTTGGTACTCATCAAGTTTTATGCTGCCTCGTTCGGAAGATCAAAAGAAAAAAGATGCTGAGACGATGCCAGGATGAGTTTTACATCAGGATAAGTATACATCTGATCGTTACTTATTGTTGTTTGTTCGGGTCAAGTTCGACCATCGCAAATCACATCAGTCAGTTTACGCGTTTTGTCAATAAGAAAGTTTGCATGAGTTTTCAACTTCACCAGACGATCAGATAATCTTACGCGATAACATTTGTAAGATACATCTAGTGTAAAAATATGACTCGAATCCCACTGTATGAAGTAGAATAGTAAAACTTGATTAATGCTGTCCAAAGTAATATATACAAGAGTTAGACAAAATAATGGAAACACCTTGTGAATTTTGCATCAATTTTAAACACATATAAAATTGAAAAAACATACCCAAATCTTGGTTTCATTTTATTACTTATGGTTATTGTTCTCCTGAATTGCATATCAGCAAGAAAAAATGTTAATGACAGATTCATCAGATTAAAAAAAAAGCAGATTGTTGGTGTCCGTATAGCAGGTGCTATTGTAACGAAAGTGGCTGAGATGGCGGCCGTATCGAGAGGAACTGTCTCGAAGATGATGACAACTTATGAGAAAGGAGAGAAAACATCCTCCGCTACACACAATTCTGGATAAAAGCTAAAGCTGTCTAGAAGAGATCGTAGAGCCCTTGTAAGGATTGCGAAGAAAGAGCACGAAACTACGGCACCCAAAATTGCAGCAGCGCTTAACAGTTATCTAAATAATCTCGTTTCAACAACAATTGTTCGCCAAGTGCTGCACAGAGCTGGATTTTATGGGAGGAATTTAATCAGAAAACCACTGCTTTCGAATTTTTCCATTATTTTGTCGAACCCCTGTAGATATAAAGTGAGTCTAGAGATTATATTGAAGTACTATTTTGGTATTTATTTAATATTATACTGTTTAATTTAAGACATCCAATGATGTAATATTTTTCTAGTAAGCATTTGGTTGAGACTGCAAAAGAATTAAACCTTATTTTTTTCATTTTAGACTGAAATCTTATAATTTTTTATGTTTATTGCACTTTTCAGTGTCTAGATCTTATTTCCAACTGCTAAAATTAAGCTTAATCGCTCGCAAAAAGAACTAACACTTGCTGAAAATGCGACATAATAAAGGAAATTAGTAAAGGGAAGTCTTCGCTTCACATTTCAAATGATCTATAAAGGGATAATCGAACAATATAATAAGGTGCAGAAACGTATCTGTAATTTGATTGGCCCCACTTTTTCTTCTTCTCTGAACCCTTCTCTCACAGTCCCGGTGTTGCTAGTTTCTATAAATACTATTATGGCATGTGCTCTTCAGAATTGTCTGATCAATTCCCGGCTTCCTTTGTTCCATCTGGTTTGACTCGTTGATCTAGTGGTCTCCATCAATTCGCTCATTCAAATACAGCTTCCTATTCCATTAGATTCTTTCCGAGAACTGCAGGTTTTTGGAACTCTCTTACTGCTGACTGTTTCCTCTTACTTATAACATTGGTCTTTTCAAGATGAAGGTAAATAGGCATCTCCTGCCCTGTCTTTGCGATGATCATGTTTCGTTCATGATAGCTCCTTGCATCAAGTGCTTCATGCCTTGTCTGAAACGATTTACATAAAAAAGAATCAAGAACGTATGGCAGAATGGAATTCAACCAAGAAAAAATAAGTCTCAAGCATAATTTAGGACTCTAACAAATAGAGATCTCTCACATATATGAAGAGAAATTATTAGAAATCCACATGCCAGTAGTTCATTTATATTTCGGACGGCTGAAGCTCCTATGGTGGTAAGGAAGGAAATACCCGGAACCACACCTATCTATACTGGCAGTCAAGACTGGTGTACAAGCATTCTTGTTCTCTGTTGTATTATACTTTTTTCAGTATACTTGTTTTCTCTAAACTCCGAGTTCGTGTTTTCCTTCTGGACCCATTATAGGCCCACACCATTAACCCCAACAAGGCACATTGCCACTGAGATGTAAGTAGCTACTATGAATTAAGGGTTAGATTTATAGGGTCAGATTTATAGGGCCATCCTAATTTTGGAGTTGTGAAAAAAGATGTTTGTTCTGTTCACATTATATTTAAGTTTCTTCATGTTGGTACAGTCAGGGAAACAGGGAGTAGGGAGGGAATACCAAAAGCAAGCGGTTCGAAGAAAGTTCTTTGCTCTAAATGATCGACTAGAAACAAAACATATTAATTAAAAGCACAGAAAGAAATACATAAAAACTGATTTCAGGGAAGTCTTTTTCTAAAAGAAGTCTAGTTTCACCCTTGATAAGACTAATGGATGGGTGCGGGGTTTGGTCTGTAAGCCATTTGATTCTAGACAATTTGTTAAACGGCAGCAAGGTGCGGGTGGGATCATGATATTGTCTGGCATTGTTGGTACTGAGCTTGTGAATCCTTTTAAAGTCGAGGACGGTGTGAAAATAAACTCTAAAAGTTACTATAGAATTTTTGGAGCAAAATCTCTTTGAATGGATTATCAAACCAAGCTTTAGCCAAACGTAAATCGATATTTAAGCAAGTCAACGCACCAAGTCATGCTTCAAAGTTCACTGACACATGGTTACAAGATAAGGGATTTGTAAGGGATTCGTACATGGACTGGCTACCAAATAACTGTGACTTAAATGCATTGAGAATCTGCAGAGTACCCTTAAGGGAGATATTTATTCCAATTAAAGACAGTTAAACAACAAGCATGCACGCTGGCAAGCGGGAACAATTGCTGTAATAAACTTATCAGTTGTTATAATAGCAGAACTAAAATCAGCTGCCGATAAGAGGCTGTTAAAAGTTATTGAACAGAAAGAAGCATCAGTGCAGTTAATGAATGGTGCAAAACGTCTTTTAATTTGCCTTTTATTATGTTTTTGTTAAATCTCAATTTTATTATTATCTTGTTGTATAAAACTGCGAACTTTCTTATTTATATTCTTTTGTATTTATATATTCTTTCAAAATAAACAAATAAGTAAAATTTATTGTAAAACACATGTATTGCAAATAAAATATTGACAGTAACATTTATTCATTTTACTAATCACAATAGCAATACTCTATCACTTTGCATGTAAGTTAAACATCTTATGTTAAATAAACATAGACTAGATATACGCAGTTATAGAAAATGATAATAATTTTAAAATACTTGATGTTTTATGATTCGCATATAATCTCTAGACGCACTATATATATATATATATATATATATATATCTTTCTCTCCCTCTCTCTCCCTTTCTTTCTCTCTCTCTCTCTCTCTCTCTCTATATATATATATATATATATATCCACACAGTATATATATATATATATATATATATATATGATTATTTTTATTTACACAGACATGTACAAAATCTGCGACACTGGCATGTCGATGTTATCGATCAACAGTGATTATAAACTGAGATCTCATCAGAGTTAGAATCCGATCTTAACCGTACATCATATTTGGAAATATATGATCTAAGGTTAAGATCGGATTCTAACTCTGCCTGATGAGATCTCAGTTTATAATAACTGTTGATCGATAACATCGACATGCCAGTGTCGCAGATTTTTTACATGTCTGTGTAAATAAAAATAATCATATATAACAGTTGTATTTGATATTGAGCACTTTTTATAAACCCGGTTTAAATTCTTTGGATTACTACCCTGTGGATATTTTACCTGGATTATTATATATATATATATACTGTGTGGATTTAGGCAGCATTCTTTCATTTAAGTCAACATAACAGAATTATATTTCTGAATTTTTTAGATGAGGATTGATAATTTGTATAATTTTGGTTATTCGGACTACATTTCTCACCTTGAGTTTTATCATCACAACGTTTTTATACGTAATCTTAATGATTGTAGGTTGCTAAGTTTTAATAAAGATGGCTCCCAGTATTTTTAATGTTTAAAAATTAGTTCCAGAATGTATTCTATTAATGTTATTAACTAAAATTTTATCAGTGCATAAAAAATTCACCGCTCAGGTTGAAAAAGTCGAAATACACCCAATATTCATTTACCTTTTACGTATTTTCTTTTTCCTCGCAATTTTTCAAAAAAGTACTTATTTACCCCTATTTTTTCATATAACTGTTCATATGTTCATACGTCTATGACACAAGCATTCTACTCTTTTTACCGTGTTTATCTTCCGTTGATAAGATTCAATGAAACCCAATAAAAACATACTTCAACAATTAACCCGTCTATACATGAATACATGACGCTAAATTAAGAGCTCTTGCTCTAAACTATTCAGCTACAATATGAAACTTAAAAAATTGACGGCTGAATATCGTTGGTCGCTTACTCGGCATAATAGGATTTATTTCTCATCATTTCCTATAGTTATTCAGATTAGCCCCATTGTTTAATGTGTCGGGATTTGGAGTAAAAGTTGACTGATTCCGGGGTTCGAATCGTGCGACTAGTTTGAATACTTATCTCTACACTGATGATTCCGCAAACGTATACATATGTAAATAATTTAATAGTTATATATATATATATATATATATATATATATATATATATATATATATATATATATATATATATCCTTGCTAAAGTCAGTTGGAAGAAACCCAGCAGAGTGCTCGAGTAAAATTGAAATTCAAAATAAGAGCAACATATTTATTTATGTATTGTGATACAGAAGTTCAGAGCAAGATAGTACCGTCGGTTTTAAACCAAATGATCAAAAAAATGATCGCGCCTTGTTGGCTCTCTTCAGTTGTTGTTGTGGATTTTTCTTTGAAAATGGCGAATCACGTGCTACGGTCAGTTATACGAGATTTTAGTTTTCGGATTGTTTTTTCTTTATAAATGGTTAGTCCATCATATTTTCTCGAAAAAATATGAAAGTGATGAGTTAAAAAGAAATTCTTGTCGACTAATAAACTGGGGGAAGAGATAGAAAGATCGAGAGAGATGAGAGAGGGAGTGGGAGATACTATAAATAGAATGATAGCTCATAGTTATATCATACTGTTATTTTATGTTAATTTCGGAGCAAAAGCAAACATACACGTGTTTCTGAAAAAAAAAATCAGAGCATACTTGAACAAATACAAATTGCCACAGAGTCTGTGGCCAATTGAAAACAACATGAAGGCGAAAAATCATGCGAGGAAGCTTTCAGAAAATGTTCAGGAAAGTACAAGGAATGTCACTGACGAAATGAAGGTGAAACAAACAACACCCGATTCTGAAGAAAATTCAAAGACTGAATGTCCAGAAAAATAACTCGGTTACACATCAGAAAGGCCCACTGCACAAGATACCTAAAAGTTAAGGAAAACTCACCCAAAATAACTGAGAATAATAAAGAAAAACTCTTACATCAAGTTCGTACAACCGACATTCCTTCCACGCAGCAGATTTTTCCAATTAAAAGTTTCGTAAAACCAAGGACAGATAATTCAATTAAAGCAAAAAGGAGACAACCATGTTAAGATAATATTTAACACTTAATTTAAGATGTTTTTTACAAAGTATAAATAAAATAAAACTAAAATAAAACTAAAATAAATTTAATTTTTACAAATTTCGACTTAACATTAAATTTAATGATTACTATTTAGATGGAAGAAAAGGTTAATATGATGTATTATGTTAAGTAACCATTATTTCTTAAAACAGGTCTTTATTTAATCGATAAATTTATATAATATATAAACAGTCATATGTGTATGGAAGTCCTACATATACATGTATATCCCCCCCCACACACACATATATATATATATATATATATATATATATATAAATACACACACTCATCGATAAAGATATCCATATATAGAGACACATACTCACGCATAAATACTCAAGCTCAACATTTCAAGCAACAATCTGGATTTAGTCATCTCAAATAATTAAAATCATATACAGAGAGAAATAATATATATATATATATATATATATATATATATATATATATATATATATATATATATATATATATATATATATATATATATATTTCTCTCTGTATATGATTTTAATTATTTGTGATGACTAAATCCAGATGGGTATATATATATATATATATATATATATATATATATATATATATATATATATATATATATATATATATATATATATATATATATATATATACCCACGTACACACACACACACACACACACACATATATATATATATATATATATATATATATATATATATATATATTCAGGGTGACTAAAAAAACAGGCCCCGTGTACACTTTATGTGATATCTCCTTTATTTATTCACCGATTGCCCTCATTTTACAGAACATGGCAAAATCAACGACCGTGAGTACACCAAGAACTCAGTGGGAGCTGGGACAAAGAATACGCTGTGTTAAATTTTACTACAAGATATACTCGTTTAAGAAAATCCAGGACAGTTTCAAGCATCAGTTCAGATGTGAAAAGGCTCCACCCAAAAACAGAATTCAGAACGAGAAGTATAGGACCGTGGAGAACCTCAACGCTGCCAGTGAGAACCGTCCAAGCCACTCGGCACGTCCCAAGAAGCGGACAGCCGAGCTGGTCGAAAGTGTGAGAGAGTCTCTCCAGGAGAGTCCGAAACGCTCTGTGCGTAGGCGAAGTCAGTCCCTCGGGATCTCCCGTGAGACTTGCAGGAGAGTGCTGGTGAACGATATCAGGGCTTACCCATACAGAATACAGACGCTGCAGACCCTTACAGCCTCAGACAAGAAGCAGAGGAACGCTATGGCAGTCAAAATGCTCGATAAGATTGAGGAGACACCAGGTTTCCTTAACCTCCTTTGGACCTCAGATGAAGCCCACTTCCGTCTTGACGGAAAGGCAAACTCCAAGACAAATGTCTTCTGGGGGTCCTCCAGATCCAATGAAGTAGCCACCAAGCCCCTGCACTCTCCTAATCGCACGGTGTGGGCTGCAATCTCGGTCAGAGGCATCATCGGACCAATCTTCATCGAAGTATCTGGCGCAGCAGTGACAGTCACCAAGGAGGGGTATGTGGAGGTCCTCAAAACCTTCAAGAGTGAGCTCCAGACCCTCTACCCGTCGCTCATGAGCAAGTTCTGGTTCCAGCAAGACGGAGCAAGTTCTCACACCTCAAACCTGTCCCGAGATTGGCTGAAAGAGAACTTCGGAGGCCGAGTGATCAGTCTGAAGACTAATTTTGAGTGGCCACCCCACAGCCCGGACCTAAGGCTCCCAGATTATTTCCTTTGGGGCTATCTTAAGGACAGAATGTACGCAGGGAAACCCAGAACCATCACGGAACTCAAGGAAGCCATCAGGGAGGAGATGAGAGCCATTCCCAATTCAGTCTGTAAGAACGTCATGGACAACTTCGTTCTGCGCCTCAAGAAATGCACGGAACTAAAAGAGGTCTATCTAGAACACATGCTGTAGAACGGAGAAAAAAAGGCCAAAGACCCTAGTGTTTTGATATGATGTTGCGAATATAATAAACTAGTTATGCCCCAAAATTCATTTAATTCGGACGAAACACTAAGAAACAGAGTCTAATTAGATTTGGGGCCCGTTTTTTGGGGGTCACCCTGTATAAATATATATATATATATATATATATATATATATATATATATATATATATATATATATATATATATATATATTTCAGAGGAAACATTTATTTATTAATCAATGTATCGGGCGGGAAAAAAAATTGCTAAAACTTTTCTTTAAGGCCTTATCGTCTGACCCTCTAAGAGGAAACGCCAGAATGATAAATTAAAAACTAAGAAAATCGAATGAGATATGAGGGGAAAAATAGTTTAAGTTGGAGAAAACGATTGAGAGAAAAAAAAGTAAATCTCCCAACGTTATGGTGGATTTGAATCATTAAAATCTCCAACTGATGCTTCAAAATCTTTTGTCTATACAGGCTAGGTCGATAATTGTTAATAACTATCGCCTCAATAATATTGAGATGGTAGTTCGACCTGGCACTGTGTAAAACAGAAAACCCCCCATCGGAATACTTGTCAGAACAACTATTTGTACTAACCAGGTGATTACCGATGGCTGATTTCTTTTTTTTCTCTCTCAATCGTTTGTTGTAATACTATAATTTTATTTGTTTATGTATTTTTTAAACATATATATATATATACATATATATATATACATGGAAAAAAATAAATTGGAAAATGGGAAAAACTTAAAATAAATAAATTTAATATAGCGATTAAAAACGTTTAAAAGGTTTTAATTTAAAAGGGAAAAAGGGCAACTTTCTCTAAAAAGACCAGGGTTTTTTACCCCACCCATTAGACCGGTATTGTCTTGGCCTTCAGGTCTTGATTTACGCCGGTCTATCAGTTGTCCGTCCTGTGCAGTGCACCCTCCCAGGCTTTGCCTTCTTACCCTTTGAGAAGGGGTTAGTTTATTGCTAATCGCCTGAGGCGCCCCTACAAGATAATGCCGACGGGGCTGTCGAGGCAATTTTTAATGGCCAGAGTGCTCAAATTCTCGAGCGCTCGTTTATCAAATCCCACTTTCCCGACCTTGTGTCACATCTTACCGCTTTTTTTACAAAAGAAGCGCCTACGTAAATAGATAACGGCAGATGACAAAATTTCAAACGAGAAACGGAATCGGCCATGTGCAATACCTGTGCAATACCTGTGCAATACCTGTGCAATACCTTTGACCATTCTATTGTATATGAAATAAATAAGATCACAGGGATGCTTGGAAATGCCACTATGAGAAATTGATGAATACGGAGCTTTCATGGAACCGTAAAAATCTAGAAGTTCTTGAAGCAATGTCTGCTATAAAAATTGATAAATAAATTGTATGGGAATCTGTGAGTAAAATTAAAAAGCGTGATGCTTGAAGGGTCAGGCGTCATTGCAGGAAAGTCAGATAAGCATAGAAGCAATGCAGTTTGTGTTATATTTATCCTGAGACAAATGCAAGAGAAGTACCTTGGTAACAAAAAGAACTTGTATTTTGCCTTTGTGGATCTGGAGAAAGCTTTTGACAGAGTGCGAAGATGGGGTGGTCTGGTTGGCTTTGGGTAAACTAGTAAACAAACGATTGGTTGGTGAAGGTTGTTCAATCAATGTACGGAAATGCTCCACAGCACATTTAGTGGCAGTTTTAATTTTAATTTAGAGGTACATCCGGGTTCTACAACGAGTCAGTTGCTTTTTTCGTGTCTTAGAAGAATTGTCCAAAGAGTTCTGTACAGGTTGTCCTGAAGAAATGTTTTATGCCGATGATTCAGTATTTTTCTTGAAACAATGGATGAGCTACACGGTAAGTTTAAGACTTGGAGGAATTCTATGGAAAGTAAAGATCTGAAAGTAAACGTTACCAAGACCAAAGTGATTATCAGTGGTTGTAGTCTTGGAAAACTTCTCTGCTCAGTTTTTGGAAAGAGTGTCGGGTGCAATTCACTTTTTTTTCTGATACCTGTAAGCATTGGGTATACAGTGGCATTATTTTTTCTTCGATTTTCATTATGGAGGGGCCATTGTTTTTTTAAATTTTTACAATAACATAACGCGCTGAAAAAAATTTAGGTTTTGCCATACAAGAAACTATTGGGGGTTAGGGTAAGAGTTAGGGTTAAGGTTTAAATTAAAATATGTAAATAAATACTAATGGAGGGGAACATATTCTTAATCGGAGAAAAAACTTACATTTTCTTTAGTTTTCTAGGAAATTCTGCTGTGAGAAATTGAAGAATTTATCTGGAAGGGAGGAGGAAGTTATAGATATATTGTTAAACTAAAACTAACCTGTAGCCGAAAGTGAATATTTTCGAAGGACAAAATTAATAACAAAATACCTTGGTTACACGTCTCCATTTATCGCTAACAAGACTGGAAGTGTTACTCATTTTATGTTGGATTTATATAGAGAAGTAATTAACACTGTATAATCTAATCTCTATATATTATATTCCATTTTGAGGATATTCTTCTCAGGTTGTTTACATGTAATCTCCATTAAAAGTAGAATCTGATTTTTAGTTTGGGAGGGGAGACAACTAGTAAGAAAATACTAATACTTTTTCTTTGTTTGTTTGAAACTTCTTCTACAACGTGTTAGAGGTCCACAAAGCTTTAATGACCTGAAAAATATTAATGGTCAAGCTATGAAAACATTCAGAGATGCATGTAGTGCACATGGACTACTTGAGGATGCTGACCACTGTAATGCTACTCTACAGTAAGCATCTATATCTGAAGCTGCAAGTAATTTGAGACATTTATTTGCCATCATGTTGACTACATGTGCAGTGTCACATTGAAAACGATTCTGGGCTGTACACAAAAACATTTAGTGAACATTCCCCTCTTAAGGGACGAAGTCCACTCACTGAAATGGATATAATATTTTCAGACGACATCTTCAATATAGCTCTGCTTTATATAGAAGATGCGACTTATAAGATGAATGGTAAAACAGCTGATCGATCTAATACACATCCGATTATTTAATAGATATTGAATTCTACACTATTTTTATTCCCATCATTTACCCATTTATTACTCTATCTCATATACAGAACATTGACTCTTCATGATAGGTTATATTTTAAAGATATACTTTATATCTTTATGTTCCTTTTTCACTATATATATATATATATATATATATATATATATATATATATATATGTATATATATATATATATATATATGCATTAGCTCTCACGATTTTTGCGCTCGAGCACTTCATTGATTTCTTTTCAACATACACCAAAGCACTATATATATATATATATATATATATATATATATATATATATATATATATATATATATATATATATATATATATATATATGTTATAATATAAAATATAAAATGAAGTAATAAAATAAGGTGTGTCAATCAAATTTTATTAGAATTCAAAGTTCAAGCAAAGTATCCTTAAGTCCTTGAAGTGCTTGAACTTTGAATTCTACTAAAATTTGATTGACACCTTATTTTATTACTTCATTTTATATTATAATATTAATGCTCTATCCAGTATATTGAGCTTCAGTTTTTATCCGGATGTTTCACTAATTATAAGATATTAGTTGACGCTTATATCTTATGTTGGATTGCTTCATATATATATATATATATATATATATATATATATATATATAACACGAACCTACTTCGCTTGGGTATTTGTATTATTGCAAACAAGTAAGGGGGGGATGAAATAGCGGCAATTGGTCTAAAGAAAAAACTGCAAACTAAACTAACTAATAAAGAATGGATGTATATCTTAAATCGCGAATATTTCTTTGCTTGCTTCCATCGCATTCAAGCCTGAATTTATCACGAAAAACTAAATTCACCGTGAAATTAACATCCGCCGTCCAACTTTAACACCAACACAAAAAAAAACAACAACCACAAAATCAAATAGAGGCAGCAGTGAATACATATGATAATAAAAACTAGCATACATCATCTAAACGAACGCATACACGACCAAGGGTAAGAAAAAAACCCGAAAAATAAAAAAAGAGAATGAGAGAGTGAATCAAAGAGTAGGATTATTATTATTATTATTATTATTATTATTATTATTATTATTATTATTATTATTATTATTATTATTATTATTATTATTATTATTATTATTATTATTATTTTCATTATTTTCATTATTTTCATTATTTTCATTATTATTATTATAATAACAATAATAATAATAATAATAATAATAATAATAATAATAATTATTATTATTATTATTATTATTTGTACTCACTAGGAGTTCTCACACAGATCATCATCAGTGAATGCTCACCGACAACAACCAGTGGTACTTCCTGGAGTCTGAGTGACAACAAGCCTCCCCAGATTTCCAGTATTCTTCACCTCTTTTCGATAACCACCGCAAATAATCTTATAATATCTCAATAGCTTCTCACCATTGATTTCTCGCTGGTAAGGACAATTGGTCTTCTCTGGGATTTTTTTTTGGGGGGGGGGGGCAATAAGCCTCCCCAAGGTCCCACCATTCTCCGCACTCTTCCAGTGGGGGTCTGGTTTCTGCTGTCCCTCCTAGGTCTTATCCTCCTCGACCCTCTACAAATTATTATTATTATTATTATTATTATTATTATTATTATTGGTAGTATTAGTATTAGTATTAGTATTATTATCATCGCACTGATGATCATCCGTAACTTGGTCTTCAGTAAATAATACACACGAAGAAGAAGACGAAACACAAAACAAGGTAAGAATTACAGCGAGAAAATTACGAGAGTGAGAATGAGTGGAAACACGAACAGCTATTATTGCTAGAGAATTATGACTATTAAGAAAAAGCTAAACAAAAATAATGCATACAGCGAAAGTGACAAGACCACCGAAAGAAAGCTGTCTGCGAGAGAGAGAGAGAGAGAGAGAGAGAGAGAAAGTGAGGAACGGAAATTAGTTCATTCTTGTGACAAGTAGTAGTATAAACAGCTCATATATATATATATATATATATATATATATATATATATATATATATATATATATATATATATATACAGAGACGATTAATGATCACACAGGTTTATCACATGAGCATCAAGCGTAAAAACGTGAAGTGACATACACACACCTACATATATATATAGTAAGCTATGAAAATATATTTATTTTCATAGCTTATTACCTAGCTCTACTTACGTATCGAGCACTGTTGAAGTAAATACTGAAAATTGATACATAAAAAATTATAAAATTTATAAAATTTTATGTGGATACATGATATAGTAATTATATATATATATATATATATATATATATATATATATATATATATATATATATATATAAGGTTTTAAAAGGAGAAAAAAACGGAGTAATAGTTAATCGTAGGACGAGATGACATATTATAAACGGATAGAGAAAAAAAAAACAACTTTGTTTTTCTATATTTAATAGTCGAAAGATCATTCGACTAAAACCCCAAAGTTGTAGAAAGAAAAGTAATAATAGTAAAACAAAAATAAATCGACTAAAATCTAGAAAACTAGAACTCGAGGCGCCTTTCGGTCGACACATCTTCAAGAGTAAACGTCGACAAATAACTTTTAAAATAAATGAATTAGTAGTTAAATAAACTTACCTACGTTTAGAGACAAAACATGTAGAGAGAAAAGCGAGAGGAGAAAAAACGAATGAATATCGCCAAAATTCCGACGAACAAAAGAGAAACCGATCTTTGCAAAGAAGTACAGAATAGAAAAATATATTAACGAATTACAGGCAAAGATGTTTTTTAGAGCTCTCTAAACAGGTCTAACTTATGTGAGAGCTTGTTTTGCCTTCAGTGCGAGGGTCTCCGCAGAGTTATACCTACAGCCTCCAAAACACTTAGGTGGTGTTGTGAATCAGCCTTATGTACGATGCGAAAGAACCCTTTGGAGCACGCATCACTACACATTTTTGTCATACAAATGTTGGCCAATAGACGACTCATAAATTTGTGAGCGCTCGGATGTGCTCTGTAAACACTCGGGCACGCCTGTTAATACATTCATTTTTGCCAACAGTGACTTGCGAAAACACGCAGGGACATGCAAAACGCCATATTGAAATATGGCGTTTTGCATGTCCCTGCGTGTTTTCGCAAGTCACTGTGAAATCAACTTTACACAATAGATTAACCATCATTTTTATTTACTGCTTATGTATATGCGATATCAGTAGCATGGTTAACTAAATTGAATATTGGCTTTAAAAAATGAACATTTTATTAATTAACTATTATTATTTTGTCTTTTAATTAAATGATTGTTTTGATTTTAACATAGCAAATACTTCTGTTTCACAAAATTGGTTTATTTCCCGAACAAATATTTAACATTTATTTTCAAATGTACCTTTTTTTATAGAAGGGCCGATTTTATTTCCAACAAGTTGACATCAATTTCTAAATTGCAAAAGAAAAAGGCAAATTGATTTTTTCTTTCTATTCTTTTTGTTACGTCCACATTAAGAGATAAATAAATCTGTTTCGAAATTACCAATATTTTCATGTTTATCTATCTATATGAACAAATAAGAAAGAGTCTGAATCAAATTATTTATTTTTCCGTGATGGTAGTTTTCACTTCGATGGTGTTGAAGCAGCGGCAAAATCCGTAGCAGTGTGATCAAAATGATCAACGTCCTTTTTTTAATGTGAACTTTTTAGAACGCGTGGTCGCTTATGTGCTAATACAATTTAACAAAATCTCTTGTAAGCATCTTTAAGGAATTTAGAAACTTTGTAGACAGACAAACAGAAAAGTACGTTTTAAGATGCAATATTTTTATCAAAAATCATTTACATTTTTTTCTTTTACTTCTTATAAATTTCGGATGATAAAACATCCTTCTTCAGAGAAAGGAGACTCTGAATGAAATTAAGGGTAATACCTTTATTTTACCGTGATGGTAGTTTTCACTTTGATGTTATTAAAGCGGTGGCAGATTTCGTAGCAGTGTGATGAAAATGAGATACGCCTTTTTTTATGTGAACTCTTTTGTTAGCGCGTGGTCGCTTATGTGATAATAAAATTTGACAAAAGCTCTAGGATGCATATTTAAGAAATTTAGAACTTTTGAAAACACACAAAAAAATGCCTTTGGAGACCACGTTTTAAGATGCAATATTTTTATTAAAAATAACTTAAATTAAAAAAAAAACACTACCATCAAGGTATTAGTATTAATAATTTGATTCAGGCTCTCCTTTCTCTGAAGAAGATGTGTTATCATCAGAAATTAATAAGAAAAAAGTCAAGAAATTTTTTTAAAGTTGATTTTTAATAAGAATATTGCATCTTAAAACGTGATCTCCAAAGGCATTTGTTTGTCTGTATTTAAAGTTTCGAATGTTTATTATTTGAAATTAATGTTCCAAATATTTCAAGTAGAAAACTTTGTGAAGCTCTAGCGAGTCGGCAGATCTAGCTAATATATATATATATATATATATATATATATATATATATATATATATATATATATATATAAAACATTTTATATATTTACAGTTACATTTCTCTGAGAAAATTCCATTTAAAGCGGACTATCAATATTGCCATGTGAAAACTTAATATTTAGATAGAGTGAATAGAGCTTAGTAATATGTGTTCAGACATTTATAATATCATTTAAATCAAGTCACGAAGTGAAAAGCCTTTTGAAGCTTTTCGTTTTGAAACTCGATTTAAATGCTATTATAAATCTTTTTATACACACACACACCCACATACACACACACACACACACACATATATATATATATATATATATATATATATATATATATATATATATATATATATTAATTTATAATGTTAGGGATGTGTATAACTTTGTATGTACAAGATTCGCTCCCAAAATAATTAACCGATCATTATGAGTTTTTGAACACAGCTACTCGGCGTAAAGGGATCCAATGCGCGTAAATTCAGATTTTTTGACAATAGGTATTAGTCATCCTCCGTATGTCAGTTGACAGATTAAAAGAAAATGGCTTGACATTGGTACCTGCAAGAAGCAGAACGTATCCAGCAGACAAAATCACAGACGCAGGCTATGCTGATGACATTGTAACTTTTGCTGACACAACTAAACAGACAGAAGCCCTATTACACTAACTTGAAAAAAAAACGTCAAATTACATTGGGCTTTTTGTCAACGCAAGCAAAACAGCACATTCTCCTAAACGAACATGAAAATATCTCTTCTCTAAGTTGAACTTGTCTAAAAAATGTCGACGAGTTTATCCATCTTGGTAGTAAAGTTGTTAAGAAAAATTCCACAGAGTGTGAACTGAAGGTACGAATCAGTAAAGCCTGCGCAGGAGTGGACAAGATGAAAGCGATCTGGAAGTCAAGTCTTCCTACCAAGATGAAACATGACTTCTTTGAAGCCATTGTTGCATCAGTACTTGTTTATGGAAGTAGCACTTGGACTTTCACCAAAAGATTGGAGAAGAAAATTGATGGTGTATACACCAGAATGCTAAGAGCGGCTCTTAACATCTCCTGAAGACAGCGCCCCACGAGAGAGCAACTCTATTGACACCTTCCTCAGATTTCAGCCCTGATCAGAGACAGAATAATCAGATTCGCTGGATAGAATCATCAGCGATGTTTTTCTGTGGATGTCAGAACAGGGATGTGGCTCAGTGGGTAGAGCGCACAGAACCTACATCAAACAACTAACAGAAGACTCACAATGCACCTATGAAGACCTACCAGGTGTGATGGAGGATAGAGTGAGATGGCGTGAGAGAGTCAGAGGGATCCGTGACACAATTACGACTTTATGATGATGATAAAGTACTAGGCAGTCTCTCATTTGTTTATTTACAAAGAGCATTGCATTACGTCATGATGATGATAAGTCGTCAATTAATATATATCCCCTAAATCTTAGTTTCTTTGAAATATTTAAAATTGGTATTACATATCGATTGATAAGTATTCCTAAAATTTCCGTTTTTGAGAGTATTTTAAAATGTTTTAGGGTGTATAACTGTGGCGCAACCTCCGATTTAAAATATTTAAGATTTGCATTGAATTTGATTCATAGTTATTATACGAAATTGCCGAATTTCATCTTATTCTTAAGACCCCTGAAGCTTAAGCCTTAAATTTGAGACATTTTATAGAATCGAAATCATGTAATGGATTTTGATAAAAATTGGAATAAAGATTCTAAAGATAAGGTTTAGTAGCATTATATCTTGATTTTAATCTTTGTAAGTGTTGTGAAGTAGTCCAACAGTAAAAAGAAGTCAAGTCGAGGTTGGGTTAAAATAACAAGTGTATTAACATAAAAGGTACAAAGGTAAGGAACCTGACTGGCACTCGGCTAGACAGTTACAATACTGTCCTTTCTTTTCTGGTGATTGTCTACTCGCACTATTTATAGTGAGAACCGGTGTAGTTTCCCTTCTGTTAGAACGACCGGTGCAACAATAAGCGAACATAAAATTGGTTAAAAACTTCTGTTCAGGGCATCAATTTTACCCGTACTAGGACGAGTATTCTTCTAGTTTGTTCTAAGGAAGACGATGGGATTGGAATGGGAAGGTATTTTAATTTTGTAAAATGGGATTTATTCGTAATCGTGCGTAAACAAAATAATTATTTAATCCTCCTTAAAATACATTTCTTATTGGTGGAAATTGCGGTTCGGCTTCAAATCATAAATCAAAGGAAAAAAGAAGGAAGAATTCTGCTTTCAGGTTTGGTCAGTGAATATCAAGAAAATAGAAACTGCATAATATTTGCCATATGAAGAGTATTACTTAAGACATGCCGGCCATCCATCATCGTCCAAGTGTAAAACATTATAAATATATTTATTTTTCGGTCTGTTTGGGTGGAAAGGGGATTACCACTAGCCTCTCATTTGGTCGTCTTGAAACACCAACTTCTTGGAAATTCACGTAGGAATTCGCGCATCACACACGCATACATTCATAACCCACATAAATAAGAGAGAGTTGAATTACCTACTAGACACTATTCTTAAGTGTCTTCAGTCACTCTGTACAAGGGTTCGTCATGACAATCTGACATTAGGATACTTCACTCTACAAGTAAACCCGGACCAAATATTCAAAATAACATAGTAGTCGAAGCCCAAATAAGATCTCCTAACGGCTATACATAGGCTCATGCGAGGAATCGTGTACTTTCTCCTAATAATGATTCCTTAGCACTTAGCTGGATATTCCACCAGACTAGATGAATTCTTGTCCTGGAATCCGGTAAGACGAAGAGACAATAAGAAATATATACAATAAAATACTTAACTGGATAATTGGGGAGAAGAAAAATTAAAATTATATACTTCAATTCTTTACTCACTCAACGTTTGACAGGTAAAAAGAAAACTGTAAGAGAATATTCGAATATCTATGTATCTCATATAGAGAGCAGGTGTTAGCCCCGGGAAGGGGCCCTTTGATTTCTGAGAAGTTCGACTGAAGTAAAATGAAACAAAAACACGCACAGACACACGCACGTGCATGGGAGAATTATTCATACACACATACACAAACACACACATGGATTAAGCATATTAGTACGCATTACGCACACGTGCACGCGCGTTATACGAAAAGGCATTCAGATATGAAATTTCGCTATGGAGTCCACCGGATATTAATTATGGGCATTGTGCTGTTTAGTCCACCGACATCGAGATGAATAGCCACCCGTTGATATTTCAAGAAAAGAAGTTTCTCTAAAATAACATTTTGTTTAATGACAAGTTATATTCAGAAGTGTGAGATCTACGCTTTTTAGCAGAATTCCACTTTTGTGTAATCCAGAAAAAGCGGATTACCGCTTAAATCGCTGTTTGGCCGAAATTCGCTTTTTTTCTGTATTTTTTATTATTAAGAAATAGCTGTTTTCTATCAAATTGCTAGAGCTCTACTTCCTTTTTTATTTGGATGGATTTCTTTTCCTTTTCCTCTTCTTTCTCGCGTTATATTTCTTTTCTTTTTCGTCTCCTTGCTCGCGTTATATTTCTTTTCTTTTTCTTATTCTTCTCGCGTTATATTTATTTTCCTTTTCCTCTTCTTTCTCGCGTTATATTTCTTTTCTTTTTCCTCTTCTTTCTCGCGTTATATTTCTTTTCTTTTTCCGCTTCTTTCTCGCGTTATATTTCTTTTTCTTTTCCTTTTCTTTCTCGCGTTATATTTTTTCATGTTCCTCTCCTTTCTCGCGTTATATTTCTTTTCGTTTTCCTCTTCTTTCTCGTGTTATATTTCTGTTCTTTTTCCTCTCCTTTCTCGCGTTATATTTCTTTTCTTTTTCCTCTTCTTTCTCGCGTTATATTTCTTTTCTTTTTCCTCTTCTTTCTCGCGTAATATTTCTTTCCGTTTTCCTCTTCTTTCTCGCGTTATATTCCTTTTCGTTTTACTCTTCTTTCTCGCGTTGTATTTCTTTTCTTTTTTTTCCTTTCTCGCGTTATATTTCTTTTCTTTTTTTTCCTTTCTCGCGTTATATTTCTTTTCTTTTTCCTCTTCTTTCTCGCGTTATACCCCTTTTCGTTTTCCTCTTCTTTCTCGCGTTATATTTGTTTTCTTAGTCTTCTTCTTTCTCGCGTTATATCCCTTTTCGTTTTCCTCTTCTTTCTCGCATTATATTTCTTTGCGTTTTCCTTTTTTTTCTCGCGTTATGTTTCTTTTCTTTTTCCTCTTCTACTTCGCATTATATTTCGTTTCTTTTTCCTTTTTTTCTCGCGTTATATCCCTTTTCCTTTTCCTCCTCCTTCGTCGCGTTACATATTTTTCTTTCTCCTCTTCTTTCTTGCGTTATATTTCTTTTCTTTTTCCTTTTGTCTCTCGCGTTATATTTCTTTTCTTTTTCCTCTTCTTTCTCGCGTCATATTTGTTTTCCTTTTCCTTTTCTTTCTCGCGTTATATTTCTTTTCTTTTGCTTCACTTTTCTCGCGTTATATTCTTTTCGTTTTCCTCTTCTTTCTCGTCATATATTTCTTTTCTTTTTCCTCTTCTTGATCGCGTTATATTTCTTATCGTATTCTTATTTTTTCTCTTTTCCTCTTTATCTCTTCGCCTTGTCTTGTATATCTTTCCCCTCTTATGACAGTTAATAAAAACTGAAATTTTTACTTTGCTGTGAAACGATGGGGGAATTAGATGTTTTCTGTTTCATCATAGGATTCCTTCCCTGCTTCCTCCTTCTCCTCACATACGCACTGGTGTCTTTCTCTTGATTTTGACCTTCTCAGTTGGAATAGATTGGAGTTGTTTTTGGCTTTTCTTTCCTCGATCGGTGAGGGAGAGTTCCTTCTAGACCGAATCTATTTTTTAATGTCACAGTCTAGAGTATCCCTTTTTGAGGAGCTGGACTTTGCACACATTAAAAACCGACCTGTCCTCGTGGGGGGGGGGGGCAAGTAAATAGTGACTATAAATGAAGAAAAATTACGGCAAATAGATGCTGTTGTAAATAACAAATTTAGATGGGATTCGTTAGAAACAAGATGGGATTCGTTAGAAACAAGAAAAGTGGACCGTCAGTCATGACTGCTAGTCGTAATGGCGATTCTCCCTCAAACCACACACAGGGGAGAGCCGCCTCTCTTTAATTGGGAAATGAGTGAAGGGGCCGCGGACCTCAGGTTGTAAAATTCATGTCGATTTTAGCTTTTTTTCCATTGGTCATTTACATCCTTGTTATAGTAAGTTACTTTTACTCATATTTGTTCTGTCGTTTTTATCTGGTAAATTTAATCTATATGTAAAAAAATTAGTGAAATACTATTTTAGTATTTTCAACTTTGGTATTTTATTTTGGTATTTTATTTTGTTATTTCATTTTGGTACTTGTTATATTTGTATTTATGTATTTTTTGTGTATTTTATTTTGGTATTTTGTATTTGGTATTTGGTATTATGGTATTTTCGTATTTTTGTATTTTATTTTGGTATTTAGGATTTCTGTATTTGGTATTTTGGTATTTTAGTATTTTATTTTAGTATTTTCGTATTTTTTGCGGGTTTTATTTTGGTATTTTATTTTAGTATTTTATTTTGGTATTTTCGTATTTTTTGTGGTTTTAATTTTGGTATTTGGTATTTTGTAATTTTGGTATTCTATTTTGATATTTTATTTTGCTAATTAGTATTTTGTTATTTTGGTATTTCATTTTGGCATTTTACTTTGGTATTTTGTATTTTGGTATTTTGGTATTTCATTTTGGTATTTTATTTTGATATTTTGTATTTTAGTATTTTGCTATTATATTTTGGTATTTTGTAATTTATATGTTAAAAATCTGACGAAATGCTATTTTGATATTGCTGTGACCCTGTTTAGTAGCCGGAAGTAAAACTCAGACACGGGGTTAGGTAAAACAAGTATATTGGAGAAAAATGTATACAACATAGAAACAAGAAAAGTGGACCGTCCGTCATGACTGCCAGTGTAGACTGGGGTTGACTAAAAAATGAGAAGCGTAATGCTTCCAGTATTTATTGAGAATGGAAGAGTCCAAATGTTCGTTATAGGTATGGCACTATAACACCCCCTCTCAAG
The DNA here is from genome assembly GCA_963556195.1 of Sepiola atlantica. Classification (NCBI taxonomy): domain Eukaryota; kingdom Metazoa; phylum Mollusca; class Cephalopoda; order Sepiida; family Sepiolidae; genus Sepiola; species Sepiola atlantica. Next base: position 67,791,538 of record OY744524.1, on the reverse strand, counting down.
CTTTACCTCATCAGGAGTCTAGTATTGTTTCCTGTTTGGATTGACGCTATTCTGATGTTGCTTGAGGTAGCTGTATGTTGAAAATGTTGTATCTCGTAACCTCTTCCTGGGTAGTGTTGTCGGTGTCTTCCGATAGTCGTTCCCTTATTTAGTTTATGTCTCTCTTATGAGAGAATTGATGATCTCTATCAAATTAAGATTTTATATTCTCTAGCTTTTTAATTCTAGATATCTGATTTTGTAGCATGTATACTGTAAAGAAAACAAAACTACAAAAGGAACCCGGAGTAAATAATGGTGTTGTTGTGTTTAATTGTCAAGAAATTTTTTAAAAAATGTACACGCATCACCAATACGACGACGGTTGCAACAAAGAGAAAGAGAGGCAGGTGTATTCTACACATCGCCACTACTTATACGATTATAACACGGGACGTGTCAGAAAAAAACACAGTGCCAGCAAAATATTTTTATCTGTGCGAAGAAGATGAAGAATAGCGATGTTATGCAACACTTTGGAAAGTTCTTGGAACCCATAACTAGAAAAGGGATGGGATCCAACCGAGGGCTCGCTGTACTATTGATATCGAACATGCAGCGCCAATACGACGCAGAAAGTGTTTACAGGTTACATTGTCATATACTTAATCTTACCACTAATCCAACGTCCGGGTGCTCCCCCCTCCCGAAAACCCTTCCTTAACGGTACCACTAACACTACGTTTGAGTTGCAACATTCTCGCACTCCTCCTAAAACACTAATTTTACCTTTCTATTTAAACATAGTCTCGATGGTCACAGCCCCTTAAAAAAAACAAACTCTATAAGCACGACCACTAAACATAACAGACCCATCCTCTCCAAAAAATGCAGACAAAAGCAGGGTTACATCTAAGATTTAACTAATACGGTTACATTTTATTAAAACGCTATCTGGTCGCAAAGTCGGTTATCATAATCATATAAGTAATAACTGTTAAAAGAAAGCTTGCTATTTGGACTTTCTAATGAAACACATGTTGGCGAGGCAAAAATGAAAATTATTTTATTTTAACCCGATTCTTATGATAACAAACGTTTTGATCTAAAAAAATTATGAGAAAAGAACCAATTGTAGCATTGTTTGTTTCTTTCATTTTTATTTTCATTCAATAATAACCTTCTTTGCATAAACACGTGTACATCCTGAAGACTTAAATGATTTAGTATTCTCGATTTTTGAGCTCTGAATGAATTTCGGAAACAATATATATATATATATATATATATATATATATATATATATATTGTTTCCGAAATTTACACACACACACACACACACACATATATATATATATATTGTTTCCGAAATGTATACACACACATACACACACATACATATATATATATATATATATATATATATATATATATATATATATATATATATATATATATATATATATAAATGTTATATAATTAATGTTTTTCTTGCGATAATAACAGCTTATAAAAGCCTTTATGGTGATGCCCTACCTAAGTGTTTGAAAGACGTTAACTCCATGACATTGTGTTGCCCCCTATTTTTAGGGACGTATATATATATATATATATATATATATATATATATATATATATATATATATGTTACACTTATATTATTCATCTCAAGCCTGTCAGGGCATTCACTACAAGCACCGGACATATAAACAAACTCTCCAATAACATCGGAAGAGATCGTAAATCTACGCCCACGCCGTCATATTTTCACCATGTAAAAAAAAAAGTAAAAAAATACAATGTCTGTTTATCATGGGTATGGTTTGTTTAACCGAAAATTCGGATTTAAAAAATATTTTAAAAAAATGATTAAATAAATGTTCATTTATTGATATAAATTAACGCGTCTGTTAACTGGTTTATCAAAAAAAAAATTCATATATATATATATATATATATATATATATATATATATATATATATATATATATATATATATATACATTAAAAAAAAATTATTTATTTATAGACGAAATTATTTGGTATTCTGAATTTTTGTACTGCGAATACATTTTTGAAACAGTAAGTTCTGATAATGAAGTATATCTTCGAAAATTAAATTGGAAGAGAAAGAAGTTAATAAAACTAAAATGCATTGTATGGCGTCTGAATTGCTCATCATTGTTTTTCATAATTAATATTATATATATAGATATAGATAGATGAAAGAAGAGTGATAAACATGTACGAATGCCCAGATTTATTTCAAACTACAATTGTTCAATGCAAGGTATATACTGTAATAAAATTATGTTTATTATTCTTTCTTTAAGCCAAGGCTTTTCAAAGATCGAACTCTTATCATCAGTGGAATTATATAGATAGATAAGTTGGCACTGGAAAAGCCAAAACTCAACACCAATCTGCGCATGACATCGACCGGACTATACTTATCCTAACGTCTTCTAGAACTTGACGTGCTTTTCTACCTTTACCGTGATTCTACCCCTCGCGGTTAATACTATGAAAATGAGAAAGAAAAAAAGAAAAACAACTATAAGACAGTCTCGTCTGACAAAGTTGTTCTACAACGAAAGTTGTTCTACAACGAAAGCTTGCAAAAAAATTAAATAAATGATTTTTTCATTTAAATTGTCCCATGTGTTGATTTCCAAAAAATATTTCACTTAAATACATTTTCATGCGTGCCTCAAAGATGTGGTCAATTTCCTTACATTAATATTTGTTTTATGTTGGATTTTTGGAGCCTGATTATATGATATTTATTATGTTATAAACTTCATATTCTTCTGAGTAATACTATATGAGTTCCCTGGGACCTGAAGCCCTAATCATTGAGCTAAATTACATATTCATTATTGGCTAGTATCTTAGAGATTTCGATTGCTTCACTCTTTATATATGTAGAATTGAAGTGACAGATTTTCTGGTGTCATTAAGATACAACTAATGTTAAAACATTTGACTTTCTTTAACATTACATGCAAATAAATGCTCACTCCGGTCGTATATGTTTGCTAGGCTAGGAGGATTATATAATTGTGAAAGGATTACATACAATACGTAGTTAAAACAAAATAAATTGTTATGGGCTATTAAAATAATTTCCAACATTATTCATAATGTTTATCAATTCATTCATTTTTTTTTTAAATTCATGTTTTGAAACATGAGATAAATCATGAATCTATGACGTCACATCAAAGCTATAATTATTTTGTTATGGTAATTTGTCAAGCTCTATTTATAAGAAATTCCAAATAGGTCAGTTGGTAGAACCTCAGACTGAATATCTGAAGTTTTCGATTTTCGGTCATGACTTTATTTGTTGGGAATTTATTATTTAACATCTATGCAATATTTTCCATTTGTAGTTAAGATCTCTGATATTTCGAAATGAGACAAATTCTGCAATGTATTTGTTTAGATAAAAAATTGTGACTGATGGACAGACAAAATCTCTCTCTCTCTCTATCTATCTATCTATCTATCAATCTATCTGTATATATATATATATATATATATATATATATATATATATATATATATATATATATATATATATATATATATATATATATACTAAGAAGCAGTGATATAGCGAAATAATCTGTCTGTGGATTACTATATAAGCCCCTCTTCTCGGATTGAGCACTGTTGTTGGGTGATATCTCTTGGTTCCTCTCAACGTAATGCAAAGCTCTTTGTAAATAAAAAAGAATTGAGTAGGGTAAGGCAGCGGTCAACTGTTTCTATATAAATAGCCTAATTTATGGCCTAATGGATAGAGCTGACGACTATCAACTCGACGGTTCAAGAATCGACCCCTGGCTAGCTCTTAACTGTACATTATATATATATATATATATATATATATATATATATATATATATATATATATATATATATATATGAACATTGTAAACTCATAATGCGTAGAATTTTGATAGTGACAATAGTATTAAGTAAGATAATTACTGTCAATATTTTGAATTAGAAAAAATGTCCGTCTGCTAATCCGATTCCCCTGCCAACAATTCCTTCAACCACATCCGACTTTGGGTATCTTGTTAGTAGCATACGTCGGTTTACGCGCTGCTGGCTGCGAAAAGAGATCAACATGGGTGGCAAATTGCTGCCCCTCGTCGGGGTGTATTGCGAGTTGAAGTATACTGGCAGAGGCTTAGCGCGTTGGGCGATATGAAAGGATTGCGTTGTCTTTGGGGAACAACCCGATTTCTTTTATCTTTATTCGGTTTAAATCAACGACGATGAAAATATACGCGAAATACATCTTATCATTTGAAACAAATGCAAAAATAAAAAATAAATTACTCGAAGAAATAATTGGTATATCTTATCTATTGATTATACACAGACACACAGACACACACACTATATATATATATATATATATATATATATATATATATATATATATATATCGAGAGGAGAGTTTAAATTACTAGACATTTTGAATTACCTACTAGAGAGTTTGAATTACCTACTAGACACCATCCTCGAGTGTCTTCGGTCTCTCTGTACAAGGGTTTGTCAGGACAACCTGACATGAGGATACTTCACCTTACAAGTAAACCACTGATCAAATATTCAAAATAACATATTGTTCGAAGCCCAAATAAGATCCCCTCGACACGGCTATACATTGGCTGATACGAGGAAGTGTGCACCTTCTCCAAGTAATGTTAGCCCAAGCAACAGCATTTAGCTGGATACTCCACCAGACCAGATGAATTCTTGTCTTGGAATCCGGTAAAACCAAGAAACCAAAAGAAATATATACTGTAACATAATCAACTGGTCTATTGGGGAGATGAAATTTAATGTTCTTAACTTTTTTACAAACTAAACGCTTGAGAGGTAAAGGAGGACTTTAATGGAACACTCAAATATCTATGTATCTCATATAGAGATTAAGTGTAGCCCAGGAAGGAGCCCCTTGATTTCTGAGAACATCGACTGAAGTAAAAAGAAATATATATATATATATATATATATATATATATATATATATACTAGCTGTCTTCGCAAAGTTCGCTACGTAAAATACTTAATACAAAATTTTTAAATAATAGACATTTAAATCTATAACTTTGCTGTAAACACTAAAAAGAAGGGGCACATTTATTCATATAGATAAACATTTACATTTTGATAATTTCGATACAAATTTATTTATCTTGCTTAAATGACCGTAAATAAAGGAAACGAAAGAAAAAATAAATTCGCCTCAGCGATGGTGTGGGGGGGGGCGATTAGTTATTTTAAGAATACACTTAAAGGTAAAATAGGGAAAAGAAACAGTTAAACACAAATATTAAAGTTTTGTCTGTGAAATCAAAAAAAAAAAAAATTGCAAAACTGAACTATTTTTTTATTAAAATAAAAGCAATCATTGAATTAAAAACAATAGAAGATAGTAATTAATAAAATGTCTTTTTTGAAAAGTAATATGCAAATTAGATAAACCTTGTGACTGACATCGTATATACATAAGCAGTATATAAAAAGATGGCGCGTCTATGACGTAAAGTCGAATTAACTTGAAATCGGTTATTTTTACTTTACCGTTAGTGTAACAAATAGACCCAATTTTCGCATTTATTCATTTAGACTGTTTCTCTGTATCACAGCTTTTCTGTGTGGATAGACAAGTAAGGGTCTCAAGCGTATATCGAAACTCAACCGTCTAGTAGACAGGCGGCGCTCCTAACGATTCGTCTGTCAGTAACCTGCCGTAGGTAAGCGAAATCTTAATGTTTATATAACCACTGCTAATTGCTGAAGAGTGATCTATATATATATATATATATATATATATATAATAAAGAGAATATATTTTTAAATATTTTGAAAACCTGGATAACGCAAATTATTTGTTTTTGTAAAATAAATTATTTATTTACTTTAAAAACTTAAAAAAAAAATTTGAGTACTGTCGATGATACACATCTTTGTCAGAAGTATAAGCATATTTTTTCATCTCTTCTTTTTTCGTACAATCCTACCTGACTGAGACATATTTATCGCAGTCAAGTTGAAATTCGTCTTGATGTTATAGACGATAAATGTTGATATCCGTTGTATGTAGCACGCGGTTACTTGAATTAGGTAGTTTGAAAAGTCACACATTGCAAACGTTGCTGGAATGGCAATAATTAGGAGAATATTAAAAAAAAAATATTTTGAAAACCTGGAAAACGCAAATTACTTGTTTTTAAGCAAGGTTTTCAATGTGTGACTTTTCAAACTACTATATATATATATATATATATATATATATATATATATATATATATATATATATATATATATATATATATATTGCCCCCCAAAGAAGGGAGTAATGATTGAGAGGATGGCATCATAACGAACGAACACTACCCCCAAAGGAAGAGTTAATGCCTGGGTTGATGATATCATGACAACAGAATAGATAGTATACTACGCCCTCCCCCAAACATAATAGAACGTAATCCTGGGAGGATGGTGCTACACTGCCACCCCCACTCCAAAGGAGAAGGTTGTCCCTGGTAAGATGGTCTCATGACAACAGACCAGATACTACATCACCCCCTCCATCAAATAAGGATGTAATACCTGGTGACCTCTTAAAAAAAGGAAGTGATAATACCTGGGAGGACAATCTTATGACAACAGAACCGATACTAAACTACCCACCTTCATTAAAAATAATACAACAATAGATTAGATCAGTTTCTTTTTTCATTCATTTCAAATGCCTTGTTATAGTAACATTATTATCCATTCAGTTAAGATCAAAGTGTATCATCTTTTTTGCGCATTCCAGCAACATCAAACATTTGTCTTGTCTGAATCTTGCCGCCCCTTTTTCTTGCAGCTTCTTGAGGAATTCCCACATGCGCTTACAGTCAGTACACCTATGACCCTTCTTACTAGCTAGTGCTTCCACATCTCAGTCGCAATTCCTTAGCTCACATCTTACAGCATTCACGCCATTCAAGGAACACTGAGGTGCAGCTAAGCTTTCACAATTTACGAATCCGGCGCGAATCATGATAATGCAAATCACTCTCTTCCAATATTCCGGTGCTTTTCAGTTGTGCATGGTCTCCAGCTGTCAGACCCAGCTATGTGTTGCACTTTACGGCGATACAATTTTTCAAGAAGGTTAGAAATGAAAGAATGTAAAAAATTATCAAGTAGATTATAATGGTTATTTGTACAGTAAAACTCATACGCTACGAACTCCATAGGCTATGAACTTCCTATGCTATGAACAAAATTAAATATAATCTTCCGACGTTATGAAGTCAGCTTACCAATTAAAACAGCAATTATAAAGTTAATTGATATATGTCTATAAATTGATATATTTAATACAGAGAAAACAGAGAAAATACAATGGGAAACTGCGGAAAGAAATACAGAATCACTTTTAACATTCTTGGAAGACAAGAATTTCTTTAATAACTATGATATAGAGATGGTTCGTGCTCTACAAAGAAAAATGTTCATTAAGAAAATGGAACTGAACAAAATATCCAAATTTCGACAAAACATAAAAGACTCATGCAAATCATTGAACGGGAATGATTTTGAAAATAGTGGGGATATTCAATAATTTTAGTTCAGTGATATACATGCAGTATCCATTAACATTTAAAAAATATTTAGGCATTTAATGTCTATTTGCGTTGATCAATAGTCATTGTTAATAATAAATATATTTTGTTTACATATAGTTTCTTTAATTATCCTAATAAAATATTACTATAGTTGGCCAAACCTATACTCATTTTCTATATCTATTAATGAACATTTTTTTCACGATCATCTAAGACACCGTTGTATGCCCGTTCGGGCTTCCGCTATCTTCGTGGGTTGATATGCCGTCTTCGCTGTTATGCTGTCAAACGTGGCGAGGATAGCAAATTGATGCGCTTCGGTCGCTTTGTCAGCTCGACTACATTTCACCCCCACGTTGTGATTTGTCTAGCATGAAGTATGTATCGCCGTTTTCCCGGAAGGCATCGACTGGAAGAGGATGTTTATATATAGACTTCACAAACCCTCAAGTGAAATGAACAGAGTCCGCACAACATTAAAGAAACACAAGTTTTTGGTTTGTGTTTCTGATAAAATATATTCTTTGGTATTTACAGGATTGAAGTTTCTTAGTGGGTACAAACAAAACATTGTTTCTGCTTCATGGACGTTGTGGGTATATTATTATAAGTTTCGCGAATTCCTTCAACTGCAGTTGGCTTTTCGACATGAAAAACACCCCTCTCTTCCGATTCGAAGTTGTATCACGTGACAAGGAGTTGGGGGATGACTTCAGTCTGGCTGCTCTGAGCTAACTGCTAACAAACGCTGTAACCCTGTAACTAAACTCTAACTTCAACTAAAAAATTCGCTTGGCGCAACTCTTTTTATAATCAAGCATGGTTATCTGGCTTTGCCCGAGACAAATTCTTTTCGTCATGACCAATACGCGTTTTTATTAGCTGCCGGTTGGCTCTAGCCTCGATTTGGGGTTCATTCGGATTCTCTCGTGTACTGGGTACTCTGGACAGATACTTTTGACAGTTATGTCATATCTGACCCGAGGGTACAGCTACGATTTCCGCTTTCAACAGTTTTGCCGACTCATAGACAAAACAATATGTATTATATTTCTCGAATCCTTTCTGACTGCTGTGAAATAATAATTTATGGTTTCCTCGGATCATTTCCCCAAATATATACTAGGACATATACTAATCCTAATTCCATCGTAAGACCCTACATCACATAAGTACACCGGTTCATAGATATATAACTTAACCTGGCACTAATAAGTCATTTGTAATTTTAGATGAAGAAATGTCTGATTTATTTCCTGCTGCCTTTGTTCCAGTCCGTTTGACTCGTTTGTTAAATTATCTGTTTAGATACCTCGTTATAATACATCTTCCTATTCCAGTATCTTCTTTTCAAGAACTGCAGGCTTGTGAAACTCGCTTCCTGCTGATTGTTTTAGTCTTACTTATAGATTTGATCTGTTCAAATCTAAGGTCAATAGTCATCTTATGTCTTTGTGTTAATAGCCCCTTTCAAGTTTCTACATGTCTTGTCTTGAGCGACTTCCAAAAAAAGAATCCTTTCAATCCCACTAGATGACGCATGATCTCATCGTCGACAGCAAACCGCAGCCTTCTTTCGTTGAAATTTTGAAGTAGTTGGCTAAAGGGGTAATGACATCTAGTGGTAAATGTCGTTATAGTTGTTATATAGAAGTCACAGTTTCTATGATTACTCTTTCCTTTGCTTGTCAGCATGGTAACACCCGTCGTCTTTTTTCTTTATAAAAATTAAAAAGAAAAACGTGATAAAATATAGTGTCATTCTCTTTAATACTTTATTCTTTTACGCTACTGTAGCGTTTCACATTACATAACCTTTCCGTTAATTGCGGCTCGGAGGGGCGAACGAACGAAAACTGAGGCTTGCAATAGACGTACGAACCCAGCCAGTTCGTCTACCAAAGCGAAATAGTTATGCTACGTGTCACTGCAGACTTCCCGTGTCTCACATAATATCCTGACACATATCCCTAATTCTGATCTTTTAACTGCTAATGGAATTTTCCACTTTCTATGCTTGATCTTACCGTATGTGAATATACTGTTTTTAACACTACATTTAACACCCATTTTCCATCGGTTCCTTGACAATATAAAATATGCTACTAAAAAGTAATGGTGCTTTAAAAGTTTGTCTGTTCGTACGCAAATAGAAATGATTGTTGACAAAAAAGGAATAGGCAGAGTACACATTACTAAGGGAGTAGTTTTTGCGATTTTTGTTCGAGTCTTAAGTCTAAAGGATATTTAAAACTGGATATTTATTTCATGAATTTACAGAAATTAACCAAACATAATAACATAACAAACATTACTTAAATAGTTTTTTTTTAAAACTAAGTGACATTTTTATTTGATATTCCGCAAAAAGTAGACATAAAGTGTAAGCGAATTATTTTTGCTTAAAAACATAAGTTTTAATGTTTTTTGCCAATAAAACAATACGGAAATAATTCATCATAGTTACTTACTCTCTCATGTAAATACTAAATAGCATATTTTCCCACGTAATTTCACAAATATTACCTTCGTACTAGCTTTACAGCGATAGAATCTAGGTAAAGATGGGAATTGCCATACCCAGATAGTGTACCAACACCGGATATGAACTAGCATTCCTAATTTTGATTACAAACGTGGAATATGAATTATAGCAAGTAAAACAGATATATTTCATTTTTTTAATAAGATCCATAGTTTAGAAGTTTATGACCCTCAAAATGCAAATAACTACTGTTATAGAAGGTCGCCAACAGGATTTGCGTATTAAATGTCACACGTAGCCAAACGTAGATTTGAAAAGATAGAATATTACAAAGAAAAATATTGGCTTACTTTTTCGTTAAAATATAAATTAGTTTTGATTGAGGTTTGTTAGAAAAATTTACAAAATGCGCAAAGTCTTGCCAGAAAATATTGCAGATAAATTGCCAAGTCTTGTTTTAAAAATACTCATTACAACATATAAATAGTTCCGAGGTAAACTAAATTAGCCAAATATCCTGTAATTTACTTTTTTACGTTTGTTTTAACTAGCGAAAATATGCAATGGGAGGGACTTTTTTTTTGCTAGTAGTAATAATAGTAGGAGTAGTAGTGTAGCTATTACTACTACTAATAATAATAAACGGTCGTTGCCAGCAAGACATCAATGGTAAACGGCTGTTAGCATGACGCAAAATTATTTGCAATGGTTAACGAAAGGTGCAGAGCGCGCTGGAAATCTGGGGAGACTTTTTGTCACGTACTCTTCAGGGAACACCGTTTCTTATAATCAGTGTAAAATCACTAACACTTGTGTAAAATAATAATAATAATAATAATAATAATAATAATAATAATAATAATAATAATGATAATAATAATAATAATAATAATAATAATAATAATAATAATAAAAAGAAGAAGAAAAAGAAGATGAAGAAAGAGAAAACAGGAAGGAAATTCATTGGAACCAATTTATAGAGTAGAAACATAACAAAAGCACACTCACCAAATACCCGCGATGTTTCCCTTGTAAAATATCGTAAATCATTCACAGGCTGAAAAAAAGAACAACTCAGACACTTAAACCAAAGAACAAGGCAACAAGTAACTATGCACAATGCAATGCACCCAAGACTGAATAGGACCATTAAGTAGAGAATACTGTCTGTATGGTACGATTAAACGAACTAGAAAATATATAACCCAAATCACAGGAAGGCTGATTAACACTACAAAAAGTACCGGCAAAAAGCAGGATTATAAGAGCAGCGAAACTGGAAAGAAAATATTGAGAAATACAAAATGGGAAGAGAAGCAACTACATGGATGATTTATAAGACTACGCAAAGAAAGATACGCACTAACACACGTGGACATGGCTACAAAAGGGACACTTGGACAGAGAAAGGGAATTACTACTGACATCCGCACAGAACAACGCGATCAGACCAAAATATATGCAAGCCAAAGTAGATAAAACGCAGCAAAGTAGTAAATGTAGACTCTGTGGACAAAGCGACAAAACTGTAAATCACATGATAATTTATACGTCGGAAAACAACACAAGGCAGTATAAATTAAACTTGACTACATTATTATAAATAAATAAATATTAATATTATTAAATAATCGAGCACTCTGTTGTATTTCTTTTTACAAAACAGAGTGGTAAAAGATATAACTACATGGATAATTCATAAGAATGGTATGAGAAGAAACTAACAGAAAACTATTGGACGTGGCTACGAAAAGAACACTTGAACAGAGAAACCGAATCGCTACTAACAGCTGCACAGAACAATGCAAATAGAACAAACTACATCAAACTAAAATAGATAAAAAAAATGAAAAGAGTTAAATGTAGACTATGTGGACATAAGACGAAACGGTAAATCACATGATAAGCGAATTCAGAAAACTAGAGAAAAAAGAATACAAATACAGACACTACGTCTTCGAGAAAGCAATGCACTGGGAACTATGCAAACGACTGCATTTGAACACGCATACAAATGGTACAGATACAAACCGGAGACAATACTGGCAAACGAAAATAAATCACAAAATCCGCTGAGACATGGAAGTACAAACAGATAAACTCATCCAAGCACGGAGACCGGATATTATAATAGTTAACAAGAAGGGAAACAACGCCAAATTGTAGATTTTGCCGTCCCAGAAAAGTACATATTAATGATTAAAGAGACGGAAGAACCAAGAAAATATCCGGAACTTGCCAGAGAATTGAAAGGATTATGGAACATGAAACAGTCAATATAAAGCAATAATATTACAAGCACAAGAAACAGTCAATATAAGGCAATAATATTACAAGCACAAGAAACAGTCAATATAAGGCAATAATATTACAAACACTAAGAACAGTCAATATAAGGCAATAATATTACAAGCACAAGAAACAGTCAATATAAGGCAATAATATTACAAGCACAAGGAACAGTCCGAAAAACCTAAAAAAAAACAGACCAGGATAAATTGAAATCAAAGAGAAGACCGAGACTATAAAACGGACGGCAATGATGAAAACTGCTGAAATGTTAAGGAAAATCCTCAAATGCGATAACACACCAACATAACCTACGAAAGGTAACCAGCCATATGTTACTTGCTAATAAATAAAACCAGAACATACAAGGAAGACCAGGTGAACCCAGTGGAACTGAAACTGCAATAAATCTTATAAATTGACTTCTCCCCTGTCCCACAATGTTATCGTGAATAGTAAGGAGGATGGACAACCCAAGGATAGAACACTAACCATATCTACACTGGAAAGGTGTAAAGACTACTGAAACACTGGAGATGCTTATTGCCACCCAAACTCCAACGAATAATCAATGGTAAGCTACTGTTGAAATAACGCAAAGTCATTTGCAATGCTTATCAAAAGAGGGGGATATTACTGGAAATCTGAGGAGACTTCTTGTCCCTCAGACTCCAGGGAACACAACTGGTTATTGTCAGGGAGAAATCACTGATGATGCCTTGTGTGAGAACTCCTAATGAGTTCATGATCATGATCATAATAATAATAATAATAATAATAATAATAATAATAATAATAATAATAATAATAATAATAATAATAATAACTAGGAACAATCCCAAAATACCAGGGTAAAAAGAACAGGAGAAATTGGAATCAAAGGGAAGACTGAAACTATAAAACGTACAGCAATGATGAAAATAGCTGAAATCTTCAGTAAAATTCTCGAATGTAGAAAACCAACTCACATAAAGTACGAACGCTAATCAACCACACGGAAATAGAAACAAACAAAACATAACACCGAAAGAATACTCCCTAAAATGATGGTATTATTCGAAGGGTCAATGGGGATGGAAGGACCGAGTCGAAGGAACACTAACAGACATCTATTGGAAGGGTCTGACAGTACTGGGAGATTGGGAAGGCTTATTGCTACCCAAATCCCAGTGAAGACCAATGTTTGTTACAAGCGAGAAATAAATGGCAGGTGGCTGTTACGATAACGCAAAATCATTTACAATGTTCATTAAAAATGTGAAGAGTACTAGAAATCTGGGGAGACTTGTTATCACTCTGCCTCAGGGTACCCCAGCGGTTATTGTCAGTGAGTAATTACTGATGATGACCTGTGTGAGAACTCCTAGTGAGTACATAATAATAATAATAATAATAATAATAATAATAATAATAATAATAATAATAATAATAATAACCGCATAAGTTACGAATGCTAACCATTCACATGGAAGTTATAATAGGAAGAAAACAAAACAACAGGAAAAACACCATCGCACGAAACAAGGAATAGAAATTACAAGAAATATTATAAGCTAACTCCCCCCCCCCCAAAAAAAAAATTATTGCACCGGCCTCGGTTGAACCACACAAAATAGCCGTAGAGATCAAGCAGAATGGGTAGACAGAGGATAGAGAGCACAAACCAGACCTCCACTGCTGGGACCATGGGGGGGCTTATTGCCACCCAAATCCCAGAGGAGACCAATAGTCGTTGCCAGCGAGAAATCAATGGTAGGCAGCTGTTGCGATTCCGCAAGGTCATTTGCAGTCGTTATCGAAAAGAGGTGCAAAGTACTGGAAATCTGGTAAGACTTGTTGTCACTCAGACTCCAGGGAACACCACTGGTTGTTGTCGGTGAGCAATCGCTGACGATGACTTGTGTGATATCTCTTAGTGAGCAGAAATAATAATTGGTTTACCAAAGTTTTATAGAGAAAAAAACAGAGATATACATTTTAAGATTATACTTATAACCCATCCCGGGCGTAGGCGGGTACTATAGCTGCTGTGTACATGCTTTTTTACGTAGCTACATGCATGGTATTTATATGATATTTGTTGCTTATTTTTCCACACCTTAGAAATCAAATCTGATATGTGAACTCGCTTATGTTTACCGCTCAATTTAAAGGCGACTAATTTTCTAGGGCGTCTACAACCCGCCAAACTTTTTAGCAAGACAAATAAAAACAAACCCACGCAGACAAATATAAACAAAATCTACAACCCCTCCAAAAAGGCGTAGTTTATTTCATCTGAAACTGAAGATACTCGATTGCTACACAAAACTAAGTACCACACGCGTGATTCGACCGGATGTTATCCCATAACGCCCTGTTTCTGCTTTGCAAGACGATTAAAGCTGCCGTTTAGTTCAGGACATTTGTATGCAAAGTAATCGTTTCGATTTCCGCCCTGTTTCGAGATTTACGCGGGAAAATATTTAGACTTGTCATTAACACTACGGTGTAGTTTGGGTGTTGGCAAGAAGTCATTTTTAGGTTATGTTAGACATTTTTTAAATCGATTGAAAATATGATAATTTTTAATTGTACGAGGTCTTCAATAGTGCATCTGGAAAAAGAAAGTGATCTAGAAAAATCTAAGGAATGCTATTTAAAAAAAAAAACTAGCAGGAAGACCAGACGTTGCCCAAGATCGAATGAAGAGCCTATAGCGCCATATTACATTTTTTTATTCTTATTTTTTTTGCATTTCATAATATTCAATTTTGAGGACGCGGACCAATATCATTTATACTACACTCATTAAGTGATCAGTGGTTGACTCCCTTGCTCCTTTAAGATCAACAGGTAATCCAATCATTGTTCGCTTAGAGGTCACGTGAGCCAGTTTATATAAACACCATCTCACTGAGCTCCGGCCTCTTTTACACTAGTTCCTCTTACCAGCTATGCATCGGTAGGCTGCTTGGCAACAGAAGCTCACAAAAGCAGTCGCTGACAGTAAACCGCTCCTTCTCCACCTTCCCCGTTACCCACCATCTTAAACAAGAGTTGACTACATCGCGACAAAGCCCTCAGACGACAGTTCGAAGACGGCCTTTATTCCTTTTCCAACTTCCCTAATTTGGTTGACACCAGCCTGACTGCATTGGCAGCAGAAGCCCACGAAGGCAGTTTGTAGGTAAAAAGGTATTTTCTTCCGCAACGCAAATAGTCACAACCGACGGAATCGCGTGTGCAAGCAGTTACCAGAATATTCGCCCACCCCTGATTCTGTACCGACACCTTTTTCTGGTTTGGTTTGGGTTGGTTGTTTTGTTTGACGACATATCAACTTTTTCGGGTTATTTAATGCCAACTCCAGTCATTTTGATGAAGGTTAAAGTTCTTATTGGTTTTGTTAGTTTTACAGCATATCTAACATCTATGGGTAATTTAATGCCGAATAAAGGTATCAAATATAATCTTATAGGTAGGATAATTGTTTATATTTCTAGAATATATTGCTATCAGAATATATTGCTCTTAGAATAAATTGCTCCTTGAAAACATTACTCCTAGAAAACTCTTTGAGAATACCCACACCCAAGCCAGGGAAAGACTCCGACAATCCCCAAACCACATACCAATAGCATTTGTTTGATATGGTTTGGTTTATTTTCGGAATATTAACTATCTATGGGTGATTTAATACCGAATATAATTGTCAAATATAATTCTATAGGTAGGATAATTATTTACATTTCTTAGAATGCATTGCTCTTAGATAACCAGAATACATTGTTCTTAAATAACCAGAATACATTGTCATTAGACAACAAAAATACATTGCTCTCAGAATACATTCTCTCAGAATACATTGCTCTCAGAATACATTGCTTATAGAAAGAAATTTAACAGTCAAAGTGGGAACATTATTCCTAGAAGGAAATTCTACTCAGAGAGGAAAGTATTACTCTCAGAAAACCCAACTCCAAGAAAAATATACTCTTAAAAAATAATGCTTCTTTAAAAACATTACTCTTTGGCATTGGTAATCTTCTTTGTTATAAACATGATTGACCCTCAGCCTTCTAGTATCTATTTTGGGAGAAAAATAAAAATGAGGAATAAGGTTTTGATTTTTTCAAGAATCAGATCGAATAATACGGTTGGGGATTATACTAGGGCATGACGTGACCAGCCGATTGATCGGATCGGGCCTCTACGACCTCCCATCTAGCCAAAAGTAAGGGCAAAGGCGACGAATACCTGGCCAGTGGCCACCACGATCCCGTTCTAGGGCATCACGGATCGCCACCAACAACCAACAGGTGGGCCCGTTTCCGGTGGTTTTACTCTCTGTATGAGATTGCAGTCGACGAATTCGTGGCCTCACCGACAGGGCAATCCATTTTTCTGTTGTATCTCATTGTTTATTACTTGCTCAAGTAGAATTGTTTAATTATATAAACTGTCGTCGACCCTTCTCCCCAAACTTCAGCGTTTATGTTAGAGAATTATTTATACTTTCTCATGTTCGAGAATTCGAATTTTCTTTCGAGGATAAATAATCCTCACACCAAGTGTACTTTGAATTGGTTGGGTCTTGTCTTCGTGCGGCATTCACCCTGAGGTGGGGAACTGGTCCCCTTCTTTAAGGAGAAAGTTTCTAGAGAATATTAAATTCAGAGGCGGTCTCTAGTCGCATGTATACTTCGTTCAGGGGAGATGATTTTGAAAACGTTACTTTTTGCAGGAAGGTGTTGCCGTCCTCCCACATACATCGCCTGGTATTCCCAAATCGTCACCCATCTGGTACTGACCAGGCTCAACGTCGCTTAACCTCGGGGATCTAACGAGAACCGGTGTGTCAACGTGATTATGTCGTATGATGTGATGAGAGTGGATGTATAGACAATAATTTTCAGTAAATGTATATTCCTTAACCCCCCCCCACCCAGCGTTACCCTGGAATGGATGGTGACCCATGTGTTATCCTGCTTCAAGTCCTGAACCCATATTAGCATTTTTATCCTCATTTTAATTTTTTTAATTTTCAAGTTATGAATAATACATTTTTTTTCTTCTTTTTCATGAAAGTCCGGCGCGAACGCAAACCCCACGCTATTATGGTAGCCCTTTTGATCAAAAGTAAATATACTTATCAAAGTACCGTGTGTAATATATTTTCAGAATATATATGATGATTAGGGGATCTATCTTCAAATTTCTCGAAGGAGTTTTTGAACAAACAAACAAGCAGACACCCCCTATTTACCTATTATTATACTAAACTTGAGTTAATCCACGTTTGTTTCCCTATGGCATTTTTTCATATACTTTAATATTCATAAGTTTTTAAATTAGGTTATGTTTTTAAATAAATCCATTTTAATTGTTCTAATTAACCACGTCACCCTATGTAGTTTGCCACCCTGATTTGATTTTATAGAGTATCTAGACCTATCTGCTCAAACTTTTGTCTTGCTGCCCTTCTCCTTTTCTCTTTTTTTCTTCCTCTTTTTCTCTTAATTAACTTTCGATTAACTTTCTCTCATATCTTCGAATTCTGGATTGATATTTGATAGTAAAGGTTGCGGCAAATATAAATAAACTAATTACAACCTCCCACCTCTAACCCATTACTTACCAGACCGAGTAACCATACACTGGTGGACGGAGAAATGCTACACGATGCGTACTGGCTGAGATACGTTGTAAAGAAACACACTCCAAAATATATGAAAACAATTAGAAACATCTTTCGGAATGTTTTAGATGAGGATTAGTGCTTTGTATTTATTTATTTATTTATTTATTTATTATTCGTAAACGTTTTCTCCGCTAGCCGCAAGATACACACTAAGATGGCTCAAGTGACCTCTAAGCTATACGCTCTTCGGCCAAAGTGTTCGCTTGGTTGATTTTTATTATGTTTATTATTAGAACTACTTTTCTCACCTTGAATGTTATTCTCACACCTTTTTGGCCGTTTTCTAAATGAGTCTTCTAGAGGTGGAAGGTTCAATCCTCACTCAGTGACGTGCAGCGGTATGTTGATGCCCTGGTGAAGCCTGGGACCAACCATTTAACTGTATGTCCTAAAGACTCATATATAAGTTCTAGTACTGAGAAATATTACGAGAAAAGGAGATAGTTTGAATATTATTCCATGATCACCAATTTGGATATTCGGGGCCACCATCACGTCGGCCCCTTCCTTTGCACGCCACTGTACTAACTACAAGCGATACTAATTAAGAATAAAATGAAAAAAAAAAAACAGCTCGTGGCTGACGGAACGAGAACAATCTACTCCTGTCGATTCAATAAAGAGTTTAGTTGAAAATTCCGTAAAGATTCCAGAGTTCGACATAAAGATTTTTTTAATTCTAAAAGGTACACATAAAGAAGGTCGGAGGTTACATCGACGGAAACGTTGTGAGAATAACATCCAAGTTTAGAATAGTAGTCCCCATAATTCAAATAGTACAATCAAAAACATATTGCTATGGTAAAATTGTGTCAAAATAGAGATGACATGGTTGAAGTTATTGGGTTCATTTTCTGTTTTCATTTTATTTAGTCAAGTTTCCATTAGAGGTAGGGTGGCTTTCTCAAATTTTTTGAATCCATATAATTATGGTTCTTATATAGTTAATGGGAGGTTATGCCTATATTATGAAAATGCTCAAAAGAAACTGAAATTTATGTAATAATTGACATCTAATGCCTATTATAAAAAATTACAAACATCGGAGGTATCTGAATTTTCATCCCCTCCTTTGACTTTTTATGTAAAAAATATAACCTACATTACCCACTATTACACATAGCAAATTCATATAATAAGTTTAGGAGTGAATCCTGTATATAAAAATATATAAACATATACACATACCTAACTGTATATATATATACGCAGAAATGTATCGAGTGGGGTCGTGTAGAGAATTCCATAGTTTTAATAATAAACTTTGATAAATTTGTAGATTACCACTCTCAGCTAAGTCACCACCAGGCATTGGCGGTTTTTATGCTAAACTACTGCATTGTTTGTTCGCACAACCCAAATTTACGGGTTTAGTACGAGTACCGACTTTCTGCGTCTACTCGCTTTGAAATCTGCCAGGAATCAAAGAAAACCATGCACTTTCTGGAGAAAGATGTCAGATACTTAATTTCCGCTTTTTCATTGAGGTCACCTTCTGACTACCCAACTTTCAACCATTCCTAGTTTTTCGCTTTCGACCAATCAACTATTCGCTGGCATTTATGATCTAACATTTTCTACTGGACAATTGTTTGTAATTCTGAAATTACAGGTTGATTTAATGTTAAGGTTCTATCATAAGATTGTTGAATTCGTTTGTTGTTATGTGCGTTAATTTTTTTTATCTACGTTATTCGTACAGAGTTATTAGGGTAAGAGTGTTTATTTATTAATTTTTAGTACATTTCCCAATGTTAATTTTTGGTAATTCACGATAAAAAAAGGATTCAACCAGATAACTTTACGTTTTCTGTTTTTGAAATTATGTTTCATTTTCTTAATGTTTTCTTGATAGAATTGGTTTTGTATAAAACCGCTTATTCATAACGCGTCGTTTTTTATTACTATTAAATATTATCTTATTTTATTGTGGATAATATATTAATAACAAGCATTAATCTGTTAACAACATTGAGAATTTGCTTGAAGTGGATGGAATTAAGATTGATATTAGTTGGAGTGCGACTATGTTTACGACGTGATGAGCCAGAATGTAAATCGAGTGGTGGAAATAGACTTGACTTTCCTTGTCGTTGCAATCAAAGAGCCCGTCTTTGTCTAGCATGTGGAATATCGATGTGATAAAGAACGAGTACACGATGGAACAAGTGTATTCATACCTATCGACCACGTTTGACTGGCATTATTGGCCATTCATAAAAGTTGGGCTCAATGAAAGTCAACAGAAGAAATTTTAGCACTCTTACCACAAGTGCATAGATTGGCTGATTCGGTTTATTGAGCAAAAAATTCAGTATTGAAAAATGTTGCTGGAATAAAAATCTCCGTGATGAAGATCCAGTGACAGATAATTTATTACATTGAATACGATGTTTTTGGGAAAAGTCTCCGTGATAAAAATGCAGTGGCAAATACGCTGTTACATTGAAAACGGTGTTGTTGGAGAAGAGTCTACTGCGTGATTAAAAATCTAATAGATTTTTTATCACGCAGTAGACGTTGTTGTATTGAATACGGCGTCACCAGAGAAATGTATACAACGTAACAAAGTTCCGATGGCGAGTATGTTGTTTCAATCAACAGAGACTATAATTCTTTCTTTTACTTTTTTTTTATTCCTTCAACTATATAGAAAATAATCTTAACGATATATATTCCTATGATTCATGAGATCAGCAAATCATAATACCCCATAGGTACGTCAAAATTATTATTTTTATTTTTGTTTATAAAGCATGTTGTATTGTCATTACCGAGAATATTTTTCCATCAGCAAATATGATCTTGTTTTTCTGTCATCCTGATATATCTTTTGATAAAATCATGAAAAGCCATCTAAATTATTTAACTATTCGTTTATTAAACATATTTTTCTTTGAAAACATAATTTTTTTGAATCTAAATACGTTTATATTGAATACATATGGCCTTTATGTACATATATTGTTATATATTGTTTCATTCGGAAACACAACTGACGTCTTATTTCTTTGGTTAACGCCTTTATTAATGGAGACTAATTATTCTCTTATTTCAGATAAAGAAGAAAGTGTCTGTATCGACGGTAGGTTAGTTCTAATGTGTATGTCTATATGTACTGAAAGTAGGCTAAACTTTTCTTTTGCCTGCTCACACTTCGTTTTCGGCAGTATGGCCACGAGGAAAAGGGGGGGGGGTGGAAGGCGTAATTTATTTGATTAATATATTTTGTTTTCTTTATTTGGTTGTTTTTTCACTTTTCGTCTGAGTTACGATCGGTCTGACGTGATGGGACAGGGAATGGAAGGGCATGAACGGTCGAGGAAGCTGTTTTATGTGAGAAACATTTATTTTTAATAAGTTATATATACATAAAATAGCAATTATTCGGTTTGGTGAACGTCTATAAACACACACGCATAAACACATACACACACATATATACATATATATATATAAATATATATGTATATATATATATGTATATAAATAATAAATATGGCATATCTTTAAAAAAATTTCAATAAGTATTAGGATGATCTATATTCACTATTATATATTATTGCTATTAGCAAACTATGCTCAATTTGGTCGCGCATTTTCTTTAGTAGATATGACGAATGAACAGATTCTATACTTTCTCCAAAAGAGTGAGTAATGACCCATGACAACAGGACAGATATACATACCCCCTTTAAAAGGGAGGTTAGGCCTGAGAAGATAGTCTAATGACCACGGAACAGATACTACACCCCCCTGAATTGAGCATTAAAAGACAGTAATAGCACAGTTTCGGCTTCAGACAGACAGATGCCAAACATCCATTAGAAGCAAATAAAACTTTAGATACTGAGCCATTTACATGTTCAAAACAACGCTTACTTGATTCGTCTCGCTGGCGATTTTGTAAGGATGAACTTCATGTTATGTAATGATGGATATAACAATAATAAAACAAATAAACATGTCTTATTGTAAGACTTTGCTTTTATCGATTATTTAATCATTAGGATGGCAGTAACATCATCCTGAACATGTTTATACATTTGTATTGAAATGTATATAAATGTTCGAATTTTTGTTAATTCAATTCTAGTGATTGGGTATTCCATGAAACTGCAATAAAATGTAAATGGTTATCTTAAAGCTTTATTTCAAAGGATATCCAATACTTTCTGTGCGCACGGATTATTGCCTTGATTCGGTTCGATTCCGATTTTGAAAAGTTAATTATAACACACACACACACACACACACACACACACACATATATATATATAATATGCCTTATATACGAGGTCTGTTCAAAAGGTATCCGACGGTTATTTTTTCCGTGCGAAATAGAGACGATAAGGCGGTGCCACTCTACACAGTGAAGGAAAACACCTTTATGCGCATGTGTGCGTTCTACCACCGCCTTCCTGTGCGTTAGTCGCTACCTGTCGGTCGCTGAGTGAGGTGCTACACAACATGTTCGTCGGATTACCGATTCTCTCAAGATGACTGAACGTGTTGAGCAAAGGTACTGCATAACATTTTGTCAAAACCTTGGTGATTCTCAAAGCAAAAAAATTTGTAAGATTCAGCAGGTGTTTGAGGACGATGCGATGGGTGTAACACAAATTAAGGAGTGGTTCAACCGATTAAAAAATGACCGCACACCAGCGGAGAGTGACCAGCGTTCTGGCAGGCCCCAAACTCCTCGGAGTCCAGCTGTTTTTTAGAGGGTGCGAAATTTGATGATGACAGATCGTCGTTCAACCGTGCGGAAGATCGCCGAAGAGGTCGGAGTGAGTAAAGATTCCACACATACAATTTTGCGTGATAATTTGAACATGCACAGAGTGGCTGCCAAATCTGTGCCCAAATTGTTGTCGCAGGAACAAAAGGACCCTCGTTTTCCAGTTGCAGAGGACCTTCTGGAAACCGCCAACACTGATCCTGGGTTTCTGAACACCGTGATAACTGAAGATGAGTCATGGGTGTACATGTAAAACCCAGAAATACATAAACAGTCATCGCAATGGAAGCATCCCGAGTCGCCAAGGCCAAAAAAGCGCGACAGGTGCGAAGCAAAATCAAGGTGATGCTGACTGTCTTGTTTGATATCCGTGGAATTGTGCATCACAAATACGCATCGGAAGGACAAACAGTGACAGAGGAGTACTATCAAGATATTCTTCGACGTCTCCGTGACGCAGTTCGGCGCTATATATCAGACATGTGGACGGCGAAAAACTGGCAACAACATCACGACAACGCCCCCACACATTCATCCCAATTTATCCAACATTTCTTGGCTAAATATGGAATTCCAGTCGTTCGCCAACCTCTCTACTCTCCAGACATGGCTCCTTGTGACTTCTGGTTGTTTTGAAAATTGAAGACTAGAGAAGGGGTAATGCGGAACGCGAGGCGGAAATAAACAGCATTCCAAAGGAAGACTTTCAGACGTGTTTCCAGCAGTGGATGGATCGGTGGGCTAAGTGTGTGCAAGCATAAGGGGCTTACTTTGAAGGGATTAGAGTTCTAGCTCCGTCAGGTATTTGAAATATTTTTTCGGGCCTAAGGTCGGATATTGTTTTAGACAAGCCTCGTATATGTTTATTTGAAAATAATTATTCAAAGCTCTCGCTAAATTGAGCACTTTGGTAAGTTAAGGAAGGAACGGAATTATTTACAGTGGTTAGCTAGACAGTTTGTTGTTGTGAATATTTTTCCAGATGGGCATAGATTGGAATCCAGTCGAGCACATATCGATAGAGTAGATAAAAACTAGCAGCCTCTCTTCTGTGAGAAAGAGGCTGTAAGGAAGAGAAGAGAGAAATCCGCCCACTAAATCTCGAAGTCGGTCTTGTACTCTGCCAAGGCATAGCGACACCTCCCCAGATTTGAAAACAGTCAATCTTAAGACGTATTTGACTCCTATACATTATTGTCGTGAGGCGCATTGACGTTCTTGTTATATACAGGTTTACATTTTTGTTAGACTATTATTGCACTTCTCATTGTTTCGAATCATGCTGCAAATTGTGTTCTCAGCTGAGCTAGAAGGGAAAGTTTCATAGTTTAATAACAAGAATAAAAATACTACATATTTTACACGTATGCCCATGTCAGTTATAACAATCATACTAGACGGCAAAAATGATAGCCAATCAAAACCAGACACGCAGCTTATATATATATATATATATATATATATATATATATATATATATATATATATATATGTGAAATTGGTTTAGGAAATGTGGAAAAAGCGGAGTAGTATACTAACAAAAATAAATACAGAACACATCATTAAGGTAAGGCCAAGATATTTCGATCGTCAGTTAGCGATCATATTCATTTGGAAAATTAATTTATTAGCAACACACACTACTACCTTTTCCCATCACTCTTTTTCTCTTTCTTTTTTTCTCTTTTTCTTTTTCTTTGTCTTTCCTTTTCTCTTTTTCTCTTTCTTTTTTTCTCTTTTTCTTTTTCTTTGTCTTTCCTTTTCTCTTTTTCTCTTTCTTTTTTTCTCTTTTTCTTTTTCTTTGTCTTTCCTTTTCTCTTTTTCTCCCTATTTTTGTATAAATTGTTAGTGTTTTTGCTAATAAATTTATTTTTCAAATGAGTATGATCGCTAACTGACGATAAAATATGTTGCCTTACCTTAATGATGTGTTTGTGTTCTTAGAGAGAGAGAGAGAGAGAGAGAGAGAGAGAGAGAGAGAGAGAGAGAGAAAGAGAAAATATGAGACTAAAAGTATACTTTTAGAGAATTGAACCTATAGTGAAATGATTTAAGCTCAATATACGAGATAGAGCAATTATGAAGGAAGAGAGATAAAGATGATTCACCACTAGACAGACTATATTTTGATAACTTTTTTAGGCACATACTCTTACTTTCTATTACTTTATATTGTTTCTTAATTTTTTTCAAATTTTGAATTTTGGCTATTCCCCTGCCAATATATCAATCTATGTAATTCCTCTGATGATAAGATTTTAATCGTTGAAAAGCCTGGCTTAAGGAAAGAAAAATAAACACGTTTTTTTTATCGAGTACACCTTGCATTGAACAATCGAAGATGAAATAGATTTGTCATCCGCACATCTTTATCTCTCTTCCTTCAAATGGGTTTAGGAAATGTGGAAAAAGCGGAGTAGCATACTAACAAAAATAAAGACACAAACACAGCATTAAGGTAAGACCAACATATTTCGATCGTCTGTTAGCGATCATATTCATTTTGAAAATCAATTTATTAGCAACACACACTACTACCTTTTCCCATCACTCTTTTTCTCTTTATTTTTCTTTTTCTTTGTCTTTCCTTTTCTCTTTTCCTCTCTATTTTTGTATAACTTGTTAGTGTGTGTTGCTAATAAATTAATTTTCCAAATGAATATGATCGCTAACTGACAATCGAAATATTTTGGCCTTACCTTAATGATGTGTTTGTGTCCTTATTTTTGTTAGTATACTACTCCGCTTTTTCCACATTTCCTAAACCCATTTTTCACACACACACACACACACACACACACACACACACACACATATATATATATATATATATATATATATATATATATATATATATATATATATATACATGTATATATAGGGTCCGCCACGATTAATTATATATTTTCTTTTGTTTGTAATTTTCTTGATACTTTAGCTATTCTTTTATTTCATGTGTCATTCGAAAGTGGAAATCGTATTATTTTACAGCATCGTTTAACTTAAAGAACACATCCGAGCTGCCATGCCTCAAGTGCCTATAGAGCTGTACGCCAAAGATGCCTATCAGTCTCTGAAAGATTTGCAAAGTGCATTGAGCTCCATAGATCTGTAATGAAAGTTTTAATAAACGTCATATTTTATGTTGTAAAAGACTTAACTAAGTGTAACCTTTTTTACTTTCCCTATTGAAGTTGAATATTACATTTATATACTTACTAGCAAGACCCGTGTCCCGGTGTTGCCCGGGAGAGATATAAATTACATTTAAAAAATAGAAGTATTAGAGTATAAATTCGTTTAAAAGAACTTGTAAAGAACCCTGTTAGTAATTTAGGTGATTAAAATAGGATTAATGCATGTTTTAAATGAAATAAAATAGATTCATTCTTATATATTTCAGGTGCTTCACCCCCTATGATTGTAAGTAGTTGGTTATTCCTAAACAGAAAAACCACTGCCCCCAAAGTAAATGTGATCCAAGAATATGCGTGAAGCTTTCCAAGGACAGTGAATAAAACTTCTTTTAGATTGATGCAATTTTCATCCCAATTCGGAGTGCCCATTTTGGTGAGAGATTGAATCTACGAACGTTAAAATTTCTGGACTGTTAAAAAATCGGCACTTTTACTAGTGACTATGTTGTTGTTATTTAGTTGCCTCCCCACGATGGGGGAGTTATACTATGGTAGTATGTTATGTGTATGTATTGAAAATGTATCTCGTAGGAAAAAAATGCCGCAGTCTAGAATGATTTTTTCTTCACTGGCCGAGAAAAGAAAAGACTAAGTATAGTATTATAACATTTTCAGTAAAGTATATCCGCTGTCCATTTTCTAGATGGACTGACTGGTGAATAAGTGGGGGATGATGTACATGTATGTGCAAGTATAGTATTCTCCAAATGGCTTCATTGTTTGATATTTTGCTCCGCTATTTAATCTTAATAAAACATATTTTAAGTTAGCAAATGGAATACTAATAACGTAATATGAAAGTATCAGTGTAATGTATCATCTTCTTTTCAGTTGTTTGAGGCTGTGAATACAAACTACTCTATGACCGCTTTTAAAACATTGACAGCGGTAAGTTGGGTCGGTTAAAGTAAGACTCAGCAAAATAAGCAATACATCTTGTTATACCCAAAACATATATAAAAACCAGTTGAACATCACTAAAGATTAACACAACTAGACTTTTCAATAAAAATTTAGCCTAATTGGCTCACTTTTTGATGTCATTCATAATGGCATCACTACGCTGTGAAAATGATTTGATGACCGAAAATAATCTTTTGTTCTCTAATAATATTGAATAAGAAAATGAGTATTTCTTCTTGGTCAAAAAATAAAAAGTAGAAGCCTCTTGTTTTGGTTGGAGGATGGGGGAATGTGACGTAGGCGATATTAAAAAAGACAAAAACATGTTTGGTTGTGTGTTGATCCGATTACTAAAACATTAACGTTGGTAATTTGAGTCCGTTAAAGTAAGACTCATCGAAATATGCAATATATCATTTTATACGCAAAACTTTCCGTGCCAAAAAGTATTGTAAGAATTTTTTTTAAGTTGAAGAATGAAACACATATTTTATTTTAAATAATATAACTATTATTGTATTATATTTATATGTAATGTTCAATAATTTGGAAGCGTAAGTTAACCCCGTGACGCAAATAACCCCTGAGTTCTCTAATAATGTGTAATAACCCATTGCTTTTAAGTTTGTTTTTGTTGGGGGTGGGGTGGATGTAAAAGAACGAAGATCATTTTTGCGGTGTGCTTCTCTTTTTTTCTAATTAAAAATTTTATAAAATCATTGAATAAGCGTGAAAAATCTATTTTTTGTTGACAAATAAAACATGTATTAGTTGGTTTAATTAAAAATATTAGTATGATTCTTATTATGTTATGTTTATTTTTAATGTGATAAAATTAAGAATTAAGACTTACTACACGTGGAAGTGTTTTTGTGTTAGTTTGTAATGCAGCGCGTGATGTGTTTTTTTACGTAGGAGAGTAGGAAGTAGAACTTTGGATTGATTTTCGACAGTCTCGTAACTCTCACTTCCTTTATTTGGTTCTTTAGTCATCACGTTCCATGACAAAGGTTGAAGTATTTATGTTTTCTGAGTCGAAATCTATCCATCTAACACTTATCGTTGGATAGTTTTTTTACCTTGAAGTAGTATCAAGTTACTTCATGCCTTGTCTGGAGCGACTTCGATAAAAAAAATGTTATTCCATAACGTATAGATGTTATGTGTTCGGAATAGCGAAATGATATTCCCATAATCTATAATTGGCGGTGTTTCAAAGTCATTGATTAAGCGCGAAGAAAATGTTATTTAAAGAAATCTATTTTTAATGTTGACAAATGAAACATGTATTAGTCAGTTTGAATAAAAATATTGCTATCATTCTTATTATGTTATGTTTATTTTAATGTTATAAAATTAAGAATGTACTTACTACGCGTGGGAGTGTTTTTGTGTTATCATGTGATACAGTGCGTGAGGCGTAATCCGTTATTCCATAGCGTATAAATGTTATGTGTTCAGAATTACGGAAACCGTTATTTAAAAAAAAAATAATATGACTATAATTATTATTGTATTATGTTTATATGTAATGTTAAATAATTTGAAAGCGTAAGTTAACCCCGTAACGCAAATAACTCCTGAACTACGTAATAATGTTGAATAAGCCATTGGTAAATTTGTATGTGTAAAGAAATAAAAAAGGTGGAATTCGTTTTTAAGTTTACTTCTGTTGGGGGGTCAAACACCGAAGACAGTTTGGGCGGCGTTTTTTTCTCGTTTTTTTTCTACTTAAAATCTTTATAAAATCATTAAATATTGAGAGAAATTTGATTGAAAGAAATCTATTTTTAATGTTGGCGAATGAAACATGTATTAGTTTCTTTAAACAAAATATTACTATAATTCGTATTGTGTTATGTTTTTTTTTAATGTTATAAAATTTAGAAGTGTACTTCTTATGCGTGGAAGTGTTTTTGTGTTATTTTTTAATGCAGCGCGTGATGTGTTTGTTTTAACGTAATCCGTTATTCCATAACGTATAGATGTTATGTCTTTGCAATAGCGAAATGATATGCCTGTAATCTCTAATTAGCGGTGCTCCCGTTTAACGGTTCCGAATGAAATAAAAGTCTGGCGGTGTTTTTAGTGGCGGGTAGACTAAATAATTTGCAGTGAGTAAGTATCGTGACCACTTTCTATATGGATGTTGTATTTGAGAGAATAAGTGATCTTGGAACAAATATAGTAAATGTTATATGCTAAAGAAATTATGCGAAAGTTGCTGCTAACACGCTTGATTGAATTGCAGTGAGTATTTTAGTAGTGTATGATGCATGTGGTTATTTTTTTGCTCCCGTCAAATACACAGGGGAAAAACAGTCCACTTAATTTACACATATATAGTGTGGTATTACAGCTATGCTTTGTAAAAATGAAAACAGATGGATATATGAAAATATAACGAAATATCTTTACTGTTGTAAAGGTGAGAGATGGTGAGTTTGTAGGAGGAAGATGCACGCACATGAATTCGATGGTCGATTCTTCTCGGCCCAAACGTCCCAACTGCCGATATAAATTTCGGGTTGTTATTATATAACCATTTGTTACCACCTCAAACGCTCCCACGGGACAACACTGTCATGTAGCCACTCTTCAAGGGCGTTTTATTAAGCTACAGGATTTTAATCAATTGACAATCCTGCAAATTTCTTTATGCTCTCGGTATGACTCATTTGCATGTACTTCTTGCCAATGACCTTTCACAATTCCAACATTTCTCTTTCTTTTGTTAAAAATCGATCTTATGTTGCTTCTTTGCATGTTAAGTGCATTATTTTTTATCCAAATAACCTTTTAGTCATCCGATAATTATCCTATATTTTGACACCATGACTTTCACTTATGACAATTTATCATGTTATCTCGTTTATTCTGATGCAGGAGGGGGATGTTAGGTACACTATTTTTATTCAAATGACCTTGTGGTCATCCGATAATTATCTTATCTGTTGATAACTGTCAGGTGCATATTCTGATTGTCAACATGACTTTTCCATACACACGGCCTTGATATTTAACAATAGTAACTTATGGCGGACCACGTAAATATGAAAGAGACATATTTGCATATTGGCTATTTTAAGGCTATTAAACAAAGAACATAAAAGAATTATCATCTATTTACCTTAGTGTTTCTAAATGAAATATGCAAATTTAATTTTGACAGATTAACCACCAACAAGGAACATAAAAGGCTACTGTGAATTAGGTGGACGATTTATAAAGGGAGTTGTGCAGCAAGATGTTTGCTCACATTACAGTTACATTTCTGAATGTTGGTACAGTCGGTGAAAAAGGGAGCAGGAAGGAAAGAAACTATTAAAGTAAAGAGCTTTCCGGCATCTGAAAAGCTCTACAGTGAACAGTGGAGTTTTTCTGATTGTCGGGTCGATCGGAGGTATTTATGCTGAGAGAGCACAAATGCAGCAAGTTCGTCGGAGCACATTCAATCGAAGTACTTCTAAAACAAGCACAGTGATGCAACATTGCGGCAATGGTACAGGGACTGGAACTTGGTAGACAATGTGGAACCTATTAGATTAGAAGATCTCTGTCTGATAGGCAGAGACTAGTGGTTAGTACACCAATCTAGATGGGACAGCAATGTCCCATGCATAGTCGAATGGTGGCTTTGTAACGATATAGGATCCTGGCAGGTGTGAGAAGTTTCTACCCCGGTAGAGAGAACCCACTTTCTTTCACAGCAGACTGGACTGTCATTTCTATGTATTTTTAAGGCGCAACGTATGGAGGACACTATACCAGAATTAGACCGGCTTTCCTATATTACAGCGATTAATGTAGGAGATTTGCGAAAAATACTATCCGTCTCTTAATATCATACTTTGGTGTTGTTTATCTACTTACGTCATATCAACCGTTTTTGGTTATTTAAGGCCGAATTAATATATATATTAAACGATTCATTATATACTATGTATTGGATGCACTTTTTACA
This sequence comes from Sepiola atlantica, assembly GCA_963556195.1. Taxonomy (NCBI): domain Eukaryota; kingdom Metazoa; phylum Mollusca; class Cephalopoda; order Sepiida; family Sepiolidae; genus Sepiola; species Sepiola atlantica. The sequence goes on along the minus strand of OY744524.1, from coordinate 67,760,645 downwards.
CATATTTAAAATAAATTGGGGTGCAGTAGTTATACATAGATCACGATAATTAAAACCGATAGTATATAAATTATTATATGGTCTGCGAATAACGCGGAGTCGGAAGTACCCATAAGTATATCATTTCATAGTGCATAGCTAATCAGGCACATCTTTTATTAGTATATAGGAAGGCACATTCTTGTAGATTAACTTACTGTAATCATACAAATTCTTTATTATATTTTCTCTTCGTCGGGTAACTGTAAACCGGCGTGGAACTGTTTATATTTCCGATGATTCGCCCATCCTGGTCTTGCAATACTGGCTGGCATAAAACGAACCACAAATTCCTAACGAGTTTGGCTTCACACCCTGAAAATATTAGTCATCAGTTATTTCAAAACACCTTCATAGTTTCGTTTTAAAGATAAGATTAGCTTTTCTCTTTTTCAAGAAATGTTCGTTTCGGTATTTAAGATATTTTACACAGAAAAGAAAAATAGCGAAAATAAAATGAATGAATTAAAGCATAAGAAAAGAAATAAACGCAAGGAAAAAAGGCTTTATACTGGGAACAGTTAATCCTGATTTGGAGGGATTAACCGCTGGCAGCTTCATCGGAAAAGTATTAGATCTGCAATAGGATAGGTTTGAGCGCTTCACATTACAGATGATGCGTCTTTTCCAAGCAACGTGTCTCGGCCAGTAAAACGATCGCGATAAAGATTAGATATAACAAAACTAATCATGAATTATTTGGATTGTTCGGACTACTGTTCACATCTTGAGTGTTATCTTCACAGCGTGTTGGCCTTCTTCAGGTGTATCTTTAAGAACTCGGTAATATTTCTGTTGAACTTTATTTAATACACGGTCGTAGCATGCTCTCGTTCCGTCAACCATGACCGGGAGCCATGATCGCAATTCTGTGTATCGCCCGCACCGAGGATTGAACCCTTAGATGACTATCATTCAAAACTGAATTTTGCTATATCTATATCCACTGCGCCACGGGTCCTTGCGGAAAATTCAAGTATGAATTTTGGGAGCCTAACACATATTTTGTTTTTTTAATATGAAGACTTGCTCTAGGCATCACTATATATCAGTACTATTTATTACTACATATATATATATATATATATATATATATATATATATATATATATATATATATATATATTATATAAATTTATATTATAACCTTATCTATTATTTATAATTAATGGTTCTCATATTGTATAAAATTCTATACTAGGTCTGCTTAGTGAGTCATTGTCGCCGAACATATGCGTTGCGTCTTTGAGTCGTCCTACTCTCTACAGTTCTTTTCGATCTATAATTTTTACTCCGTCCCATAGGGGTAGATGGTTTTCTTTTCCCCTCGATATGTTGTCAGCCATACCCGAATTTTCAATATCCCCAGTCTTCAGTAATTTGCAAGTGAATGGTATTGACATGGGGTCTTATGTCCTTAGATTTAAGATTTTCCAACTTCTTTATTTGGCGAGATCCAGATATTCTTGGATGCAAATTTTGTCATCAGTAACTGATATGCTTTCCAGGAAAAGGGGCAAGCTGTGGCCGTCGTAATTTTAAAGCAAGGCCTGTTAACTAACTTACGACCCCCTAGTGACGTCATTGACAGGGGTTTGTCGAAGCCACCGTGTACGACAGCCACGGTTTACTGTTTAACCAATGCCTGTGTGGTCCCATATTGCGTGGGAATTGTAAGAACAAGGAGAAAGTAAATGTCTTTCGTCTTCCCAAGGAAAATGAATTAATTGAAACGTGGGTACGTGCAATTAATCGTGAGAAATGTTATCCAAACAAACACAGCAGAGTGATTGCTTTTATATTTCAATATTTGAAGTGAAGTCGCCATATTTTATTTTTCATATCTTAATTTAATTGTCACAAAATTACAAACGATTATTTTTATCAATGTTTTTTTAAAATCTAAATCCAATTAAAGATATAAAAAATAACATTCGTTATATTATTCTTTGGCATTCTTTCTTGTTGAAAGAGAAATTAAATTAAATTTTAAATACAAACAAGAAGTGAGTTTCATAAATAAATTTAATAAAAGAATAAAAAGATTTTTTCAACAAACAATGTAACAAATGTGATGTTTTAAAATATATTTTGTATATTAAAAAAAATCATTTTTCAATGAACAACGAACAATTAAACATATAAAATAAAAATATATAATTAATTATACAATTAAATATAAATTTGTTTTAAACGGACAATTTCTTTAAGAAATTAAAACTTTTAAAAGTGAAACAGTGATTCATTTTCACCTTTCTTTTCTTTGATGAAAAATAAACTACTTGATCGATTTTCGTGATTTTTGGTGTACGATATTTTAATATATATTGTAAGGTTGGAAAACATCAGGAACATACATCCGATAAATTGTCCGCCATTTTCGCTGTGAAACGACGAATTAACCACTTTATGTTAGAGTGATTTACCAACTTTCTGATTTATACCGATATCCTTTTGAATCATTAATAAATATATAATTTTAAACAAAATAAAAAAAGGGGGAGTCCGATTTTTCTCTAGAATTATCTATGAGATTTTTTTATTCGATTAAAACTTAATAAAAGTATTTTTGTTCACTCTGGTATTTACAACTATATTACCCGCTAGAACGGTTCTAAAATCTATTTTCAATCGATATTTATTCCATAATTGCCGAATTTTCCTAAAATTCATATTTTATTTCCCTCATGGGTACGCACAAAGAAATGTTTTTTCTTTATTTTATTGTTTTATGGGTGGGGATTATTTAATATTGTAGATGTGTTTTTACTATCTTTTCTTAGTTTAAAACGAGATTTTAAATTATGGTATGGTTTGTCTTTTAAATTATTTTTTCAGGTATGTGAACTTCATTTTCGACCCGTGGACATAAAAAGCATTTGATCAAAGAACAGGTACCACCATTACAGTTTAACTTCAAAGACCATCTATTTGCAATGGTGCTATCGCTCGAATTCTACCAAACTGTCCCCCATATTTTTCTGCATAGACCAGCTTCAGAGAGTCACCGAATTCTAAGAAAATTAGACTAGAAAATGGTGCACTTCAACGTGCTTTAAGTTAAGGCATTGCTGCTGACATAGCATATAAACAAGAGAAGACATTCATAACCCTTGAAGATGTAGAAAAAATTCATTATTTTGATAGAAATTACTGGAGTATTATTAGGCAACAAGATACACTTATGATATGACGTATCATCTAATCTCCATGTCCTAAAATCCTCTCTGTCCCTGGTAATTGGATCTGCAATGTATTCTGCAGTGATGTGGAAATGAATACTATAGGGGAATATAAGACTCCTAAGTATACAACTGATGAAAATACTCTACATAGTTTGATGGACAACATGAAAAAAATAGACATAGAAGAACAGCAAACCAAATCTCAAAATGGAATTTCTCGGCCTTTTGGCCAAGATCAAAGTGTAGTATCTGTTTCGATGGATATTACACCCCATAAACTGGCATCGTCTTGGCCTTCGGGGCTTGATTTACGCCGGTCTATGGGTCTGTCCTGTGCAGTTCTAGGAGGTCTACCCTCCAAGGCTTTGCCTCCCCTTTTTGGGGAGGAGTAAGTTCATAGCTTAATGCCTGAGGCGCCCCTACCGGGGAATGCCGACGGGGCTGCCCAGACATTTTTTGTCGGCCAGAGTGCTCACCTTCACTTTCCAGACCTTGTGTCACATCTTACTTTGTTGGAGGAAGATAAATAAAACGAACAGATAAACATAATGCAACTGAATAAGGTTAATTATTCACTGAAATGCTGATATTTTCGTCCTTGTTATATATCTGCTCCCATAGAGGGTACAGACTGTTAAGATATACTAAAAATGTAATTAAAATGCCATGTTTTTCGACCATCAGAAGACTAACCTTATCAATTTCGATGAATTCTGTAGTTGAACAACATGATAACAATTTTTATGTATATTAAAAGTAAGTTCAAGTTACTCGTGCAAGAAGACATCACAGTATATTTACTTGTTGATGAAATCCATCTAAAACCTTATTTTAATATTTTGATAATATAAGGATGTTGTGCATGTTATGCCAACTAAATGTCTTCTAGCTGAGAACTTATTTGACATAATCAAACGTTTAACAATTGGTTTAGAGGAGATAGGTATTAGAGTATTATCTGTTATAACAGATAATAATGCAATAAATAAAAAAGCTATGCCTTTCTTTTGTAGCCCAGCAAAGCTTTCCATTGTATATCCACATCCAGTTATAAAGTCTAGACCTCTTTTCTTATTATTCGACTCAGTACATATATTAAAATGGATTAGAAACACCTGGCTTAGCCCAAAAGATGCAAGTAAATGCATGATGTCACCAAAGTGTTGTCATAATTGAAATCATGAATTAGATAACATCCAAAGTGCCCCATTTTCTAACTTACACAAACTTTATGACCTGGAATCTCAATCACTTTTGAAATATTGTTACAAATTGACTTCAAAGCCCCTTTCTCCCACTAATCTTGAAAGGCAAAATGTTACTTTGGTTTTGCACATGTTCAATGAATACACTAGTCAGTGATTGCTGACCTTAGGAAAACAGAAATGTTTGGCCAACTTTGCAGAAACTGCAGAATACATAAAGATATTTTATATTTGTTGGACAATAATGAATGTTAAAAACACCATATAAAGGTTGCCGGCTTCGCAATAAGTATGCTAATCCACTTAAATTTAATGAAAAAAATATAGATTTCTCTCTGAATTCTGTGACTGGTTAGAATGTGGGAATAGCATTCCTCGATGAACCGGGAAATTAACAAAGGAAACATATACTGCTTTACATCATACCACATATGCAATTCTTGAAGTGACAAAGTATTGCACAAAATAAATGAACATGACGTATATATTACCTGGAAAGTTTAAAACAGATCATCTTGAGGTAAGGTTTGGCCAGTACCGGCAACTTAGTGGGGATTAATATAACATCTCTATACGTCAAGTGTTTGAATGTGAGAAAAAACTCAGAATGTTGTCAGTATTAAAACTGAGCCTGCCACTTAACAACCGAACTATTGATTTAAAGAATTTACAAGAAGCTAACTGAGATGAAATGGCAAGGGAGCAACAGTTAAATGTTCACAAATTAAACATAGATGTAACAGATGATGATGTTAATCGGTGCAGAGAAGTACTACCTGTTATATTATACTTAGCAGGTTACTGCTGTTATGCAGTTTTTAAGAAAATGAAATGCAATAGTTGCAAGAATTTACTATCTGGAAGAGATGATGTGGAAGAAATACTAGAAATAAAAATCTATTTTCAAGGAATTAACAGAGGTTCTCTATTATATCCTAATGATGTGACAACAAATTTTGTTCTATACAATTATGTAATTATTGGTAAACTGGTAAAAAATTCTTCTTTTCTTCATTCCGTATATCAAGAACAATTAGCCATGTACATAACATTGAATATTTTGGCAGATGTTAATCCTCTTTTTCATGTTGACTCTTGTGACACACTATTGAAAAACTTGAAAAAATGCTGTTTGGAGCTCATCAAATTATCTTCTAAATAATCTTTGTTGTATGCGCAATGATAATATCACTAAAATAAAGACAAACAGAAACAGAAAAATCGAAACATCTAACTAAATTATCCAGATTTTCTAAAAGTTTGATTAAAACTTATAACAAAAATGTCTGCACTAGTAACATTATTGTTTGTTTGAATTTAATTTGTTTTATGTTTTTGTTTTTTTTTCGTTTGTTTCCATTTTTAAACTCATCGTTTGTTTTTATTTATTGTTTGTTTCCATTTTAAAAATTTTTCACCGTTTATTTGTTTTCAATTTTGAACAGTTGGAGTGTTACAAAACAAACAGCGAACAGGGTTTATTTTTTAATTAAAAATGTTATAGTATATATTCCGTGATAGTAATTAATAAATATTGAAAATGCCATAAAAATTAGTTGATTTCTTGAATTTTGATGGATTTTTAAGTGAAGAAAGGGTTCAAAATGTTTCTCTATTTTAGAGACATCAGTCTCCAGCTAACCGGCCTTGATTTACTATTACGGTGGCCTCGGGCAAGCTCGCTTGAAATTTTGGTTTGTAAATAATGTTTCATAAACCGGCTGTTGTGGATTCTATCCCGGACGAGCTCATTGCCCTACTCGTGTTTCGATCCTTTGTGTTTTACTGGAACTGACTGGTAATTTCCAAATTAAGGCTGGTGGAACTAGCTTTAGATCATTGCGATATAGCTTTTCGAGTTGTTTCCATTTTCGTATTTATTTCGCCAAATTAAGAAGTTGGACAATCTTAAATCTAAGGACATAATAAGAGCCATTGCCAACAAAAGTAAACGTCAGCTGACTTCCCCTGATGAATCGGTACAGAACAAAGTTGTCAAATTCGCCACAACAATCAAGCGGATTCCATAATTAGACATGATAGCTATAATAGAATAGGTAGCCTTGAATAAAAACAAGACACAAGAAGATGAGCTAAACACTCAAGAATTCAAATCTCCCCAAACCTAACATCTCAAAGGAAGAAGTATTGGCTATCAATTACCTACGCAGTGACGATGCTATAATAAGAGAAAGGCAACGCTACAATGTTATAGGATTGAGGAGAATATTCCAATAAATTTGTAGATCTAATAGGATCTGGTGGCTACTATAAAGTAAAAAAAAATCCAACTTTGAAAACAGAAATGAAGCGGTCACAAATCCTCCGTAAGAACAAGGACATAATACCACCTGTAAAATACAAACAGCTAGTTCAGCATTACAGCAAGCTACCACAACTATACGACCTTCCTAAGATTCACAAAGATGGTATTCAATTAAGGCTCATTGTCAGTGCCCGAAGTTCAGTATGCCATCCATTGAGCCGTTTCTTGGTAGGTATAATCAGCCTACTCACAGGCAAATCTCCATCGTATGTAAATAATTCAGCTCACTTCGTGGAAAAAATCAACAATGCTTCCATTTATTCAAACCAGATGTTGAGTTTAGATGTAGTGAGTCTGTACACGAAAGTACCCACTGATGAGACTCTGACGGCGGTACGCTATCAGTTTACTTCAGATACCTAACTGAAGGAACGCACTTGTATCCCGATTGATAATCTAATGGAGATGTTGACCATCTGTGTAGAAACGACATACTTCGTGATGGGATCTGATACATACCGGCAGGAAGAAGGTCTAGCTATGGGATCACGATTGTCCCCAGTACTGGCCAATGTATACATGGAATACTTTGAGGAAATGACATTACAATCAACACCATTAAAGCCAACACTATATAATAGAAATGGAACTAATCAGTTTTTCCTCAGTCCGTTATGAAACAGAATTGCTTCTCTTCCGCAAATAATCCAATTACAAGCAAAAAGGAATCCTTCCATTAGGCAGTCCGTTATTAACATGAAATTCAGTAGAGCGAGCACGTTGTTAGATAAAAAAAATAGCCGGGTCTGTAATGAACAGTTCTAATCAGGGGAAGCCACCGTATTTCTTAATCAGTTTGTTGTTTGATTCACAGATAAGGGGAAGTAATTCAGATTCTACAAATAGTTCTGCAATTTTATAAGGTTGAACGAAAATGGCTATTTTAAAATAAATAATTTTATTTTAAATTTCCAAACAGTTAAAATTTGTATGAACTACTTCAGAACAACTTTATTAAGAGATTGACGAAAAAAACGATTATATTAATTTTATGCAAATCCTATAGTAATAATGATGCTTCGAAACGTACGTAAACCAGCCTACAAGACTTCTTGTGAACCTTGATTTTAATGCCATTTTAAATACATATAAACTCTCTCTGTCCCTCTCACCATATATATATATATATATATATATATATATATATATATATATATATATATATATATGGGGTAAGGTACACAATAATTCATGAAAATGAAATGCCGTGGTAGACAAAATGTGTGAAAATGACAAACGGAAAACAGGAGAAAAAACAAAAACAAGAGATTTGGCCGGTTTCGTTTGTGTTGTCGAACGTCTTCAGAAAAAGTGAAGATTTGAAAATAATTTTATTTTGAAGGCACACGCATAAGAGGAGGAAAGGATGATCCGATTGGACCATATGAGAAGACTTTAAGTGACATTGAAATATGACAAGTGGGTGACACAATAAAATATAAAAATAAGAATAAGAAATAAAAAAGAATGTGTCATCCACTTGTCATATTTCAATGTCACTTAAAGTCTTCTCATATTTCCAAATCTTCACTTTTACTTAAGACGTTCGCCAACACGAACGAAACCGGTCAAATCTCTTGTTTTTGTTTTTCTCCTGCACTTTAACCTGTTTTCCGTTTGTCATTTTTCACACACACACACACACACACATATATATATATATATATATATATATATACATATATATATATATATATATATATATATATATATATATATATATATATATATATATTGAATACAAAATTAAAGATAAATTATGTATCTTTAAATAATAATCTATCGTGATAATAGAAAGCTCAGTATATTGGATATAGAATTAAATTACGAAAATGAATGATGAAAATAAAAGTTTTACAATATTTATTAACTGATCAGAAGTTCTAAAACAAAGAGGAATCTTATTATCCTTAATCCATGGATTTTCAAAGAAACATTCTTTTCACCAGATGGTAAAAATCGGTAATGTAATGTAATACCAGTAATACTTACACTACCGATTTTTATTCTCTGATGGAACGATAAATGGTAATGATATCCCTCCTTGTTTTTAATCTTTTCATGATTTGATAAATATTGTAATTGTACAACTTTTATTTTCATCATTATTTTTCTAAATATATATGAATAAACATATATATATATATATATATATATATATATATATATATATATATATATATATATATATATTACTTAATCATTTCGTTTAATTAGTTTTACATTCGTTTTACTGGATTCGTACTAGTTTTTTTGTGTTCAGATCAAGTGTAAAATGTAAATATACATACATATAGTATATGCACACACACATACCCACACACACGTATATATATATATATATATATATATATATATATATATATATATATTACTTAATCATTTCGTTTAAATAGTTTTACATTCGTTTTACTGGATTCGTACTAGTTTTTTTGTGTTCAGATCAAGTGTAAATGTAAATATACATACATATAGTATATGCACACACACATACCCACACACACGTATATATATATATATATATATATATATATATATATATATATATATATATATATATATATATATAGCTTCTTTACCCATAAAAAAAACCTTCTGTGGTAAATGTTTGCCTTTTTCGAATCTATTCGACGACAGCATTTAATGGTGGGAAAACTGCTTGTCGCGCCCAATATGGCGCGAACCTAATTTGTCTCATGGCGTCTTTGTTGTCTGCAAACGTCATTTGCAATTTTCTTTAACTGCTTCTCGGCTTTTCTTGTCATTATTTTCTCCCTGAAAAAAGGGGAGAGGAAATAGTAAAGCAAGAAACGGGAGCGGTGTGATTGCTCTTGTTCTTTTCGTAAATAAACAAAGGCGGCAATTCGGGGACATTTTTTTTTCCAAAAGACATATGGACCTACATGAAACAGCAGTTCATTCTGGCCGTGGACTTGGCCGTTTCATAGGCTGTTATATAATTATCTATGTCTTTTTCAGCAACAGAGGAGGGAGAAATAATGATAAAAAAATGATTTGCTGACCAATGACTTCATAGACTCGTTACATATTATATATTTCTCGTTTAAAACAAGGGGATCCATTCATATCTAACAAATGAAACATTTAAAGGGAAACATAAATATGATTCTTTTAATCTTCCACACAATTTCTTTCTCTTTATCTATCGCTCTCGCTCCATCCACCTCCTTTCCAGTACACACACACACACACACACACACACACACACACACACCCACACACACACACACACACATATATATTATTATTTTTATTTACACATACATGTACAAAATCTGCGACACTGGCATGTCGATGTTATCGATCAACTGTCTCTCACTCTATCTCTGTTTGTCTGTCTGTCTGTCCCTCTCTCTCTCTCTATATATATTAATTCAATTTCTAAAAAGAACGTGTTTACATTTTCGCAGTCAATAAACAATACAAAGATACGTACATCTTGTTCTGCCCACATACGATTTAAATTAGCATTTGTCGATTTATTTAAGTATATTTTTATAATGACGAATAACCTTCATTTATTTACCTCACGACAGTTAAAAAGCTTTGAAATCAATTTCGAACACAGACCGGCGAAACATTAAAACATCCTTTTTATATACTTTCTTCGTCGCTAAAACTGCTACTGATAAGTTAGCTTATTTGCGTTTACTCAGCATTTTAATAATACATATTATACACGTGGTCAACACTAAATAACCATAGTTTTGTCTTTTTACACTTATACTTGCTTCATACAGTATTTAGTGACTGACACCTTAGATTAGTTTTGCATTTCTAGCTCCATACGAAATTGATATTTCCGCGATTAAAATAATAATTAATCAACACCTTAATTTGCGCGATTCAGATTAAAGGTGACTTCATTTTTTCTTTTTATTATTACATAATATATATTTATCATACTTGCCTAATATATAATTTACTTACAAATATCCCGGCCCGTAACAAGTAACCTTTTCATTAATCAGTCAGTAAAGGAGATATCCTTTTACACGGTGGCGATTTTTTTTTGTTCAATTCAGAAGTAATCCTTTTCATGGGTAAATAGTTTTTCCACAATTTTAATCCGATATTTCTTCTAAACATTACAATTGTCCGGTGTGACCTATTTGCGTCAGGTTCATATTATATTCCAATATTTGTGTTGTGTACAGACACACATTTGGACATGCGGCAAAATCACGATGACATACCGGTTCTCATTAGATAATCGAAGTTAAGCGACGGTGAGCCTTGTCAGTACAAGATGGGTAATAATTTGAAAATACCAGCCACTGTATACGGGTAGACAGCGACACCTGCAAAATACTGCCAAACCTAATGTCGCTGAAATCATATCGCCTGAGCGGGATACACATGCGACGGAGGAAGCCAGTTCAACCACCACCACCATTACTGACCCCCCCCCCACTACCACCATCATCATCATCATCATCACCACCACCACCACCACCACCACCACCACCACCACCACCATCATCATCATCATCATCATCATCATCATCATCATCATCATCATCATCATCATCATCATCATCATCATCGTCGTCATCGTCATGATCATCATCGGTTTAACTCCGTTTTACATGTGTTGGACAGTTGTAAGAAATTGATTTCCAAACTAACATATCTCTGTCCAGGAATAAATAAATTCCTCTTTCCCCAGGTTCATTTTTATTGCTTCCTCCAATGTCTTTCTTGACTTTCCCTTTGTGAACTCAACCCGCTACCTCAACTGTTCTACATCTACTAATCCAAAAATTGTCATCCATTCTTTCAACGTGGCCATACCATCGAAGTTCACTCTTCTGCACACATCTTCCTATACTGCACAAATTTAATCTTCCTGTGAAATCATCAGCACTAGGCCCGCTTTTAAGACTCACATTACACATCGATCGTATCATTTTCATATCATTTCACTCCATGCAACGCATGTCCTCAACCCTAACTGTCTAGTTTTCACTTCCATACATCATCACACTGTGTACACATGCCCGATAGACTCGTCCCTTGATCGACAGTAATAGTAATAATTCATCCACTTCTAATCCTTACAATCACACTAGCCTTGTCCTCCAATAGTATCACAAATGTAACAAATCTGCTCGGCAACTTTAGTAGATTTGCCATTCATATATACTTTCTCCACACCTGAGTTCTCATCGACATCCATTGTCTTACACTTCTTGCACACAAATTGGTTTTCCTCTCTCAACCTACCAGACTGGTGAATAGCAGCATCGGCTAACTTGTTTTTTGTTGTGTAAATTACGAGCAGGTTTTTAAAGTAAAAAATACTTTTTTATTTACTTGCCAATCTTTTGAAAGCCTCTTGTAAATCAACTGGTCGTTTAGAAACTAGCGCGAACATTCCAGGAAGAGAAAAAAATGGCAAGTTCAAAAGTTCCGCTTTACGATTAAATACGTTTTAATTATTTCCATGTGTTTTATTGGAAGTGTTAGTCACCCAGTGGCGTCCGAGGGTCGGTGGGTCGGTGGGTTGGTGAAAGGCCGTTGTACTCTTAATGACGGATATAATCCAACAAGAGAAACGAGGTCGAAAAACATTATTAGGTCTAGCAGTTCAAGTAGTGGTCGGAAGATGTTTGATATTTTAGCCTGTCGTGCACACCCACAGTTACGTCTAGACTCATAACAAAACCGCATGTTTGATTTTTGAACAGCTCCGCTTGCGTGGCAGAAATCAACTCAGTTTTATTTGTTTGCGCACATCGTCATTCCGCTGACCAATCAGATCTTATTGCTGTCACGTTCATAACGCGTCTCTTTCATTGCATTCGGGGGTCGATTGAGAGATCGGCTATCTGCCCCCCCCCCTGCCACAAACATAACGGTCTAAGAAAAAAACCCTGTACTCTAACATAGACTAAATAAATTATGTACAATGATTTAGCATTTTTGAATTGGTTTGCTCTCTGCTCTACGGCATATCAACCTTTTTTTAGATTATTTAATTTCGTAGCATCCTAACTATTGTAAACTAATCATTGTTCACGGTTAATTGAACGCATATTATTATTTTAATCGTGAGTTTATGCTTTTCACAACAGTACAAACAATTCCGGAGTCTGAGAGGATATCCATTAAACTAAACACATAATTAGTTTATGTATATTTCAACAGCAAGTCGTTTATTAGACATGTATCGTTTAAGACCACGGAGTTCTCTTTCTTTATGATCTTTCTGGTCAATTTCTCGACTCGGCGAGCGATTCGTCGGGTTTCCGGTATCAATTGGTGGATCATGGCGCCTAATGTTGTATTTTGGGCCATTTCTCTAGCTATATATATATATATATATATATATATATATATATATATATATATATATATATATATATATATATATATAGTCTAAAGAAGATTTGAGTTATTTTAAAGAAAGAAAGAAAATACAGTTTAAATTCCCAGGAATGCCAACTATATCTAAAATATCGCAGACTTAGAACTTACATAAGCCAACTTAGCGCTGGGAAATTTACAAATACTAAAGAGGATTCAAGTATATAACAGTAAAAAAGCAGAGGACCTTAACTTGAATTGTGAAATATTAAACGGGGATTATCAGCTGTTTACGATGTAACTGTTTCGGATAGCTTCCATTGAAGGACTTGTAAAACAAGAACGGGTATGCAACATTGCGGCGATGGGACAGGGGGTGGAGTTTGGTAAACAATGTGGAACCTATTAGATCAGAGGCTTTTTTTAACCTGTCTAATAGGGAGTGAATACTGATTATTGAAACAGCCCATATGTGGCAATAATACTCCACGCTAATGCTGGCTTTGAAAATATATAGGATACTGGCATGTGTGAGAAGTTTTGTAGCAGACATGGCAGTATCTTCTATGCATTTGTTCCAATTTAAGTTTCTTCTGAAGGAGTTAGAATGCAAGTAAGATTATAGTAGCCATAGCAATCGGTGGCTGAAACGGTTTCTTACTATTGTTAAAGAAAAGGAGCTTTGTCTTAGCAGCATTAAATGTAACCATCAATTTTTAGCACCATTCCACTAGTAATACCCCAAAACACACCAACGACTGTCAACAATTAGGAAAACACTTGTCATTAATTTATCCATAGTCAAGTATACATTGCTCATTTAATACTTAGTACATCATTAAATGCAGTAGCCTTTTTATACTAACGAGTCACATTTTTTTAAGGACCAAAGGTCATTTGAGTTTATGGGTTGATAACATTATCTATTAGATTTTTTAATAGGCAGCAGGAAAACAATCAACAGAAAGAACGTTCCACAAGCCTGTAGTTATTGGAATAGGAAGAGGAACAGCGAATTGATGAACTGTATAAATTTCTATTTCTTCAAATGAAATAGATAAAATATCGCCATTTCTTTTATCTAGTTGAATCCGCTCATACCCTTCCTTTAAATAGTAAATATTTGTCATAATTTATCATAGACATCAAGATAATGTTTTTTTAAGGAACAATTGTGCTTACACTTTTTAAGTTGACACAACAAAAGTAACAGTCATCGTAGTGTTTTTTTTTTGCTCCCTCCAAACCATTGGCATGGCAAATGTTAAACCATTTCCGTAAATCTTCCGTCCACTGTCTCAATCTCTCTTTGCAAGTTTTGTATATTATGTGAGGTATCGATGATTTGTTCTAATCTCCAAGCATCACTTGAAAATATATAAAGTGTTTTTACTAAATCGTCAATTTTCATTTTGTTTTCCACCAAAGATAATTAACACACATTTATAACAGAACACATAAGCGTTATTCAAACATTTCCGGTTTGATGTTTCCTTATTCATTGTACAACTTATTTCAGGAATAAGAATTGCTCTGGTCAGATGCAACTAACACATAAAAGAGTTAAAAGAAATCTATAGAATAAATAACGTTACCAATCAAGCTAAAACAACTATATTAACTAAATATGTTTTCCTTACATAACAGTAGGGGAATCTGACTCGAGTGCTAAAGAGTCGCTCATGCTAATCCAATTTCCAAATGAATATTTACAGGAACCATGCAAACTATACAATTGAACTTAATATGATTCATATAAATGCTATCAATTCGATTGGAAACAGTGAAACCTTGTTTAAAAGCACATTATACAGTCCTCTCAAACGAATCGAGTATCGTACAATAAACCAATACATGAAAACATATCAATTTCAAAAGCTAGAAACCTTGACCTGAATGGGCAAAACTGACTTTATATTTGAATTCAACAGCTTGAAAGTACTCAGAATCACCTACTTTTTTTCCAGATAGCATAGAAAAGAATTGTTGACAAGAGTATTAGATTCGTAGTGATAGATGTTAGATATGTTTGAGGCGATAGAGAGAACCGACTTTATAAGAAGAAAAAAGAACAATTAATCTCAGAACAATTCCATGAGAAAGAAGACCAAGAATTTCCAGAATTGATTTCTCGGGAACAGATCCATTCATGAAAATCTAAGTGTCGGATCATGGCCTTGTGTGGCCGGACGCATGATGAAGTTGGCGTATGTGTGAGGGATCGTTTGGTTTGGCTTGCGCGATTTAGTGCGGGTGAACCCGTACAGTCAAGTGCAAAATAAACTGGTTCTCACAGTAAGAGCTCACAAACGTTGACAGGGCCACCACGTTGACGAGACCTCAGGTCAAGGGTCAAGGTGCACCGTCGCATAGGGGTTCTGTGACGTCACGGGCTTTTGTCTGTGAAACGGAGTTTTGCAAGTCTGGATTTTGGAAGCAAGCCGAATAGACGTATTTCTCTATGTAGTCTGAAATGAAAACGGGAATTTATTTCCCTAAGAGAATACAGACATGATATTCCTTCTTCCTCCTCGAATGGCTAAGGACTTAAGCTAGAAATTAACTACGATAGAGTAGTAATTTGGTTTCTCCCTTAACGTTGGTGAAACATCTCCTATATCGACGGTAGACTGATGCCTGATGCCTGAATAAAACAAAATCAAAGTAAAAGATTGTTGCCTCGTGAATTTTGTTGGGAAGGGTTTTGTTGTAGACACAGCGAACGGCGATGTTCACGGCAGTACAGAAACGAAGAAAGAAACTCAACCACTAGACGACATCGAGACGACACCCCTCCACGCGACGAAGAAGAGAAGTTACAAGAACTTAAATGTATATGTAACATAAGGAGTAAAATTGTCACGCCTACAACTGAAAAACACAAGCTGAGTTTTAATACGATTAAATGAAACAAGCCACTTCTTAGCTCGATCCACTACCGAACTCAAGTCAACTTATAGATCAGTTGCATATTCCAACTGATCCCAGGGTTAAAGGCGAGAAGAAACACCAGAATAAAGATTAATATCATCAGCAAACATGTTATTCTTCTGAATAATATTCTCTTGAAGATGATTTAATTTAGAGAAGAAAACATGTTTGATCTAGAATAGAGCCTCGATGAACACCAGGAAAAGAGGATGAGAAGACACCATCTAGACTTACTGACAAGCTTCGATCAGAAAGAAAAAAACTTAATAATGCCAAGAAATTTACCATTAATACCATCAGCCTGAAGTTAATGGAGAAGAATTCCATACCCTGTCGAACGTCTTAGAAATATCTAGAACAATGGGTGCGTTGCTATTATATATGTGATGATTTGACTTCCCAGGGCGGCGTTCACACGTACACAGGATATCGAAGTCATACGGTCAGCGAGTATATTCTCAAATGTCACCTCAATTTTATAGTCAGAAGCGGATGTGACGTCATATGTATTAAAGAGGGTGAGTGAGAGAATGGGGCAGTCGGTTGGAAGTCTCGAAGCGAACAACACGGATAGAGAATGATTTAAGATCGACTGAACACCAAGCGCCAGGGGAATCCAACTATCCTTAGATCGAGATGGCCCCCTCCGCTGCTGGCAGAAAAGAAGGCCGTGTCAACATCTATCAATAAAGTGCACTTTATTCGAATTCGAGAGGATTATTCGTTCCTTCGTCCTGTTGTGAGACATTAATTTCAGATGCCGAGTCGACGATGGTGATCTGCAGGTGATAACAAGGTATGTTTATAAACTCGTGTATTTTAATTTAATGTGAACTGTGAGACACTAGAACTCCCCATCAGATGATAGGTATACATAACACAATACAATTAGAAGATTCAAAACTATGGGTTAAAAGGGTAATATTTGATTACTTAACAGGACTGCTTGACAAGTACTTACCTTTACAGAGTACAAAAGAGACTTCAAAACATAGTGGTGGATATCCTCTTCTCTTCCCTACAACCTCTTTCTCACAGAAAAGAGGTTGCTAGTCTTTCTCTACTCTATCGTTATTTTCATGGTAGATGCTCGACAGAGCTTAAATCTATGGTTATCCCCTCTAAAACATTCACAGAAAGAACTCGTCTAGTTACAACCACTGAAAATCATTTTCCTTTCTGCCTCTGTGTACCCAAAACTAACAACAACACAGAACTTCAATGATAAAAGTTTATTACAAAGAACTGCCTGTCCGTTGACCACACTACTACGGGATTGCTTCCCGGCTGACTATAACATGGTCGTTGTCAAGTCCAGTGTTAACAAATTCTTGTTGATCCGTCTTCCTAAAAAATCAAACTCTACCCAGTCCGAACAATCGTTATCAATCCGCCGGACAAACTTATTAATCCTTAAATGCTTTATTTATTATATTGGTTTGAAACAGATTTTATCCTCGAAGATACTGCTAACCTATTAAGCGGGTGTGCTGATGCAACATCATACTAATACCTGTTCACACTTGCCAACAGGCTCATTGCAGTTTTGAGACATTTTCGTAGAATATTGCCAAAAATGGGAATTTTGTTGGAATGTGTTTTATTTGAACAAAAAGCATTTAAGGGTTAACCCTTATCCTCGAGTGGCCTTTGCGCCTTGATAAGCGGTGACTCGCTAGTAAATAAACAAATGCTGAAGCAAACAGGGATTCGATACGATTCGAACCTTGGTACGGCCGATTCCATAATCAGCCACGGATATAGAAAGGGATATAAAGAGGGCCTATAAGAGAGAAATAGAGAACAAGTAAGATATAACACTTCTCAAAAGTCAAGTGTCCGAGAAAGGTTTATTTGATCATTCGAAATATACAGTCTTTGTTTTTTTTTACATATAGCTTAGTATTTCTTGTGTAGCCTATAATTACAAAGTTATTTAGGTAACTTACTTCAGCCATTTCTCTTTTCTTTTTGGGGGGGGGGGGTTGAAATGATCATCCATCTCTTTGCGAATATTTTGTTTCAGTATTTATTCGAGTTTATTGCAGACATCTTTGTTTTGTTTTTGTTTTTTTTATTTTCTCTTTATTTCAAATATCTTCGGCGTTTTGTTAGCCTGTAGAAAATCGGATCATCGATGAAGTCAAACAAAACCTTCTATTTGGGTTGTTTTCATCGTTAGAATTAGGATCTTTTGATCAGAATCAACTTTATTCTCGACTAACAAGGACACCCGGCGTTGCCCGAAGGTAGTAACTCCACATTTTTAGATACTTTTAATCATTACGATAGAAGGCACTGCCTGTCGGTTGGTCTGTCACGCTTAAGTTCAAAATAGCATTCTGTCGGTCTGTCATGCTTCGTTTGAAATTGCATTTGAAATAGCATTTCTCTTAATCATCACAGATTTTAATTTAAGCGCGACAGACCGATAAAAATGCTATTCCAAACCTTAGCGTAGCAGAAGGAGAAAATGCTATTACAAACTCAATCACTAAACATTAGCGTAACAGACCCAGAAGATGCTATTTCAAACTCAATAACTAAACATTAGCGTAACAGACGCAGAAGATGCTATTTCAAACTCAATAACTAAACATTAGCGTAACAGACCCAGAAGATGCTATTTCGAACTCAATCACCAAACATTAGCGTAACAGACGCAGAAGATACTATTTCAAACTAAATCACTAAACATTAGCATAGCAGACCCAGAAGATGCTATTTAAAACTCAATCACTAAACATTAGCGTAACAGACTCAGAAGATGCTATTTCAAACTCAATCACTAAACATTAGTGTAACAGACCCAGAAGATGCTATTTCAAACTCAATCACTAAACATTAGCGTAACAGACTCAGAAGATGCTATTTCAAACTCAATCACTAAACATTAGCGTAACAGACGCAGAAGATGATATTTCGAACTCAATCACTAAACATTAGCGTAGCAGACCCAGAAGATGCTATTTCAAACTCAATCACTAAACATTAGCGTAACAGACGCAGAAGATAATATTTCAAACTCAATCACTAAACATTAGTGTAACAGACCCAGAAGATGCTATTTCAAACTCAATAACTAAACATTAGCGTAACAGACCAAGAAAATGCTATTTCAAACTCAATAACTAAACATTAGCGTAACAGACCCAGAATATGCTATTTCAAACTCAATAACTAAACATTAGCGTAACAGACCCAGAAGATGCTATTTCAAACTCAATAACTAAACATTAGCGTAACAGACTCAGAAGATGCTATTTCATACTCAATCACTAAACATTAGCGTAACAGACCCAGAAGATGCTATTTCAAACTCAATCACTAAACATTAGCGTAACAGACGCAGAAGATGCTATTTCAAACTCAATAACTAAACATTAGCGTAACAGACGCAGAAGATGATATTTCAAACTCAATCACTAAACATTAGCGTAGCAGACCCAGAAGATGCTATTTCAAACTCAATCACTAAACATTAGCGTAACAGACCCAGAAGATGCTATTTTAAACTCAATCCTTAAATATTAGCGTAACAGACTCAGAAGATGATATTTCAAACTCAATCACTAAACATTAGCGTAGCAGACCCAGAAGATGCTATTTCAAACTCAATCACTAAACATTAGCGTAACAGACCCAGAAGATGCTATTTCAAACTCAATCACTAAACATTAGCGTAACAGACGCAGAAGATGCTATTTCAAACTCAATAACTAAACATTAGCGTAACAGACCAAGAAGATGCTATTTCAAACTCAATCACTAAACATTAGCGTAACAGACCCAGAAGATGATATTTCAAACTCAATAACTAAACATTAGCGTAACAGACCCAGAAGATGCTATTTCAAACTCAATCACTAAACATTAGCGTAACAGACGGAGAAGATGCTATTTCAAACTCAATAACTAAACATTAGCGTAACAGACCAAGAAGATGCTATTTCAAACTCAATCACTAAACATTAGCGTAACAGACCCAGAAGATGCTATTTCAAACTCAATCACTAAACAGACCCAGAAGATGCTATTTCAAACTCAATCACTAAACATTAGCGTAACAGACGGAGAAGATGCTATTTCAAACTCAATAACTAAACATTAGCGTAACAGACCCAGAAGATGCTATTTTAAACTCAATCACTAAACATTAGCGTAACAGACGGAGAAGATGCTATTTCAAACTCAAGCAAAACAGTGCTTGAGTTTGAAATAGCATTTTCTCGGTCTCTTACGGTTAAGTTTGAAATAGTATTTTCTTTATCTGTCAAGCAGCATTTTTGTGGACTATCTCACTTAAGGTTTAAATAGCATTTTTGTTGGTGTGCCCCGCTTACGTTTTAAAATATTATCTGCCTATTTGTTGGTCTGTCACGTTTCAGTTTCAAATAGTATTTTCGTCAGTTTCTCCGTCCGTTATTCAGTCGATCCGTTTGTCACGCTTAGATATTCAATTTTCATCACTAGACACGCAATGAATGGATGCTTACGTATTTATATTGTGTTCGTTCGAAATTTTGGGATGAGCTGTCTTAATTATTTACATTTATTTTTCGGACTATTGTCCTTACCAATGATGATATCGTTATTGGTACTACGTTTCGCAGATGCAATATCCAGCCTTCTTCAGGTGTATTGTTCATTTAAGTTTCATTCCTAGAACATCTGATCCATGGAACAAGACACCACGAGTCTGCTTCCCAACCGACTACAGCATGGTTTCTTTAAGTCTAAGGTGAACAAATACTTGTTGATCTATACTCTTGGATAATCAATCTCTCTTAAGTAATAATGTGCCAATCCCATGCATTGTTTCCGGTTCTCTCGTGTTGTCAATCATCGTCCAACTGACGATCTTTTTGACCCTTATCCTCGTGATAAGTGGTCACACTTTAGTAATATATATATATATATATATATATATATATATAATGTTGGCAACCTCCCGAATTAAAGTGTTTCTGTGGAAGGAACTGGATTCGAACTTGGTACACCCAAGTTCTCAGTCGGTGTCGTTAACTACTGGGCTACCATCACCTCTTAATGAACACTGACAAAACAAAAGACCTTTTCGATAAACAATATTGAACCAATATGAAGAGATTTAGAGACCACAGAAGAAATAGAAGTCACTACTTGATTACAGTGGAAGGAATCGAGCATGTTAATTTTACAAAAGAATAATTCTAATCTGGATAAACTGGGTAATATTCGCCTTGTGAGTGTTATTGATGGCTTTGTTCTTGAGGAGAAATCGACTCTGAAAGTTCTTGACATTTTTTTCTCTACAAATCTACTATCAGACCATGTATGGAATACTGTTGTACTATTTGGCCTGGTGAATCTCTGCCCCATTTGAGGATTCTTGATAAGGAGCGTATCCGTAATTTGATTAACCCCCACCCTTTCTTTTCCTTTGCACCCTCACAGACGTGATGTTGCTAGCACCCGTCTTTTCTATAAATACTATTATGGCATGTGTTCCTCAGAATAATCTGATGTTTTCTCTACTTCCTTTGTTCCAGCTCGTTTTACTCGTTGGTCTAGTGGTCTTCATCAATTCGATGTTTTGATACTTCATTATAATACAGCTTGTTATTATAGTAGCTTCTTTACAAGAACTGCAGGCTTGTGGACTCTCTTTCTTGCTGACTGTTTTCCTCTCACCAATAAGCTTGGTCTTTTAAGACTAAGGTAAATAGACATCTCCTATCTTTGAATCTTTTTAACCCTTATCCCTGAGTGGCTCTTGACTTTGATAAGTGGTGATCGAACAGTAAAAAGTCCTAAAGCAGAATTGAGGCCAATCACTTTATCCCAAAGGGCAATTAATCACCTTTTTTAATATATATGTTGGCTACTTCAGATTCCAACTTTGCAATGCACCCAAAAATGGGAACAAAGGCGTGTTCTCTACCTGATCCGAAAATCCTTTCTCAACCTAACATTAGACACTTTCCGCCCCCGAGGCATGATTCTAGTACAGACCATTCTGAAGTATGTCATCCAAGCAACAAATCCTTATTTTCAAAAAGATATCGTTCAGATTGAGCGTGATTAACGTTTGGCAACCAGGATGATGACAGGACTCTCCACGCTTACCTCCAAAAAGAGACTCGAAACACTAAATCTGTTCTCACTTGAGCAGCAGAGGATGCAAGGAGACTTGATTCTGGCGTACAACATTATCAACAGAAATTTAAATCTACTTTTCAAGAAGTTTTTTTTAACCCACCGCACTCGCAAAAGATATACTGTTGTCGCTTTCGTCTCCATATAAGCAAGGCAGCATTCTCTGTCCATGTGTCTGCTCCGCGGTACTGCCTGCTAAAGATGGCGTGACACTGTCTACCATATCATTGTTTAAAACTGCCTTGGACAAACATTCAGACTGTATGTGGATGTAAATAGCTTCCACTTGTCTCTTTACATGGCTTGTTGCACTTTGCTATTTTTTCTTAAATGAAATTCGATGTTGTTACACTCCGTGTTCATAGAAAAACTGAAAGTAACACCTGGATTTCTGTAATACTTGGGTTGAGTTATGCAATCCAAACAATATTAAAAAGTTGTTCGTAATTATGAACTTTTTGAGTGACACGTGACTCGACACACCTGTATTTCATTAGAGTGCTCATATGATTTGAGATATTTTTGAGCTGTAAAAAACTTTGGTTACATGGAATTGAACAGAGAAGGATGTACAATTTGAGTTTCTTATACTATCTTATATAATACTGTGTAAATCGATCCACTATGTTAGTTAAGTTATAATCTCTCTATATAACTCTGAGTATGTGTATATGTTTATATATTTCGATATGCAGGAGTCATTCCTAAGCTAATGAACTGATCATTATAAATTATGGAATATATATTTTAGGCAACACGGTGAGTAATATGAGCGAATTACTTTTTTTTGTAAACGTTAGGATTTAGTGGGTTTAGCTTCAAACCTATATTTATATATACATATATACTTTATTATGTAGGTGATGTGCCCCTAAAACCGTACCCTACTCTAAAAAAAAAGAATTAAAAAATTAAATTAAATTCTTGTGCTATACATATGCGGTAATCACATCGTTTCCTGACATGATAATTTTATCGGAAAGGCGATATGCAGTAGCTTAAAAACTGTATTTTTTTTTTTAGATTATGACATTCTGAACGTATTTGCGTAAAAATCAATTTAGTGTAACGTATGTAATCGGCAATAACGCTTTGAAAAAATTGTGAGTAAAAACTAAATATGTACAAGTTACATTAATGTTGGAGGCATTTTAAGTTTTTCAGCCCGAATGGGGAATTTTTATATAATGATTAAGCCCCCGATGATATTTTGTATATCATGAAAATATATATTCTTTAAATGGGCAGAAACAATTGTTTGTAAATAAAGTGCCTTTGAAGGAAATATGGAATGTTTCTCTGAATAACTAAGATTTGAGTGATGTTGATTAAGAACTCTAGTCGTACACTATTGAGCTACACTATAAACCTTTGTGTTAACGAAACAAAATGATATATATATATATATATATATATATATATATATATATATATATATATATATATAAAATCTTTCTTTATACGATTTCTTAATTTAGAACTATCCAATTTACTTGGCTTCCCACGAGGGTCGAGTTAAACACAATGTAAGATCTTAATATGGCGAAAATCATCCAGCGTTTTTCATATTTTCTAAAGTAATAACATAAATAAAAATTGCCGCAGTCTAGAAGGATTTGTTTCAATGACCGAGGAGACAATAGATAACAGATCGAACAAATATCCCGGCCCGACAGAAGTACACTTTTCCATAATCGGTCAGTCTAGGAGGTATCCTTCTACTCTGTGGCAATTTCTATTTTTGTTACACTCCGAGGTAACCATTTTCTTGGGTACATAGATTTTCCACAATTCAAAAGCGACATTTTTTCTTAACATGAACACTATCCGGTGTGACCTATTGTCGCTCTGTCGGCTGTTTACACATTTTAATTCATTCTTGTACATTTTTCCCGGGCAACGTCGGGCGACGGGTCCTGTTAGTTATGTATAAAGATAAATCCTACCTATTTTCACGTTCCTATGTCTAATACTCTACACGTAGTTAACGAACTATCTCATCCTTGTATAGATTAAATTGGGTGTTTTTAAACTTGACAAAAAGACATCAGTCTAACTGCCGTCACGTAAATTAATATAAAGTATTTGATCGCGTGTTACGCCAAGTCACCGTCCCAGTAAAAGTACGTGAATGGAGCAGAATCATTTACCTTTTGGTCAAGAAAAATCTTCATAAAGTTTTTTTTTTCTCTTTTCATTGCACAAACGATCGTTCTCCCCTGCTTTTGTTCCAGCATACTGAACGTTTGTCATGTCACACAATAATGCTATAAAACAATGTTTCGCGTCCCAGTCGTCAGGAGGCTGGTGCGTTCCATAGTGGTTTATTGCCATTATTTTGTCTTTTTTTTTGGTCCTTCTTCACCCTCACCCTGCTAGGTGAGGGACGCTAATGTTCCGCTCGAACGAATCCAGGTAAACGCGCACTATATTGGTTTAGACAAAAAAAAAAGAAAGCTTGTGTCGCCGTCTCTCTTTTCAGCTATTAGACAAATATCCGGTTCATTCAGATGTAAAGCGGGATCTCTCTTACCACCCACTTACACGGGTGTAAATTCGGGTGTTTTAATATCTTACTGTCACGTACGTTTGTAGAGGACTACACGGAAATGGACTTCAGTATCTGAATGCCCTTTTAGTTTCAACCGGACAATAGCAGTTACAATACTTTGAAACCCTTCACAATCGAATTTAATTGTTAAACCTGAAAACGTCAGGACAAAAGATTGCATTTGCAGGGTTTAGACCCACTCCTCGAATTTCGGAAATGCTAAAAAAATTGAAGCTAGCCACCATCCGCGTTTATTTAGTAAATAACTTGTTGAATCTCGTGTGATTTTGCATGGAATCTTCTGAATCTCTAGGAATCTTTTGTAATCTGCATTCATAAATAAAATCATTCTAGAGCTGAGATACACGATTTAGGAGGGCAAGCCACGCTCTGAATCGTCGACCTGTTGTTCTTTTTGATCGACTGTCAGAAAACGCGGCACCCACTCTGAACACAGCTTTTTCATTGATAAATAATTATACAGAATGGTGAATGCACTGCCTGCGGATATCTTCAAACCCTCTTCTATCTCATGGAACTTTGATTTACAATCGACCAAAACGACTTGGTGGAAATGGGTTGGGAGTATTATATGTGTATACATGTAGACTTTTCTATTTGGTTTTGAGTGACAGCTATGTGTCCAGCCAGTTACGTCAAACATATGAAGTCGCTAGTGAGACGTGGTGAATGGGCAGGTGGGATCTTCCTCTTTTTACTCAATCGGGAGAGAGAAAGAGAGAGGGGAAAGAGATAGACAGAGCAATTGACGTTTAGGAAAGCTGCTCATTCCCTTCTCATTTGGGAAGTGTTGGGGTATTATGTGTGTATGCATGTGTACTATCAAGAAAACAGTTCTGTTCTTTATTAATAACGTTTATGACTCCTGTTATTAAAAGGAAGAGACGTCTGTATAACCATGCCGCTCCTCAAGGACTTTCGACCCCCAACGTTTGTACTGTGGGTTTCCGTTCTCCTTCATCTTCTTATCCTGGTCGTGTCGTTCCTCGTATAGACGATCGCCGAGGGCGCATGAACTGGTCTACAAGTTGTATTCAAAGCAAAAGCAACGCAGACTCACATAATATCACAAATATATACATTGTGTATCTGACTCGTTAGTATAGAGTATGTGTGTATATCATTGGGGTCCCATCGCTAGTGTGAAGATCTGAATTAAGTTCCAGTCTTTCAAATTCAAAACCAGCCAAGACTAACTCCGTCGTACTACCCCTCCTGATTCATCTGCTTTGTCTGTGAGTCTCAAGCCCTCTAACTTTGCTTAACTCCTTCTGATCCGGTTAACTCGTTCTGTTGGTCAACTTGAACAAATTTTTCCGATTTGACCTCCTAAATATATTTAGTTTCAACCAGAACTCCTAAATGCCCGGTCATTTCCCCCTTACTATCAACTGGTAACCGGAACCAACTAAATCTGCTTTTTTATCAGCGTATCGTTACTCGACCATCCAAAAGCTAACAACTAACTGCCAAGGCGCGATCTTGTCTGAGGAGTTTAATGGATTCGCCATCCTCTTCACTGTCACTTACTTATCTCATTTCCTCATTATGTTTCCTATTGTAAATTATTTCTAACTTAACATTTTTTGAGGGAGTCTATAGTGTAACACGTTTATAAGGAGAGAGAACAGGGATGAACACGAATTACTACTGCGTGGCATTTACAAAACAGGACCTCCACTGCATGAGATAATCTACAGAGAACGAACATCAATAATAGCAATGTAAATTGGTCCTTCATCTAACCCTTTTAAGTAGCTGATAGCAGTTTTCTTCCAACTTGCCTGATGACGAAGAAGGAGAAGAATGGAGATGCTTTGTCTTTTGCTGATAGTGTAACAATCTATACCGGTGCGACATTGCTCTCCGGTGTAAATAGTTCGGTAAAGAGTATTACTACACCAAGAGCTTAATTGGCTTGCACACAACCAAATCACTCCGTACACTTAATCTTCCGAAAAAGATAAATAGACTTAGTATGTAATGTTAATCACTCTACATAACTTCCTGCTCAAGCGTGAACACGACAGAGACAACGCTAGGATTTGGAATGTTGATCTTGAGATCACTGCTACATATTGAATTATGTCTGATGAGAAATGATTAAATAATAAAAGTAATTAAATAAATTATTAGTTATTAAAGTCAAGCACATACGGGTGTGTACGACGCACTCGACTCGTCATTATTTTTAATGCTATCGGATGAACACAAACATTTTCAGGTTCTAGAATAACATTTTCAAAAATTAACGTTTATTTTTTCTGCACTATTTAGTTTACTATCCAATTAGGACAAAATGAATCGCAGCTCGTATATAATCCTGTAAACGTAGGTTTACGATAGATTGATGTAAGGTAACTCCATGGTGTTTTTGTTACCAATACATCAAGGAAAGTTAAAGTGGAATTACGCTCTCCTTCATAGGTATATTTTAATGTGGGATGCATTTTATTGAGTAAGGAGAAGAATGTATTTGTCCAATAACGGCTATCCTCTTGATGTGATTAGGGCAGTAATCAAAAGGAAAATAAATACTTTTTCCGAAATAAAACCAAATACGGTGACTAAATGTCAGATTTACATTCGTTTAACTTGATTAGGCACAGTAAGTGATAAATTCGCCAAGCAAATCATCTCAGCAGTTGAAAATTGCTATTTTTCTTCGAATGTGCGTGTTGTGTTTTCTACAAAACCTTTATTGGCGTCATCTCGTAAAGACGTTTACCCCTCCCCCCACATAAAAATAATTTAATTTATCATTTTAAATGTAGTTGCAGTGCTGACTACGTGGATAGGACGATGTTAAGATTGAATAGTAGAGTCCAACAACACATTCCGAGTAAGATTAGGAATGGAACCTTCCGGTCAACGGACGTTCAAAACAACACATACGGGTCTTCCATTACAGATCATTTACTTAAAAACCCGCCATGCGCTAGGAATTTTAGCATGGACTCTTTCACCATTCTCAGTCATGCTCACTCATTATACCATCTAAAAATGTTGGAGACGATCCACGTTGGTCTTAAACGCCCCTCCCTTTGTAAGCAAAGAGAATGTCTATTAGGAATAGATGTGATCAGTCTCCAAGATTCACCCTCCATTGTACATATATCATAACGCTATTTTATATTCTGTACTCTCTCTCTTTTCACTCCCTTTTTTAAAATCCTTCTTTTTTAAAATCCCTCAATCCAGCCTTTGTTAAGAGAGGGCTAAACCGGTCGGCTGTTTTTTTTTTGTTGATACACTTTAATCATGAACGATAAAATTCGTCTTCCCTTCATGCTTGCGATATATCTATCTATCTATCTATCTATCTATCTATCTATCTATCTATCTATCTATCTATCTCTCTCTCTATATATATATATAAATAAATACCCGAAACAGTTTTTCATGGTAAACAACTGATGATCCCTTAAAATAGTGTTAGAAATAAACTAATATAATAACTGTAAAAAATAAATTGACTTACATGAGTGATTTTCCACTGGAAGACTTGGGACTATAATTTTTTTTTTTTTTTTAATATAGTTTTAATGGTTGAGAAACTTCCGAGACTATATATATATATATATATATATATATATATATATATATATATATATATTTGCAATTACATAATTTTTATGTATATAATTGTTATATTTATTTATCTTGAAATATTTATTCATTTGGAAAATGTTGTCTAGTTAAAGAAGACCATCAGAAAAAAGATCACATTTCACAAGTAAATAACATGTTAGCCGCCTTACTTCATTTTTTAATGAAGTTGCTCCAGACAAGACATGAAGCCACTTGATGTAAGAAGATAAAAAGTAAAAGATTATAATCGCAAAGAGAGGAGATGCCTATTGATCTAAGTATGGAAAAGACCAAACTTATAGATAGGAGGAAAACAGTAAGCAGAAAGAGAGCTTCATAAGCCTGTAATTGTTGTGAGTATTGTTTTAGATGTTTTAGATGAAGGTAAAGTAAACTTTCAGATTACGATACGATTATAAACCAGATGTTCAGAAACAATAAAAAACAAACTTTCTGTTCAAGTTGTATAAAGTTACCGGTTCACTTTACTATGTAAGTTTAGCGTAATTTGAAATTAAGAAGAAATACGTTTGTCAACGTGATTTTTTGCTAACGACCCGCCGAAAAATCATGCAATACTGAAATAAATTTGTTTGCAAAAAGCTGAAATTGTGGCATAGCGAGCATCGTGTTTGAATGAAAAAGTTTTAGTGACACCTTAAAAAATAAAGGTGGCCCTGGATTGAGGTCGCGAGACCATGTGATTTTCTGTCTCTGTAGCTGGTGAAACTTCCAACAACCCATTTCAAATCATTAGCGCATGAAGAGACGTCTGAAGAGACGCTGATGATTTGAAATGGGGTTTAAGGGCCTTTTCTAAACCGTAAAGGCATACACGTGTCAATAAAACCATGGTACATCTATGGAATCTGTAATGTATAGTTTTAAATAAATAATTTATATATATATATATATATATATATATATATATATATATATATATATATATATATATATATATATATATATATATATATATGGGAAATGAGAAAGGAAAAACCAAAAGATATTTTTATATATTTATCAACGTTTCGTCTTTATTGTAAGACTTCCTCAGGCAAGTTCAATTATATTCTAACCCCTCCCCATTTCACAGCTGCCTCAATGGTACCCACTCAAAACTTTCCATATTCATTTTATTCTTTTACACCACAGACTTCTCACAGCATGGACTCTACTCCAGCGCTCATAGTAGCCACGGCTACTACTTTCCTTCATCTCTCCATCACATCAACCCCAAATTTCGTTGTACTTGCATGACATCTTTCTTCAAATTATCATCCTGAGGAAGTCTTACAATAAAGACGAAACGTTGGTGAATATACAAAATATCTCTTAGTTTTTCCTTTTTCATTTCCCATTATGTCAGATTACTCTCATCCTTCCTTTCTCATATATATATATATATATATATATATATATATATATATATATATATATATATATATATATATATATATAGCTTATTTGTAAGGATATCGCCAACTGCCATTAGTTTTAAGGCATAGCTCGTTAGGTAAAACTAATTCGAGCTCCCGGCACTTGCAATGTTTACATTGAGATATTTCTTACATTCAATCAGTATTGTATGATAGCGCAGGGGTTAGCAGCACCGACTGTCAGCTCGACTGATGAGCTGTGAAACAGCAAAACAGTATGCATGTGGATGACTATATATATATATATATATATATATATATATATATATATATATATATATATATATATATACATTGTGTGTGTATTTAGCATGTTTTCATTTAGGCAAACATTATTAAATAACACGGAGTGTTTTGCTTGATAATACTTTTTTTTTAATTTTCCGAATGGTCATTTTAGTATTTCGGTCAAATTAGTGTATGTAAGTTCCATTTTCTTTCCTTTTTCGCGAGTACTTTCGATTTGATTCTTCAAATCATCTTCAGGCGGTGTTAGTCTTGGTGTCTTTACAAATATGTATTTACTGTTGGCTTTGTTTTTTATTATAACGGTTAGTAAGTTACAACTTAAAACGATAAACTATAATGTTGAGCTGTTACACGAGAGCGTGATTACATTCTAAGAGCGTGCAAGATTAAAAAGCTGATTGCTTAACGGCTAAGATTTTGATTACGTTCTCAATGCGTTCAAGATTCAAAAGTATAATTGCTTAATGGCTAAGAATTTGGTAACGTTAATTACTATGCTAGACACTGTAACATGTTTTGATTAGTTTGGTAATTCACATTACTGATTGTTGGATGTTAAGTCTTTATGTAGAGGGCTTCATGAATTTTAAATCTTTTAATGTTGGGATCGTGATGTATTACTTTTGTATTGTTAACTAGGATGTGTCTATATTGAGAAGGGGGTAGTCATATTTATATATATATATATATATATATATATATATATATATGTATGTATATATATGTATGTATATATATATATATATATATATATATATATATATATATATATATATATATATATATATATATGGGAAAATGAAAAAGGAAAACCAAAAAATGGATGTTTTTTTATGTGTACATCAACGTTTCGTCTTTATTTATAAGATTTCATCAGGATGATGATATATATATATATATATATATATATATATATATATATATATATATATATATATATATATATATATAATTTTCCGGATATTCTAGACATGCATCGCACACACAAAAAATATAATCTGTTTCCTTTTCTTTCTTTTTTTTTTACATTGTGGGGCAAAGGGTAAAACTTTACCTGACAAGCTGTAATATTCATATGAAAAATAAAAATCGTCAATTTCTTAATTTATATTTTTTTGGAAGAGGCTATATTGCCGGTTCAATGCTATGATTATCCATTATTATATTTATAAAATAATTATCTTCTTTGGATACAAAACCACTCGGACACCGATGTTGTTTACAGACATACATATAGATATAGTTATTTTGAAGAGTCTCTTATCCACATTTACAATCTTGGCTTTCTTTGGTTGGGATCATATGATATGCAATGTGCATCTACAATATTAATGCCTATAATTAAAATTGAGGAAAACAGAGAACACGTGTTGCTTAAAAGTTCATAGTTAACTGTCTTAACCCTTTGAACGTGTGGAGTTTTCTTTTTCTCACAATCATAGAATTTCAAAAACAAATTCAGTAAGTATTTGATGAATTCTACACGTCCACCCACATTTTATTTGACTATTTTTAATTAAACTAATTCACAGCAATAAATAAGAACCGAAATTGTAATTGAAGGCTTCAACACATTATTATGTAAATTCAGATGCAACTTAATAATATACACATAAAACTCTCACGGAAACGCATATAGATTTACGAGTTTTGCTGACTTTCAGTAAGAAAAAAGAAACAAACAAATGTGAAGTATTAAAATATTTCCTTTTAATGCAATATGTTTATTTTTAAATTTGAAAATAGGCAAACTATTTTTTAAACCACGTATGAGATGCGAATATTTTTTTAAAAATTAAAGTATTCATTTATTTAAAATTAAAGTATTCATTTATTCTTGACTTTTATCTTTAAATTTTCGGATAAAATACCTTCATCAGAGATCGAAAGTGTTTCAAAACAAATGTACACGTACTACCTTTTTTATAATTAATAAGGTCCTTTTCTTCTTGATGTTATCAAAGTGTCTGATTAAGAAAGAGCTCCTTTTATATAGAACTTTAAAAGCATGTAGCTACTAGTAGTGCGTTTGACCTCGCTACTCGGATTAAGGATCAGTGGTAAGACAATTTTGTTAACTGACCTAAAAAGTTAGAATGGATCGGAAATGGGAGATAATTTCACGCTCAATTTGCCACTCTAAATTCTGAAATAACTGTCTTCTTTTGCTTTTTTCCGTTTTCCAGAATATCATTGCGCAGGCGGTGTTAATCTGTAAATGTACCCATATTTTATTTTTTTGAATCTTATATCTTTTAACTATACGTCCATTTTTTTTCTTTTAATTGTAAGCAATTGGGTTGTTTAGTTGTTTACCTTTCCCGTGAAAATTAAATAAACAGCTTATTTAAAATATTAGCTAATTAAATACATTAGTTTAAAGTAGTAAATAAAAATATTACAAATTTGGGTATTATTATCAATTAACATTCTTAGCTAACCCCACCTTCTAAAATGAGATTTTACTCTTTTTAACCGATTACGTGTGAAGACCCTGAAAATCATTGAAGAAAGAAAAAAACAACATTAACAAATATTATTTAAGAATTTAGAGTGGAGGATCAGTTTCGGATATAAATTTAACATAAAATGATATACCATTTCCGGGCAATTCTAGTGTTTTAGGGCATTAACCATATTTTTTCTATGCGATACATATCCCCAATTGACAACAATAATAAAATTAGACTCATTATTTACTATATAAAAGTCTACACCCAAGATCTTATAATAAAAGAAAACTTATCCCGAACCCTTAAAACAGGAAGAACCAATGTAAGTTATAAGTTTAAATCCCCTTACGGAGAATGTTACTCCCATTATAATAAAGCTAATACATACATTGGTTTGAAAACAACTACCCTATCTCGCCCCTTTATCATACATCTTGTAAACTCTAGCTCAATTTTCCAACATCTACAAAAACATAATTGTCCTCCTCCGATTTAAGACACATTCCAGATAACACTAAAACCATACATTCCGAAACCAATTAAAAAAAAATACTCGTCTTCCTCTAAACTCAACAATTAATAACCTTACGTATGAAACCAGACAAAAAATTTAAATATACTTAATATAATTCAATTTTTTCCTGTGAAACTAACTCTAATTTAAATTGTTAACGTCTTTCCTGGAATAGTGTGAAAACGTTCTCTTGGCGTCGAATTGAATTCTCGAATCCGTTTCTCAGCTCCCGTTTTGAAATTTTCTTCTTTTCTCCAATACTTTGTTCATTTGCTTTTCAAAGAAAAATCGAAAACGTTCGCGATACATATGGAACATACATTAATTATTTTTGATTTTAAGACAAAAAAAAAATCATTAGAAAAAAAAAAAAAAAATAAATAAATAAATCGGAGGAATTCTGTTATTGTTAACCATTTGCTTAAATGAAAAAATGCTGCCTAAACACACACACACAATATATATATATATATATATATATATATATATATATATATATATATTACTATTTCATGTATCCACATAAAATTTTATGAGGAGATATACTTTTTTATGTGTCAATTTTCAGTATTTACTTCAACAGTGCTCGATACGTAAGTAGAGCTAGGTAGTAAGCTATGAAAATATATTTATGGCAATTAAGTTACACAGAGGCTCCCGCGTTTCATCCCCGGGGGAATCTTCAGGCTAAAATGTCTGAAGATTCCCCCCGGGATGAAACGCGGGAGCCTCTGTGTAGCTTAATTGCCATGAATATATTTTCATAGCTTTCTATATATATATATATATATATATATACATATATATATATATATATATATATATATATATATATAGAGAGAGAGAGAGAGAGAGCTTTTTATAACACCACATACAGAAGTCTCTTGAGAAAAACATCAGATTTCCATACTAAAAAAGAATACCAGTGAAAGGACTTTTGAAGTAGAAAAATATAGCAAATTGAATAACTAGTCAAACATTTCAAACATTCAGAGCATTCACCCTATTGGTTTAATCTAGAAAAAGAAATTACATAAGAGAAACAACTACAAATACATAAATAAACAAATAAAATAGAAATATAAACAATATAAAGAACAATAAGAAAAATACTGATAATAATAATAATGTTAAAATACAATAAAATGAAATTAAATAAAATTAAATTAGATAAGGTATATAAGAAAGTAATAAAGTAAAAAAATAAATGGATAAACAATAAATGAATAAATAAACAAACTAAGAATTAATTTTATTTTTAAAATGTTAAATAGAAGACAAGATAGAGTATAGTTTAAATTAATTTAAGAATATAAATGTTAGAAGATAACAAAACTAAAAGAAAGTAAATAAGGATATATCGAAAATATAATTCTTTTTTTTAAGAAGAAAATATATCATAATTAAGAAAACATAAAATAGTCATAATTCTGATGGGTGGGGGAATATACTCATTTATAAAGAAATACCAGAGAAGAACAAAAAGAAATTCCAAATTCAAAAAGAAAAAATGAAACAAATTCTGACTAGAAAGATACAAGGTAGAAGAAAATTATTTACGTAAAATTTAGAGAAAATATATAATAATAATTAGAAAAAAATTGATAAAATGAATAATAATCTTAAGAAAAATAGCTATTAGAGTGAATTATGATGATAACAGCAATAATAATAACAATTATAAAAAGGAAGAATAGTATCGCATGTAGTTGAGAATGTAACCTTCAATATCTAGAAGATTGTCACTTAGAAGTGATTATAACTTAACACCTTTATCCGTGGCGCCACGCGTATATGTGAATATCACCCAATGCGAAGAACAGTAGTTCCAAATACAACAAATTGTCTATCCTCATCTTAAAAATTCCGAAACACAAATGATTTTATCTTTTAATATTTTAAGAATTCTTTTGATGGGTTAGAATTAGAGTTGAGGTTAATTTTTTTTTCACGATGAAGCCGTTGTTTATAGTTGCCATAACTAACCAATGTATGTCACATGTAAGTATTTTGAAATTTGATAAGAAAACTAAAAGTATGCTCGTCCCAGGACAGAAAAGCTTTGCATTACTTTATGTCTCTTTACGAGAAATCAAATAAAGATATAATGCTACACACTTCATGACTATAACACTTATTCCAATTTTGATCAAAATCTATTAGATTATTGCGATTCTAGAAAATGTCTAAAATTTAAGGCTGAAGCTTAAGAGATCTTAAGAAGAAATTGAAATTCCTGGAATCTTATATATTTGGTGTTGACTGTGGATCACATTTCATGCAAATCTGAAATATTTGAATGTTAAAATAGGAGATTGATCCCATATTGCACCTCTTAAAATTTCTTTAAAATACTTCCAAGAAACTGGAATTTGGAGAATATTTATTTATGATGTCTACTTCCTTTTGTTAAACTTTCAAAAACGTCGGAGGTATCGGAATTTTAAAGAAGGGTTTGGTCCCTTTGTATCAAATTAAATTAAACTAAATAGAGTCAAAATTACGACCCTTTATGCCTACACAGAGGTGTTCAAAATTTCATAATGATTTGTCAATCAATTTAGTAGTGAATCCTGTTGCGACAAATATATAAACATATGCACATACCGAAATTTATATGAATATTGATTAACTATTATTTATTTGGATCGCAGTCAGATTTGACCCTTTTATTCCTAAGTACATAGGTCATACATTCTTAAATATTCGTCACTTAAAGTTCAGTTTGACATAAAACTGACAAAACACAAACACTCGCGGGATGATAAGGATAATATGACAGTTGGGTTGAATTCGGACATGAAATTGTAATGACTTGGCAATAGAGACATACGAATATAAGATAAAGGAAAACAAAAAACAAGGTTTTCGTTGTAAGCATAGTAAGTTGTCAAGAATGTTTTGATTACATTTAGAGCAGTTATCAAAGTAATGACATGGTCATTTTACCTCATATTATTTTTTGATCCGCCATTCATATATATATATATATATATATATATATATGAATGTATTAGGTTTCCTTTACTTTTCCTTCACCATTCTGCATTTCTTAATTCTTAATAAAACAAATCTGGTTCTTATTGTCAGTATTTTTTACTATGATTGATGGTTTTACTTCACAAGAGCGACTCGCGACTTGAATTTGTTATATTAAACAATGTTGGTAATTCGAACACACACACACACAAACACACGCGTATATATATATATATATATATATATATATATATATATATATATATATATATATATATATATAGTATACATACATACAAACCATTCAAGTTACTAATGTTTATAACCCATTCCAGTAAATTATGCATAGAAAAATTATATATATATATATATATATATATATATATATATATATATATATATATATATATATATATATATATATATACATATATATATTTATTTATATATATATATATATATATATATATATATATATATATATATATATATATATATATATATATATATATACGTATACGTAGATAAGTATGTGTACATGTATTTAAGAAAGTGTAAATCACTTGAATGGTTCTTGGCGCCAACACCCAAGTATCAAATTTAGGTTCTTGATTTTTCCGTTTTGGTTGATCCAAAAGTATTTTCCCCGAAAAAAACAAACTCTTTTATCATTTCGTTGCAGAATGATTTTCACCTTCGTTCTTTCTTTTTTTCTTACTCTTTTTATTTCTATCTCCTCTATCTTTTCTTTCTTTCTTTTTCTTTCAAACCTTTCTGTCTTTTTTTCTTTTCTTTTCTTTTTTCGCAATCTTCGGTTTTTTCTTCTGGATCCTTTTCAGTTTCGTTTCTATGTTTTTTTAATTTTTCCTGATCTGTTATTTCTTTTATTCTTTTTATTTTAATTGATTTCTCTCTTTCTTTCATTCGTTTTACTGCAATCTCCACTTTTTTCATTTTCTGCTATTCCTATCTTCTTTATAGTTTATATCCAATCAATTCTTTTGATTTTCTATCCACTTTCATAATTTCAATATGTTTTCATTTTTACTAAGATATATAGGTGACGTAAGTGATATATAGAGTGATTTGTCTTAAATCAGCATTAAACAAAACATAACTGTTATTTTATTAAAACCCAGAAACCTACCATAAATAAGATTACGTATGAAACGAGTAAAACTATTTTAAAATGTCTAACGCAAACACAATTTATCCTCTGAATAATCTTGGCGCCCTGTACATGTTTGCATATCATCCCTCTCTACATAAATTGTAAACCATACCACTATATATATTTCCGATAATTTACAGACTTTCTCGTCTTTTGACATTTTTAGCATTTTTGTGTTCGTTCTTGATAAAGCTCACGTAACACTTGGGCGAAAAGTTGAGCTCAAAGATCTTCGGCTTTTCCATTTTTAACTTTATATATATATATATATATATATATATATATATATATATATATATATATATATAAAGTTAAAAATGGAAATACATGCACACACACACACAAACACACACACACACACACATATATATACACATATATATATATATATATATATATATATATATATATATATATATTCAAATGGAAAATATATCGGAAGAGAGCACGAAGGCTCGAAACGCGTTATGAATTCTAAAATTATAAAATGATAAAATAATAAAATAATAAACAATTGTTGAAAAAAGTTTTTGACAAATGTTGGTAGCCTCACTTCACTATATATATATATTTATATATATATATATATATATATATATATATATATATATATATATATATATATAGTCTAAAGCGGCTTTGGGTCATTTTAAACAAAGAAAGAAAATGTAGTTTAAATTCCCAGGGATACTAACTAAATCCAAAATATCGCAGACTTAGCCCTTGCATAAGCCGACCTACCGCTGGAAAATTTACAAATACAAATAAAAATTCCAGTATGTAACAATAAAAAAAGTAGGGGACCCTTACTTGAATTGTGAAATAATAAAGGGGATCATCAGCTGTTTACCATGTAAATGTTTCGGAGTTTTGAAAACAGAACAGTTATAACATTCATGGCTATCCAGTGGTTACTGATCAAATGACCGCTCCCCTAATAACAAAATGCAGAAACAATTCAGTTTTAATTTCACTAATGTATATATATAAGTAAATCAATAATAATAATAATAATAATAATAATAATAATAATAATAATAATAATAATAATAATAATAATAATAATAATAATAATAACATAAATAATAATAAAATATTACTCTAAAGATAACAGTATTATACAGTAATTTCCATATAAAATAATACTAACTATAATAATAATAATAATAATAATAATAATAATAATAATAATAATAATAATAATAATAATAATAATAATAATAATAATAATAATAATCATATTGGAACTATACAAAGGACAGCAATGATCAAAACAGCTACAATCTTAAGAAAAATCATTGAATGCAGAAAGCAACCCGCATAAGCTACGAAGGGTCACACGGAATCTACTACAGGAAGAAAACAAAACCACAGAAAGAACACATCACAAACAAAGAAACACCGATTTATAAATTACACCGACCTCAACTAACACGACACAAAAATGAACCAATGAACAGAAATAGCAAGAAACACCATCAGCTACCCCCCCAAAAAGATAAATAATAATAAAAAAATAATCAGCCCCCCGCCAAACAAAATAAATAAAAAATATTTAAAATTTTTTAAATTTACAAAAAAAAAAAATGGTACCAGCCTAGACTGACACCACACAAAATATTAGCATAGGGTCAAGGAGGATAAGAAGACCGAGGAGGGACAGCACAAACAAGACCTCCACTAGAAGTGCAGAGACTGCTGGGACCTTGGGGAGGCTTATTCCCACCCAAATCCTAGAGAAAACCAATGGTCCTTACCAGCGAGAAATTAATGGTAAACGGCTGTTGTGATACTGCAAGTTTATTTGCGGTGGCTATCGGAAAGAGGTGGAGAATACTGGACATCTGGGAAGACTTGTTGTCATTCAGACTCCAGGAAATACCACCGGTTATCGGTGAGCAATCACTAATGACCTGTGTGAGAACTCCTAGTGAGTAAATAATAATAATGATAATAATAATAATAATAACAATAATAATAATAATAATAATAATAATAATAATAATAATAATAATAATAATACTATTTAAACACTACACCCAAGAACCATTTTGCGATATATATATATATATATATATATATATATATATATATATATATATATATATATATATATACAATTCGAGTGGGCGTCTTAACCAATATATATATATATATATATATATATATATATATATATATATATATATATATATATATATATATATATATAATATATATATATACATATATATATATATATATATATATATATATATATATATATATATATATAGATAGATAGATAGATAGATAGATAGATAAAATTAGATGGTGAGATGATAAAAATGAAGTATTATCTTTTAAATAATCACACGGTTTACTTGGCCCGAGGAAGTAAATCTAAATCACGTATATTGTGAGTTTTATTTGGAGATGTATATCCTCATATTCTTCTCTTGTGATTCGCATATTTTTTACCAATAAATTTCAGTATAGGATTCGTACCCCTATATTATCAG
This sequence comes from Sepiola atlantica, assembly GCA_963556195.1. NCBI lineage: Eukaryota > Metazoa > Mollusca > Cephalopoda > Sepiida > Sepiolidae > Sepiola > Sepiola atlantica. Next base: position 67,721,022 of record OY744524.1, on the reverse strand, counting down.
AATTGCTGGAACACTGTCTGATATATTTGCTTGCTTGACATTCATAATATCCTGGATTTACCTTCTTTGGACATGTTAAATTTCTCCATCGATGTTGAATTACTTTGTTAAAAGAATATTCTGTATATTTTTGTATTTTTACATATATTTCTTGTATTTTCAAATATGTGCTACGAATAATATAATTTTTTTACTGATTTATACTGATGATCACTTCTGACAATAAAAGCTTGCAGTTTTGAAAATCCATGGGTTAATGAGAAGACAAAAAGGTTTATTAATATATTCCCTGTTTACACTACTTGATGCTTCAATAAATACTGTTTTTTTTCCAATTTTTATTTTCCTCATAAATTGTATTTTATATATATTAATTTATACAAATATGTACAAAGGCAACACTGCCATGACGATGTTTCGATCGGTAGCCATTAACACCACGATCTCATCGGGCAAAGAAAACAACTTCAAACTACTTATTTTTCTGTGAATATTTCATCTAATCATGAACCAGCGTCGCGTAACTAAACGCCGCCCACCGGAGAGAAAATCCAGTTGATAATATATATATATATATATATATATATATATATATATATATATATATATATATATATATATATATATATATATACAGGGTGGGCCAAAATAAGGGTCCTATCTTTAAATTTGAATAACTTGAATTTGAATAACTCCCACAAAATAAAAGTTAAACTCACCAAACTTTATGTGTGTGTAGACTGACCCTTCCGAGATTTTTTGAAATAAACAAAACAAATTTTAGCCGAAAAACACTTCTTAAAACTTACAAAAACTAAAGTATTGTTTTTTACACTGTTTTGAGTTTTTTAAGCAAAAATAATGTTTTCTAAATGAGGGTTCGTTTCTTAGGGCTAATACGGCTCCTGCTTGCTTCGGAAGGGGTCCTTTACTTATTCTAAAAAAAAAATCAAAAAAAAATCAATAAATAAAAAAGTTATGAATTTTTAAAAATAGGACCCTTATTTTTGCCCACCCTGTATATATATATATATATATATGGTTAAAGTCAAAACGCAAAGTCAAGATGAAAAAAAATAGTATTTTGATTTTAATAAAAATATCTGCATTTAACGCATGTTTTTTGAAGGCATTTTACCTCTTTCTTTAAGTTTTAAATTTTAAAGATGATTAAAAAAATGAACTTTTCAAAATTTATACCTACCAGCGACCATGCGCTATTTATCTTCAAATTTAAAAGAGACATTTACTCCGTTAAGTCCACACAATATCAGACGTCACTTCTACAAGACCAGGAGGGATTCTTACAACAAAAAAAAACGTTAATACCTTTTATTTGTTTAAATCTCTGATGAAGCTTGTGATACATAGCGAAATTATTAGAAAAAGGTCAAGATCAAAAAACAAATAGTATTTTGATTTTAATAAAAATATTTGCATCTAACACATGTTTTTAGACGCATTTTGCCTCTTTCTTTAAGTTTTTTTAAGCTTTCTTTAAGAATTATATATATATATATATATATATATATATATATATATAATGATATCTCTCTCTCTCTCACTATATGTATATATATACATATATATATATATATATATATATATATATATAATTCTTTTGTATTGCATTGTTATAAAACGATGTCAAGTGCTGATGGAGTCGTTTAAAATGCTACGTTCAGCACAATAAACTAAAAGAGGCGGCAAGTTAGTGTCGCACATCTCCTCGATTCGCAGGTCTTACATTTTCGTTCTTGTTTACTCGCTCTTTTGTTACATTTTAAATTCGTGTGGATCCTGTTGTGTTTACAGGAATGTGTACAGACAGACCCATTGAGCAGAATGAAACACGCCACGGCCCCAATTAGTGACAATTCGACATCATCAATTTTATCAGCGGGCGAATACGTGAACCGGTGTAAAAAGGATCAAAAGGAATTCGTGCAAAGATTGACAGACTGACAGATAAATAATTGGAACGATTGACAGACAAACATGAAGACAGTAATGGTGATAGATAGATAGATTTTGAGAAATGAGATACATATATATATATATATATATATATATATATATATATATGGGAAGAGAAGGATGAAGGTAATCCGACGTAATGGGAAAATGAAAAAGGAAAACCAGTAGTGGCTACTACTTTCCTCCCTTCGTCCCATAATGTAAACCCTATATGTGCACCTACTTGCATGACATTTATCTTTATATTACCATCCTGATGAAGTCTTATGAATAAAGACGAAACGTCGATGTACACATAACAAAACATCCCTTTTTGGTTTTCCTTTTTCATTTTTCCATATATAAATATATATATATATATATATATATATATATTATAATATTATAATATAAAATGGCTAGATGTGATGGGAGTCCGTCTTGTTTTGCTCAATTCGGATTTAGCTGGTTTTCTAATTTAACAACGAATTTGGATTTGATTGGATTTGCACATGTTGGGATCTCGGAACTTTGATTGGACTTTTTGTATTATTTTGATTGATTTATTTATTTATTTATCATTAACATTGAATATGGACACATTTCGCGAATGGATAACCTTGCCGGCCCCTTCAATTTCACATATTTGGACTGCTGTTTGTATCTTGGAGTAATGTCCTTCCTGATTATGCTTCTCAACTTATATGACCTGGATGGACTGTATGGATTCAACAAAAGTATGTTTTTGGATTGATATGTTTGATGTTATGTATTTTTTATATATTTGTGTATATAATTTTATATATTTTCAAAGCGTAATTTTATTGCCTGTAGTAGTATAACTGCGGTAATGGTCCTCTGAAGAGAAGAATTATCTTTGAAAACTCATGAGCTAAGGACTTAAGGATGCTTTGCATGAACTTTGAATTCTAATAAAATTTGATTGACACCTTATTTTATTACTTCATTTTATATTATAATATTAATGCTCTATCCAGTATATTGAGCTTCAGTTTTTTTATCCGGATGTTTCACTAATTATAAGATATTAGTTGACGCTTATATCTTTTGTTGGATTGCTTCATATATATATATATATATATATATGTAAATAAATTTCGTAGAATAAATTTCAGAGGAAACATTTTTAAAATTATTTTTTTAAATAAATAAAACGGGCGGTGGAAAATTGCTAAAATGTTTCTTTAAGGCCTTATCGTCTAAACGTTATGGAGATATTTAATTATTCAAATCAACCATAACGTTGAGAGATTTACTTTTTTTTCCTCAATCGTTTTCTCCAACTTAAACAATTTTTTTCCTCTCATATCTCATTCGATTTTCTTAGTTTTTAATTTATCATTCTGACGTTTCCTCTTAGAAGGTTAGACGATAAGGGCTTAAGGAAAATTTTAGCAATTTTCTTTATTTTTCCACCCGCCCGTTTCATTGATTTAAAAGAAAAAATGTTTACTATGAAATATATATATATATATATATATATATATATATATATAGTTAGAATGACACACACACGCACGCGCACGCACACACGCACACACACATGTATATATATATATATATATATATATATATATATATATATATATATATATATTACCTTAAGGCCTTATCGTCTGACCCTCTGAGAGGAAACGTCAGAATGGTAAATTAAAAACTAAGAGTCGAATGAGATATGAGGGGAAAAAACTTATTTAGTTGGAGGAAACGATTGAGAGGAAAAAAAAAGAAAAAAAAGGGTAAATCTCTCAACGTTATGGTGGCTTTGAATCATTAAAGATCTCCAACTGATGTTTCAAAATCTTTTGTCTACACAGGCTAGGTCGAGAGTTGTTAATGACTAACGCCTCAATAATATTGAGATGGTAGTTCGACCTGGCACTGTGTAAAACAGAAAACCACCCATCGGAATACTTGTCAGAACAACTATTTGTACTAACGAGGTGATTGCCTCATATCTCATTCGACTTTTAGTTTTTAATTTACCATTCTGACGTTTCCTCTCAGAGGGTCAGACGATAAGGCCTTAAGGTAATTTTAACAATTTTCCTGTTATTTTTTTTTTTTCCACTCGTCTGTTTCATTGATTTTAATAATGCTTCCTTTAAAATTAATCCTACGATTCTGTTGTACACGAAATTTACTTACATATATATATATATATATATATATATATATATATATATATATATATATATATATATATATATATATATATATATATATATATGTATATATATATATATATATATATATATATATATATATATATATATATATATATATATATATATATAAGTATGCGGGCATTTATGAAGCCGGAGAGCAATGCAGAAAACAGAAATGGTGAAAGAGAGGATGAACAAAAACAATTAATCGAATACAATATCTAAGTTATCTTCCCAATTATCTATTTATTTTTCAATAGTTTCTTTACATACAATATCGGTAAATATAAGACTTATTGTTAGTATTAATAAAATCCCGGATTGTGAAACATCTATAGATATTTCGGGTGACACTCTCTCCTTCTCAAAAACGAAAACAAAAGTTCAGTCCGTCTAAGGGAAATAAAACGTCCAAGATGGCTGCCTTTCTGAAGGTAAGAACTGCACAAATGGCATAAATAAGTGTTACAAAAATTAAATGTTTACGTGTGCTATTCTGTTATATTTTAAATGCAATTTTTTCCGAATTCTTTTTAATTTGATCTATATTACTCAGACCACAATTAAGCAACATTTCCTGAATTTCAATTTCTTTTTAAGACTCCTTAAGCTTAAGCCTTTAATTTTAGACATTTTCTACAATCAAAATTATTTACTTTTAGAATATGGATTCTAGACATACGGTTTAGTACCATTATATGTTGATTATAATTTTAGTAAAAGGACATTAAATTGATGCAAAACTGTTCCGTTCGGGGAATTCATTTTACCTTTCCTGGGACGGGTATTCTTCTACTTTAGTATAAACATATATGTAAGTGTTTAATCGGATTAAGTGTTTAATAATCGGAGTAAGTGTTTAAGCGGCCGAGCAATATACAAAGGGAAAATTAAAATATATAAGATTTACATTGAATTTGATCTATAGTCATTAGACACAAACGAAGCAAACTTCCATGAATTTTAATTCCTTCTTACGAGCCCTTAAACTTAATCGTTAAATTTGAGACATTATTTAGAATCAAAATCATGTAACATATTTTGATCAACATTAGAATAAGGATTTTAGACATACGGTTTAGTAGCATTATATCTTTATTTTAATCTTCGTAAGGAGACATAAAATGGTGTGAAATTGTTCTGTTTTGAGAATGAATTTTACCCGTCCTGAGACGGGTATTCTTCTCGTTTATTATAATAATAGTTATTATCGGAGAACGCCAGTGCTTCAGCGACTGAGCCGTATGCGAAGTGAACTTCGCTACTGAGTTTACACGTGTCAAATGTGAGCAGTGAAATATTTTATAATATGTTTCCACATGGGAACGGTGCCAAGTAAAATGTTAATGTCAGAGTCTGTTTTGAATTAAATCTCTCATCGTATGTATGTAGATAGTAACAGCAACATTAATATTTAAATAGTTTTTTTTTTATTACTGTTTATGCCCGCCGACACAACAGCCCGTCGACCCGGCAGCCCTAACTGCTTGTTTTTGTATACTTATGAGTCATCACTTATCAAATCTCGAAGCCAACTCAACAATAAGGGTTAATGAGAGTGTTAGTTGGCGATGAACTACACCATTGGGAGCATTGGAAACGATGGTTTAAATGGTCAGAATTAGATTATTTAAGTCGGCGGTACGACAAGAATCTGCTATGATTGGATTTAAAAACAACGATGTTGTAGTCGGCTGGGAAGCAGTCCCGCAGTATGGTATTCCACAGATGGGGAATTCTTTGAACGAAACTTTTTTTCAACATAATTCAATTTAGGTTTAGATACACAAAGGAAAAAAGGGAAATTATTTACTGTGTTTGTAGCTAGACGGGTTTTTGCTGTCAATATTTTAGGGGGGGGGTTCAGAGATTGGAGCTCAGTCGAGCACCTACCATTGCCATAACGATAGAGAAGAGAAATGCTATCCACTTCTCTTATGCGAGAAAGGGACTGCAGAGGAGAGAAGATATAACGTCCTCCTATACTAGATTTGATGTAAGTCTTCTATTTCAGGTCTGGAGTGAAAATTAATCCTAGGAGAATATCAAATCAGAGACTTCCTCGAAGATAGAGCCATTCATTTGAACTCGGGAAAAGCTCTGACCCGAGCGATGGTGGTTTTTTGTTGTTAAGCAAGTCGGACTTCTGTGTAGAGCTCACGAAGATCGTGCCTCAAGATAAAGTCCTACTCGTTGAAATACTGACAGCAGCAAGGCTCAGTGTTTTCATGCGAAGTTGGGGAAGGTTTGGCACAGGTCACACATTGGAAATGGCGTAGAAGCAACGTTATCACTTTAACTCCATTGATTTCCGGTTTTGTACCGGACAGATTTTTTGTTTTCACACGCAAATGACAAGATGGCGACGGATTTTGATGCTGACTCCTGTTGTATTTTCACTAGAGCCCCGTTAGCCGTGTTGTGACTCTAATATTGCTCATTGCCACGTTGTCACCGCCTCAACCACGCCGTGGAAGTGTTGGTCTGAACGGGGAGGATGTTTACTAAATTTTTCAGGTGTTCTTAACCCGATTGCATGGCCAATTAATCGTTGCTGGCTAATGTTGCTGATGTTTTTACTGTTGTTAATGAGCCAATCGAACAATATTTTCTTTGAAAGTAGCAGCAGTCGTCACTGCTGGCTACTACTAATCTATATAATACTAAACATATGTGGACGTGTATGTCTGTTTGAAAGCAGTAAAAGTAGCCGTAACTGCTGGCTACTGCCGATTTTGTTTTTGCTGTTGTTTGTGAGCGAATCAGACTTCTGCACAAAGCCCATCATGATTGTGGCTCAGGATTATTTGGTCAGCATGAAGCCCTTCTATTTGGCCGTGGCTATTCGTTATACCTGCGATATTGCATTGCCCAGGAAACACAAAGATGCTACATTGATTTGCGGTTACATGCCTGATACGTTCTTGCTTCCACAGGCAGGGGCAAAGGTGACCAGCAGAAGATCGATACTGATGTTGACTCAGCCTTGATCTCACCAGATTCCAGTTAGTCGAGTAGCTCTAACACCACCACGCTTCCATCGGACCTACCACGATGGGGAAGTGTTTTGATCCAAGAACTATCCGTCTGCAGAACACAACACCAAGGCAGTGCTTCCCAGCTGACTATAGCATGGTCGTTTTCAAGTCCAATGTTAACAAATTCTTGTTGAGCAGTTCTCTTGAATAGTAAAACTTCTGGCCAGTCTCAACTATTGTTATCTTCCTGACAAATTTACTGACCATTGAGTGGCCTATGGGCATATAGGCCCCCATAAGAGGCAAATCTTTAGTACATAAAAAGTGTTGATGTTGTTGGAATATCGACTTTAAGGCTTAGTATAATTGCTCATTATTAAATTCTCTCAGAGTGCACCAGTCATTGTAAAGGGGGCTATAATAATATTTCTTTAGTAAATATTAATTATTATTACCTGCAGACATTGATGTAAGTATATATATATATATATATATATATATATATATATATATATATATATAATATGTTTTTATGCAATTGTTTTTATTGGTGATCGCAGCGTTCGTTGTTTTTTATATAATACTATTTCGATTGTTTCACTCCCTAGATGATTAAGATGTAGAAAATTGCATTATTAGTCGCCTTTAATTTTATAAGACGTGTTTTTTTTAAAAATATATTGTTTATTAATTGTGTACGTGCATAAAAGTAATCGATGGATACGTGTTTCTGGCTCATAGACAAGGATGGAACCTTCGATGTTGATGTCAATAGTCTGGCGTTTTACTCCCAGGCTATGACGCCTTGCCTGGAAATACGTACGATTTCTATCACCTAAATATTTTATGTATTTTTATTTAATTGTTTTTTTCAATTGTGATTGCAGAGAATTGCATTATATATATATATATATATATATATATATATATATATATATATATATATATATATATATATATATAATTATTAATGACAATATATGTATTAACATATACTATCAGTTCCTTTAACTTTGTAGTCTCCTAAAAAGATTTAGCTCGATGATTGTCAATTATTGATAACAGAGCAAATATAAGTCAGTTCATATTATATTCCAATAACCATGGTTTTATTTTATTAATTCTCCCCCACGTGTGAGTTTTTGCTAACTTTTCTTTGTTTTTTCGTGTATTTCACCCCAAAATGAAACTACTGTATAGTGTAGTTTTTTTCAAGACACTTTAATCCAAGAACTTTTTACTCTTTGTTAATTATTTCTGATGATTTTGTAGTGTTGCAGAGACGATATTGACATAAAAATGTTGTTTGGCACAAGACAAATGAAACGGACCGTAAAAAATATATCTCACAGAAATGTTTTTTGGAAATGTGAAAAAATAAAAATGATAAAATAAAACCATGGTTATTGGAATATGATATGAACTGACTTATATATATATATATATATATATATATATATATATATATATATATATATAATTGAAGATTATGACATTAAGAACGTTTTGGAGTTAAAATACATTTAGTATTACCTAGAAATAGGAGGAAAAGACGTTTTACTTCTTTTTACTGTCTTGAGCGATACGAAAAAACAACATGGTGCCATGGGTTAAATGCACTACTTTCTTTTTCTGTTTTTGTTAAAATCTCAATTATTCTAGAATATTTACACATTTCAAACGTGTTTTTCTTCAGATTACATGCGTTATATTAAAAAAGATTTTAACTAGAAATGGTTCCTCATTTAATAATATTTTAAACATCAACAACATAAAACCATTTCATCTCCTACACACATTTTTTCATGACTGTCTGTTTGGGCCGTCGATCTTAACGCTTACCACCTTCGTCAAACGCAGAAGTGTTTTGGAGGATCAACAGGATAAATTAACTCTGTACCCTTCAAATTACTCGTTATAATGACTACGGTAACACTTTGATGATTGTCTCATAATTCGAAAATGTGATCCACTCATCGGACCAAAACTCCCACAGGGTTATCGCAAAGATAATAATACCGAAACAATCTCCACACTATTTCTGAAATTAAGAAGGTGATCACAGATCAAATCAATGCAGTGTCAAGTGTGTGTTTAAGGGGTATTGACAATTTCGTATATTGTATGCAGGTGTGCTTGCAACCTAGTGGTGCACATTTGGAGCATAGCATTGAATGGCGATAAAACAAAGACTGTTGGAGATTCATGAGTGAAACTTGGTGGACAGACTAACCCTAACCCGACGTTTATTTGTATAAAATATGCTTGAATTGCAGAAAGGATTGTGAACTTTATTAACGATTCACTGGGCCATCATCATCATCATCATCATCATCATCATCATCATCATCATCATCATCATCATCATCATGGTCTTTTTATTTCACTCTGCTTTCTTTCCACCTTATTTTATCTCTGGCTAAGCTTGGTCAAGTACGATCTAGTCCTTCATCGGAAGTCACCTAATTTTACGCATATAAAAAGTATAATGTAAGAAAGGAAATATAAAATAAGAAAAAAATCAATGTCTTAAACTCGAAAACAAAAAACAACAACAAATAAATGACGAAACAACAAAAAACGGTTTATGAAAATATATGTATTAATTCAGGAGTATTTAGCTCAATATTTAAGCTGATGATGAATGATTAAAATATAAACATCGAACATCATAAGATACGTATATGTCACCACAAGGATATACTGAGAACATAGTTGCATTTGGTAAAGAAAAAAGGATATGATGTTGATAATGAGTTCTGATTGTACTTTAGGCTCTGCTTGCCTAGTTTTTCATTGTTTTGTTTTATATAATTAGCACTGAGGATAGGCACACCGAGAAATAAATGCACAGGAGCATTTTACAAATATCTTGGTGTAAGCCGAAACAATTGTATGCTGAATAAAAAACTAGTTTTGTGAAATGATTTGAATATCTCCTTCATAACATTGATATGGTATGAAATTAAATAAAAATATTGAATATAACATAGCTCTGGCCTTATACTATTGAGCTACTGTAATTGCTTTATGTTATTAAATTTATATTCATATATATATATATATATATATATAAATTCTAAATATAAATATGAATACATACACACACACACACACACATATATATATATATATATATATATATATATATATATGTGTGTGTGTGTGTGTGTGTGTGTTGTACGTGGTCTATACCGAGAATACCATGGATAATAATAACAAGATAAATTTCAAACCAATATAAGTACCAAAATATGGATATTTTTATAAAAATAAATATTCTCAAATTTACATGGTCAAATAAAAAAAGGGATAATATAACAAATAAAAAATATAGTTTAGGCAAAAGGGAAGAGGTTATCATCACCACAGCGAATAGTGTTTAATCTGTCGTCCTGACGGACTGAGTTTGTCTGAAAACAATCATTAGCAGGCAACAGTTACGGTTAAAGGGACGGTGGACTGTCGCGCTAACGGGCAGAGTCCTAAAGCTGTTAAAATAAGAATCTTGTTATTAATGTTCAAGAAAAAATATAAAACCAAATCTTCAGAATATGACGTAATATCTTTGAGAATCGCGACGTACGAGCTGCTATCCCCGGCGTTGTTCTGAAATGAAAAAGCACCCTTGCATACGTCAGTTCCCTACTGTGAATCCTATATCACCATTTTTATTCTTATTTTTTATATTTCTATCCAACATATAAAATTATCTTGTCGGATTTTCTAAGTCCGACCCAAACAGCATTTAAGCTGGCAAATCAAACATTTTTCTGATAAGACAATTTTCATTTGTTATTGTTGTACCGTGTTATAGCCAATACAATAATGTACTTAGTTACAGTTTATTTAAAAGACAATTACTTTGTTCGACCCCGACGAGTGTTAATAGGACACATTACAAATACTCACCTAAAAAGTTTAAAATCGGCAAGGGGGGGGGATATATCATTTTAAATTGAGTAATATAATAGGAGTTTTCTACCTTAAATCTGAAAATATGCACACAAATAAAAATTTAAAACTAAAATAATTTCACTGCAACCCGTTCAGCGCCAAATAGTTACAATGAGTGTAATTTATAACTTTTGCAGATGCCGTGCAGATGCCGTAACATTATTGTAAAAACAGTCTAATACACAATTAATAACACTCTTGGATTTCTCGTAGAAGTAGAATCGAGAAACGTTGTTTGCTCTTGATATAGGGCCTTATTTTCAATTGCATCCTCGAATAAAAAGATCAACAAAGAGACAGAGGCAAGACAAATCATCATATAATCATCATATTCAGTTAACCGCCCGTTTTACATGCTAAGATGTGTTGGATGACTTTTATAAATTGACTTATAAACGAACCTATCTCTGTCTAGGTTTTTATTTATCCCTCTTTCTCTCAAATACGTCCTTATCAACCGTCGTATTTTCCTTGGCCTCATCCTGTGAACCGACCCTACTGCCTCAACTGTTTTACACCTATAACTTTCATTCATTCTTTCAACGTGGCCAAAACAAACGAAGTCTCTTGTTTTGCATACATCTCCCCATACTATCCAGATGACTATGCAATCCCTACAGCTACATATCTAGAAAACGGAGCTGTTAAACCTGACATCGTAATATGGGACAAAAGGGAGAAAGTAGCAACCCTAGTTGAAGTCAGTGTCCCTAATGATGCAGGATTGAACAGAGCAGAAAGGGAAAAAGATTACGAAATACCAAGGTCTTATGTACGACATCAAAGGAAACTGGAATCTTAGGAAAATCTCCATCATACCAGTAATTTTAGGAGCAACAGGACTAATGAAAAAGAATTTCAAAAGCTATCTGGTGAGTATACCCGATGAACCGAGTGCAAGAGAAATACAAACAATTTCACTTAAAGGGACGGTTTGAATTTTTAAAAGATCTCTAGGCTGGAGTGTCTGAAATAGCCGGTGAATGTCTGGCATCCGGTAGGATGCCCCGTCTCCAGCAAAAACAGAAAGATACGACAAATAACAAATCCAGATAGTAATGTTACCTCAAGTAATAGCACTTTGCTGGATACTCCACCAGATTAGACTAATCATTGTCCTGGAATCCGGCAAGACCAAGTTAATGTTCTTAATTTTTTCACTAAATCAACGTTTGATAGGTAAAAGAGAACTTTAATAGAATATTCGAATACCTATGTATACCTATAGATATTAAGTGTTAGCCCCAGGAAGGGGCCCCTTGATTTATGAGAACTTCAACTGAAGTAAAATGAATAAAAATATCCAGATGTAATCTTCCTCTGAGCTCATCAGGTCTAGTGTAGATTTACGGTTACAGACAGACACCGAATCTTCATTATATTGCAAATGCGAGAACTAGATTTATTTCATTATTTTCCTTCCAATAGAATTTGATAGTTTTTCCCCAATAACGCACACACGAAAACACTGTTTGAAAGGCGGGGAAATAAGCAGGTGTGGTTGTAAATGTTCGTTTTTAGTTTTCGTGTGGACTTTTTTATTATCTCCCCTGACGAATGAAGCATGCATTTAAGATGAACGGAAGTGAACACGACTTCAGAAGGATAGCAATAATTTTTATTGTTATTACTATTTTTATTTTATTCATTGGTTACATTCGACTCGTCATCCCCAAAACCTCAACGCCTAAAATGTGATTCAGAATGACATTGACTCAAAATAATTCTCACGCATGATTCGAGATCATTTAATAACAAACTGTTTATTTAATTTACCCTTCCTCAAATTTGCACATAATTTCTAGATATATACGTCAGAATCTCATTTTCATCTACTAGCAACTATATGCCCCCCCCCTGCGCTCGAATATTTTTTGCTAAGCTGGGAGGATTATATAATTGTGAAAGTACTACATACAACAAAAAATTAATTGTTTTGTACTATTAAAATAATTTCCAACGTTACTGATAATGTTTATCTATGTATTTATTTTTTAATTGTCGCTTATGTTTGAATTCATGTTTTGAAACATGACGTAAATCATAACTCTATAATGTCGCGCAAAAGCTATAATTATTTTGTTAACATGATGTTTTAAGCACTATTTTTAAGAAAGTCCAAATAGCTCAATTGGTAGAACTTCAGACTACAGATCTCAAGGTTTTGGTTTCAATTTCCGATCATAGCATTCACTTTATTTGTTGGGAATTTATTATTTACTATGAATGCAATATTTTCCATTTCTAAAAGTAGTTAAGATCACTGATATTTCGAAATGAGACAAATCCCGCAATGTATTTATTACGTTTTAAAAAAATTGTGACTGACGGATCTATTTATCTCAGATATAATAATACGCTAAGCCGATTTCATGTTCGTACGTACGTTATCATTCGCAATCGTTTATTTTAAAAAAGATGCCCGATCGCCGAAGATTTATTTATTTAAAGGATATTTAGCTGACACTTATGTTTACGGTACGAAGGAATAGTATATTTATTTTGAAACTATCTAAATTATAACAATAAATAAATTAAATAGCACGGTTACAAGTTTCGTTTTATTTATTTCAAATAAAATATTTAGCTGACAATTATTTGCATGATGAGAAAAAAGAGAATATATTTTTTGTTTTAAAAATATATAAATTGTTACAATTTAAAAAAAATTTTTTACAAAAGAAGATTTAAATAAGAGTAACCCGTTTTGATGGTAAATTTTAAATAGTTAATAAATAGTTAATAAATAGTTAATACAGAGTTAATAAATAGTTAATAAATAGTTAATAAATAGTTAATACAGAGTTAATAAATAGTTAATAAATAGTTAATAAATAGTTAATACAGAGTTAATAAATAGTTAATAAATAGTTAATAAATAGTTAATACAGAGTTAATAAATAGTTAATAAATAGTTAATAAATAGTTAATACAGAGTTAATAAATAGTTAATAAATAGTTAATAAATAGTTAATACAGAGTTAATAAATAGTTAATAAATAGTTAATAAATAGTTAATACAGAGTTAATAAATAGTTAATAAATAGTTAATAAATAGTTAATAAATAGTTAATACAGAGTTAATAAATAGTTAATAAATAGTTAATAAATAGTTAATAAATAGTTAATACAGAGTTAATAAATAGTTAATAAATAGTTAATAAATAGTTAATACAGAGTTAATAAATAGTTAATAAATAGTTAATAAATAGTTAATACAGAGTTAATAAATAGTTAATAAATAGTTAATAAATAGTTAATAAATAGTTAATACAGAGTTAATAAATAGTTAATACAGAGTTAATAAATAGTTAATAAATAGTTAATAAATAGTTAATACAGAGACATTCGTTTCATTTATTTAAAGAATATTTAACTGACAATGGGAATTATTTTTACGGGAAAACATGAAGACAATTGTTGATCAATATTATTAACCCCTACATGAATGTTTTATTTCAAACTAAATAACTTTAACAATAAATTATGAAGACAGATAAAGAAAGACAGCGTGTAATTTTCACGGGATTCCGTTAGTCTATATAATAATACGCTAAGGCATTTCGTGTTCGTACGTACGTTATCACCTTTCATACGCATTTAGAAAGTACCAAGGTCGAATCCAGTTCGTTCTACAGAAATACTTTTACTTTGGATGCTGGCAACCTTCATGTGGTCCCTCCCGTAAGTATTCGGTGTCTTTCTAGAAAGAATTCTGACTAGAAGGATATCGGGAAAACTAATACCAAAAATAAAATCACCTGATCCATGCGATATGAATAAGATATTCTTTAAATTCCTTTTATTTTGATGCATCTAATTATTGCAATTTTAAATAAGTAAATTACATATTTCGAGATTATCTAAATTGTTACAATATATAGAAAACTTAAAAGGTGAAAACATTAGTTTTATTTATTTAAAAATATAAGATGTGATTCAAAATGACATTGGCTTAAGATTATACCTACGTATGATTTAACATCATTTCATTTTTTGTTAATTGTTTGGTGCTTTTTAGGAATAGGTTTTATTTACTCCTCCCCACGAGGTAGGCACAAGGCCAGTTTTATCTTACTCCCACAAGTAAGACGTGTCTCAAGATCGGGTCGGGAAAGTGGGGTTTGAAAAGCCAGCGCCCGAGAAAGTGAGCACTCTGGCTATTAAAAATTACTTGGGCAGTCCCGTCGGCATTCCCCGGTAGGGGCGCCTCAGACAGTAAGCAATAAACTTACTCCTCCCCAAAGAGGGGAAGCAAAGCCTGGGAGGTTGGACCTCCTAGAACTGCACAGGACAGACCCATTGACCGGCGTAAATCAAGCCCCGAAGGACAAGACTATACCAGTATGGGGGGGGGGCAGTATCCATCGGAACAGATACTATGGCAGTCGTGACGTAGTCGTGACGCAAGCAGTTCTGAATACGCACAGAGAAAGCTGAATAACGTTCCGACTTTTACCGAAATTGACAAATAAAAAAGTTGTTACATTTTTTGCAAACCGAAATAAACCGAGTTTTGCCGAACTAAAGCTAAAACTTAGGTTAGAGGTTTGGTTGGAGTTAGGGTAAAAGAAAACCCAAAAGAAACCCAGTTCGGTTTGTATTGTGTAGAA
>OY744524.1:67692829-67700329 GCA_963556195.1 Sepiola atlantica | reverse complement strand
AGATTGTTAGAAAAAGTGAAAAAATTTAAAAAAAAACGGTATAATCAAGCAGATAATTCTATTATGCTTAACAATATTTACTTAAATAAAAAGATGCTTCCTAAATACGCACACACACAATATATATATATATATATATATATATATATATATATATATATATGATAAAATATGGAAATAATATTCCAAAGTAATCGAATATATATATATATATAATTGAATAAAAAAAAATAGGGATCATTTGCTGCACTTGCACTGATGCAAAACTATTTATGTATGATATTGTGCAACCGTTCGTAAACGTACGTTGAATAATTTATGTGCTGACCCCAAGATAAGGGAAGAGAAATATGAATTCTTTTGTTTTGTTTTTGAATGTTTTTTATTTATGAATAGAAAAAAAACTCAATCGAAGAGGTAGTGAAATCCGATCTATCACAATATTCATTTAATGCGTTGTGCTATACGTCTAGGAGTTAGGGACCTGATATGTGCGTGATGACCGTATCTTCAGGGCCAATGCACTTCACCTTAGACTGGATACAAAATGCCTGATGATACATAACATACTAACATATTATCAACACACACACACACACATACACACACATACATACACACACACACACACACACACACACACATATATATATATATATATATATATATATATATATATATATATAGTTCGGTGGCACGCGAAGTTGGGGGCGAGGTAGTGCGCTGGGAAAACAGCTGCCAGCATTTTTATGACGGCAAACGCTTAAATGGTCGCCAGTGTCTTTTCCCAAGGACGCACTTGAGAACGAAGTATTCGTATAAAAAATAAGAGTCTATTTACTCATATATATATATATATATATATATATATATATATATATATATATATATATATATATATATATATATAGATAGATAGATAGATAGATGGATAAAGTAAAACATACTTCGTAGGAAAATACCCTTTTCAAGTATATTGGTGTAAGCTTAGAGGTACACCGGCGTAATAAATGAGAGTAGATTATGACTCTTCGTGAGTTAATGCAAAAGACATACATTTTTGCGAAAGCGCTTTATATTGCTGCTAATTTTGATTATACCACTCAACATATATTAAGGTTAATAAGGTCATTACGTATGGATTCCGATACACACAAAGGTAATCTTTTCCACCATATACTCGATAATGAAGACCAATGAGTTGTGTTTATATATATATATATATATATATATATATATATATATATATATATATATATATATATATATATATGAGGAACAACAGAAAAAATGTTTCAGACGAAATGTAAAAATAAAAATGGAATAAAGGATAATCGAATCAACAACTAGTGAAAATCAACTCAAAAACACATATTGAATAGTTCTACCAAAATATTTCGACGGTAGCAGAACTTTAATTAAAAACAGAAAAGTTTTCAAATTTATACAAAGAACGCAATTTTGGAAAAAAAAAAAAAAATTTTTTTTACTAGTTGTTGATTCGCTTATCCTTTATTCCATTTTTATTTTTACATATATATATATATATATATTTATATATATATATATATATATATTATAATAACATCCAAGATGAGAACAGTTGTCCGAATACTCAAAGTAATACCAATAAACTTCAGTCTATTCCTGACTTGTCAGACAACTAAACCAAACACAATGAATAAAATTTAAAGATGTAACGAACTTGAAACACTAAAACATTTACCAAAATGACCTTATTCGGCATTAAATGACGAGAAAGGGTCGATATGCCGTAAAACAAAACAACCACATTCTTGACTTGTCCACCAATTTTAAGTGATGGGTGTTTAACAATCTTATCGCCGTTAATGCACTTTGTGAGAATGCAACTCTCATACTACAACTACTACTACTACTACTACTACTACCACTACTGCTCCAAATGTACACATCTGTGCCACAAACACACCTTGATACGACGAGACAAAATGCCAGAAAAAAGTGTCATATCTGTTCTGATACTACACTTCCTATTTTACTGTCCTAGACTGAACCAATTTAAATTTTTGTCCCAATCTAGAGTGTCGCTTTTGGGGAGCTGGATTTTCCACACATTAAAAACCTACATAGTATCTAATTCTTCCCTCGTGGGCGCAAGTAAATAGGTACTCTGATATATTCCTCTGTTGGCGTTGTGAAGATCTGTTTATCATCCTTTCTGTAATTCTAAGAAACTCACACAGATCTAACTGCTGCTGTCTTGAACAATTAAAAAAAAAATTTCCGGTATGTCTCGAGCTTTCGACAAGTTATAGTCATCTTCTGGCAGGATGTTCAAACATACTCACATAGTCTTATTAAATACAGAAAATAAATAAATGAATAGTTAAAGTTTAACGGAAAGGACAGACGGGAGGTATATTTCTAGTGGAAAATGTCATCACGTCGGGGTAACCAAATATGTCGCAGACAAAACAAAGTAAAAAGAAATGACAAAGTCTTTTATTTACTTCTTTCCCACGAGGTGATATACAAAGACAGTTGTGGTTTTGAAAAGCCAGCGTACTACAATAAGTGCACTTTGGCCGACCCAAAAATACCTGAGCAGCCTCATCAGCGTTACCTGGTAGGGACGCCTCAGGCGATCATCAATAAACTAACCTCTTCTCAGAGAAAAGGTAATGTCTGGGAGGGTGGAGCTTCTAGGACTGAACAGAACCATGCCTCAGCCCGAAAGCAACAAAGCCAATCTCTGACTGACGACTGATTGTCAAGGACGTATGCCCGACTGGCACGAACAACACCTACCTACGGAAGGTAAGTCTATCTATACATAATCTATATTAATTTATTTACGACTTTAAAGCAAAGGTGAAATTTTTTTAATGTCGTGTGTGTGTGTGTGGACTAGTGTGTGAGCGAGTTCCTAAGACTGTGGGCATAAGCTGTCGCTATATTAAGTAGACTATGACTGTGTCTTGTATCGTGTGTCGAGATGCTTATTACCTAAAGTTAGATTTAGCTTGCCTGCAAGGAGTCTGTGTAATAGTGTTGTGACTTCCAATGGTCTATTTGGCAAGTTGAATAACTAACTACTGTCTCTGCTTGGGTTCTCGCTTTTATAGCCAATACTACCAAATGATCGGATCCCAGAACAAGTCATTCTGATTGGTTGAAATTCAGTTTAGGCAACCAATTAAGATTGAGTATTTTGATACAATTTACCATTCAGTGTTGAGTATTTCAACTAGTGTATGGACGATTAATTGGAATCGGAATCGGGAATCAACAAATCGGAACTTTGAAAGTAGCAGAATCGTAAAAAATTGACCTAATGTCACAGTTGAAAAATATACACGAAAGTCTTATAGTGAGTTCATCGAAATCGTGTATAAAATACATAAAGTAAAAACATTAAAAAGTTTGTCAAATTAAAAATGAATTTATTTCTACATTTAAAAGTGGATGAGGACCATCAGCTAACTTCCCGCCCCGAAAAATTCAGATTCAACTTTTTAGACGATTACATATGAACGCTCTATAAAACATAAGGAATAAAAAATTATTTTAGAATTTAACATGGTGGATCAGTTTCACATACAAATTTAACGTAAGATGATCCTCTATTCCAGGACCAGTGTTTGACAAAATAGCGTTTTAAGTGCATATAACCAGAATTTTGAGGTGTAGGGGAGTAAGGCAGATAAATATGCATAACTTTCAGGATTGAATGAGGATCATTACTACGTACGTTTTCACTATGTCATAACATCATATTACTTTCTTTGTTTTTACTGTCCCTTCCTCACGTGTCACCCTCTTATATAGTCAACTTCCATTGTCTTCCCCAGTAAATTTCATACATATGATTTAAATTTCATAAAAATAGGATATATTTGAAGTTTTAAGAGGATTATGCCACTATAGCCCTCTTAGCTATTAATTTAAAGATTCGGTAACACTTCCATTGTCTTTTCGCGATAAATTTTACATAAGAATACACTTTTAAATTTCATGTAGATTCTCTAACTTACCTTTCAATAGGGAGCACAGAACCATATCCCACACATATAAAAAACATTGAGTTTTTTATACATAGATTTAAAATTGTAGCAATTTAATGTTTTTAAAACAATAAATATTCTCTGGGATCTTCCCGTAAAAGATAATTGTCAACTAAATATTCTTCAAATCAATAATACGAATGGCACTGTTTTGAAAATGTGTTTATTTACAACTTTAGTCGACGAGACGACATGAATTGATTTTGGAACAATTCATTTTAAAATACGAAAATCTTTTGCCTTAGCGATATCAGATTCATCACCAATCACAATTGTTGTTGATCAGACGATCTCATATTTTAAAATGTGTACGCACATGAATTTTAAGAAGAGTAGAAAGTTGACCTTGGGTTCACTTTCGTCAGCCTCGTAACTCTCGCTTCCCTTATTTTCTTCTTTAATCCTCACATTCTACTGAGCGATGTTGCTGACAAAAGGGGGAGAATTGCTGTTTTCTGGGTCGAAATATATCCATATAACACTTATTTTTGGCTAGTTTTTTTACCTTAAAATAGTATTTTTTTAAGCTCTTTACATCAAGTGGCTTCATGCCTTTTCTGGAGCGATTTCCATGAATAAAATTGTTTTTAAATGTGTGTGAAAGGTGATAACATACGAACATGAAATGCTTTATCGTATTAATATATAGATTGTTATTTATGACTTAGAGAAACACATTTAATTGTATCTATAAGAGCAACACGGTTCTTTGTTTAGCTGAATCTAAAAATGGCAACACTAGTAAAGGAAGTAATATTTAGGTTAGATGTGGCAACATGCGTCAGTAATGGCACTTTGTAACGTTTGTTATAACAGATAATCTTTGATTTAGAGCCCATTATCCTGAAAACGTGGATATATATATATATATATATATATATATATATATATATATATATATATATTACACACACAAACGCTATGCCTGCCCACCCGTGCTTAAAATGTCTTTGCCAAGCTTCGCCCCGGCATATACAAAAGTCTGGCGCCTCCACTGACAAAAACGGCACCAGTGCGTTGAATGATTTAGCGTGTGCAAAGCTTGAATGTCACGGTATACACGTTGGGGGAAGAACGTGATGCACCAGGAAGCACCACGCCCAGTCACCAGCAGACCCGGAGTTGTCTTCTACTTTCGCGGTGTTTCGTCTGTTAGAACGGTTACTGGAACTCAGCTGAAGAGTTCAATCCATTCTGTGCGTTTCGTTTGGATTCATTGAAAAAAACGCATATCACTGTATACCCGTCCCGGACAAAATTGACGCAGAGAAATGTTACGTGTTTTAGACATATTAATCAACCATAACCAATATGTTTTATGACCAGAACATTAAATTTCATTCAAACAATAATTAATAACTAATTATATCATGTCCATCAAAAGTTGCTTTATTCCAATGGTCGTTTAATGTAACTTCATATGTAGCACACACAAACGATTCTCACTCTGACGTTCGAATCGTCTGACCGGCAGAATAACAATCCTCCGAAATGATGATTCCAAGAAAAGGATGAAATACATTTGTATGTAGATAAGAATATATGAATATGAATCATACTATTGTTTATAGCCACTTAATTCTAGGACGGTTCCTTTAAGAAAATTATAATGAGGCTGCCAATGTTAATGCGTAATGCGACGTTTAGTCCGACCGGGTAGTTGAACACTGTTTATAACAGTATTCTAGATATGCCTGCTTGTAACAGACAAAAATATACCTGGATTATTTCCCCATCACCGTGGTTGTTGAAGTGGCCGCATGATTCTTCAGGTTCAGGCAGAAGTTAAAATGTTGACTTGGTCTGAGGTTCGAATCATGTGACCGGCAGAACAATTATGCTCCATACTGAGGATTCCCGGAAAAGAATGAAACACATGCTCATGTTTATCCACATGAGCATGTGTTTCATTAATTAAAAAAGTATTTATCATAATATTATATATATATATATATATATAGTGTCATTCCAATAACTATTGGAACAATCAATTCATAACCATAACTTTCACCTGCCCACTCAACTTCGTTATCTTTATATATCGTTGAACCACCACAACCATAACTTCCGTCTGTATTTTCACTTTCTTTAGTTTCATATATTCGCGAATATCTGTAATTCTTTTTTGTCTCACAAACAAAAATATTGCCGTATTTCACTTCGCCGTTTCTTTCTCTGCTGTCAGCGTTATCGGTGTGGCTAGATAATAAAACTTTCCCTTCGCCGCGAAAAAAAAGTCTAAGATGTATTTTTCTTTTTGTGGTGGTGGTGGGGGGGTCCGGAGATTTACTCTTTCTGGAGATAAAACGCGTGAGAGAGAAACCATTTATCGTAACTGATTGTCTATTCTACACTTGTTCAAAAGGTTAGGTGCATACTTAACTTATTATAGGATAATCGTGGAACTCGACGAACAGACATGTTGGAGGGGAAGCCTTTTCGCCTTGGCCGATCTCTAGCTGTTCCAAAGTTTTAAAGTATAATTTGCTACGTCTGGCTTGATAAAATTCTCATCAAGAACTCATCTGAACATTTCGTTTCGTTGTTAGCGATACACAAGTGACGTCATCGTTATGTCTACTGGTCATCCTTTGTGTCTGACGTTTAGTGACTCGAATGCTTTGCTTTCTGCCCCACCGTCCACCGATTTGATTTATCACTCGTAGAAATAGATTCATTTCGCAAAGTTTGTGTCGGCTTAACATGCACTAAGCTATACTAATCTCAACCACTGTCACAATTCATACTAGTTGGCTTACTCTTTTTCGACATAGTAATGTAACATATTAAGGTGTGTGCATAAAATATGTGTATATGAATAATTAATGGAAAAAATGTGTTAAGTTTCCTTTTTATATATATTGTTTATATATTTTTATATATCTTAATAACTTTTTTAATATATATTTTCTAAATGCTTTGTTGTATATGTTTTCCTTATATGTGGGCGTATATATGTTTTAAAATGTTAAAAATGCAGATATATATCTATGCGTATATATGTGTGTAAGTGTATATATATATATATATATGTATATGTGAGTGTATGTGTGTGTGAATGTGTGTTTGTCTTTAAATCTATGCGTTGTCACACTGTTATTCTAAGGTGGATGTATGTAGGTGGTTGCAAGGGCCCGAGCCGAACAGAGCGTCGAAAGATTCGTCACTCGGCGCCTCAGGCAGGAAACAATAATCTTACCCCATTCCCAAAGACGTGGGAGGGTGGACCTCCTAGGACTACCCACGACTAATGCCTCAGCCTAACAGCTAAAAGGCCACCGAAATTGCCCAGTTCCTGGCGGAATAAGCTTAATCCCACCCTGAGAAGCAGTTGTTCCCAGTATTTATGGTGAGTGGAAGAGTTCAAGTAGTCCATATAGGTAAGGTACCATAACATATATATATATATATATATATATATATATATATATATTATATATATATATATATATAT
>OY744524.1:67675329-67690329 GCA_963556195.1 Sepiola atlantica | reverse complement strand
GTGAACATTGAATTTGAAAACAGGCATGTTGTAACCAACAGGGAGAAAGTCCCGTGATAATTTGTTACAGAGATAAGAAGTTCTTGGTAAGTAACTACGTTCATGCACAAGGATGCAGTCTGCGAATTCTTCACCTAAAACAGGGCGATTAATGCCTTTCAAATGAAGCGTTATCCACAACAGTGGGCCAAGGACCACCTCAAACAAAGACCTCTGCACTATAGTCTTATGAACTCCCTGTACACTACACTAATGTCTTACAAAGACGTCTACACCATAGTCTTATAAAGAAATCTACACTATAGTATTATAAAGACATCTACACTATAGTCGTATAAAATACCTCTACACTACATTATATTCTCATAAAGACCTCTACACTGCACCACACTAGTCTTATAAACATCACCTACACTACACTATATTCTTATAAACTACCTCTATACTATATTCCTATAAGTACCTCTACACTACACTATAGTCTTATAAACTACCTAAACACTACACTCTAGTATTATAAACTACATCTACACTACAGTCTTATAATCTTTGCACTACACTACACTATAGTCTTATAAACTACCTCTAAACTACATATAGTCTTATAACCTACCTCTGCATTGCACCACACTATAATCTAATAAATTACCTCTACACTATACTATAGTCTTACAATCTACATATACACTACACTATAGTCTTATAAACTACATCTACATATACACTACACTATAGTCTTACAATCTACCTATACACTACATTATAGTCTTATAAACTACATCTACACTGCACTACAATGTAGACCTCTACACTACACTATAGTCTTATACACCTCTACATTGCACTACACTATAGCTTACCTCTGTACTACATTACACTATAGTCTTATAAACTACCTCTACACTACAGTATAGTCTTATAAAATACCTCTACGCTGCATTACACTTTATACTTATAAACTACCTCTACACTAAACTCTACTCAAGTCTTACAAACTATCTCTACACTACATTATAGTCTTATTAACTATTTCATTTAAAGCTACACTATAGTCTTATAAAAATCTCTACAATATAGTCTTATAAATACCTCTAAACTATATTATTATAAACTATTTCTACACTACACTATAGTCTTATGAACTACCCATAAACCTCGCTACACTATAGTAATAAAACTACTTTTGCTCTACACATATAGTATTATAAACCACCCTTACAGTGTACTACTCTATACTGTCATAAAATCTTTCTACACTACACTATAGTCTAATAAAGACTTCAACACGATAGTCTATTACAGACCTCTCCACTTCAGTCTGATCTAGACTTTTACACTATAGTTTTATAAACTACCTCTACAGTGCCCCACACTATACACTAATACACTCCCTCAACACTACACTATAGTCTTTTAATGACCTATACACTGTAGTCTATGTAAGACCTCTACACGATAATCTTATAAACTTTTTATACACTACATTATAGTGTTATAAAGATCTCTACACTATAGTATTATAAACTAGCTCTACACTACCCTACACCACACTATAATCATATAAACTACCTCTACACTACACTGTACATTTATAAACTAGCTTTACACTATACTACACTATAGTTATAGAAACTACCTTTACACTACACTAGACTATAGTCATATAAACTACCTCTACACTACTTTACACTATAGTCTTATAAAGACCTGTTCTCTATTGCCTTATAAACTAGAGTCACTGAAGCAAAACCACAGAGTACTGTTATAATAAACATTCATGCTTTGGGCATTCAATGAGACTGTCGTCAGAAATACCTGCACGTCATATACGACCAAATATGACATGGCTCGACAAAGTGACAAAATACATCAAATCACTATCAGAATTCAACCTTTAAAATAACATGAGCTAAACCATCAGTATCCTCTTAATTAGGTCTTGCGACAAAAATTACTGACAACTTGGCTACAAACGAAATGTAGTATCTGCTCTAATGCTGAACTTAGTCTATTCTGCCCTCGGTAAATGAAGCAGAAGTCCTTCTAGATTGAGACATTTTTACATTTCTTGTTCCAATCTAGAGTGCCTATTTTTGAGGGAGTTGTATTTTTCCTACATTAAAAACCGACATTGTGTCTAACTCTGCCCTCGTGGCGAGGCAAGTAAATAGGAACAGCATGGTGTTCAACAGGTTAATGGGTATGCGGATGAGAACAAGGCAAGAAGTTTGCCGGATCAACAGATCGACCGCAATTAAAATTGGTCCATGTTTGTCGCTTAAACACCCCGTTGATCTCATGATCACACCTCTGGGTATTGCTGGCGTAGTAAAAAAAAAACATATGGTCCTGCCGTAGCTGTGTCTAAAAATCATGCCGCCTTGTGTATACCCCCTTATGATGAAATCGTCACAATGTGAAACCAAGGCTGCCATAACGATCTTTTACAGAAGTTGCCAAATCAAACATTTGCACTAAGCACACCCAGTTAACAGAACTAAAAATTCGAGGACGCAAGTCGCACCTCATTTTTTCCTAGCTCACTGCTTGTCACGATCACTCTCCTGGAAACGCTATTCGAAGATGCGTCATCATCTTCACTTGCAGAGATCCAATCGATAACAGTTGATCTAAAGTGAATATTCAATTTCTTTCTTTTCTTTGACACGCTATTCTTCTGTCAGCGTTGAACATAAATGCGACATGCAACGTTTCTCTCTTGCTATTTCATACCGCACATTGAAAAATATTCAATGTTACGAACAAAAAGCAATGCAGAGTTTTTCTTTTGACAGACACATAAAGTCTATTATATTAGTAGCGGTCAGAAAAATAGCAAGTACTCTGGCGGATTTTTATTTCAGATAACGGAAATATGTTGTACTCTGTCAAGCCAGGAGAGAGTGCTCTTTGCGGCACCTCCCCATATGTGGCAACAATACTCCATCTTAGGGTGTATTTGTCTCTTACATAGGTATAAGATGGCATCAAGAGTTATATACTTTTTGGGCGGTAGAATGACCCCACCATGTTTCCAGAGACCTTACGAAAAGATTTGATTTAGTTTTCCACTTCACATCTGTTGTGAACGTCAGTTCTGGAAGGTTATTAAAACAGGGGGAGCTCAATCAATTTCAACTGGGGCAAAGTGTGAATCGGAACGTTTGTGGCGAAATGAGAGACGTTTGATTTTTGATGCATTAAAAGTAACCAGCCACTTTTGTCCTATTACACAACGTGCTCCAGATCGAAATATTTTTTATCATTTATGCACTTTGAAGTGCTCCCATAGATTGTTCTGTCATCTGCATAGCTATCAACGAATAATCTTAGAATGCGATTAGAGATATCATTGATGAATATCAGAAAGAGGGTTGGGCCAAGAATCGATCTTTGAGGCACACCAGCGTTGATACAATGTGCTTTAGACTCCTAACCATCACAATTACTTTTATACACCTATAAGAGAAAAAGGATTTGATGATTGAAAAGATATTCCCAGTTATTCCATAACTAGCAAGTTTGTGAGGCAGACTTTCGTGCCTAACCCTATCAAAGGCCTTTGATATATCAAGAGCTATTACTCTATAAATTAAGCCCCAGTAAATCAATTAACAGATCCTGTGTGATATTACAGTAAGCACATCAGCTGTTGGTCTTGCAGGACGAAATCCATATTCTGAGTAAATTGTTTTTGAGTAAATTGTTTTTGCTTAGGTAGCTGACAACTTCTTGATTTATCACAGATTCAAACAACTTATGACGCATAGGAGACTGATCGGTCGGTGTTGAGATGCAGAAGGCCGACCTCCAGTATCTACAAATACTGAGCAAACTAATGAAGTTTTCCAAGGTGATGGGAAGCTTTTATTCCTTTAAGCAACGATAGAACAGCTTTGTGAGAATAGGAGCTAGTTCCGGTTGCAGCTTCTTACTCACTATGATTGGAATGTTGTTAGGACAAGTTGCCTTGCTAGCGTCGAGGTTTCTGATAAGTTTGGCGAAATCCGGGACAGATATATGGATGTAACTCAAAGTGCTTTCAGTAATAGTGGAACATATATGGGGTAAACGGCCCTGATCGCAAAGGGTGCAATTTGATGCAAAGCTGTTTGCGAAAAGCGTGGCTTTATCAGATGCTTTATCAAATGCTGGACCATTAATGAGAGTTGAAATTGAGATCTTACATCTGTTTGTTATTCGCCAAAACTAGTGGAAACCTAGCATCTGCTCGGACACTCTAGATTAGCAATTGATATAGAGATTTCTCTGAGCAATTGCGACGTCACATTAAAAATAATTCTTTTCTTACCGAAAATTGCTTGCCTTGCTGATATCTTTGATATTCTGAATATGTTCAATCAGAATTCTAAGAGCATAAATGCCAAAGTTATTTAGGTTATCCCGCGATACACATCATTTTCTTGCAAAACTTTACATGTAGAAAAACATTCACTTCGATACCTAGGTAATATTTAATACACTAACACAATATTTAGACTATAATCGACAATGTATGATCACCGTATAAAAATAATTACCCATTGAGCCTATTGTGAAGCTAGAAATGGAAATTAATAGACATTTATTAGCCCATAGTTACTGTTAAATATTGACGTGGGTACGTTGGCTAGTAAATATATTAGCTAGTACTTATTAGCAATTAAGTCGGATGTGCTGTATAAGGAAAAGCCAGAATAGTTTGAGCTACAATCGTGGGAAAAAGAAGTTGTTGATATTGGAGCGGAAATGATGCCAAATATGCATTACAGAAAGAATGCTGGTTGAAGTATCGATTGTCCTGGTGTAAGCTTCAATGAGACAACATGTATTAATTATGATACAACGAAACGATGATATAAGACGTTATTAATTCTCTCTCTTTCTCTCATTCCCCTTTGACATTTCGGCTACACAGTTAAAAAATTATTTATCTTCAAAAACTTGTTCTAATAAATTGCATGATAATTCATATGAGATGAAACTTGGCGGCCTTTTTTAACGAAAATATCCTCGGTTCTGGGAGGAACGCAACAACGCATGCACACAGCGACAACTGTTCTCAGATCAGGCAGAGACACAGCGCAGGTTAAATCAACGCAGATATTAATTTAATTTGATAGGTAATTTGTATAAAAAAATACTATGTAGCAGTAACGACGAGTTTGTGCTCATTGGAATTCTGTCTCTGCAAATTATTAAGTATTTATACAGAATTACAAGAGAGATTGAGAGATCGCCAGCATAACGATTATAATATTGCATTTATTAAGAGAGAATTGATGAGAATAGTGTAATTGAAACAGACGTGGATTCTGGAATCGGCTATCAGAGTTCAAAGCGAGTCTGGTATATTATGTTCACTTATATTGTAATACAACCTGCAAAAATTTACTTTACCTCCTTCCGAACTATGGGTAAATTAGCAGCTTGTCTTTAAGGAGTTGGTTACAACAAATCGCTTCCAATACGTATTCTGTTAGGACTGACTCCCAGATCTAAAATGGAAGACGTATATCCAAACTGTTGCCAAGGTCGCTGGAAATATTGTTAGACCATTCTATCTGACTCCTGATGCAATTCAATACCTATATAAGAGTTAGATACGTGCTAAGATAAATTACTGCTGCCACAGTTAGAGGGTGCAACTCACATCACTCTTTCTTTGCCTTGACAAAGTACAAAATCGTCTTCGAAATCTAGTGGGGGATGGTCTCTCCCGTTTCTTACAGCCCTTTCATCACAGGAGAGACGTTGCTTGTCTCTCTCTTTACTCTATCGCTATTTACATACAACCTGCTCGACTAAGCTTCAATCCTCGTTGTAAGAGATTCGTAGCAAGAATCCATCATTCTATCACAACAGAAAACAACTTTCCCTTTTTTCTTTATGTGCCTAACATCAGGCGGAATTTATATCAACAGAGCTTCTTTGCAAGGGGTGTCCGTCTACTGAACATATTACCGCAAGACTGTTTTCCTGCATATTACAACATAGTTGTCTTAGATCCAATGGCAAAAAATGCTTGTCGTTAATCATTCCCATATGTAATCAAGCTTAGTTTATTCCATTGATCGTTTTTAATACACTCATAACATTCTTCATTTTTCAATCGACAGTCATTCAATCTCATTAACTTTCATCCTCAAGTAGCTTCTTGCTTTGATAATGAGCTGACTCATTAATAAAGAATAAAGTAAATTGTCGAAAATTGTTGATATGCCGTAAAACAGAAAATCAAAACTTAGTGCATCATTTTTGGGTTATGTAAACGAAACACAACAAACGTATCGCAAAATATACTGGTAGCTATATCAATCAAAGATGATCCTATTTACTTGCCTCCAATCGTTGACAGTTAGACACAATGTCGGTTTTTAACGTGGGGAAAATCCAGCTCCACCCAAATGGGACACTCTTGATTGGGACACAAATTTAAATTGCATCAGTGTAAAAGGATATATCTTTCATTGACCGAGAACAGAAAAGATGAAGTGTGCTATCATCACAGATACTACACATTGCACCTGAAGACATGTAAATCAACATGTTCGCCGTTGCTGTGAATTAACACAATACAGAGATCAAAACCCAAATCGCGCAGACATCATCACCTTTGCCAAAATTTCCCCTTCCCGAGATATCATTTGTAATGTTTTAGTTTTTAACTTGCGCTATTATTTGTTAACCGTAAAACACGTTGGCTGTTTATTGTTGCAAACAAAAACAGGCAAAATCTTCTTATAATTACTTGTTCTCATACAAAACACTTAACATTGAGATGTGCAATCAACATAGCTTAATTGAGCGTCTGCTCTTTGCTCGCTAGATAAACATTGTATATCATGACTCCCGTTCGAGACTTGCGTTTTACTCCAACCACACTTCTCGCCGAGAAGAGTTCCCAAACCTAAGAAGAGACTACTTCAAACAAGATGAAACTACTACTTAACGTGATACATAATAATAGTTAAATAATAATAATAATAATAATAATAATAATAATAGTTAAGAATAATAATAGTTATAAAAAATAACTTTTTATTAGAATAAATACAATTTTATAGTTTTTATATCCTTCGTAAGTATATTAGACATTTTCACAATAATCGTTATTTGAGCCAAGCTATCTCTTATGAATTACGAGATTTAATCTTAAACAGTCTCAAGTAACCATTTGGTATATATATAATTATTAAGTTTGGCATATATATATATATATATATATATATATATATATATATATATATATATATATATATATATATATATATATATATATATATATAAACTTTGAATAATTCCTCTGTACACTGACGATTCCCGTAAGGATGAAACGTATACGTATGTAGATAAAAATCATATATATATATATATATATATATATATATATATATATATATATATATATATATATATATATATATTAGTACTTCATGTATCCACATAAAATATTATAAGGAGATATAATTTTTTATGTGTCAGTTGTCAGTATTTACTTCAACAGTGCTCGATACGTAAGTAGAGCTATTACTTATTACTCTCTCTCTCTCTCTCTCTCTCTCTCTCTATATATATATATATATATATATATATATATATATATATATATATATACATACATATATTCATATATATATATATATATATTTATATATATATATATTTATATATATATATATATATTTTTCGCTATTTACAGTTAAAGTTCCTCTATATTAACTAACTAATTGGCTATGGCCTAATGGATAAGATCCCCGACTACGAATCAGTGGCCATTTGTGTTGGGGTTCACGCCTACCGACCGTTGAGAATTAGTTCCTAGACTGAAGATTGCGTTAGCATGAAAAATCGATGTCTCTAGGTATTTAAATAATTAATATTTATTTATAAAAAAATATTATTGTATATATATATATATATATATGTGTGTGTGTGTGCAGGGTCATCCCCTAAACTAATGAATAGATCATTATCCATTTTGGAATATATATTCCAAAGAATACGGTGAGTAACATGGGCAAATTATGTTTTATCGTAAAAGTTAACATTTAGAAGGTTCATATATCTAAAGTTATTTATTTATTTATTTTTTATTAGTATACAAATATCTATATTTCTAGGCAGTCATGATATGGTTGTATAAGTAAAACTTATATTATATGTAACTAGCTCTATTTATTATTGAGCATTATAATATAAACACAGCGAAAGATTCTCCGGATTTTACCCTGTCGATACACACTCTACCTGGATTACTATATATCGTCGACTGTAAGCGCGACGGTTGAGTTTCAATCCCGACTTGAGGCACTAACTGGTCTAGCCGCACTCATGAGCCGTGATACAGCGAAACAGTCTGCATGTGGATGACTATATGAAGCTCCCCCCTGGATAGAGATTATTTGTAAGGATATTGCCAACTGCCTTTCGCTTTAAGGCATAGCCAATTAGGTAAAACTAATTCGAGCTCCCGGCACTTGCAATGTTTACATTGAGATATTACTTACATTCAGTCAGTGTCGTATGATTACGCAGGAGTAGGATCGCCGACCGTCAGCTCGACGGTTGAGTTTATATCCCGGCTTGAGGCACAAACTGGTCTAGCCGCACTGATGAGCTGTGATACAGCGAAACAGTCTGTATGTGGATGGCTATATACATATATATATATATATATATATATATATATATATATATATATATATATATATATATATATATATATATATACGTACACCCAAAGTCTAATCACCCCCCATCAAAAATAAAACATATTCCGAATTCGATCGAAAGTAGATTATCAACAATTCTAGCAACGAAAGCGTTTTTAAAAATCAATCAACATTTACAATACAGCTCTAAAAAATAGTGGTTACCATAATACCAACATTAAATATAAAAAACAGGACACCAATAATTACAACAAAATTAAAAATAAAAACAAAAGAAAAAGAAATATAATCTACTATACCCCTCCCTATAACCAGATGCTAAAAACTAAACTAGGAAAAAAATTCCTAAATCTGATTGAAAAACACTTCCCCGTAACCAACTCTCTACATAAAATATTCAATAAAAATAATTTAAAACTATCCTACAGCTGCTGTGAAAACCTAGAAATGATAATTAAGGCACACAACAACAACATACTAAAAGACAACAATAGAGAAGAAAAAAATAAACAAAGTGGAAAATATAACAAAAATAACACTACGAAGAACAAAAATATAAACAATACTAATAGAAATAAACAACACACTAATAATAACCACCCGAATAGAAACGAAAAAGTTAGCAATGAAGAGAAAAGATGTAACTGCATAAATCGTAAACTTTGTCCACTACAAAATAAATGGCTAACTAAAAGTGTTGTATACCAAGCAACGATATTTGCCAACGAAAGACCAAATAACAAGAAATACTACGTGGGTATGACATCCCTAGACTTTAAGACCAGATACTATGACCACAAAAGCACATTTAAAAACAAAGAACGTCGAATTAAAACAGCACTAGCTAACCATTGGGAGCTCAAAGAAAATGGACACTCACAAATAATTGAATGGAAAATAGTAAGACAGGCCAGTACATGTAGAAACTTAGACGACACGTGTAGATTATGCCTGAATGAAAAATATCAAATCCTAAATTTTAAAGATCCCCGAAACCTATTAAACTCTAGAAGCGAAATAGCAAACAGCTGTTTACACAGAAATAAATTTACCTTAGGATGATATATAATAAATACAAAATAAAAAATAAAATAAAAATAAAAAATAAAATAAAAATAAATAAATAAATAAATAAATAAATAAATAAAAAACTGAACAAGTTAAAATTTAAAACCTAAAATGGAAACCACGTGTTAAAATAAATTCGCCCACTGTATTGACAAAACAAAGGAAACGAGATATAGGAAAATCCATTGTTAACAAAAAATAGGATAGGAATAGTCGCGTCACCAACAAAGCCTTTGTTCGTGGGAAGCCCAACGATTGGCTGAGGGAACAACAAAGAATCTGATTGTTAACTAGCAAGCCATGTATATAAAAACACCTGAGAAAAATAACTCCATGCATTTAGCCTGACGATTCCCCCCGGTGATGAAACACGGGAGCCTCCGTGTAGCTTGATTGCCATATATATTTTCACTGCTTACTACCTAGCTCTACTTACGTATCGAGCACTGTTGAAGTAAATACTGAAAACTGATACATAAAAAATTATATCTCCTTATAATATTTTATGTGGATACATGAAGTACTAATATATATATATATATATATATATATATATATATATATATATATATATATATATAAGCACGTGACAATCATACACATGATATTACGAAGGGAGTTAAAATGAAAGAATAATGCATAGAAGAAAGAACAAAATCAAAACCTATACACTAACGGTTAGTGAAAATATCTATCGTTTATTCGAGTAAATGTTGAGTTGATATTTTCATCGATAGTTAACGATTAAAGATAACCACGCTGGAAGATTAACGGCCATTGTACGAATATCATGCGATTTCGACATTCTGATACAAACGAGACGTTTACTGACCCTTTCCCCTTTTAATTATGTGATCGGATTAATGTATGAAACAAATTATCATATAGAAACACTATATATATATATTTCAGCATTTTCCCAGCCCTGTTGATAAATTTTTATGAGCACTTATGATATATTCTACAAGAAAATTGATGTTTTGTACATTTGAAGCATCATGTATATCGTGAAGGTAGGCCGAAACAATTGTATGCAAATAAAACCTATTTATTGATGAATTTATGATAATGTGTTCCCTACATTTGATGAGGTTTACATAATATTAATTTCTTTTTATTAGTTGCTCTATTTCTACACTATTAAGCTATTACAAAAACATATTTTTGTTGTAAAATCATTTGTATTATTTTTTTAATTGTTAACGTCTTTCCTTGAACTGTGCGGGCCCATTTTTTTGGCCTCTAACAGATTTCACCTTCGCGTTCTCGGCTGCCTTTAAAACTTCTCTTCTCCAGCTTTTTTGTTCATTTTATTTTGTCATAAGGAGGAATCAAAAACGTTTTTGATACATATGGAACATACATTATTTTTTAAAACTTTCACACAGAAAAGATCATTTTAAAAATGTAAAAAATAAAAAAGGCATAATTAAGCAGAGGAATTCTGTTATTTTTGACAATGTTTGCTGAAATAAAAATTGCATAAATACACATAATTCATATATATATATATATATATATATATATATATATATATATATATATATATAGTTCACCGCAAACAAGACAGGCCGCCACTGTAGACGTAAGGGGCTACTGAGAATTAGGGTGTAAGTTTGGGGGGTCATCCAGAGTTGTGAGCTTTGCAGCGAAATGCTGTTTACATTAGTTTTAAATTTCTGCATGTCAGTACAGTCGGGGCAACAGGTAGCAGGGAGGGAACTCCAGAGGCTGACAGTATGATGAAAGAAGCTATTGGAGTAGAAGGCTCTGATGACCTTCACAGTGAATGGATGGGGATGATTGTCGGGTTGTTCTAAGGTATTTACGTCGAGGGTGTACTAAAGCAGCGAGTTCATTGGAGCACAATCCATTGAAGTTCTTGTAAAACAGGCACAAGGACGCAATATTGTGGCGATGGGACAAGGACTTGGGCTTGGTGGTTAGTGATGGACCTATTAAGTTAGCGACTCTTTTTTGGATCTGATCTAATAGGGAGAAACTAGTGGATGATGCACCAACCCAGATGTGGCAACAATACTCCATGCATGGGGGGGTGGCTTTGTAGCGATATAGGAAAATTTCAGGTGTGAGAAGTTTATTAACACGGTAGAGGGAACCCACCTTCTTTGCAACAGACTTGGCAATGTCTTCAATGTATTTGTTCCAATTCATGTTACCTGTGAATGGGAGGCCGAGGAGTTTGAACACTGGACTCTCAGGTAGGGTGTTATTTGCCATAGCAATTGGTGGTTGAAGAGGTTTCTTGTAGTTATCGAAAGAAATGAGCTTTGTCTTTGTAGCATTAAATGTTACCATCAATTTATGACCCCAATCCACTAACGTCTGGAGGTCATTTTATAAGGATTCGGCCATTGCTTCGGATATGTGCGCGTCCGTTTTACCCAAATGACGAGAGTAGAGCATAGTGTCGTCAGCAAATAAACCCATCTCAGACTCAATGTCATCAGGAAGGTTGTTCAGGAACAGTAATGGTCCAAGGATGTATCCCTGAAGTACACCAGCATTTATGTCATGTTGCTTGGGTGAACGGCCATCGAGGACAACTTGGATCTTTCTATTGGTTAGGAACGATCAAATTATATTAAATATTCGTCTAGTAATACCATATGAGTGAATTTTTATGAGAAACTCTTTATGCCAGACCTTGTCAAAGGCTTTAGATATATTAAGCGCACCCGCCCTAGCCTCACCTGCCTTCTCCAGTGTATGATATATGCGTTCAGAGATGACCGTTAGGATATCCGCAGTAGATCGTGTTTGTCTAAATCTATACTGACGATCAAAAAAAAAATAGCATTAACGAGGTGCCGGACTATCGCTAGATTGATTAAAGATTCAAAGATTTTAGCAAAGATTGGGAGTAGACTGATGGGGCAATAATTCGGAGGATCAGTTCTATCTCCAGAATTCTTGAAGGCTAGTACCACAGATGCAATTTTCCATTTATCAGGGAAGCAAGACTCAGCGAGGCATTTGTTGTATAGTTTGGAGAGGACATGGGTCAGTTCAGCAGAGCATTTCTTTATTACTACTACTGGTATAGGATCAGCCCCACACGTTTTGAAGGTGTTACGGTTTTTTATGATGTCTCTGACTTGAGATGGGGTGATGACTAGGTTTTCAAATGTGGCTTCGGTCCGCAATGAGAATTTAAGGAGGGGTGGTTTTCTGAGTCCAGAGTGGAGTTTAAGGCGAAACTCTGAGCAAGTAGTTCAGCCTTATCAGTTGCCGTGCAAACAACATCATTGTGGTTTGATAGCGGGGGCATTGTTGATTCACCACATTATTGTAGACTTTCCAGAAATCACGAGTACCTAGTTTCTGTGACTGAGTGTGCTATTTGGTTATCTGTGTATAACTTTCCTTTGCTTCGCTTATCACTACTTTACAATTATTTCTTGACTCTATAAATTTCTCTCTATTCGCAGTTGACTTAGGAGGGCCGAATTGTAAGAATCCTTGCTGCTTCAGTGCAATAGCAGCTGCACATTCTGAGGTGAACCATTGAGGAGAATGGAGTTTGCTGAAGAATTTTCGCATGAGGACATATGCTTCAATGCCAGCTTTGACCCATTCGGTTAACTCATTTGCGCACTGATCAGTAGGGAGTAAGAAGGTTTCACTCCATGGGGCGTCACTGATGCGATCTCTGATGAAATCAAAATCAGCTAGCTCATAGTATCTCGTCGTTTTGAGATGAGTTTTTAGGGTGATATCAATCATTACCACAATGGGCTATGGACACTCGTCACACAAGCTTCGGGCAGTGAGGCCAAGAACAGGTCGAGAAATGAGGCTTGCTGGTCCACACGATCAGGGAGGCGGGTCGGGAAAGTGACAATCTGTGAGAGGGAGTGAGCTAAGGAGAAATTAGATGTAAAGTTACCAGCTACGTCAGTAAAACTGAAGAACACCAGTCAGTCATATTTATGAGAGCGTAAGCTTGAAACGCCGACGTATGTAGGTATAAATAATTTAATATTCATTTGTAAATATTATTATTATAAAGCACCTTTAAGAAATTAAAGTTAAACACTGGTCGGAGATATTAAGATAGACTGTCACTTAACAATAAGCAAGGTTCCAATAACGTTCGTCGAACCCTCTAGACTGTGTGCTGTTTACAACCCGCTGTATCTAGGCATGAATAGAATTTAATTTCTCCTGTAACACGTGATGATTTCTGATGGCTGTGGAGATAGAGCGAAATAGTGCAGAATCATTGTTGACCCTGTGAACCGGGTTCGCGCCTTGTGATCGTCTTAAATTGTCACTTTCTACACTGATGAGGGCGTAAGCTTGAAACGCCGGCGTATGCATGTATAAATAATATAATAATTCTTTGTATATATATATATATATATATATATATATATATATATATATAAAAAGTTACGTAGTTTGTTATTGTTATTTTTACTGTCGACAGAAACAGCGTAGCTTCTTTTAGTATTTTTCTACTTCCTAAGCGGTAAATAATAGGACGTGTATCTATTTTTATTATATATATACGTATTAATTAATTTTACCCTATTTTATATATATATATATATATATATATATATACATATATATATATATTTATTAATTAATTTTTACGTAATTTTTACTTTTATGTACATAAAAATTAATATATATATATATATATATATATATATATACACACATATACCTAGCTTTATATTTGTTGAGAGATATACAGGTTACTCAACTGACTTTCATAATTTGTTGAGTGGAAGATAAACCCTTTCTGAATGATTTATGAACGTCAAATCTCATTACCTTAGATTTATCTGCAATTAACTTCATTTACGTAATTTTACGAGGAAAATCTTATTCCGTCTTCTGCATACGATTCATTGTTTCGAGTAATATTACTAATACTACCACTACTGCTGTTTATTACATTTTGACAATATGCCTAAACACTTTCATTAGCGTGTAAGCGGAACCTCCTCCTTTTGTTCTTGTACTACACTTCATGTTTTCTGTCCTCGGTCGATGATCTGTCCTCGGTCGGTGAGGGAGAAATCCTTCTAAACTTATGCAATTTTTATTTTCGCCCCAATCCAAAGTCCCCTATTTGGGGGAGCTGGATTTCCCCACATTAAAAAGCTGACATTATGTTTAACTCTGCCCTCGTGAGGATGCAAGTAAATGAGAACTATTTGTGTTTGTGCGTCAGTGTAGAGGAGCTGATACGGGAAATGAAGTGGGAACTGCCCACGGTGAT
>OY744524.1:67630329-67670329 GCA_963556195.1 Sepiola atlantica | reverse complement strand
TTGGTCTGAAGAGGTTGACTCTCTGTGAACAGTACAACCGAAACATGTATGCACATATGTAACCAATAATGTTTGTATAAATAAAAATGTATACTTATGAACACCTCTACTTTTTATTGAGCACTTTCTAAACACTTGAGTTTCAACGGTTTTACATCTACAGAAACTAATACAATACATGTACCACAGATATATATATATATATATATATATATATATATATATATATATATATATATATATCACTTCCTGAACTGATACTAAAAAAGGCTTGAAACGCCGGCGTCTGCAAGTAAACATAATTTAATATATATATTATAAGTGCATTCAAAGGAAGAATCAATCCATAACCACACCTTTCATCTGATATTACAATTTCCTCATCCTCATATGTCGTCGAACGACAGAAATTAAGACGAATATGTAGTCTTCCTCCCAATTCTGTTGCTCATCAGAGAAATCGTTCATTCATTATCACTATCTTTTTTCTGTTGATAATGAATGAACACTTTCCCTGATGAGCAACAGAGTTGAGAGAAAAACTACATATTCCTCGTACTTTCTGCTACAAAATGTGCGTAGAAAATGATAAAAACATTGAATTTGGAGAAAGTAGACATAAAAATGAAAAAATTATATATATATATATATATATATATATATGAAGATTGTCACCTATTTGATTCATCGGTATAGCTTTCTAAACAAAAATTACACATCAAAAACTGCTTCGTCACTCGTTTTCGACCTAAGCTGGCCTATGTTAGGAAATAACTAAATGTTTAGTGTTAGGTAGAAAAATAATAACAAATTTACTAAAACACGCTCGGGTGAATTAGTGTAGTATAGTGGTAAGTTTAGTAGCCTGTGATGCATGTGGTTGTTTTCCTATACTCCGAGAAGGTGCAAGGGAAAAAACGTCTCTTTATATATATATATATATATATATATATATATATATATATATATATATATATATATATATATATATATATATATATATATATATATATATATATATATATATATATATATATATATATATATATATATATATATATAACAGTTTGGCGCTACTTTTACGCCCCCTCCCACGATTAAAATAAATATATAATTATAATTCTTTTTTGTCGAAGGATTCGAACACAGTTGCAAAGTCACCTCTGACTCTCAATCTAATATTTTCCCCGTCGACCAACACCAATTGCATGGAAATAAAGAGAATTGAAACTCAATTAATATTGAATCAGCGAACCTGTATATATATATATATATATATATATATATATATATATATATATATATATTAATTAATTAATTTATAAACTAATTTATTGTATACAGATTTTTTTTATAATCAATTTACAAATTAAATCTTTGCGTGCACAACTTTTGTGCACGCAACAAGTTAACTTGTAAATTAATCATAAAAATCTGTATACAATAAATTAGTTGACAAATAAATTAATTAATTGAAAAATCTATATATACAAAAATTGATGACTCGTCCCATTAAGGGCGAATTAAAAGAAAAATGCGTTCCTCTGCATATTCTCAAATTATAAGCAAACCACTCAGGGTAGCGAAGAAAAAACGTACCGGTAAAAACCACAGGTCGGTATCGCCAAAAACCAAAACAATAACAATAACAAAAATCAGCGTATATATATATATATATATATATATATATATATATATATATATATATATATATATATATATATCGATTTTCCGAGGAATTAAGATTGTGAGTAAATAATACAAATTTAAGATTTGTTCATTAATTTTGTGTAATGTATAAATGGTACAGTTTTATTTCTGCGACAAGACATTTTTAAAGTGCACAAAATTATTGGAATTACTGTAAACAAAGATTGTTAATAGTTAATGTTTGGCTTTCGGCGGCAAAATTTGCCGAAAGGAATTGAAATCTGATCCGGGAAACTTAAAATTGTTTTAAGTTTGAATAAACAAGCAGGCACTTAACAGAACTCATGAATTAACAAAATAATAAAATCATAAAATAGAATAATAATACCGATGATAATTAAAAAATTAAGTTAATTAAAGTTAAGTTTTTTGAATAATTTATTCATTATATTTATATCATGTTTTCATCAACCTCTACTGTGATTATCCTGAGTATTCACGGGAAAGGCATTCTTAACATTTTTTGTTACCATCCCCTTTATTTATCACGGAAACTCAATTTAAACGAAACCGACACGCCTCATTCGCCGATAATTTCCCGTTTTCCATAAGTCTGGGTTCTTTTACTTCTTTGTGCGCTCTGTTGCTTTAAAATACAAATTATTTCTAAACACCACTCATTGGTGTGTTTAATAATTGTGGTGTGTTTTTGTTACTATTTTCAAAATATAAAAGAATACTTTTTCACTAGTTTATTATGTATTGTGTTCAAAATTACAGATTGAAACGGATACTGAGAAAAAGATAACTTTTTTTTTACTAATTAATGATTTAATTTGAATATAAAATTTCACTTTACAAAACTAATGTAAATAAAACAGTTTTTGACGTACTTACACTAGTCCTTTTCTATATTATGTTCAAAATTCTAAATTAAAATGGATTAAAATGGATACCTTATTTTAAAGTAAAATTTCACTTTACAAAACTAATGTAAATAAAACAGTTTTTGTACATATTTACACTAGTCATTTTCTATATTATGTTCAAAATTCTAAATTAAAATGGATTAAAATGGATACTTTATTTTAAAGTAAAATTTCACTTTACAAAACTAATGTAAATGAAACAGTTTTTGACATACTTACACTAGTCATTTTCTATATTATGTTCAAAATTCTTAATTAAAATGGATTAAAATGGATACTTTATTTTAAAGTAAAATTTCACTTTACAAAACTAATGTAAATGAAACAGTTTTTGACATATTTACACTAGTCATTTTCTATATTATGTTCAAAATTCTAAATTAAAATGGATTAAAATGGATACTTTATTTTAAAGTAAAATTTCACTTTACAAAACTAATGTAAATGAAACAGTTTTTGACATACTTACACTAGTCATTTTCTATATTATGTTCAAAATTCTTAATTAAAATGGATTAAAATGGATACTTTATTTTAAAGTAAAATTTCACTTTACAAAACTAATGTAAATGAAACAGTTTTTGACATACTTACACTAGTCATTTTCTATATTATGTTCAAAATTCTAAATTAAAATGGATTAAAATGGATACTTTATTTTAAAGTAAAATTTCACTTTACAAAACTAATGTAAATGAAACAGTTTTTGACATACTTACACTAGTCATTTTCTATATTATGTTCAAAATTCTAAATTAAAATGGATTAAAATGGATACTTTATTTTAAAGTAAAATTTCACTTTACAAAACTAATGTAAATAAAACAGTTTTTGACATACTTACATTAGTCATTTTCTATATTATGTTCAAAATTCTAAATTAAAATGGATTAAAATGGATACTTTATTTTAAAGTAAAATTTCACTTTACTACACTAATGTAAATAAAACAGTTTTTGTACATACTTACACTAGTCATATTCTATATTATGTTCATAATTCTAAATTAAAATGGATTAAAATGGATACTTTAAAATTTCACTTTACAAAACTAATGCTGTGAGAAATTTAAATGAAACAGTTTCTGACATTAGTACAAATAAAACAAAATAAATAAAACAAATAAACGTATGATATTATTTTTTTCATTTCCATTAATTATATATACATGTGTTTGTGTTTTCGTACCAATGTTTGTAACATTTTTCAACAAATTCTAGACAACAAATAATAAATATTCTCCATATTTTAGTTTCTTTGTACTAGTTTAAAGGAATTGTAAGAAGCATAACATGGGAACATCCTCCCATTTGAAAATTCAAATGTATCCGATTTTCATTGAATTTGATCCGTAGTCATTAGACACCAATTTGCAAGATTCTCTGAATTTCAGTTCATTTTCAATACTTGAATTCTAGAATCAAAATAATGTAATTGATTTTAATCAAAATTGTGAATAAGGATTCTAGCCATCAGGTTTTATTAGCATTATATCTTAATTAATTTTAATCTGTGTAAGGGGGCACACAAGTAATTAAAAACTGTTCCGATCGGGGAATTAAGTTTACCCCTTCTAGGACGGCTCTCCTTCAAGTGTTTTATAATAAAAACAACAATTTGCAAAAACACTCTGCTTTTCCTAGAAGCATAACTCTAAACTTTTACGATTTGCTCATTTTTTTTGTCAACAATTTATTACTTTCGTTTCGTTTATTTTAACATTTAAAACTTCAAAGGTTTGTCCTTATCTGAGATAAGTAAATACCGACACAAAATGAACGATACATCTCAGGAAATAGAAGATTAAATATTTTAAAATCAAAATAAACTGTCCATTCATTCTGTAACAGTGTCCTGCTCCACTAGTAGTTACCGGGGGAGGAAGTGGTGATTGTGGTCGTTTTGTTATTTGCTCATGTTACAAGGAATTAAATTTGAAAATTGATCCATTACGTGTTATCACTGTTTGTTTGTTATTCTTTTCGGGCATTTTCCTTTCATGTCAACTCTTAAAAACAAACACACATTGCACAGAAGGTTAATATTATTAATAAAATATCAAAATACAGATCAAATTCTGTTACTTATTTAATACAATACTTCTAAAAATGCTCTTTTCATTCCTGCTGTTACCATTATTTCTGAATTCATCTAATCTATATACTATTAAAAAGTAATGGTTTAATGAAGATTAACATGTTCGTACGTACGTTATCCCTAACATATCCGCTTCTTTAAAAAGATGGAATCGTCTGATCGACAAAAATCAATTGAAATTTCTATGTTTCGTCTGTGTGTCTGGTTTAATTCCGTTTTCCCCGTAGTGCATAAACTATTTGAATTGCCTATATCTCGTTAAAAAATATGGCTAACAAAATGAACAAATAAACTACATATATAAAAAAGCGATACATTCAGTACACCTATTGAGAAAAAAAAGCAATTAGATTTGTTTTATTTCCTTAAATTAGCTAGTTTCTCTTTTTTCTTTTCTTTTGCTTATTGTTATTTAAATTAAAATTTTTTTTTTTTATTTACTTATCGTACATAGACGGGGACTAGTACTGCATTCTGGTGTTCTGTATGATCGTCAGATGCAAGTGGGTGTATACATAAAAAAATCAACGTGCGTCTACTGACATTTAAGCACATACGCGCGCGCGCACACACACACACACACACACACATATATATATATATATATATATATATATATATATATATATATATATATATATATATATATTATTAGTATCGGTTCAATACGGTGTGTAATTTATTATTTATCTTATATGTGTTTATTGTGTCTGCTGTATGTAATTATACCAAAAGGTGCAATTGAGCTCTGCTCTGTTGTTTATTTCGGGTTTGGATTTTCTACTTAATGATGATTCCTTCAATCTGAAGCTGCATTAATCCCTTTTAATAGCTTGAATTTTTACTCGCATGTCTTTAATTAAGTTGTGATTTCGTGATAGATGTTTTTGGGATGACGACGTTTGTTATGATGCAGTGGTGTACATATTCTACAGGTGTAGAACTTATTGCATATCACATATTGTATTTAGTATACTTTATATGTTCGGTCGCATAATCCTGTGTTGTTGATGGGGCAATTTGATAGAGTGCAGGTGTTGATGTTGTGCTGTGTTCTATGTTTCGATAGGTGTTGCATCAGTGTTTGTCCATAGTGTGTGAGTTTGATGTCTAAATATTCTCTGCGGATGGCTTTGCGGATGGGCAATTTGATTCTGTCGTAAAAGTGCGACAATTATAGGAAGCCGGTGTTAGAGAGTGTGTATTGTGGTTGTTTTCTAGACGTTCTAGTGTGTGTTTGATGTTTGTAGGGTATCCGTTCCACCCGAGTACTTGTTGGAAGTGTCTAACAAAGGTGATCTTGTCTATCCCTTTAGTGCATTTGCCAGTGATTAGTCATTCATAACATACCATATCTTGGCTTTGGTGGAAAGGGCTGATCTGTAATTTATCAAACTATCTCTGCAATATATATATATATATATATATATATATATATATATATATATATATATATATATATATATACATATATATATATATATATATATATATGGTACGTCAATGAAAATTAGTAAGACCTGCAAATGGAAGCAAATCGGTATTTGCCTGGTTTAAGGAAAGAAAGAGATGAAAAATAAATGTTTTTATTAACTAAACTACTCCTTGTTTTGAACAACTGAAAATACCGATTTGCTTCCATTTGCAGGTCTTACTAATTTTCATTGACGTACCATATTTTTTGCTCTATCCAGTATATTGAGCTTTCCTTATTTCACAATAGGTCCAACTCT
Source organism: Sepiola atlantica (assembly GCA_963556195.1). Taxonomy (NCBI): domain Eukaryota; kingdom Metazoa; phylum Mollusca; class Cephalopoda; order Sepiida; family Sepiolidae; genus Sepiola; species Sepiola atlantica. Next base: position 67,663,920 of record OY744524.1, on the reverse strand, counting down.
CTAAAAGTTTACCTTTTAGTTATAATCTACATATATATATATATATATATATATATATATATATATATATATATATATGCGCAAATGCTTTTTCCTAGCACCGTCTTATTTGCATTAAAAACTGTATCTCGATTTACTTTCTTTCGAAAAATACTTTATTTTAAAGTAAAATTTCACTTTACAAAACTAATGTAAATGAAACAGTTTTAGGATTAAGAAGACTGTTTATATTAAGTAATTTTACACTTATCCCTTACACAATCACTACTGCTTACAACATTAATGACAACATTCTGCATTTCTTTATCTATTGTTATCTAAACAAGTGCATTTATTTAACAGAACTATTAGATTATTTGTTTTTGTTAAATAGTTATATCTCTTCTTCTTCTACTTCTTTTTCTTCTTCTTCTTCTTCTTCTTCTTCTTCTTATTGTTATTTTTATTAGCAGTAGTAGTGTTACCTGAAGTCTGACTTACAACAAGACTTCTCATAATATAATAACATGTTTACATATTTTTTCAATCTTTCCGGCAATTTTAATGGAACAAGTACTTATGTATTATAATAATTTTGTTAATAAATATTATTTCAATATCCACATACATATGTTTTATCTTCACTAAAAATCACCAATGTAGCTATATACAACTATTCCACTGTTGTGTTTGTAGCATGATTCGAACATCGAGCACTAGTCACCATTGACTGCCAACATTCACCGTTTTAGCATTTTGATTAAGAAACACATTTACCATCATAAAATGATATTTTAGGAATAAAAAATTATTAATTTTTAGACGAGGTATGATTGCTTTGCACATTAGACCTAAAATTCCATTAATGCGGCCATGAGAATATGACTGATTTTATTTCACATAATTAAACATATATCGCCAACATATCATGAGAACGAATAATAGACGAAGCTACCACCACGCACGGTTAACACATTTTTACAGTTGACATTTATGAGATACAATAACGTAACATCACTCAAAACAATAAAACATATTAGTTAGACTCTTTTACTCACTCCATTTTATTCTTACGCAATAACGAGTCTATTTATTTGAATCTAAGCATTTAGACCAAATAATCCTTCTTTCACTTTATTACACAACCAAATGTACAATTTATTTGTATGCAAATAAATATAAACCCGTCCTGTCACACAAAAGTTAATGAATAAGACACGTGTTTTTATTTAGCCCCCGGAATAGACAATTTTAAGTGATGAGGGTAGGCGAGAAAGTAAATAGCATATTAGACAACTCCTCTCGCGTTCATACATTTATTCATTTCATTCAGCTTCTATCGGTAGCCAATGAAAACGACTGAAATATCGGTGCGAGGGGTTATCAGCGGCTAAATTCGAACAAGTTGAGTCTAATTATATTTCTCTGAAATGTGTATACGGTGGAAAGAGTTAGCTCCTTCGACTCCATTTATTATATTAGTAATAACAACAAAAACTGTTGGATAGGATGCGGAATGTTAACAGTTTATCCAAGTGTGTTAAATAAAGAGTTCGAACTTCTGTAACGGTTATCAAATAAGGCTCTTCAAGAAAGCCGGAAACTACAACGGCTCAAACATTTTTAATATAGCAAATAACAAGATAAGAACACCAGTCGTAGATAATCGAATATTGTACTTGTTATTTACGATTGTTCGTCAAAATTTTTAAAACTATGTAGGATATAAAGGAATTTATAGATCAGTCTAAGGATTTAGGATTATCGTAATCCCTGGATCATTGTTTCATTGTAACAGAGTAATAGGAACCCCCGAGACTCTGACGTCACACAAAAACAAGAGAATACATCTTCTATAGATTGGAGATTCTCAGCGAAAGAAGACGATAGACGAGATCCTATAGCAGTAAAGAACAATTTTCTGTGCGCATAGAGTTGTTATGCTGAGCTGAAATTAAGCCAGTGCGGACCAATCAAGCGGTTTAGCATAGTAACTCTCTGGCGAACTTGTTACAGCGTTTTGCCGACGGAAGAAGAGACAGATACCCACTTTACATCGACGAGAGGACAACCTCCTTTTCCCATTTCTTGCCTACAGCGTCACCTACGCAGCACACTGATTAACTTTATGCACGTAATTGCTCGTATATTCACAAATGTTTTCATTCTGACTTCTGTTCTGTCTATAGTAATTATAAGATAGGTCTTGTAATTGATAACAAGATTCGTTCCTATAAGCCTTTTAATCTATCTAAGCCTGAAACAAGTGAAAAGTGTTAATAACAAAGGTTTTTGTTTTTTCTTTTTAATTATGATTATTTTGTCCTTTAGTCCTCACATTCCATGAGCGATGTTTCGGACAAAGGGGCATAATTGCTGTTTTCTGGGTCGGAATCTATCCATCTAATACTTATCGTTGGCTATTTTTTGACCTTGAAGTGGTATATTTTTTGTTTGTATTTTAGCCTTTTACATCAAGTGGCTTCATGCCTTGTCTTGAGCGATTTCCATGAAAAAAAAAACATACATGCATGAAATCTGCATTAGACAGTTTACAGGTGCGGTGTGAAGACAACACGTCCAGCTTGCTCATCTTAGATCACGCTCGGCGTTCATATACCCGGCCAAATAAAATATATCAATACGCTTATTTTTTGTATCGCCCCATCTAGAGATGAACATCTTCACAAAGAGAATCAGCCACCTGTCACCAAGTAAAATAAAAGAGTGTGGGACAAACCGGCCGAGAACAAAACACGATCCTACCATTTTGAATGATCTTTCTCGTTTTTTTTATTTTTGTAAATAATTATGCTTTTTACTATTGTTACATAACGAGGTGCGTGTTTGAACGGAAAATGCTTTAGTGACACCTTAAAATGTCAAGCGTCCGAAAAGTGGAAGTCGATCAAACCACGTGATTTCCGGCCGTAGATTTTCTGTCTCTTTTTCTGGCGATATTTTAAGCAGAAAAGACCTGTCCAGGCGTAGACCCTAATTGGGTGAAGGGCGCACAACATATCTAGGTGTAGAAAGTCAAGCTATCCGTTCATTTATCTGTCTATCTTTCTATCTTTCTTTCTTTCTCTCCATCTCTCTCGCGTAGACAAGTTGTCTGTTGCTCTGATGTTTTATGTGACTCTCTCTTTTTAAATAAACCTTTTTTGATAAACTCCGGCTTCCCTTTGGGGTTTCAGCATGTTTTCAGCAGACGAATATAACCTGGGTTCACGACGACAACAACACAGGTGTATAACGGTTTATACGCCGATTTGTAAGTGGGATGTGTAAAACTACAACCTACATGTTGTCTTTTGGAGCGTTACGGGGGTATGTTTTGGTTGGGCTCTTCTACAAAATTTCCGTATTATTATTTTTTTACCAACCAGCACATATATGCTCCCTACGGTCGCATATTTTTTTCTAGGATGGGAGAATTATATAACAGTGAAAGAACTACATACACTACGTAGTTAAAGCAAAATAAATTGTTTTGGACCATTAAAATAAGTTACAACGTTACTAGTAATGTTTTCCACATTCATTTATTTTTTTAAATTATCACTTATGTTTGAATTCATGTTTTGAAACATAACGTAAATCATAAATATTTGAAATCACGCCAAAGCTATGATAATTTTGTTACGGTAATGTTTTAAGCTCTATTTATAAGAAAGTCCAAATAAGTCAGTTGGTAGAAGATCTGAAGGTTTCGGTTTCGATTTCCGGTCATGGCATCCGCTTCATTTCTTTGGGATTTAGTGTTTACTATTAATGCAATATTCTCCATTTTTAAACGTAGGTAATATCTGTTATATTTCGAAATGAGACAAATTCCGCAATGTATGTATTACGTTTAAAAGAATTGTGACTGACGGAAAAATTGTGACTGACAGACAACATTTTTATTTCAAGAACGAAAAGCTATTAATCATATTTCGTAAGCGTTTCAATCATAACTCATAATTTTTAATGAACGTTATTTTCAGTAGACATTTTTTAATTATATTATTTACATATATTTCGTTATCGGAGTTTTATATTGCTGGAAATCATCGTAGAATATCAGACTGATCTCTTTATTGACTCAGATGAAAATGCACATAAAGAAGACATGTGAATATAACAACTCAGAAATGACTCCTGGCTCGGAGTTTTCGGTTCTGAACAAACCGGAAAACAGTAGGCGATCTATTATTTAGAAATGGTTGGGAGGGTCTTACTAATCGAATTTTTTGCTTTTTGTTCTTTCCCCACTCCCCGTTTTATACCAATTAAATCTTCTTATATATGTATATTCATGAAAAAATTAAATGTCCAATCAATTTGAGTATATCTTAAGTAGGACGGTCCCTAGTGTAAATGCGGTATTGTGTTGACTGAGATGATTCTTGTTAAGAGTAGAATAGACATTGTTATCACTGTAAACCAAGGATGACAAACGACACTATATCGCCACACGTTTGATGGCCTTTTGCCGTATTTGTTTTAAATGTAATTTAAAAATATTTTCTGCAAATAAATAATGCAAAATGTAGTATCTGTTTTGATATTACGCTTCATCTTTTCTGTCCTCGGTCAGTGAAGGAGAAATTCTTTTTTACTGAGAAAATTTTTATTCTCACTCTAATCACGAATGCTCTTTTTTGGGGATCTGGATTTTCCCCACGTGAAAACCGACCTCGTGTCTAGCTCTGCCCTCGTGGGTAGACAAGTAAAGAGGGATTCAGAAATCACAGACATGAAAACAGTAAATAGACACCCTTATTATAATTAATAATAAATACTTCTATTAGTAGGTCTTGATGGACCTAGACAAGATAATATTGATTATTTCCCCTCGCTGATGAATTTGATAATCACTTGGTTAACAGTGGAAAGTGGAATCCCGAGACTTTCGTCGATTTGGCGCTGATTAAGCCCACCTTCATATTAACCTATAATATGGCTCCTCTGAACTTTGACGATTCTAAGCGTCTTTGACCCATGCCATACTTAAATGCTGGTGTATAATTTGAGAAGGAGATAGTTTATTTCTAATCGCCTGATGCACATCTACCGGGGAATCCCGATGAAGCTTCTTAGACATTTTTAGTAATCCAGAGTGCACTTACCCTAGTGCGCTGTTTTTTCTAAAACTATACATGACCTTGTGTCTAACCTCCTGAAGAGATGTTAAATAAAATACTTAAATGGAAATATATGATAGAATTATTCATATATGAAACACAAAAAAGGTCAATTATAATAAAATATCGATATTTCAAAGTTTCACTGCTGTATTGTACGGCTCCGAGCTCTGGCCGTCGACGAAGGAAACAGAAACTTTAAACATGTAGGCATTATTTTGTGAGGTGTCTATCTACTTCATTCATGTTTGTGTAATCACTTTTCTTTTAAATTCTAAGTGTTGATTACAAATATAAAAACATGAAATCTTTTTTATAGAAGAACCCCATCAGTAATAGAAAAATAAACTTTGCAAAAAACACCATCATTTCTGCGCAGTGCGCGTACACCCCCCTTTACTAACTTTTGTGAGTCATGTGTAGATATGCATAGGGTTAGGGTAAGGTGAGGAGGGTTTAGATTAGGATGTACAAAATGTAAAATAAAAGCCACTGTGGAACGTATCGCGGAATGGTGGACAACTATTTGTGAGTTTATGTGGAAGAAGAAATATTAGGGAAAGGACCTTTTTATGCAAATACTCAATGACATGAATAGCTTTTCCTGGAAGTAGAGGTTCATGACAACAGAACATATACTACCCCCCACCTAATAAAAGTAGAAAGTAATATCTCGTATCGGTTCTATTACCTACCTTTTAAGTAAGTAATAAAATGTTTTCTTAGCAACAACCGAATTTTGTCTGTTTTATGAATGGCGGGGGTATTTTGTATGATATATAAAAAAATATGGATGTCTTTTTTAATAAGATTTCAACCTTTACGCGTCTTTAAAAAATCATTGAGATGACTTCCTTACAAAACGTACTACGTAGCCAAACGTTGATCTCAAAAGTAGAATTTACCAAGGGAAATTTTGTTCGTGTTTCGTTAAAACATAAATTTCGTTTGATCGGCATTTGTTCTGAAATTTGCAAACTGCAGTCTTTCCTAAAAATATTGAAAACAATGGCAAACATTTATATTATTTGGATTATTCGGACTACTGTTCTCATCTTGGATGTTATTCTCAAAACGTTTAGGCTGATGTAACCTCCAACGTTTTTAACCCTTAAATGTTTTGTTTTTTTCAAATATAACACATTCTAACAAAATGCCTATATAATATAATATTCAACGAAAATGTGTCAAAATGCAACTTGTTTCACATCTGCAACAAGCCTGTTGGCAAGTGTGAGTAGGTATTAGTATGATGTTGCATCAACACACACGATAAATAAGTATTCAGTATCTTCGATGCTAATTTTTTTCAAACCAATATAAAAATAAAGAATTTAAGAGTTAAAGGGCATCTTGTAGAACTCAGGAATCTTTACGTCGGACTCGGGAATCTATACAGAATTTCGAACGAAACCCTTTATTTAATCCGTGACGGAAGCTTGCTCTTGTTCCGTCAGCCATGACCGGGTAGAAGTCTTAAGTAATTCATAATTGTATTTTTAGTATCATCCGCACTGGGGATTGAACCTCCAACCTCTAGAAAACTGTCACTTAGAACTGATTATTACTTATATCTGTTGCGCCGCGGCCAAAACGTTGTGAGAATAACATCAAATAAAATTACTAATGAGTCATCAAAGCAAAAATCCACACGATGATAAGGGTTAATAGGATAGATTATCAGTAAAAATGAAGAATATTGTGGGAGTATTGAAAATGATGAATGGAGTGAACAAAGTTTGATTACTTATTGCTTGGTTTATGACAAGTAGTTGTTTACATTAGGTTTGAAGACACTCCTGGTGTAACTTGCAGAGAAGCAGTCCCGTGGTAATGTGTTTCGCAGGTACAACAAAAAATATATATAAGTTACTCATGTATCAGTTCGGAGAATATAGTAGTCAAATGACATGTATTTGTAAAATTCGCTTCGGGTCACATATTTACTCTTTTCTTTTACTCACCGAAATGTGGATTCACACTCTGAAACGCGTGAAGCCTAACTCCCATGTGTGTTATTTTTATTTTTCAATGCTAATGAGTAACGACTTATCAAGGCCAAAAACCACTCAACGATTAAAATGAATGTAATGAGATGGTTAGTTTGACGATGAACAATACTATGAGAGGATTGAAAACGATGGACGGAAGTGATCACTTAGAAGGACAGTTTGACAAATATCTATTGGCATTGGAATTAAAGGCAGCCATGTTGTAGTCTGCAAGAAATTATTCCGCGGCAATGTTCCATAGATTGAAAGTTCTTGGGAAGAAACTCTGTTCATGGAAGTTCCGTTTGGTTTTCAGTGCACAAAAGAAGAATTGAAAGTTGTTTGTCGATGCAGTGACAAATCGTGTTCTTGCTGTGAATGTTTTGCAAGAGATAACTAGAGATCGGAACTCAGCCGAACACCTATCATGGAAGTAGGGGTAGAGTAGAGAAAGAGTAGCAACGTGTCTTTTGTGAGAAACGGACTGTAGGGAAGGGAAGAAATCATACCCCACTAGATTGCGAAGTCGATTTTGTACTTTATCACTTCAAGAAAAGTTGCCCTGAATGGCACCTTCCCGATGTGGCAGCAATACTCCATTTTATATTATTTATTCCTGTACTAACTCTATTCAATTTTCACTTCTTATTTATTGCTTTTATTTTTTTCGTTTATTAGTTACCATTTTTCATTTTCTCTATATAAAACTCAATGGCTGTGTGTATGTGTGCGTGATGTTTGTGTTTTTTCCTATAGAAAGAAAGGTTAGAGAATCTACATAAAATCTTAAAGTGTATTCTTATGTAAGATTTACCGGCGAGACAATGTGAGTGTTCCAAAATCTATAAGTGCACTCTTAAATGGGCTATAAAGGGCATAAACTTAAAATATATCCCATTTTTAATGAAAGTTAAGTCATATGTATAAAATTTTCTGGGGAAGACAATGGAAGTGATCCCGAATGTCTACGTCTCCTCCTAACCTATAAGAGTTATGGGAGCAAAAATTTCATTTCAAACTTCAAATATATCCTATTTTAATGGAATTCATATCATATGTATAAAATTCTCTGGCGAAGACAATGGAAGTGGTCCCGAATCTCTATGTTCCCCTCTATGTTCCTAATATCTACGTGCCCCCACCTCCAAGTGACTCATGGTCACATAACTCAGTGTAATCTTTAAATATGTATATCCGATTTTAATAAAATTTAAACCATATATATAATACATTAATTCAGAGATTTTTCTAACATTTCGGCTTCTGACTACATTAGGGGGTGAAAGAGAGAAGAGGGCAGTAAAAGCAAGAAAGTAATATGGTATTATGAGCATAGTTAAAAAGTACATAGTAGCGATCCTTATTTAATCCTGAGCAACGTCGGATCTCCCTGCTAGTCAATATCAATTTTCCTTCTTTTTCTATCTTCCCTTTTCTTACTTCTTTCTTGCACTTTCCTCCCATTTTTAAATTTTCTCCATTTCTTTCTGTCTGTTTTCATTTTTACTATCACTATTTCATTCCATACTTCCTTGCTTATTCTTTCCGTATTCTTTTATCTTTGGTTTGGTTTTTGTTAGGGCATATCAACCATCTATGGGTTATTTAATGCTGAATAAAGTGGCCAAATATAATTCTATATGTAGGATAATTATTTATATTCCTAGAATACATTGCTCTCAGAATACATTGCACTTGGAATATATTGCTCGTAGAATACATTGCTACTTGAAAACATTACTCTTTGAGAATACTCAAGACTCCGACAATCCTCCAAACCATAGACCAATAGCATTTGTTGGATGTCGTTTTGTTTGTTTTACGGCATATCAACCATCTACGAGTGATTTAATGCCGAATATAGTTGTCGAATATAATTATATAGGTAGGAAAATTATTTATATTCTTAGAATACATTGCTCTTAAATAAGCAGAATATAATGCTTTTAAATAACCAGAATCCATTGCTCTTAAATAACCAGAATGCATTGCTCTTTGATAACCAGAATACATTGCTCAGATTTCTTTTAGTTATTTCTTCTATTTCTTCTTTCCTTTTCTTTAGTTTTACATTTTTTTCTTTTGGTATTTCTTTCTACTTCTTTTTCTCTTCCATTTTATATTTCCATTTCGTTAATTCTTACTTTCTTTCTTTTTTATTTCTTCATTTCTATATTGTTATTGTATTTCTCTTACATCATTTTCTTTTCTCTTTCTTTCTTCCCTTTTTCTTTATGTGTGTCTTGCTTTCCTCCTCCCATCTCGTTCATCCTACCTTTCTTCCTTTCCTTTTCCCCCGCGCTTTGTTCCTTCTTTTATTTTTCCTTCTCACCTTCCTGCCTTCATTTTTCTCGCCTCCTTCCTCCCTGACTTGATTCCTTTCCCCTTTCCTGTCTTCATTTCTTTCTTTATCTGTTCGTCATTTCCTCTCTTTTTTATTTCCCCTTCATTTCTTTATTCACTCTTTTCTTTTCTCCCTTTTCCTTTTATTCCCTTCTCCCTTCCTTCATTATTTTCTTCTTTCCTTCCTTCCTTTATTCCTTTCCTCTTCTTTTCTTTCTTTCTTCCTTCTTGCCTTCGTTCTTTCATTTATTCTACCATTTTTCCTACCCTTCTTCATCCTTCCTTCATTCTTTTCTCTACTTCCTTCCTTCCCTTTTCCCGTCCTTCTTGCCTTACTTCCCCCTTCCTGCTTTCATTCTTCCTTCGTTCATTACTTCATTACTAGCTTTCTCTTTTCCTTCCTCCCTTCCTTCCTTCACTAATTCCTTCCTCTCTTCTTTCCTCTTCCTCTTTTCCTCTTCCTTCCTACTTTCCTTCCTTCGAGCCACCATCTTTCATTACGCCCACAAACAGCCTCGTTTTCAATACCCACACTTTCTGTCTTCTGTTATTTATCTCCGACATGTTCTTTTCCATATTTACCCCAGAAACAATGAAACAAACAAAAATACAACAGCAAACGAACAAGAACTTCTTTTTCAGTGTACGTAAATATTTTTTCAAAACTCATAACATTTATTCCTCTTGAAAATTCCGCTAAGAATAGTTGTTAATTTAGTCTTTTGAGAGAAGTAATCGCTGCAGATAAGAAATCGAAAAGTTGACAGTTTATCTGCTGATAATTTTTTTTGAAAAATGTTCTCAGTAGAGTTTGACGATTCAGCCTAATTAATTCAATTGTAATTTGTTTTGTGTACTTTTTGTTTGTTTTTATTTCTAATTATTTTTATTGCCTATTTTCGTTTAGGTTGCTTTTTACAAACAACCGCAAGATGTACTATTTAACTTATATTCAAACTTTATTTTTTCAGCTTCTTCATTTTCTATTTAACTTATATTCAAACTTTATTTTTTCAGCTTCTTCATTTTCTATTTAACTTATATTCAAACTTTATTTTTTCAGCTTCTTCATTTTCTATTTAACTTATATTCAAACTTTATTTTTTCAGCTTCTTCATTTTCTATTTAACTTATATTCAAACTTTATTTTTTCAGCTTCTTCATATTCTAATTTTATTGATATCTATATTTTGAGAGTTCGAATGCCAAACGCGATGAACGCCATTTTCAAAATTACGAAATTATCATTATAAAATGTGTTGCATTTAGATACTCGTTTTATATTATATGATGCCGGCAATATTTCATTTTGTTTTTAATAAAATATACACTTTTGGTAAAAGTTAAGATTTGATATAATTGTCTTTTTATTGTTTAATGTCTCAATTAAAACAAATTGGATTTATCGCGTTTTGCATTCGAACCCTTCATTTCTATCGCAGTATAAAAAAATAGCGACCATACAATGGTTTACGTTTCGAACTGTCAGCTTATGTTAAAATTATAAAGACTATATATATATATGTATATATATAAATAAAATATTTGTTGTTGTTTATTATCTATGTACGTATACGTTTCGTCCATTTTCAATCAGGACTCATCAGCATAGAGATATGACTATTCACTACTGGTCGTACGATTCGAAACCCTGGATTACAAGTATTTTTCAACTTACATCCAACGTCGTTAACTGCGCGCCCAATATTTGAATAGCCGATAAACAATGATAATTTAACACATATAAAAGCGGCTTGATGTCGAGGCATTCTACTTCTATTAAAGAAGGAATGATGCATATAAAGCAAGTGACGTCATGCTGTGTTTGTACTACCATTTATAGTGCTCTACTTATTTTACGAGGAGTGACAAATATAAAATATTTGTTGTTGTTTATTATCTATGTACGTATACGTTTCGTCCCTATATATATATATATATATATATATATATATATATATATATATATATATATATATATATATATATATATATATGCAAACACCATTAGAGACATATGATGATAATTGTTTTAGCTGCGACTTTATCCCAAGTCAACATCTTCAGGCTATAGTCTCTTATAAGCTTACAGTTCGGAACAGTAACCATATATATATATATATATATATATATATATATATATATATATATATATATATATATATATATATATATATATATATATTCTTATTAAACCTTACATACATTCATTAGTTCAAGAGGAATATTACCATTAAGAGTATGTTGTACAAATAGACTAGACCCTATATATATTCTTTCTACTTCCCATGACGTCACACCTTTTCTGTGGGCATGGTAGTACCTGGTAGTGCCCATATCATCTCCAGGCCACATACAGCACCTGGTGTTCCCAAATAGTCACCCATTTTAATACTGACCAGGCCTAGTGTTGCTTAACTTTGGTGATCTAACGGGAACCGGTATGTGAACATGATTAGCACGTGTAAGAATGCAAATAATTAAAGATTAAAGAATTGCTTTTCATATAATAATGAAACTAGGAATGGTAAACAAAGAAAATACTATGGTGCCATGAGTATAGTTAAAAAGTACATAGTCGTGATCCTCAGTTAATCCTGAGCAACGTCATAAATTGAATACACTTATGAAACTCATGATTTTGGACTAATCTTTGCATTGTGATTGGAATGAATCAATATATATATATATATATATATATATATATATATATATATATATATATATATATCTATATATATATATATATGATAATTTTATTTACACAGACATGTACAAAATCTGCGACACTGGCATGTCGATGTTATCGATCAACAGTTACTATAAACTGAGATCTCATCAGGCAGAGTAAGAATCCGATCTTAACCTCAGATCATATTTGGAGTGTCGCAGATTTTGTACATGTCTGTGTAAATAAAATTATCATATATAAAGCTCTATTTTGATATTGAGCACTTTTTATAAACCCGGTTAAAATTCTCTGGATTACCACCCTGTGGATATTTTTCACCTGGATTATTACCATTATTATATATATATACATATATATATATATATATATATATATATATATATATATATATATATATATATATATATATATTATTCAGTGTCCGTGTGCGTGATGTGTGTGTGCCCTTATAGAAAGCATGCTTAGAGAATCAAGATAAAATCTAAAAGTGTATTCCTATGTAAAATTTACCGACAATGGAAGACAATTGAAGTGTGCTTGAATCTCTAAGTTACGCCCTAAAGAATCTATTAGCGCATAACCCTCTTTAAAACTTTGAATATATTTTATTTTTATCAAATTAAAATCATATGCATAAAATTTTCTATGGAAGACAATGGAAGTGGTTCCCGAATCTAAATGTGTTCTCGTAACTAAAGGTAGTTATTGGTCGAACCTCTTGTAAAACTCCAAATGTATCTTATTCTGATGAAATTGATATTATATGTATAACATTGTCCGGGGAAGACAATGGACGATGTCAATAATCTCTAAGTTACTCTGTATGTGTTGAATATCTACGTGCTCTAACCTCTAAACTACATATGGAAACAGAACCCCCTTTAAAACTTCAGGCACGTATATTCGATTTTAATGAAATTCGAACCATGTGTATAAGATACTAATTGAGAGAATTTTCTACCATTTACAATTTGTTCCGACTATATTACGTGAGGAAGGATCAGTTAAAACAAGGAAAGAAATATCGTGTTTTGAACATAGTGAAAAGTACATGCTAGTATTCCTTATTTAATCCCGAGCTATGCATTTTCATAAATTTTGTCTCATTCCATCAAATGAAGCTCTAAACAAAAAATGTTGACTTTGATTATCCCCAGCTGCTTTATATCTGTAACCAAAACATATGGATTTGAGTACGAAATGGCTTGTTTCATTTAATCCAGTTAAGACTCAACTCGCGTCTTTAAATCGTAGGCGTGCCCCATTTTTCCTGAGATTCTCATGGATGGCTCTGCTCTTGAGGAGAACTCAACTCTGAAACGTTTTGGTATTTCATTCTCATCAAATATTTCGTGTAGTTCATACATTAGATCAATTGCTATTTCTGCTTCTCGTAAAGTCGGTTCTCTCTATCGCTCCAAACACTTCTCATACCTGAGGCTATTCCCTATCTCTACAAATCCACCATCAGACCATGTATGACGTACTGTTGTCATATTTGGGCTGGTGTATCTCTGCCCAATTTGAGGGTTTTTGATAAGGTGCAGAAACGTATCTGTAATTTGATTGGCCCTACTCTTTCTTCTTCTCTACACCCCCCTCTCTCACGGACGTGATGTTGCTAGTCTCAGTCTTTTCTATGAATTCTATTATGACATGTGTTCTTCAGAATGATGTGATATATTCCCTGCTTCTTTTGTTCCAGCTCGTTTGACTCGTTGGTCTGGTTGTCTCCACCAATTCGCTGTTTTGATATCTCATTTTAATACAACTTCCTATTCCAGTAGCTTCTTTTCAAGAACCGGAGGCTTGTGGAACTCTCTTCTTCCTGACTTTTTCCCTCCTACCTATAACCATGGCCTTTTCAAGACTAAGACCAATAAGCATCTTCTGTCTTTGCTATAAACATATTTGTCTTTGCTAGTTCCTTACCTCAAGTGGCTTCATGCCTTGTCTGGAGCGATTTCCATAAAAAACAAAAACACATGTTTTGCAAAAGTGTAGCCAAATAACGTTTGTATAAATAAACTTCTTTATAACTATTACAAAACTCTATTTATTATTGAGCACTCTTGTATAAGCACAGTAAGGATTATTTGAGTTTTTACACTTTGGACGTAAACTTTAATATATAATAATTGATATCTAATGGATTTTGATCAAAATTGAAAAAAAAAAGGTTTTAATTTTCATAAGTTACATATAATTAGTGTTGCGGAAGTCGACTATTCGTGGAATTAATTTTACTCGACCTAGGCCGGCTACTCTTCTAGTATATATATATATATATATATATATATATATAGTTGTAAATATTTTTTAATATTAAAGTGTTCTTATACCTACAGACGATATCGTTTCGGGTTTTCTATCATCAGTGCCGACTATATATATATAGGGCATAGACGTTAGCCTCCTGATTCTAGTCTGAATCTACGAACTATGTTCAATCCCATGCGACCGCTTGAAACCGCCAATTCTGCACTGATGAGGGTAGAAAATCCGAAACGCTATTGTCTGTATGCATAAAAATACTTTAATATTTAAAAAGATTTAAAAATAAAATATTTAAAAATATTTACAACTATATATATATATATATATATATATATATATATAGTAATCCAGGTACCCTATATATCCGCAGGATAGGAATCCAAAGAATTTCAACCAGGCTTAAATAAAGTGCTTAATATGAAATAGAGCTTTTAAATATATATGATTATTTTTATTTGTACAGACATGTACAAAATCATGCCAGTGTTGTAGATTTTGTACATGTCTGTATTAATAAAAATAATTATATACATATATATATATATATATATATATGAGATTATGAAAATATAAATTAAATTTATATTGTTCAGATTGATTCACAGGGGAATCTTATTTCAATTTGAAATGACAAGCTTGATATTTTACACTTAAATAGGGATTATAAATGTATTTATTTCAAGATGTTTATTACATTCTATAGTGAGTTATACTAACTAAAATTAATGGATTTACAATTGCTCCTGAAAATCTGCTCAGTAAACAAATTATCTAAGTAATGTATTAAAAAAGACGTAATCCTAAATTCAGAATCCTTAGTTTAAAACATAAACCGAAATCGTGGGATCTATAGCACGGAGCAAAACTAAGAGTCAAAACAACAAGATCACAATTATTTTTCATCCGTCACTCCTACAGTTACGATCGTGAAGAATGTTCAAAGAATGAAAAATCCAAGATGTTATTCGTAAAACACTACCAACAAATATACTAGTGTACAACCTCCCGTACAAACTAACGAACAAAAGTATGATTCGCCATTGTTCGCATTAGCTTTTTATCTAGATACATTACTAAAATATTCATATAAAATCATTGACTTACGCTATGTTTGATATGTAAATTATTACTATCATTTCTGATGACATAAAGAACAAATTATCCACCGTTGACTTTTTATTAT
Source organism: Sepiola atlantica (assembly GCA_963556195.1). NCBI lineage: Eukaryota > Metazoa > Mollusca > Cephalopoda > Sepiida > Sepiolidae > Sepiola > Sepiola atlantica. The sequence continues at coordinate 67,648,326 of OY744524.1, read as the reverse complement.
AGAGTGGATTAATTTTTGGGGGATTTATTTTAAGTGGCGGTGAAAGTCTCAGGTGTTTGTTCGAATTTTTATTTGCTTTCTGGCTTCGTCTTACCACTTGAAATGTTTTTGTCCAGGTGCTAGAAACGCACGTGCGTACTCGCTAACTTTTGTGCGGCGGGATGGAAGTATATATATATATATATATATATATATATATATATACAAATAAATAGACATAGGTCTTTATTAAAGAGTGAAAGATGAGCTATGGTAAGTGTTGTGAAGTTGTTCCATAGTAAATAATAAATAAAGGAAGTCAAGTCGAGGGTTGGTTTAACAAGTGTATTAACAAAGTAAGAAAGTGACTAGCTCTTGGCTAGACAGTTACAAGGTGGTGCTTTGTCTTCTGTGTGTCTCTGGTGACTCTCACTATTTATAGTGACAACCGGTGTAGTTTCTCCTGTGTAAGAACGGCCGGTGTAACAGTAAGGGAGATAACTGGCATCATAGTCCTCCGTAAAAAAATGAAGCAGTCAATGAGCTTGATAATTGCGATTAAATAAGCACCTACATTTCATAAATAAGCACATACATTGGTCAGTGGTTACGACGCTCAACTGCTGAAAATGCGATCGAGGTTCGAATCACGGTTAGACACATCCGCCCGTTTCTTTCTACACCTTTTATTTGTAGCACTGTCAATGTAATGTTCACTTGAGGCATTGCGTGTAGCATAGCATTAATCAATATAAAAGAACTCACACGATAATGTTTATTAATCTAGTTTCCTCATCCCTTGTCAAAATAAAATCTCTTCGTCAAAGGAGAATTGCGAATGATCGGAGCCTTTTCCTTCTCTTTTATTTTGTTAAATATTGAGCGAGTATAATTTTGTTCGCTGAGAATAACGCAAATAGGGTTCAGTCGGGGGTCAGATTGGTGTACTCGGATGTCAGATCGACCTCCTGTGTGCTAGAAGATTGAGGGAGAGAAGTCGACAGTTCGTTTGGAAGCACACACGTTCAAACTCATGGTTTTAGAGGTTCGGATAAGCAGTAACTATCGACCTCTCTCTGTCTCACCCCGCCACACTTGTCAGTGATTTTGAACAATAAAAAAGGCGAATAAACCTCTCCTTGTCTTCAACCGTTTGTCTTGTTTTATCCTTATGTACGAGGTATGAAATAACTTGTTCACATGCAAAGTGTCCTTTGTCAGGCAAGATCACAGTACGGGACGCGTGCCGTAACCAACGGCCAACAAGGTATCTTATGAATGTTCATGTATTTTAGTTGATTGTGACTTGGGAGACATTAGACCTCTTCTAAGAGGACAGGTATATATAACACTATTTTCAAACTAAGGCACGAGAGAGCGTCTGACGGACAGCACCTCTTTTAGAGATATTTTGACACATCTGAATTAAGTTTGCTTGGTCGCATCTCTAATAAGTTTAGGGACGCAATTTTTATTTGAAACGGAAACGTGATGGACTGACAGACGCACGACGCTTCTGATAGAGAAACGAGAACCTTTAAAAATAATGGGAAAAACGGAGAGAAAAATAATATAATCCCCTCAAAAATGTTGTTTCTAATTGCCGATTTTACAACTTTGGAATATAAACAGAAAGAAAGACGGAATGAAAACATGAAAAATATTTAGTGGCCAAATGTGTCAGATATTTAAAGGGTATAGCGAATAATGCTTAAAATTAACTGCAATTAAATAAAGAGTAATGCACGCATACTTGAAATACACACAAACATACAGAAAAACACAGATACAGATAAAGCCACACCCCCCACACACACATATATATATATATATATATATATATATATATATATATATATATTTATATATATATAGCTTATTTGTAAGGATATCGCCAACTGCCATTAGCTTTAAGGCATAGCTCATTAGATAAAACTAATTCGAGCTCCCGACACTTGACAATGTTTACATTGAGATATTACTTACATTCTGTCAGTGCCGTATGATAGGGCCGACTCTCAGCGTAGGAGCGCCGACTGTCAGCTCGACAGTTGAGTTTAAATCCCGGCTTGAGGCACTAACTGTCTAGCCGCACTGAAGAGCTGTGATACAGCGAAAAGTCTGTATGTGGATGACCATATATCAAGGGAGGCGCGAGAGCGCTGTATCCCTTAATAGACACCACGAATGGCCTATGCTAGAAATCTCATTTCTTTGATCAATCATAACTCAAAAAACAATAAACCAAATTAGTTAACACTTTGCACAACATTTTTATTTGATAGTTTCTATAAGTGTGTAGAATTTCAGCATCATTAGTCAAGGCAACCCAGAGATCCAGAAAGTTCAATCATGAAATCATGTTATCTGTGTGTACGTACATACGTACGTACGTACGTACGTATGTGCCACCCTGTATCTCATCAACTATTTGATGGATTCAGCTGATTTTTGACAGATATAGAGGTTCTAGGGTCTAGTTGATGGCATTTTAATTTCAATTTACCATATACCTTAGCTTTCCAGAAAATTCCAAAAAACCTTAAAAAGGACCAGTATCCATACACTTTATTCTATATACTTATCGACCATTTGATGGATACAGCTGATTTTTGGCAAAGATAGAGGTTCTAGTGTCTAGTTGATGGCATTTTAATTTCAGTTTACCATATACCTTGATTAGTCAAACTACCTACTATATCAATTATGAGAAGGCATTGTATTGAGGCATAGCCTTTACAAAAGTAGTGACATTCCATGAAAAATGCCAGTATACTGAAATCATATGCCCTTAATAGGGTTAAGATGAAAATTCATATACACTAAATGTACAAAAGCAAGGAAATTCCCAAATTTTTACACTTTTATTGTCATTAAGGGTATGCGAGCATAACAGGGCTATGTATTTTACTGGTAGGAATTTTTCTTCAGCGCACCTCACACACTTCATCCACTCATGCATAGAGATTTTTTACTGTAGTGATGTGATAATGAAATGGTTTTGTTGATATATAGTCATACCCTTAATAATGACAATAAAAGTGTAAAAATTTGGGAATTTCCTTGGTTTTGTACATTTAGTGTATATACATTTTCATTTTAACCCTATTAAGGGCATATGATTTCAGTATACTGGCATTTTTCATGGAATATATATATATATATATATATATATATATATATATATATATATATATATACACGTATATACACACATATATATAATCAAATCTATAGGCATATTTCTATACACATATCCAGTCAGATACGACTGCATCTACATATTAATTTTCCCAGATACGACTTGAAATTAGATCAAATTATCGACTCTACACTCGATGGAAAATCCAGCATACGATGTCGAAGTTTTGTGGTTAGCCGGTTATGCGGCAGCAGTCACGGCGGGATGAAGAGTTAAGTTCACAGTTCCGTCTCAAAATGTCGTCGCTTTGAACAGCTTCCACCTGCTGCTGTCCACTCAGCTGACTGTCGATTTAACTCTAGGGTAAAATGGTGGATACACGATTCATTCATTGTCACACATTTATGTAAAACGTCCGTCTTGTGGCGTTAAAACAGTTGCAAAGAACTCCCTTGCCCAACGCGTTGTTGTTTTCGATTGACTGTTAGCAAACGCATCACCCACTCTGAACACAGCTTTCTCATTGACAGATATCTATGCAAAATGATATGTACACTGCCTACTTATATCTTCAATACTTCTGCTATTTCACGAAACTTCAATTTACATTCGATCAAAACGAGTTTGTTGATTTTATTGATGTTTTCCGAGACAAATTTTGTCCACCTGACCTTTCAGCATCATTTGCGTCTGTTTGACCGCGTTGAACTTCTTAACCATTGTTAAACAGTATTCTCTCATCAGAAGGCAATGCAGTATGAAGACACGAAATTCATATTTTTCCATTGTTTTGCAAAGTTGCATAAGTAGCTTCATTTAAAAACTGTAATTTGTAAACTAATAATTGGGTTCACATTTTGACACGTGCTAATTGAAAGTTAGTAATTTATAAAATTCATATGTTTTATATTTATTAGTGGTGCAATCAATATCGTAGGCCAATGGCTCATTGATTGATGTGTTTTACAAGAATAATACCTGTCCCAGGACGGGTAAAATGAATTCCTCAAACAGAACACTAATTTTATTTCCCCTTACAAAGATTAAAATCAACATATAAACTCTACTAAACCTTATGTCTACAATCTGTATTCCAATGTTGATCAAAATCTATTACATAGAAAATGTATAAAATGTTAGGCTTAAGCTAATTAAGACATTGAAATTCCAGGAATCATGCATACTTGGTGCCTAATGACTATGCATAATTTAATGCAGATCTGAAATATTCGATGGGAGGTTGTGCCCAATTTATCCTTCTTAAGAACACACCAAAGTAACTGAAATTTGAGGAATATTTGATTAATTCATGTCTAAGACATATTGTTGAAATTTCACACAAATCGAAGATATCTGAATTTCAAGAATAGTTTTCGCCGCCTCTCTGCCCAGTTTGCATGAGATTAAATAAAAAGTCTACATTACTATCCCTTACGCCTACAAGATGTGTTCCAAACTTTAAAATGATCGGTTAATTAGTTTAGAAGTGAATCATATACATCGAAATATATAAACACATACACGTACCTAACTCTATATATATATAGAGAGAGAGAGAAAAGAAAATGATAATAAAACAAATGTAAAGTGACATACTTTATAAGTTTAATAAATTCAAACAATACAAAAAAGAATAGATTATATAGAGAAGTCCTTTAAACCATGATTTTTCAAAGTAACAAATCCTTTCTTCAGACGAAAAAACAATGATTTAACAAGCTTTAGTTTAGATTATTAGTTTGAAATATTTTGTAAAAAGATTATTAATCGTTTATGAAATCTGAACAAATACGAAGTGTATGTGGGAATAGGGCAAAAGTCTTTGTAATAATTAATCCCCAGATATATTATGATGGTGTCAAACGGTATCACCTATTGGAATATTATATTAGTATATATTTTTTCAGAGGGATATATTGGAGTCCAGAAATTATTTGAAAACAGTCAAAATTCAATATATCTAAAGATCAATATATGTAAATGTATTATGCTTCCAAACGTCTTCCTTTGAATTGTATTAGAGATGATGCGATATGTGTAAAAGTTATTCTTCTCACTTCATAAAATCATAATGTTTATACGAACGTGATAACGTTTGTATGCAACATCTGCAGACGCTCATTTTAAAGTCAGAAATTACTAGCGTTCAAAAAAAAAACTCAACAGTAAATAAATGTTGTAAATACACCAAGACTAACACCGCCTGATGATGATTCGATAAATCAAATCGAAAGTACTCGCGAAAAAAGAAAGATGGAAAAGAAATACACGGAACTTACATACACCATTTATAACTATTTTTCTACTTACCTGTAACAAAGCTAGCAAACTTCCCAAATTTACATACTACCACGCAAAATTCAAATTATATCCCTTCCTCCTTATATAAACGTCTACCTTTCTTTTAAAATCACTTTTATTCTCGGGGTATATGTAGGTCAGTCATTTTGTGAATTGTCAGGCCTCCTTACGGAAATATCACCACGTGAAAACAAAAGGATAGGGTGAGTGAATATTTCGCCTTTACGTTTTGTTTGTTGAATTGACGTTGGTTCACTTGCTTGTTGAATTTTAATTCTTTGAGAAGTCATGAATAGGAATGAAGATTCAAGGCTATTACCGGCACTTTTTGAAGAAGTGGCAGAAGCTATTAACGAAGGGAGATTCAATAAGCATTCTTATGACGAAATAAAGAGTTCTAATGTGGCTTTTCCGTCCTCGTAAGATTATAGCCAAGGAGTGCGAACGGACGAGAAATTCAGTCATTCCTATGACAAAGGAATTGAAGTTCAGTAACGACAGTAATATGGCCTCCGAAAGAAAGTTCGCTTTTTGAGTCTTCTTACCGGTTAGGTTCCTTCCGGATGTAGAAGAGGTTAAGTTGGACGAAATTATTGACGAAAAGATTAGGCTTATGTTCAACGGAGACCATAATAAGTGCGGAATTACGTCTAAAACTGAGGAGATTCTGGACGAAGAAATAGAATGTAATAGTCTGTTCTCTGTTTCAGAATTGGAGGCATCTTCTGGGACTCCCTCATCAAAGAAGACAACTGTAAAGTGGTCTACTTTTATTTCTAAGGTTTCTTCGGAATTGAATATCACCAACACTGGAAAGAAGGTTGGAGCAGAATATAAGTCTTATCTTGGGAAACATTTGCCCCCTGAGAAAAAAATATTCCTAGAAATGTCTTTAGATGGCTCGGTAATTAGTGCCTTACAGGAGGTGGATACGGAATGACAGAAGAGGGGTGGAATCAAGTGTTTCAAGGCCGCGGAAGATAATAAATATATGGTAGCTAAAGACCACTTTGAAAGATTTTGCTTGCCTCCTAGGTTGGACGAGAACATAGAAGGGGTTATGGGAGCGTCTGGTAGTAGGCCAGGTACTCACTACACTTTTTCTAGCAAGACGGCGGAGACTACTAATACGTGTCGACGGAAATTGGATTCCAGTGCAAGGCATTTGCTCAGATGATTCCCTAATTTCGTCATATTTAGATGGTTACCGTTCGGTGTCTGATAAAAGAGAAGCTTTGCAGGCTATGTCTCAATTATTCCAATCCATGGCTAATGTGACGGCCAGAATCATTCTCAGCTCCGTCACGGTGAGACGTAGCATTTATTTAAAGGACATGGCATTTAAGAATAACACCACAAAAAGTAAGCTGTTGAGTATGTCGGCCCTAAATTGTTTTCGAGGAAATTCTTCGAAGTTTTACAGAATAGTGCAGAAAACTTGAGGAATGCGAGGGAGGCTCAGCTTGTTAGAAATAACCCTTTAAGAGGAGTCAAGAGAAAGCGGAATGCACCTAGAGAGCCCAAGCAGGAAGGATCCCTGATTCTGGACCGCAGGAAACAGAAGCTGGACTTCAACTTCGGACAAGGAAAGGATCCTAGAAAGGCAAGAGTTTAGAAGGCTTTGGGGTTTCGTCTCCGGCAGCAGTAGCAATCAGACGGTCGGATCAAACCAGTCGGGGGACGACTGGACGGGGTTTTAGAAAGGTGGAAGAAGATGACTTCCGACCGTTGGATCTTAGAGGTAGTCGGGGAAGGACTGAGATTTCAGTTTGCATCAGCTCCAAAACAGGAAGGGGTGAAAAGGACAGTGTTATGTTCGTTTTATCAAAACGAAGGGTAAGGATGTTACTGCACCTTCTTTCTAGTGCCAAAGAAAGGTTTCCGTCCCATTCTAAATCTGAGAAAGGTAAACTCTTACTTAGTGGTTCCTCATTTCAAGATGGAGACGTTCAGGTGTATACGTCAAGCGTTAAAGGTAGGAGTTTGGGCAGTGAAAGTAGACCTAAAAGATGCCTACTTTCAACATCTAATTTACCCAGACCACGAGCAGTTTTTGAGATGTCATTTACTTCCTTTTGGATTAGCAGTGGCTCCGAGGGTGTTTACAAAAATCATTGCGGCTTTGTGCAGTTACCTTAGATGTCGGTAAGTACACATTTTTTATGTATCCGGACGATTGGCTTATCAGAAACCAAGACAGACACATTCTCAACCAACACGTAGTAATAATCCATGATCTCCTGCAAAGGTTGGGATTGTAATAAACATTCAACAATCGTTTCTGCAGCCTGCACAAGAGATAGTTTACCTAGGCGCTCTCTTCAATTTAAAAATAGGGAAGATTTATTCGTCAGAAAGAAGATTCCAGACTCTTTTACAACAAGTAAATTTAATCTTGAACTCGACTTTCAAAAAAGCCCACAGGTTTCTCAGACTGTTGGGATTCATGACGGCATGTATCGACCAAATTCCTCAAGTTCGTTTGCATATAAGACCAATCCAGTTTTATCTTCAGAAGTTGTGGTTTCCACGGAGAGACGATATCAGTAAAAGGATCACCGTCCGCAGTTCGTTAAAGGAATATCTAGTATTGTGGAAAAAGAGGGAAACATTTTTCAAAGCAGTTTTATTTCGCTACGCAGAACCAGTGGTTTTATGGACAGACGCACCAGAAAAGGGCTGAGGTGCTCACTTAGAACCCACCAAGTGGCGGGATTTTAGGACAAACACGAGATGAAGAAGCACATAAACTAGCTGAAGTTGAAAGCTGTCCATTTAGCGCTCGCCAACCTGCTACTTCAAGTCAGTGGGATCAGAGTCCTTCTAAGGTGCGACAATTCCACAACAAGGCAGGCGGCACAAAGTCTCTTCCACTTTGCCAACTGACGTGGGAAGTGTTCCAATGGGCAGAGAAGTACAATATCTCCCTCTGTGCTGCACACATTCCAAGGAAAAAGAATGTTATGGCAGATCGTCTTTCAATGGGACTGACAGGAGCTCGCCTAACGAAGTGGAGTTTGGACAGAAAAATAGTGAGCTTGCTATTTCAAAGGTTCGATCAGCCAAACATAGACCTCTTTGCTACACCAGAGAAAAGAAAGTTGAAGGTCTTTTGCTCCCCCTTTCCAGTGGAGCAAGCATACGCTTCAGATGCTCTAAGTATCGATTGGCCAGGGATGTATGCGTATGCGTTCCCTCCCCCGATATTTATTAACCGGGTCCTTCGGAAAGTATCTCAGGAAAGATGTGTCCTACTGTTGATAGCCCACATGCTCCTCGTCAGTCTTGATATCACATTCTCCTAGAGCTTATACCATACTTTCCGAGATTGTTACCGGTAACGTCACAAATGCTATCATAGAAGTTCGGCAGGATGATACACCCAGATACAGCAAGCTTAAAACTAGTAGCATTGAAAATATCCAGCATAGTCTCACTAAGGAACCGCTTTAAGTTGAGGTTGTTTAAGGTGCTAAGAGTGCCTAGTATAAAGGTGATTTTAAAGATGAGGTAGATATTTATATAGGGAGCAAAGGAGATAGTTTGATGTTGGCGTGGTAATATGCAAATTAGGGAATTTTACTAACGTTATCACTGGTAAGTATCGACATCTCATAAACACGGATTTTTACTTTTAAAAACCTTTAAATTGAACCGAAATACTAGATGGATTATTCGAAAAATTGAAAAAATAAATTTTTTTTATTAAACAAAAACACTCCGTGTTATTTAATGACATTACATTCAAAATTTCAAGCTTAATTGGCATAAACATATTTTCATACTATACTACATTGCTCTATTTGCATATCGAGCACTGTTGAAGTAAATATTGAAAATCTATGCATAATATATCATATCATCTTCTAATATTATACGTGTACACATGCAATAATACTATCGAGCCACGGCAATTGCAATGTTTACATTGAGATATATCTTACATTCAGTCAGTGTCGCATGATAGCGCAGGGGTTAGAAGCGTCGACCGTCAGCTCGACGGTCGAGTTTCAATCTCGGCTTGAGGCACTAACTGGTCTAGCCGCACTGATGAACTGTGAAACAGCGAAACAGTCTGTATGTGGAATATAGCAAACTCAAAAGCAATACACATTTTTCTTATTGACCTTAACAGCACGAAACACTTCACAATTTTGCATAACACACACACACACACACACATATATATATATATATATATATACATATATATATATATACATATATATAACGAAATCTTATCTCGATTTCAATGTTATTTCGTTTAAAAAATACAAATTTGAGATTAATCATAATTATTCCGTCTGTTTAAAAATCCATCTACTTATTTTTTTTTTCGCTTAAGTTTCTGTTCCCAGCGAGATATTTTATCAAAAATGTTGGTAATATTAGCAGAAACGTTCAAGATGGCGCCATTATTATAATAATGTCGCGTCACAAAAAAAAAAAAAATTGTTTAAGAAAAAAGAAAAAGGAAATATCGCCGAAATCACGACTATGACAAAATAAATTATTGCATAGGAATGGATTTATTCAGAACGACAGATACATGTGTTGAAAGAAAGCGACGCCTTACATTTCACATCCGCTATTCCATAAATCTCCCAATTTTTCTCAATTCCTGAGATAAAGAATAAAGGAAAGCTCGACAATGTGTTGATTTCGTCCATAATGAATTAGGGTGGTTCACTTTATTCTTTATTCTTTATCGCAGAAATTGAGAAGAATTATAAGTTAATTGGAGAAAACGCCGTATTGGGAGGTCGGTTACTTTGATACAACGAGTTTTTGAAACGGAATCATGCTGCCAAACACACACATAATGATATATATATATATATATATATATATATATATATATATATATATATATATGTGTGTGTGTGTGTGTGTGTGGTGTGTGTGTGTTTGTGAGGATAAAATACACGATATATCATACAATTAAAAGAACTATAGACAGAATACATTAAAGACAGAAAATAAAAAAATTAACACAGGAAGAAGAAATAAAAATATACGGAAGATTTTACCGGTTTCGTTTGTATTAACAGACGTCTTCGCTTTTTCTGAAGACTTTTGTTGATCCGAACGAAACCGGTTAAATCTCCCGTTTACTTTTTTATTTCTTCCTATGTGTAATTGTTTTTCCTTTCTTATTTCATATATATATATATATATATATATATATATATATATATATATATATATATATATATATATATATATATATATTCAATGCTCAAAATGTGTTACTATATTTTCTTATCTCAACGTACGTGTCGTCGGCGTAACCACACAATATCGACATTTGAACTCTGACCGTTAACATTGTCTAACGGATTTACTAATACTAAGTATTTATTAATAGGCCACTAAAAATAAGACAAAACGTGTACGAGAGGCGTTCAATAAGTAATGCCCCTGACCCATTTCCCATAGCAGTAGATTAATGAAACTTGGCACATTTATTACCTTTCTCTACATAGGAACCACCCATAATTATGCATTTCTCCCATCGTCTGATGCAGCTCTGGGCACCGTTTTTGTAGAACACCCCAGGTGGGTCCTCCAACCACGTCGTAACTTCAGAAATCAAGGCTACATCATCTGGGAAACGTCTTCCTTTCAAAAACAACTTCATGGCTGGGAAGAGATGAAAGTCAGAGGGTGCAATGTCAGGAGAGTAATGAGGATGGGGGAGGATTTCATAGCCACACACACATCTCCAAATTCATCCTCGAGCACTCGACGCGTTTTTGCTTCTGGAAAGGTGTGAGCAACCTGGGAATCCATCTGGTAGACACCTTATGCATATGCAAATGGTCATGAATGATAGTTTCCACAAACCCTGTACTAATCTTGACCTCTTGGGCTATTTTGCGAATAGTAATGCGTCGATCTTCCAAAATGGCAGCCTCAACTTGACGAAAAGATGCCTCATCAATGGCAGAAGAGGGACGACCATGTTTGAATTCACGATGCCAGCGTTTTACAAGGTCATATGATGGGGCATCATCACCATAAGTTTCTTTCATTTCATCAAAAGTCTCCTTTAGTGTGCGTCCTTTCAAATACAAACACCGGATCACTGCGCGACACTCAACTGGCTCCATTTCACACCTGGCTCAGTTCAAACACCTGTAAATCAGAAACCACAGTTCAGAGCAACATAACCCATACAGATATCAATCATTACACATGCAAAATTTCATTTAGATCAGACAACTGGAAGTGGGTCAGGGGCATTACTTATTGAACGCATCTCGTTTATTCCATTTTATGAAGCGTCTTACGTCTAAAATTCATGCTTTAAAATAAATAAATAATTACATTCAAATAAATCGCATTCTTTATTTGGCTGTATTTTAGCAGGATCGCCCTTTACAGAAATTACAAATAAAATCTTCAACTCTTTTAGAATGTCCCTCGTGCCATTAAGCAGCAACTTTAGCTTTGTGAATTGGCACATTATCACCCTGAAACACTGCTATTCCCTCCGGTAATAGTTTCACAACCATTATATGAATTTAGTCAGATATGATGCTCAAATAAATGTTTTCAGCTCTCGTTTATTTTAAATAAATACAAATTCAAAAGAAAATTTGTCTACTTAAAAATAAATTACAATTAATAATTAATATACACGAAGAAAACAATGGTAGACCGTGAATTTGAAACTATTTTTCGATTTTGTAGGTTTTAGCGACTTGTTAATTCTGCCACGAAGGGACACCCTTAAGCCGGCGGATATTTAAGATATGACCCCCAGGTCACCACAGATCCTCAACCATTTTTTATAGTTGGAAGAAGGCAGTCTAAGTCAAATGCTTCTTTTAGCTCTTTATATTAGTGTGTGATTCCTACATTGATTGATGCCATTTTTAGAATCACCAACATTTTAAATATAGGTCAACGAATATTTTGCACCCAACAAGTTAAATTCTATTCAAGTTACAATTGTTTATTTTTCCACAAAAGGTATACAAAATATGTGTATTAATAAAACTATAAGACACGTACACTCTGTCGTTTGGTGAAAATAAGGTAAAGGAGTATTTCTTCGAAAACACTTTTTTCACTGCTATAGGGACCAATCTTGTAAATTTAGTAACCAAGAAATACACACACACACAAAATATACATAATGTAAATTGAAAGAATACAAGTAGTCTCGGTCCTAGCACATTACCAAATTCAAAGGTGAATTTGAGATGCTAAAACCTACACAATCGAAAACTGGCTTCAAATCCACGATCTACTTTTTCTTTCTTCATGTACATTAATTATAATTAATTTTTAAGAAGACAATTTACTTTTTGATTTTAATTTATTTAAAATCCACATGGGTGGAAAAAACACTTTTTAGTTATTGTTTAAATCCTTAACATTATATTTACGTTAAGGGTGATTATATTATTACAAAGACACAAAAGGTTGACCGTGAATTTGAGACAATAACATTAATTAAAATTACAATTTAATTCGACCAGACTAATGTTATCTTTTTATTATGCATTGTAGTATCATTTCATTGTAATACTCAAATCAGGTTTAACTTAAGTCTGTTAATGTGAAGGAGTTAAACAATAACAAAAAACACCTGTTTTCCACTCATTTAATAAATGATAATTAAAACGAAAAAATTGTCTTCTTAAAAGTTAATTCTAATTAATATACGTATATGAAAAAATAAAAAGTTGAGCATAGATTTTAGATCATTGTTCGATTGCGTAGGTTTTAGCGTCTCAAATTCACCTTTCATTTTTGTACCGTTCACCTTTCAATTTTGTACCGGATTATACGAACTAGTATCGCCGATCAAGATAGGTAAGCCGGCACGGATAACGGCTTCCGCACAAATACATGATCTATTTCATCTTCACAATTAGTGAATCTAAAATTCCCATCGTAAATCTCACGAAACGAACTTGATGCCGATGCCAGGTGCCCTCTGTAAAAATTCTGTATATGATCAGGTTCGTTGGCGATCATAAATAGGCGTGGTACCGAATCGGCTTTCGGATCTTGCACTCCTCGGAGCCAAGGATGGTTGAGTGCAACGCATTTTATTTACTTTATTTATTTCTAGTTTATTCTTTAAAGAGATGTTAAAAATATGGACTATTATAGGATGGGTTACCCAATTTGCTTTCATGTCGTCATAGAGAGTCTGAAAACATAAAAGAATAGGGTGTTGGAGAGTGAAAGAAATACATCAAGAAGTAACGTTATTAATATTATATATATATATATATATATATATATATATATATATGATGGTAATACAAGACGACTGGAAACAATGCCGAGATAAGCAGAGAGCATATACAGCACCCGGTATTCCCAAATGGTCACCCATTTAGTACTGGCCAGGCTCGACGCCGCTTAACTGTAGTGATCTAACGGGAACCGGTGTGTCAACGTGATTGTGCCGTGTGTGTGTATATATATATGTATATATATATATATATATATATATATATATATATATATATATATATATATATATATATATATATATATATATATATATATATACATATATATATATACACATATATATACACATATATACATATATATATACATATATATATATATGAAGAAAAAGGTCAATTTTGAAGAGGTCTAATATATATATATATATATATATATATATATATATATATATATATATATTAGACCTCTTCAAAATTGACCAGTCAACCGTTTCATGATCCTCCATGAAAAGTACAGGAAAATTGTTAAAAACAAGGGAAGAAATAACAAACCAGAGGAAGAGAAACGAGCTAACTTTCTGAAGGACTTAGACAAGTTATTTGATATTGGAGCAAAGGATGTTGTGGAGGAGATAAGAAGCAACAGGCTGCTCACAAAGGAGACAAAGGAAGAGGACGTCAATTTCTACTTGGACCAACAGACAACTCGCCTGGCACACATGTCAGGTCATGATAAGGTGTTTGAGAAGAAGTCTAGAGAGAAAAGCTTCCGAGAAGAAAGAGAAGAGAGAATGTTATCATCAGTGACTGCTGCAGCAGCAGAAGTTGGGAAAATTTCAAGTGATGAAGACCCAGAGAACAGTCAAGGCTCTGGTACTAGTGAGGGTTCAGAATACACTGAGACAACACCAAGCTGTTCATCAAAACCAAGTACGATAACTTTACACTTTCCACACTCAGTTATGACCAGTGAAGGGATTTGTAGCACTGCAGATCGGTTGTCACTCTCTGACAACCAGACTACAGCCATGGTGTCTGCAGTGTTGAAGGCAGGAGGCGCAGATCTTGATGACTTTGTTATATCAGCCTCTACTACAAGACGAAATAGGATAAACACTCGTCATAACTTGTGCCAAAGTTACATGAATAACTTCAAGGAAAGTCCGCCAGATTACTGCACACTACACTGGGATGGAAAACTTATACGGGATGTTCTTGGTGAAAGATACCCAGTGGAAAGTCTTGCAGTGCTCGTCTCTGGTACTCCACAGTATGAAGAAGGGAAGCTGCTTGGTGTGCCCTTCATAGAAAGTTCCACAGGAATCCAACAGTGTAATGCTACATTGGAACTGATAGAAGCATGGGGTCTCACAGACAACATTGTAGGCTTGGTATTTGATACCACAGCAAGCAACAGTGGCATCAACAAGGGTGCAGCGAAGCTTATTGAAGAAAAACTAGGCAAAAAGGTATTCTACTTCGCTTGTTGCCATCACATATCAGAGGTAATAATTGGAAGTGTATGGGAGGCTGTGTTCAGCAAGGTCAAGAGTCCTGACAACCCAATGTTCAGCAATGTGAAAGAGAAGTGGGACAAGTTGGTTAAGGACTGCCCAAGAGTTCTGGGCCTAGTTGAACAAGACTTGAAACAGAAGAAGACAAGCACAATTGCAGTCTTAAGCAATTTCCTTGAGGAAGCAAGTCCGAGGGCAGATTACAGAGAGGTGGCAGAGCTGTGCCTGATCATGCTTGGTGAGGAACCTCCTCGAGGTATCCACTGAGCCAAGCCAGGTGCAATTCACCAAGCCCGCTGGATGGCCAGGAACATTTACTGTATGAAGATGCTCATGTTTTCCAAGGAACTAAAATACAACACGGACACTATCTTCAAGCTGGAGAGGATGAACAAGTTCCTGACCTTATACTACACCAGCCACTGGGTGACCACCACATCTGCAGCTGATGCACCTATCCATGACCTCCAGCTTATGAAGAACATGCTGCAATACAAGCAGTATGACTATGAACTGGCAACCTCTGTTCTCAAGAAAATGAACAACCACCGCTGGTATCTGACCCAGGAACTAGTGCCATTCACCTTGTTCAGTTCACATGCCAGCATGACCAAGTCTGCAAAAGAGAAGCTCGCAGTCAAGCTGTCAGAAACAGAGAAACCTGAGAGTTACAGGAAAGGCAAGCCAGTGTTCCCTGTCATCAATGCAGCTACAGTTCTCACAGACCTGGTAGGGCCAGAGTCTCACTTTCTGTTTGATGTTCTTCGAGTGAAATGTGACTGGCTCACTACTCCTGCTGACACCTGGGAAGACAATGACAGCTACAGGAATGCACAGAAGTTTGTGAGGTCAGTGAAAGTGACCAATGATGTGGCTGAGAGAGGTGTGAAACTAATGAGTGACTTTGCAACTCAGATCACAAGTGACCCAGAGCAAAGAAGCTGCTTACTACAAGTTGTGGAGTACCACAGGAAAAAAATTGACAGTTTCAAAAAAGCCACATTTAACAAGTGATAATACATGTATTAGTAACATCCTATCTGACAGTTTCTTATGCAATATATGTGTCAGTGCAGTGCTATCATACTACCAAACTGATTTTTTGTAGTGTCCCAGCTGTTTGTGCATTAAAATTTGTTAAGATTTACACAGGTGTTCATGTGTTTTATTGTGATTACTACCATATGCAAGAACATTTTATTAGCTTTCATTTTGTACCACTTTCAATGCTATAGAATCAACCTCTGGAAAGCTACAATGAAAATAAGGACATTATATCCAATATTTTGCAGCGTTTTTGAAAAACGTCATCAATAAAATTACATGGCTCTTAAGGCAGGCATAGCCAAGGTCCAAGTTCACAATAACTGGTATATGTAGCTAATTTAGACCTTGGAGAATGGGAATAATAGCAGTTTCCATATGTTTGAAGAAAAAGGTCAATTTTGAAGAGGTCTAATATATATATATATATATATATATACATATATATATATACATATATATATATATATATATACATATATATATATACATATATATATATATACATATATATATAGATATATATATACATATACATATATATACATATATATATATACATACATACATATATATATACATATATATATACATATATATATACATATATATATACACATATATACATATATACATATATATAAATAATAAAAAGAGAATGAAAATAAAAATTGGATAAATTACAATATCTATTAATTCATCGAATATTATTTTAATATAACTTGCTTGAATATTTGATGAATTAATAAATGATGAAATTTATCCAATTTTTATTTTATCATCTTTTTATTTTTATGTTAATGCTCTATCCATTATATCGAGCATACTTTTATCATGATAAAGATAAAACAAACTTATTTTTAGTGTTTTATTGATATATATATATATATATATATATATATATATATATAAGTTTTTCATCAAGTAGAGAGCCATTAATTTCAACTGAGGGAAAATTGGGATTCGAGTGTTGTTTTATATAATGAGGGACTAAAGATAGTGGATAAGTCAAAAGCGCAAAAAATTACGGAATGATTGGCGACTGTCGGGTCAAAGGTATTACCTTTATGAATAACCAGAAATTGTGATCTGACGTCAGTTTCGCTAGAGAGACTTTTGTCTCATGCTCCAGTCAAATTTAAAAGCGTGTGGACGCAAAGAGTAGGCGCTCGTCCCAACCTGTAATAGTGCGCGGCGGAGCGAGTGGTAACTATTCTGGTTTATGCCTGGCTTCTCTTCTACTCTCTCTTTGTAAAATGTATAGCTATATCTGTATCTCGCTCTGATTCCTGTCAATAATGTCTGAGTGTGTTTCTTCACGTGAATACCGCTTTCGTTAAAAAAGACCTTTGTTTTGTAATTTGATTCAAGATAAAGACAACGACGACAACACACAATTCTACCAGCAGAAAGAGTGAATACTGGGATTATACACACCTTAAACGACATCACTATCCAACATGTTGGTGGTGATCTTTGACTTCTAACTACAGATAGAAAACCTCTGAAAAATGTGAAGGCTTAACTGGAAAAATAATTCGAACAGAAGTCAAAGTAATCTCCAGTGGTCAAAATAGTTATTCATTGACCAGAATGAAGGTTTTATGAAAAACAGTGAAAAGTGATCTAAATTACATGGCCATCTTTTAATCAAATGGTCATCGTTATCAATGGTTGTTTTCTCGATTGTTACTTTTGGTTGTTCGTAGTCTGTAACGGTGAGTCCCCAAATGGTTATACAGTCAAATATGTAATCAACCAGAAGCAGAGAAGGTGAGATCATCGATAGCGGATGCAT
>OY744524.1:67592829-67625329 GCA_963556195.1 Sepiola atlantica | reverse complement strand
TTTGTCCATAGGGGGACCAACCAACATTAGTATGTCAATATTCAATCCGTTTTCTTTTAACTCTTCAGAAAGGACCACAAATTCTCAATTTGAAAAATTATACATTGTGATGTAAGATGAAAAACAAACGTCTACAAACTAAAAATCAACTTTCAGTAAATTTCCGTAACAGCTTCTGTCAACGAGACAAACATCCAAACTGAACAGCTTAATGCAGAGCTAATACAAATACGCATAACCTGCGATCGGGCATCTTTATCATGGTATCAATATTATCTTTGAGAAGGGGTTATTCTATTTCTAATCACCGAGGAATACCGACGAGGCTGCTCGGGCATTTTTTGTAGACCAGAGTGCGCCAATTCAAAAATGCTGGCTTTTCAAACTCATACCTGATCTTGTGTCTAACCTCCTAAAAGTTGAATAAACTAAAGTTGAATAAACTTAAATCGAGCATTTTGACTTTACAGTTAGTGCGAGAAATGGACACTACTTTTACATTCATATATATTTATATATATATATATATATATATATATATATATATATACATGTGTAGATAAGTGTGTATACATATATGTAAATAGGTGTGTATACATATATGTGAATATGTGTGTATACATATATCTAAAAGAAAAAGTGAGTGAAAGAGAATGACTGAGAGATGGAATCAACGGTGAAATAAAACTCACATCTAGAATTAAAATAAAAAAACAAAAATCAAAACAGAATTCCCCCGAGATCAACGTTGATCCCCGTTGGTTTTAACAGCTGCTTTGTGGTCTGAGCATGCGTAATGAATGCCTCCGTGGCAAAGCAATACATGTCTAAATCTGCATGCTTCGTTCCGAGATGGGAAGTCGAAAAGATTTTCTTACTTAAAAGAATTAGAGTCACCACGGTTGGGGTGGGAGTGGCACATATACATTGAAAACAAAAGAAAGCTACGTCGAACTAGTTTAATGAAAAGTATATAAAATAGATCACATAAATATAATTATAAATATTTGTTTTTATCTATATACTTATACGTTTCATCCTTACAGGAATCGTCAGTGTAGAGAAGATTATTCATACCGGTCGCCGGATTCGATGTGATTATATCGTTAAAATGCGAAGTCCATGCGAAGATTAGCTCCTACAAATGTGTGTTTTTGTTGAAAGGAATTGAGTAGAGTGAGTATGTGTCGACTGTCAATAGTTCTTTCTTCTTTTCGGAGCTATATATCGTCAAGTTACTAACGCTAACTCATTGTGAAGATTAGCTCCTATCAAATGATGACCCTAATTTTAAACTATGCTAACTTTCAAAGAAAAAAAGAATCGTCAAACAGATTAGAACAACAGTTCTGAAGTTCAAAGTTTTTCAAAACAAAGAAAAAAGTACGAACCTTAGCCCCTATTCAACCACAGCTAAAACGACGAACACTTGCAAACCAGAAAAAAGTAAACAACACCTTTTTCTTGACTCGTTCCACTTCAAATAATCTAGGTGACTGAAATAGGAATTAACCAAAAGTAAAACACAAAACTCCCTTTTCTTTTTAAAAAACAAAACAAAACACTTTTTCAGTGTAAAAGATTTGCTGAAAGAGAAAACCTCAAAAACACTATGTTTTTTACATAAAGAAAAAAGAAAAGAAAAAAAAAATAGAAGGAAACTATTTTTGAGTAAATTTACTGCACCAGACCGACCGGCGTCAACGACGTGCAACTCTTCAAAATGGCAGAAGGCAACATATTTGTCAACAGAATATTTCAATTGTAAACTTCAACATAATATAATTTATTGATAAGAAATATCACCCCACCCCGAAGAAAACTTTTTTTTCTGTTACAAAAATAAACCCAAAACGCAACATACATACATATCCATTTTTTCTGTTTGCAAAAAAAAATCTTTTATTTTTTATTGGCTTTATCAACACAGATATTTTTCCTCTGTTTTCTCTAAAATCTGATTTTTTGACGTTATTTTTCCTTTTAGTTCTTAATTTTGTGGTCTGTTCTCTCTATCCCTCTCCCCCCTCTCCCCCTCTCACTCTCTCTCTCTCTCTCTCTCTCTATATATATATATGAAAATAAAAATTAACTATGATCAGGCAAGAGTCTTTGTTCTGTGAGGATGATCTTGCTTATTAAGGGTGATGTGTTCATTCAATCGTTTATAGTATACTGCACTGCTCGGTGAGATAGACACGTAGGAGACGGAAACTCCGATATAAAACCTGCGCTCTATATCGTCTCTCAGTTATCATGCTTCGGCGTGTCCCTGAAACCAGGCTTTGTAGAAAGGGAGCGTGATCTGCGTGTCGTACAAGCGTGCAACATGGCAATCTACATGTACAGATCTCCCTATAAGACCCACGGCGATATAGATATGACGCCAGGTGCTGCTGTTCGAACTAGCAACGGGAAAATAAAGCACTACAAAGAGAAAAACAAGCTATCTTTAGTCACTTGGAATGTTCGGACACTTCTTGATCGCCATGAGTTTAAGAATCCTGAGTGACATACTGGTATAGTTGCAAAGGAACTAGGCAGGTATAGGATCGACATTGATGCACTGTTAGAAGTTCGATTCAGCCATGAGGATCAATTGACAGAGATGGGGACTGGGTATACGTACTTCTGGAAGGGTGGACCGGTAGGAGAATGGCGAATAGGTGGAGTGGGCTTTGTTGTTCGCACAGTTAGTCAATAGAATGGTTTCAGTGATAGGATTATGTACCTTCGTGTACCATTGGACTGCAACTGCTTTATGACTGTCATTTCGGTTTATTCTCCAACCTTTAGCAGTGACAAGGAGGCTATCAACCATGTGATGATGGACCACTAACCCTCATTTAGATTCATAATACTATCAAGGAAATTAATATCAGGAAATCACCTGGCCTTGATGGCATCCCTGTTGAGGTTATCCGTTTTGGGGTTGACAGGATCGCTGAAGAAATTCACTGTTCCATATCTGACATATCGATGGGTGTCCCTGTACTTCAGGACTGGATAGACGCAACTTTAATCTCCTTATACCATGGAAAAGGAACTTGATCGGCCTGTAGGAATTCTAGAGGGATAAGCCTTTTGAAGCGGTGAGTAAGGTATTTTCAAAGATCTTGCTTAACGGACTTACTATGTTGGTTTGTCCTTCTCTGTTAGCCGGAATGCCAAATCGGCTTTAAATCAGGTCGTGGCACAATGGATATGGTTTTCTCTGCCTGACAACTTTAGCAAAAGTTAATCGAACAACGGATATCACTCTATCAAGTTTTTGTTGACGTGACAAAAGCTTTAGACACTGTTAATAGAGCAGCATTATTGTCAATCCTCGGTAAAATTGGATGCCACCACGATTCGTAAAAATGCTTAAAACACTTTACCAGTATATGAAGGCACGCATCTATTTCGTTGGCTCACTCTCTGAACCAATAGCTATTGAGAACAGTGTTAAACATGGTGACATTCTTGCACTGACGTTTTTCTTCAGATATTTTGCAACATCTCTCTCCTACGCCTTTAAGAACTGTAGTGTCGGCGTTCTCATACGTTTCCGAACTACTGGTAGGGTCTTCAACCTAGCCCGATTTAATGCAAAGTCTACGACCTTCAAACACCCTTGCACGCGAGCTCTTCTATGCTGATGATGCGGTTTTCATTGCCTACACCGAGAGGGATATGCAAATGATAATAGACCTCTTCTCTCGAGCATGTACCACCTTTTGACTCACCATCACTCTGGAGAAAACTAAGGTAATGCTCGCTACTCCTCCAAGGCTTGAATATGTAGAGCCCAACATCTTCGTCAAAGGAACTAGATTAAGTGCAGTTTACTCATTTGTATATCTTGGTAGCACTCTCTCCTGAGATGGCTCCCTCAACTCTGAGATACCTCTACGAATTGAAAAGGCTAGCAAAGCTTTTGGTAGGATTGAAAAGTGCGTGTGGTTACACAGATCTATTACCATCAAAATAAACCTTTGTGTATACGAGTCATGTGTATTGTCTGTTCTCCTGTATTCTTCGGAGACGTGGACAACGTATCGTAGAAACATCAAGGTTTTGGACAAGTGGCACTAAACGTGTCTCAGGAAGTTCCTAAATAATAAGTGACAATCATATACACCAGACACCAATGTTCTAGAGCAAGCTGGAGTGCCGAGCAAAGAAGGGCGTATTATACGTAGTCAGATGCGCTGGGCAAGGCACTTAGTTAGGTGGGAGATTACAGGCTCCCTAAACAACTGTTATATGGGGAACTGCTGCATGGAAAACGTCCGGGACACAAACCTAAGTTACATTTTAAAGATGTAATATAAAATAACAATATGAAAACTGGGAGATTATTCTCTGGAGCGATCGATCTGGCGATTGTGTATCTATTATAGCTGTGGCAGATTTGAGGCAAAGCGTATAGACTATTCCATCTTTAAACGTACTTTGCGGAAGCAATCAGTGAAAAACGTCCTAGGCACATGTCAACCTTACCATGTGTGTAGTTTATGTAGAAGTCTGTCTATCAAGAGCTGGTCTACTGGGTCACATGAGATTCTATGGTAGAAGCCCAATTAAAAGTGTCAAACAGGAGTTTAATATAGTTATATACAAACGGAAACCAGTGACCTTGAATGTCATATCTTCAGCATGACTAAGTCGCATACTAAGTCATCTGCATGCATACAACCGGGCATTGCAATCTTGTGGGATGGCTTTCTTCTGTACTGAAGTGGCAATCATATACACACACACACACACACACACACACACACACACATATATATATATATATATATATATATATATATATATATATATACTTAAGTTAATTGGACGCAATAGGTGTTTATTTTTCCTGTAATTTTATGTCTTTTGGCTGGCGAGATTGCACACAGAAAAGACGTATCCGAGATGTTGTCCCTAATATGGGGCACGCGCACAAAATGTAGAAGAACAAGGTATCCGTCTATCTATCTGTCTTTCTCTAAACCGTACGAAAGTAACCTCTCTCTCTGATGTGTTCTCTGACTGTTCTTTCTCTTAACAATAAACATTTATTTAAAACTAAACATCGGCGTCAGAGTGATTATCAAGAACATGGGTTCACGACGACGACACGCGTGTATAATGGTTATACAAATACCAGTAATTGAAAACGTAACCCTAGGAATGTTAACTCATTTTTCTACCAGATCATAGCATCATATTACGATTTTTAGTCTTATTTTCTAAGTTTTATACTAAAAAAAGTACAGCAGATATTCGCCTGTACTGTTGAACGGTTTAGTTTTCTAACATGAAGTAAATAAAAAAAACTTCTGTTTAATCAATAAGATATGACAATTATTGGATGTGTCCTAAAAAATCTTTTTAAGCACATTAATCGATTTCAAAATTTAGTCAGATTAATTATTTTAGAAAGCTGTTCGAGTTTTGTCCAAAAATAACGAACTGGCTTCATATGAATCAGTGTTTGGAACTGCCAATGAACTCATGACAGTATTCGACATTTCGCATGCTCAAGGTAGATGATATCATCTAATAATATGTTTCGAGATTGTCCAGATGAGGATTGATTATTTGTATTATTTCGATTATTCGGACTAGTGTTCTCATATTGGATCTTATTCTCACAACTGTCTGACTAAACGAGAGCAAGCTACCCCCGTGGATTAAATTAAGGATTCCGTTCGAAATTCCGTACAGATTACCGAGTTCGACATAAAGATTCGACAAGATGCGCCTGAAGAAGGTCATAGGTTACATCGGCCGAAACGTTGTGAGACTAACATCAAATAATATTAGTCTGAATAATCCAAATAATACAAAATCCAATAGTATATATGCTTTCACTATTTAGTCCGATGATGGCAGACATCTTAGTATCTGTCTCTATTTCTGTCTCTGTCCCGGTTTGTCTGTCTCTCTCTCTTTCATTCTAAATTAGCCATGTGCGTAATTTTGATGTGTTGAATTCTTGGAACTGATATAAATAATGAGCTAATTTTATTTATCTCAACCTACTATATATATATACACAAACACGCGCGCGCACACACACACACACATATATATATATATATTTATTTATTTTGGTACAGAAAAATTAGTACAACATTCGTACCGTCGGTTTCAAGTTCGGAAAGTCTTAGCCATCCGGCTCTCTTCAGCTGACAGAATGACAACAGAAGCTGAAGAAAGCCGGATGGCTAAGACTTTCCGAGCTTGAAACCGACGGTACGAATGTTGTACTAATTTTTCTGTACCAAAATAAATAAATATTATGCTCTTAATTTTTAACTTTAATTCTTAATTAATCGAGCACTCTGCTGGGATTTTTCCTACTATATTACAAAGAAGTTATATATATATATATATATATAAGTAATATGTTTAAAGCCTAAGAATGCATTTTTTTTAATAAATAATAATTTATTTAAAATAGTCCACAATTTTCGACGTAATACGTCTTCGTCAGGGGTACAAGAGACATTTTTTTCATAACGACATGTTCATCGCTAGTAGAAGGCAGAATCCGACAGATGCTGATTCGGTAATAGTTCAAATGTCGAAGTCCTTCAGGGAAAGATGCGCGGACACGCATTAAAAATAAACATGTCGCTATGAATATATATATATATATATATATATATATATATATATATATATATATAATCTGATTGCCTGTAAATAATGTCTGCAAATCTTTCTCATACGAATAAAATCCAACTCTACAAAAAAATCCTGTGTCTTCTAATCGATTTTGCAGAAGAAGGTCAAACATGAAATAAAACTAGGGTGTGAATTATATTATGCACACCTTACGACGACGCGACATCGCAACAAGTTCTTATCGCAATTTACTATACCCGCAACAGTTTTGAACTCATATGTCCAATGATGACGAGCTGGCGTCATATGAGTCAGTGTTTGAAACTGGCAATGAAAGTGTCCGACATTTCGCATGCTCAAGGTAGACGATAACATCCAATAGTATCTTATACTTTCACTATCTTGTCCGATTCAATATGTTAGAAAGCTGTCGTAGTTTTTTTCGCTCTTTTACATGTACTGCCACTACTACTAATTACACCGGGATAATTTATCTAGTAAGATACGCATGTTTCGCTAGACCGATCGCAAACGCTTGCAAGTCAGCCATGTTAATAAACTACTTCATAAAATTTCATTTTTGTAGCTTTACATTTCTTTGCATATATCATATTGAAAGTTTTGGAAGCTATTTACATCCCATAATTTTAGAAATAGAAATTAACACAACATTACCGCAACTCCCGGACTACGCCGGGTAGGGGAAACTAGGGACTGAAGGATGTACTGAGCATTATATTGGTAGGGGTGAGGTGTAAGTAAAATTGCATTACTTGAGATAAATTTTGGTACATTAAAGTCTAATCCCATTGAGGCACTGCTCCCTCAAAGGGGGAGATAATACATGGGAGAATGGTCTCATGTCACGAGAACATATACAGGGTGACCCCCCCCCCCAAAACGGGCCCCAAATCTAATTAGGCCCCGTTTCTTAGTGTTTCGTCCGAATGAAATGAATTTTGGGGCATAACTAGTTTATTATATTCACAACATCATATCAAAACACTAGGGTATTTGGCCTTTTTTCTCCGTTCTACAGCATGTGTTCTAGATGGACTCCTTTTAGCTCCGTGCATTTCTTGAGGTGCAGAACGAAGTTGTCCATGACGTTCTTACATACTGAACTGGGAATGACTCTCATCTCCTCCCTGATGGTTTCCTTGAGTTCCGTGATGGTTCTGGGTTTCCTTGCGTACATTCTGTCCTTAAGATAGCCCCAAAGGAAATAATCTGGGGGGCTTAGGTCCGGGCTATGGAGTGGCCACTCAAAATTAGTCTTGAGACTGATCACTCGGCCTCCGAAGTTCTCTTTCAACCCATCTCAAGACAGGTTTGAGGTGTGAGAACTTGCTCCGTCTTGCTGGAACCAGAACTTGCTCATGAGCGACGGGTAGAGGGTCTGGAGCTCACTCTTGAAGGTTTTGAGGACCTCCACATACACCTCCTTGGTGACTGTAACTGCTGCGCCAGATTCTTCGATGAAGATTGGTCCGATGATGCCTCTGACCGAGATTGTAGCCCATACCGTCCAATTAGGAGAGTGCAGGGGCTTGGTGTCTACTTCATTGGGTCTAGAGGACCCCCAGAAGACATTTGTCTTGGAGTTCGCCTTTCCGTCAAGATGGAAGTGGGCTTCATCTGAGGTCCAAAAGAGGTTAAGTAAACCTGGTGTCTCCTCGATCTTATCGAGCATCTTGACTGCCATAGCGCTCCTCCGCTTCTTGGCTGAGGCTGTAAGGGTCTGCAGCGTCTGTATTCTGTATGGGTAAGCCCTGATATTGTTCACTAGCACTCTCCTGCAAGTCCCACGGGAGATCCCGAGGGACTGACTTCGCTTACTCACAGAGCGTTTCGGACTCTCTTGGAGAGACTCTCTCACACTTTCGACCAGCTCGGCTGTCCGCTTCTTGGGACGTGCCGAGTGGCTTGGACGGTTCTCACTGGCAGCGTTGAGGTTCTCCACGGTCCCATACTTCTCGAAGTGGTCCACCCAGTTCTGAATTCTGCTTTTGGGTGGAGCCTTTTCACATCCGAACTGATGCATGAAACTGTCCTGGGTTTTCTTAAACGAGCCTGTCTTGTAGTAAAATTTAACACAATGTATTCTTTGTCCCAGCTCCCACTGAGGTCTTGGTGTACTCACGGTCGTTGATTCTGCCATGTCCTGTAAAATAAGGGCAATCGGTGTATAAATAAAGGAGATATCACATAAAGTGTACACGGGGCCCGTTTTTTTTAGTCACCCTGTACTACATTACTCCTCCCTGTATTGAGCATTTAATAACAAGCAGTACTCCTAGCTTCATTGCGAGATCCAACATAATTTGTTGTTATTAGATCACTCTTCGCCGCTTGCTGTGAATACTCGCCGACTCGGTATTTACAAAGTTAAGTTCCTCCTAAATTCCAAGTTGATTTCTGGTGACTCTCCTGACTGCAAATCAGTGGCGATCAGTTCGCGCCCGTCGACCGTCGGGAATTGGATTCCTGCACTGAAGATTCCGTAAGCATGAAACATCGATGTCTGTAGGTAATACAAATTATATTTTTATATATATATATATATATATATATATATATATATATATATATATATATATATATATATATATATGCAGCATCTTCTCTTGCAGGCAAGTATTGTTGAATATAAGAGACAACTTATGTCTGGATACCCTTTGGTAGACAATTTCAATACTCCGAATCAGAATCTTAGGTTTTTTTTTTTTGGGGGGGGGTAAATTGGTCGATGAATCTGCCATAGTTTTGATTTGTGTCCCAAATACTTTCAGACCCATCCGGGTCCATTTTCAGGGGAATGAGGATAATCAGGTACAGACCATGTGTTAGTATTATAGATGGTTTGGGCGGAAATTATGAAATAAGTATGAAACTATAGTTAGAATTATATATCTCTATATATATCTCTCTCTCCTTATATATATATATTTGCGTCTGTATATATATATATATATATATATATATATATATATATATATATATATATATATATATATACATATATGTATATATATATATGTGTGTATATATGTATATATATATATAGGTGTGTGTGTGTACAAGAAGTAGACAATTGAGAATCAAAATTGAGAAAGATGATAGAAAGAGATTGATATACAGAGAGATAGATAGAGATCTGACTTCATAGCGCGATCAGCAGGTATTAGGAGATAGATTGAAAGAGCGAGTAGTTTATATAAAAATAGATGGTTATTCATATATATATATATATATATATATATATATATATATATATATATATATATATATATATAACAGAAAGAACAGAAAACTATTATGACTGAAAGCACGCCTTGAGGGAGGGAGAAATAATAGTGAGAAACCGACAGAGGAAGAGAGAGAGAGAGAGAGAGAGAGAGAGAGAGAGAGAAAAAAAGCGAAAGAGGGAGGGATAAAGATAGAATGGCAAAGAGAGAGAGAGGAGAGAGAAAGAGAGCGAGTTAGGAGGTGAAAAGAGATATTTAATCGTTTTCAGACAAACAGACGTGAAGAAAGACAGAAAGAAGAGATAAAAGCATTAAAAGAAAAAGAGGAATGAATAAAAAGGAGGATGAGAGAGTGACAGGGAATTGGAGCGTAAGATAAAACGAAAGAGGGGGAAAGAGAAAGAATGAGAAAGAGAGAGGGGAAAGAAAGAGCAGATAGGGAGGCAGAGGGGCATATTTTTGTTATTTTCGGGCAAACAGAAACATATGTTGACTAATAGAACGGGGAGAGAGACGGAATAAGAAAAGAGTGTAATGAGTAAAAGGGAGGATGAAAGAGAATCTGTGAAAGAGGGAGAGATAGAGAGGGAAAGAGAAAGAGAGAGAAAGAGAGGGAGAAAGAGAGAGAGAGAGACCGAAAATGGGAGAGTAAGAAACAACGAAAGAGGGAGGCATATATATATATATATATATATATATATATATATATATATATATAGAGAGAGAGAGAGAGAGAGAGAGATGGTTGGAGGTGGAGACATATATTTACTCGTTTTGGGGTAAATAGGCATGAAGGCAGATAAAAAAAGAAGGAGACTGGATAAGGGAAAAAGACGAATGATCAAAATGGAAGATGAGAGAAAGAGACTATGTGTACTTGCTAAAGAACGAGAGAGAGAGAGAAAGAGAGAGAAAGAGAGAGAGAAAGAGAGAGAAAGAGAGAGCCCAAAACAGAAAGAAAGCGAAATCGACATAAAGAATGAAATTGGGACAGGCATAAAATAAATGTCACTATTTTTTGTCTCCCTTGTAATTATTTTTACACCCAAAAATGTGCCCCAACCAATGAAAAAAAAAACACAAGGTGCTCGCAAGACATTCTTATACACAACAACGCCGTGAGTATTAAAAAAAACAAATGTCACAAGCAAAAGAACATACAACGATTACTACTTTAAGTGAAGCTACGTGTAACAATAATAAAATGTCAATTTTTGCTAACCGCAAACTACTAATTCTAAAGTGTATTCACATTTGCAGCTAAATATTTGGCTGATACTACCACTACCAATAATAATAATAATAATAATAATAATAATAATAATAATAATAATAATAATAATAATAATAATAATAATAGGAACAAAGCCCTGTTAAAAACATATACCCCCAACATCAGAATGGTACCAAGATCGAAATTCCAAAAATAAATAAAACCAAAAATATCTCAAATAAATGACGAACAAGGACATAGAAAGACTCACCCAGAAACATGAAGAACTAAAACAAAAGATACTAGCAGAAACTAAAATATTTAGACGATACAAAACTAAACAGTAAAAATATAATAGGATTTTAAAGAACAATCAAAGCCACTTGTATTAAAACGTAAATGCAGGAATAACAAACACAAAACAACCGAACCCGTCAGAAATGAAACAATTCTAGGGCAATTCAAAGTGCCCCTTTTTAGGGTGTGGTTTTTACCCACATTAAAAACTAGAGTGTGTCTATCTGTGCAATGGTTTTGATGCAAGTAAATAGGAACTACAAAAAGAAGCTACACCTGTGAATAAAATAAAACAGAACAGACTACGTTGACTGAGAAAGAAGAACAATACTAAACAAACATGAAGAACTAAAAAAAAAGATACCCAAATGAGGGAAGATTAAGAGGACACATATACAAATCTGGACAGTACAAACAAAATAGGATCTAAATAATGAAATCCATTTTACCAAAACGTAAAATGAAGGAGGACAAAAACAAAACAAAAAGACCCAACAGAAACAAAAAATTTCTGGGGTAATATATGTGAAAAGCGACAAGACCAAAACAGAAATGCCGAATAAAAAAAAATATATATCAAAGAAGACATTCATGAAATTTTAGAAGTAACAGAAAGCAAAGTTAATGAAGAAACATACAGAAAATGCACCAGGATATGGTGCCATTCCGAATTGCAAGCCGAGCTCAGGTACCAAAACCATTTTGTTTCTTGAAAACCATTCTTAATATCGAGCTTACTAATAATTAAAAAAATTTCTGACAATATTTAGAATTATCAAATGATTTTGTTTTGCAACGCATTCATTGTTCAGAGCTAGTGGCCTGGTGTTAGACTGGCGCACATGCAAACAAAAACCAAAACAATATGAGAATGACCTTTGAAAATAATATGCTAACATAAAGTCAAAGAGAAAACTGATTGAATTGGAAGTCAAGTGAAAGACTCGCTCTTTGACTTTTTAGCTAGGAGCAAAGTGTAATATCGCTTCTTATACTACACTTCATATTATCTGTCATTGATCCGTTAAAGAGAAATCCTTCTCGACTGAAGCAATTTAAATTTTTGTCCAAATCCAGTGTGCTCCTTTTGGAGAAGCTAGATTTCCTCCACATTAAAAACCGAATTTGTGTCTAAATTTTCATCCTAAGGAGGCATATAAATATGGGCATTAAGAGAAATGGCAAACTGGAGAATACATGCATTCTGTTTAAAAAAATTCATTACCCTACATGAAAGACTAACAGAAAACCCAAGGAGATGATGTATGCATTGCCATACCAGAGTGAACGAGTAAAGAGAGAACCACATTAATACAAAAAGACAACGAGAAAAAATGACCCAAAACAACTAAAGACTGATAACCTGCCTACTGACTATGTGAGAAATTTCCACGGCACAACCGAGCGAACATATCTATCACTCTCTTAATAAACATGGACTACCCGCCGATGAACAGAACCGATGCCAGAAAGCGACAAAAGAAAACATGACAAAAAGATCCTGAAGGAGGTAAAAAAGCAGAAAAAACAACAACAATATATAGCCATGGCAGAGATCGACTACAATAAAGCCCACGACGCAATCCCTACACAATAGATACTTGAATGCTTAAGAATGTACACACTATATGAAAATAGTATCAACCCCAGCCCGTTCAGTCTTCATTAACTTTGGTTGATTGAGGACTTCGGGATGGGGTAGGATGATACCAGTCGAGGATTCGTTCTCGACAATCAGTCCGGCGGCCTTTGATCTGCCGGGCTGAGGTATACTGTCCTGGGGTGTCCTAGGAAGTGCACCCTTCCAGACCTTGCCTCCCCTCTTTGGGGTGGAGTAAGTTTATCGTTTACTGCCTGAGACGCCCTGACCGGGGAATGCCGACGGGGTTGCCCAGGCTATTTTTGCTAGGGGCGCTGGCTTGACTCTTCCCCCACTTTTCGACCTTGTGTCACATATTCCTGCGGTGGGAAGGAATTAAATACTTAGGACCAACTGCATGGAGAAAGCAATGGAAACATAGAGACTGGAATTTACAGACAGAAGGCAATACCTGACAGAGATACGAATACAGTGACACATCTTCCAGGTATACTTTATGTCCACTACTTTTGATCATAGCCATAATGCCACCGAACAACATACCCATGGCGTACAATGCAGGATATAGAACTTTAAAACACAAAAGAAAAATAAACCCGCCTTTTCTATGGATGATCTTACACTATTTGTAAAGAATAAAAAAGGAACTAGAAACACTAATAAATACAAGCAGAAACTTTGTCCATTAAATCCGAATAGAATTCAGAATGGAAAAGTTTTCACTATTTGACACGAGGAAAGAAAAACTCGAAGAAACGGATGGCATAAAACTATCCAATCGAGAGATGGTGAGGGCATATGTTAAACGCGCTAACTATAAATATCTTGACATTCTGAAA
This sequence comes from Sepiola atlantica, assembly GCA_963556195.1. Lineage (NCBI taxonomy): Eukaryota > Metazoa > Mollusca > Cephalopoda > Sepiida > Sepiolidae > Sepiola > Sepiola atlantica. Next base: position 67,611,526 of record OY744524.1, on the reverse strand, counting down.
GTGGACGCCACCACATTAACAAAGATGAAAAAGAAAAACTTGAAACCAATACCTAGGTAAAAAAAGAAAGCCTCTAAACTAAATTATATAGCAAAGAAACTAAGAAAAGGACTAAATATATTGGCAGTACCCATAATAAAATACTCTTGACCCTTCATAGGTTAGGCAATAGAAGAACTGACGAATCTAGACCAAACATAAGGGAAAATAATTGCTATGCATGATACACTGAGCTCGAAATATGATACTGACCGACTATATGTAAATAGGAAAGAATGGGAAGAGGTCTACCAAGTATAGAAGATTGCATGGACAATGCAATAAAAGAACTAGAAAAATACATAACCCAAAATACACCACTAAAATGAACTATACGAAGAGCAACGGAACGGAAAACAGAAAACAACAACTAAAGAAATGACGGACGAAGACACATGAACATGGCTGCGTAAAGGACACATAAACACAGAAACGGAATCGCTATTAACAGTCGCACAAAACAATGCTATCAGGCAGAACTACACACAAGCAAAAATTGATAAATCCAGAAAACAGTAAATGTAGAACATGTGGAAAAAGCGACGAACTGGTAAACCATATCATAAGTGAGTTCAACAAACTAGCCCTAAAAGAATACAAAAAACAGACACGACTGGGTTGGAAAGTTGCCCTACTGGGAACAATGCAAACGAATGCACTTTGAATATCCCGACATCGTACAAGCATAAAGCGGAGCTAGTATTGAATAATAAAAGACATATAATTATGTATGAAATGGATATACAAATAGGCAAGCTAATACAAGCGAAGAAACCGGACATAATAATAGTCAACAAGAAGGAAACACATTCGAAATAGTAGAATTACCCATCCCAGCAGTTCATAGGGTGAAGATAAAAGAGGCAGAATAATAACGCAAATAGATGGACCTTACCAGAAAACTGAAGGAAATGTGCAACAGGAAAAAGGCCACCGTAATGCCAGTAATAGTAAGAGAACTAGGAATGGTTCCGAAAAACGTGGAAAAGAATAAGAGAAATACAATTAAAGAGAGGATTGAAACAATGCAACGCATGGCACTGATGAAAACAGTCAACAAACATTAAGAAAAATCCTCGAGTGCGGAAACCAACTCACATAACGAGATAACAGCGACCAATGATAGATAAACTGCAATAAAATAACACCACGTAAACACAACTTGAAATGTTGAAGAAACATTACACAAAACCAGGGGAAATGAAACCAATAGATATTATATAAGAAAAGTCGGATAAGCTACCCCCTCCCCCCCAAACCTTAAAAAAACGCAGTTCCACAAGCATCGGTTGGTGCAACAGAAACCGGCCAGGAAGCGTCAAGGAGAATGGTAAGCCCGAGGAGAGAGAACACTATTCAGACCTACACTGGAAGGGCACAAAGAGTACTGGATTCCTGAGGAGGCTTATTGCCACTCAGTTTTCAGAGAAAACCTACGACCGGCGTCAATGAGAAATCAATAGTAAACGGCTGTTACGAGAACACATATTTATTTGCAATGGTTCTGAAAAAAAGTGATGAGTACTGGATATCTTGGGAGACTTGCCACTTAGACACCAGAAAAAAAATTGTTGTTATCAGTGAGCAAACAATGGTTAACACTCATATAAGAACTATGTTGGATAGTGAGATGGCCGAAGGGAGAAACCCAAAAGGACAGTAGGAGGCAGGAAAGTGGGAGAATTCTCCGAGAGATCGGAGGAAGGAAACGAATGTCACTTCCGTTTGAGACCGTTTTCGCCCTCTTGTTCCTGACGATTCAATTATAACAAAACAATAAAAACTAATGAATAAATCATTGTGGAAAGAAAGAGCTTACACGACTGATCTCAGAGGTTAATCATTTTCAGATTGGGAATAAAGTTCTATATCCCAGGTGCCTTATTTTAAGCATTAAAAGTAGAGTTGGCCGTGTAAATCAACCGAAAACATACGACTATTATAATAGTTATGTGAAAACAGTTTCTACACACAAATTATGTGTGTAGAAACGTCTGACTTTTGTGGCATCAATCCCGCCTTAAAGGATCTTAAAAAGATCAAAATGTGTCCCATTCTTAGGGAATCAGCGCAATTTTGTTTAATCTAACTTTTTAAATATTGGTTTATTACTTTAATTCACCCCAAACAAGGTAAATTAGCACTGAATGGTTGCGCAGCGAAATGTTTGTTCAAATTACATTTAAATTGCTGCATGTCGGTACAATCAGAAAAACAGGGATCAGGTAGAGAATTCCAACGTCTAGCAGTTCGAGGAAAGAAGCTATTAGAGTAGAAAGTCTGTCTGCATATGCCTTATAATGGAACTCTGTTAAAGGTTTGACATAAAAAATGTTTATATATATCATTAAGGTCATAGGTCAAGCATTTTAAATTGTAGAACAGAGATTTAGGTCCCTCAGACACCTTTTGCAAACATACACAGACATGAAGAAAGTAAATAGACATACCGGAAAAATGATTCATATATGTTTACAGTTTCTGCGTCCTTCGTCGACGGCTAGCACCCGGAGCCGTACAAAGCAGCAGTAAACTGTTTACACATCTATATTTTATGCTACGAGGGGCATTCAATAAGTAATTCCCCTGACCCATTTCCCATAGAAGTTTAGTCAGTTGAGTAGCGAACCAGAGAACTTGTCTCAAGTAAAAGTTCCCAATAAAAGCATTCGTCACATAATCAGCGCCTTCTCTGTCGACATGCTTGCTGAAACGTTAAATATATCTTATAGGGTTTCGTTTTATATATAAAGTAAATACAGAATTACCAATGCCCTAACACAATAGCGTTTTAATAATTCTTTAACAAAATGATTCGTCTTTTTGTTTTATTGTTTCAAGTCTTCTTTTCTTCTGGTCAGTAAATGACGTCTCATGCCAAATCGCGTTAGAAAATTGCACGTACGTTAATAATAAACGGGAGTGTTTAGGACTGTAGTGGCATACTTCCTCTCTCTTTCTCTCTGACATGCCCCCTCCCAACGGGCACAACAATTTTTTCTCTCCTTTTAAGTTTTCTGGATACGCCCAATAATCTCCTAGATTATAATTCGCTCAGCCCGTTACGCCAACATTGAAATCAGCATTTTCGTTGCCCTGTCAGGCTTCGGTTTAAAAGATCATTTTCGTTGGTTTGTCAGACTTCGATTTGAAATAGCATTTTCGTTGGTCTGTAAGGCTTCAGTTTGAATTATAATTTTCATCACTAAACGTGCAAATTAGATGGACGCATCTGTCGGTCTCTCACGTTGAAATTTGAAATAGCATTTTCGTTAGTCTGTCACGCTGAACTTTTAATAGCATTTTCGTTAACTTGTCTCGCTTCAGTTTGAAATAGCATTTTCGTTTGTCACGCTGAAATTTTAATAGCATTTTCGTTAGCTTGTCTCGTTTCAGTTTGAAATACAATTTTCGTTAGTGTGTCAGGCTTCAGATTGAAATTATATTTTGATTGAGCTGTCACGCTTCAGTTTGAAATAACATTTTCGTTGGTCTGTCATACTTAAGTTTCTAATAGCATTTTCGTTGGCTTGTCTCGTTTTAGTTTGAAATAGCATTTTCGTTGGTCTGTCATACTTAAGTTTGCAATAGCATTTTCGTTGGCTTGTCTCGTTTTAGTTTGAAATAGCATTTTCGTTGGTCTGTCACACTTAAGTTTGAAATAGCACCTTTTGTTAGCTTGTCTCACTTCAGTTTGGAATAGAATTTTGGTTAGTCTGTCACACGTCAGTTTAAAATAGAATTTTTATCCCTAAACGCGCTGGTTGAATGGACCCATCTGTCGGTCTGTGACACTTGCGTTTAAAAAAGCATTCTCGTTGGTCTGTCACTCTGAGGTTCGAAATAGCATTTTTAGATGCGTCAATGAATTGTTATAAGTATCGATGTCTGTCCGTCGTATTTCCATCGTTAAAAGCACAGATTAAATGGACTCATTTTAAAATAAATAGCCTTTCTTTTTTTTAATGTAACCATAGCTTTTAATACGTTTCGATACTGAGAGATTATAATCAGAGAATTCCCCCCGGGTTTGCTGTGGTAAACAAATTACAAAGTTGATTTAATCTTAAATATAAGTTATGCTAAAACGTAGTTTAGGGTAAAATGCTATAAACTTACAAAACGAGACAAAATGTCAAAACCCAATCCCTGTATAACTATTAGCTGGAGTACCCGTCCCTGCACGGGTCCATGATACTAAGACTTATTTGGGCTCTTTAAATTGTACAAAAGTTCAAGACTTCAATAGCATTCTGAGTGTCTCGTCTCTTGCAAGAGGAGCTAACACATCTGAACTTGTGTCTGTGCGATAAGGAGTTTACAGTGAGACATGGCCCAGCATAGCTTATGTCTAGAAGAAAAAAGAAATCAAGAACAGCTGAAAGCAAGGTCGGAATATTTTGTAGAATGCTCCCCCTAAAAAAACAGACAAAATGTAAATTGTAAAAAAAGAACCCTTTTATTACTTACTTAAAAGGATGGAATACGTTCATGTCATTGGGTATTTGCGAACGAAAACCCATCAAAAAACAAAAAACAAAAACAAATCGCTTCCCTTATATTTAAACCTCAACATACACCTACATAGATAACTGCCCACAATTCCGCGATGCGTTCCATAGTGGCGTTTTTTTTACATTTTGTATACCGTAACACTTACCTAACCCTAACCTAACACTAACCTAACTTCACCCTAACCTAACCCTAACCTGACGCATGCTTAGACAGGACTCAAAACATAGTTCAAGAGCGTGTGCGCACACTGTTCCTGAATGGAGGAGCAATTTTTTTGCAAAAAATAATCTTTCATTAGTGGAGGGGCTTTTCTATTAAATACTCCAACGTACAGGTAGGCGAATATACCGAGATTCAAACATTAAACATTTAACACGCAATGCGAGCGCCTCACCAATCCGCCATTTTTTGACCAAATCAAAAACATACTACTATGATGAAAATAATGAACATAATTGAAACACATAGACGACTGAAGTTATGGGATGAATCATTTTTTTACGTAAAGACCCTCTTAAGGGTTCAAAATATGACATGTGCTAATAGTCTTAAAATATGTACATTTTGACATCATTCGATGTAGAAACGAGATTGTCCTTGATGTTTGGTGTAGGTGGTGCGATACTAATTATAGAAAAAAGTGTGCTAGGTTAGATTTTAGAATATAGTGAAGAATGGGTTGATGGAATTCGAATACATTATTGTGAGATTTAAAAAAACAAAACAAAAGTGGGTTAGTAAAGATATGTACATAAACAAACAATTGGATAGATACTAGCTAGAGAACTAGAAAACGGTAGAGCGAATTTTGTAACTGAGTAACGAGGACGTCTTTAGTGCTTTCTCGCAATAGAAATGAATTAATACCGGTGAATCCCGAAAAAATATGTTACTAATTTGGTTCCCGGTTCTTCTGGTATTAGTACATTTTCATCGATTAAACCTTCACTTGACTCGTCTAAATATCATTAATTAATCAAATCAAAAGCAAAATATCCATACTAATACAAATGCAATCGTTTAGAAAGAGAATAGTTTAAGAACTTACACGAATTAAAAGCTAATGTTTATGCCGAAACAGAATTGAATATTGACATTCGATTCGCTAGTCTATAAATAACAGAAAACGGAGAATAGACTGGGGTTTCTTTATATATTGTATATAGGGATCAACAGAGAGCAGTTTCGCTGTATCGCAGCTCTTCAGTGTGGCTAGAGGTTGTAAGTGTTTTCACGCTTAGATTGGAAACCGCTACACACACCTAGTTCTTTATGTGCGTCTTGCCGAATTCGATTATCAAATTTATTTATACCCTTTATTTAATTTATAGGGGTAGATTTTGCTCGTGTCGTCAGCCAAAACCGGGTAGAAATGTTAAGTAATTTTTATTTTCATTCTTGGTTAATATCGCTTGTAGTGAGGATTTGACCTTTATCTTTCACTTAGAACTTATTATTACTTAACAATTTTATTCGTTGCGCCACGTGCCCATGTGCTTGCAACGAGTTCGGCATGAAGATTCCCGAGTTTGACAATACGTACGTGAAGAAGGTCGGAGGTTACATCAGCCGAAACGTTGTGAGAATATCATCCAAGATGAGAACAGTAGTCCAAATAATACAAATTATCAATCGATATCTCAAAAATTATGAAACATAATATCAAACCAAATGTTTACTGGTAATTTAATTGTCTTTAGAGAAAAAAAGTTAGGTTTTGATCAATTCTGCTTCGCGGCTGTATTTATTACTAAGCCAAGGACACGCCCTTTACAATCAGCCCGACAGTGGCCTTGTTGCTGTCGAGCTGGGGTATAGCTCTCTTCAGTTCTAGAAGGTGCACTCTTTCAGGATTTATCTTCTCTCTGAGAAAAAGTTAGTTTATTAGTAATCGGTTAGGGCATCTCTACCAGGAAATGCCGACGGGGCTGCTCGGGCATTTTTTTGTAGGCCAAGGTGCACTTTACTTTGTGCGCTGGCTTATCATAACCTCACCTGACCTTGTGTCTAACGTCCTGCAGAGGTGGTTAATAAACATACTATACCAAGGATCTGTCCTCGGTGATCAATCCGACAACCTAGGAACTGCCGCTGAAGCACCAGCCTCTTATTTGTAGGAATGTGGTATGGTCCAGCTCTATCCTAAATGTTATTCCCAGGCATTACCCTCTCTTTTTGAGAGAACTTGGTTCCTTGCCGATCGCTTGTGACGCATATAACGGGGATTATTTAAACAAAAAAAATTACAATCATAACAAGGTTTCACCAAACATAATAATAACCAAAAATCCATCTGTCTTAGCCATGGACGGGTAATGCTGACGGATCCGTTCATGACTACTTTGAACTCAACTAGAGTACCTCTTCGGGAGAGTTGGCTTTCTCACCCTTCCGTCTTTGTGCCACATCAGTTTGAAGGATGTAAATAACCATTTTGTGTACTCATCCTCAACGTAATCAAAACTTTATGATAACGTTTGTTCAGTCTATTAATACTAAAATAGCAGTAGCAATGGCTTATATACATACTCTCAATGTCTTATCCTAGTCTCGTTCACTCATTCCATTTCGTACTGTTTTTAAAAATTTTATTTCGTTCCTTCTTCTGCAAGTCTCTACTTAACATTCACCATTTTGTCTTCTATTTGTATATCTATCGAATTCATGGAAGCCTGCTTTATTCTCAGATACTTTTTAAACGTTTATACACCCCAAATAAGGTATATTAACATTTATACGTAGTGGGACTACTGTGATAATAGCCAGATTTATGGGGAGAGTGAAGCGGAAGTGGGGAGTTTCGCAACAAGGAGTTTGTTCACATCACATCTACATTTCTGCATGTTGGTACAGTCAGGGAAATAGGGAGCAGGGAGAACATTGCAAAAGCAAGCAATCCGATGAAAGAAGCTATTCGAATATATCGTTTTCCGGCATCTCTGTACTTTTACAGTGAAGGGGTGTACTTTTACTGATAATCGGGTGGGTCGGAGATATTTTCGTTTAGTCGGTAGTATTCACATCTATATATTTATATTGTACATCTATATCCTGCTAGTTTAGTGTTATTAGACTGGGCAAGAGTTCAGGAGAGATGGAGAAATGTTAAAGATGATTTGAATTATATGTAAGTATTACGGTCTTATTTTTATGAAAAAGAAATGCTTGTAGGGAAATCTTGCCATGACTTTTCCTTGTGGCGAAGTGGGTTCGAAATTGAACACAATAAAAGAGTAAAAGAGTACAAAACGGGCTTTATCTCAAACAAACCCTTCTATAAAAGCGTCAATTGAAAAAAAAAAACAAGAAAAAAAAACAAGAACATAATACGATGAATCTTTATGAACATCCATAAACAAACCTCCGTCCTGATATTACACTGATTTATTTATCTTCCTCCCACAAGGTAAGATATGACACAAGGTCGGGAAAGTGGGATTTGAAAAGCCAGCGCCCGAGAAGGTGAGCACTCTGGCCATTAAAAATTGCCTGGGCAGCCCCGTCGGCATTCCCCGGTAGGGGCGCCTCATGCAGTAAGCAATAAACTTACTCCTTCCCAAAAAGGGGAGGCAAAGCCTGGGAGGGTAGACCTCCTAGAACTGCATAGGACCGTCCCATAGCCCGGCGTAAATCAAGCCCCGGAGGCCAAGACAATACAAGTCTTTGGGGTGCAGTATCCATCGGAACAGATACTACACTTTGATCTTGGCCAAAAGGCCGTTATTTAACACCTACCCACAATAGGAGTATGTGACACAAGGTCGGAAAGTGGGATTTGAAAAGCCAGCGCCCGAGAAGGTGAGCGCTCTGGCCATTAAAAATTGCCTGAGCAGCCCCGTCGGCATTCCCCGGTAGGGGCGCCTCATGCAGTAAGCTATAAACTTACTCCTCCCCAAAGAGGGGAGGCAAAGCCTGGGAGGGTGGACCTCCTAGAACTGCACAGGACAGATCAGACCCATAGACCGGCGGAAATCAAGCCCCGAAGGCCAAGACAATACCAGTCTATGAAGTGCAGTATCCATCGGAACAGATACTACACTTTGATCTTAGCCAAAAGGCCAGGCTGATATTACACTGATTCAACTGAATATGAACTGTCAGTTAGACGAAAGGCGTGGTCCGGAGTTACCCACCTTGTGTCCCATAAAATTCGCGATTAAGAATTCCAGCCTATTCGTTTCACGAAAAACAAAGCTTTTTATCTACCTTCAGTTGAGATCAAAGAAACCTAATCTTTTATTATCACTTCTACTTTTAATTAGAAGCTGATGTTAAGCATTGGTCATACGAGACTACACAAACAGCCCATCAGCTGGATGAGGGCCTTGACAATGATTAGTCTGTCCCGCGATACGATTTTATCAAACACAATAATCTCATTATAATTTTTCGTGTCTTTCAACGGTAGGCATGTGCCTTTTTTATTGAGATATTATAGATTGCTGTGTTCTTGAGGAGAAATCGATTCTGAAACTTCTTTCCCATCAAATCTTTCTCATCAAATCGTTGATACATTGCTCTTTCTGCGCCTCGTAAAGTCTGTTTTCTCTATCGCTTAAAACACTTTCTCACACCTGAGGATATTCTCTATCTGTACAAGTCTACTATTAGACTATCTATTGACTACTGTTGTCATATTTGGGTTGGTAAATCTCTGTCCCATTTTAGAGTTCTTGATAAGGTTAAGAAACGTATCTGTAATTTGATTGGCTCCTCCATTTCCTCTTTGCACGGTCTAACTTACTCTCAACGTTTTCTATAATACTATAATGGCAATATGTTCTTCAGAATTGTCTGATATTTTCCCTTCTTCCTTTGTTCCAGCTAGTTTGACTCGTTGGTCTAGTTGTTTCCATCAATTCGCTGTTTTGATACCTCATTGTAATACAGCTTCCAATTCCAGTAGCTTATTTCCAAAAACTGCAGACTTGTGGAACTCTCTTCCTGCTGACGGATTTCTTTCTACCAATAGCTTTGTTTTTTTCAAGACTAAGGTCAATAGGCATGTCCGTTCTTTGCGATAATCATATTTGTTCTTCTTGGCTACTTACATCAAGTGGCTTCATACCTTGTCTTGAGCGATTTCCATAAATAAACAAAATTTCATAGCAATGATATGCTGCTTCCAGGCACATTTTTCTAACATATATGACGAACAAACATATATTATACTGCCTCTAAAAGGAGGAGGTAATGTGTGGGAGGATCTTATCATGACGAATGAACATATACTACACTACCTCCCTAAGTGAGGATATAACATATTTAGTATGGTCTCATGACAACAAAACAAATACTACACTAACCCTTCCCTCCCAGAGAAAAAAGGTAATCCCTGGGAAGATGGTATCATGACTAGAGAACAGATACTACACTACCGTTCAAAGGATGAGGTAAGACAGGGAGGGTGGTATCATAACGACAGAACATATACTATACTAATCCGCTCCTCCCAAAGAAGAAGGTAATCCATGTGAGGATCGTATCTTGACCACAGAATAGATACTACATTACTCTACTGAATTGAGAATCGAAACAGGATTGATAATTTGGATTATTTGGATTATTCGGTCTACTGTTCTCATCTGGGATGATAGTCTCACAACGTATCGACCAATGTAACCCCCGACCTTCTTCAGGTGCACCTTGCCGAACTTGGGAATCTTTCTCTTGAACTCGGGAATCCGTACGGAATTTCGAACGGGACCCTTTATTTAATCCACGGGTAATATGCATATCGAAAGCTAACTTTCACTTGACTATATAAATGTTTTATCTCCCACCATCCATATGATGTAAAGTATGGAATCGTCCGTTGCCTACAATATGGAGCCATTGCAATATGTAGCAACAGCAATACTTATCAAGATAAGATAGGCAGCTTAAGAGAAACTATTCACCAAATCAACTATCAAGAGAGCATCCCATCAGCTCCAAGAAATCTGGAACAAAAACCAGCCCAAAACTCACCATATATGAAGGGCTTGTCGTAAAAAATTCAAAGAATATGTAATTCATATGACATCAGTACAGTGTTCAGGAGCGACGCATCTCTCTCAAAGACTACACATCTAAACAAAAATACGTTTAAGGCACCTAAAATTCACACTAGAATTGCCTGCAAGGATATGTGGCGTAACGGATATAAGTGCTAAGTAATAATCTGTTCTAAGTGACAGTTTTCTGGAAGTTCAAAGTTCAATCCTCAATCTACTAAGCATACAATGACGACTCACTTAAGACTTCTACCCGATCATGACTGACGGACCCAGAGAAAGCAACCACCTTCCCCGAATAAAGGGTTTCGTTCCAAATTCAGTACAGATTCCCGAGTTCGACAAGATGCACCTGAAAAAGGTCGTAGGTTACACCGACCGAAACGTTGTAAGAATAACATCTGAAGTGAGAACAGTAGCCCGAATAATCCAAATAATAAAAATTAGTTTGAAATAGTAGACTAAATTCATTCAGCATTAAAATATAGTAATAGTATAGTTCGGCTTCAGACAGACGGATATTAAGTCTCCATAAGTAATAGATATTTAGTATGTGTCTGTCTGTAAGCTTAACTACGTTAGTACGTCATATTTGATTTTTACTGGTTTATTTAAAATCTCAAAGATGAATGCCTTATATTATTTATAATATTGTCCCTACTTATATATTAATATTTCTATCTTCTAAAAGAATAAATTCGAAAGAGTTTATCCACCCATCCTAATTATATAAACATCAAAACAGGTTATGCTTATTTAATTCTGTGACACAACATAATATTTTTAAATACCATATATATAGTAATCTGCAAACACCGACAATTACTTTGCATATTTATTTCATAGAAAGCAAATAAATTAATATTCTGTAATATACATTTTTAATTTGCACTGCCATATGTTCTCATATGATACGCAATAATTTGGTCGCTAGTAAAACATCTGATGTCGCTGGTATGCCGAGAACAGATACTACACTTTGATCGTAGCCAAATGGCGAAGGAACAAAAAAAAAGTATTTTTAAGACAAGGGATTTTTAAACGAATGAAAAAAAACCCTGATATTTATCTATTATCTTTTAATGGAGATTAGTAGTGTAGTATCGGTTCTGTTGTGAAAAGATATCACCTCCCAGGAATTGCCTCCTCTGTTTCTATGGGAGAGGAGGTAATCGTTCTAGGTATTACATCCTCCTTTGGAGGAGGAAATGATGTAATATCTGTTCTGTTGACTATACTCACAGGCGTTACCTTCTCCTTTATGTCGACATCCTTCCAGGCATTACCTCCTCTATCTTTGTTAGGGTGGTGATAGTGTACTATTTATTCCGTTGTCATGATATCATTCTCTAAAGTATTACCTCCTCCTTTGGGGGTCAGTGTAGTATATGTCCGTTCATCATGAAATTATACTCCAAGGCTAGCAAAAATATTCGACTGGAGAAAGCATATTTTTGCTAGTCTAATATATAAAGTTTAAAATATTATCGTCTTCATTTCATTACAAATAATAATAATAAAGTCATCTGCTAATAATGTTCGCGTTCACCCTTAATGTTATATAGTTGTAACTAGTTAATACTTAACTAACCCATAAAGTTATATAATAGTGTAATTACTTAATATTTAACAACCCCTTAACATTATAGAGTGGTGTAAGTACATAAAATAAACTACCCCTTATCGTTATATAATAGTGTAACTACGTAATACTTAACTACTCCTTAACGTTATATAGCAGTGTAACTATTTTATACTTAACTATACCTAAAACTTATATATTAGTGTAAGTACTTAATACTTAACTACCCCTGAACGTTATTAAAGTAGTCTAACAACATAATACTAAACTACCCCATGAAGTTATATGGTAGTGTAACTACTAAATAATTAACTATCTATTAAAGTTATATGGTAATGTAACTACTTTATACTTGACTACTCCTTAAAGTTATATATTAGTGTAACTACTTAATACTTAACTAACTCTTATCGTTATATAGTAGTGTAACTACTTAATACTTAACTACTCTTTAACGTTATATAGTAGTTTACCTACTTAATACTTAACTAACCCTTAACATTATAAAGCAGTGTAACTACTTAATACTTTCTCACCCACCAACGTTATATAATAGTGTAACGTTATATAGTAGTGTTACTGCTTAATAATTAACTACCCCTTAACGTTATATAATAGTGCAACTATTTAATACTTAACTACCACTTAACATTATATACCAGTGTAACTACTTAATATTTAACTACCCTTCAACCTTATGTAGCAGTGTAACTACTTAATGTCATATAATAGTGCAACTACTTGATACTTAACCACCCCTTCAACGTTATATAGTTGTGTTAGTACATAGACTTAACTATCCCTTAACGTTATATAGTAGTGTAATTACTTAATACTTAACTACCCATTTATATTATATAGTAGTGTTTACTGTAAAAGATGGCAAAAAGAAAAGTTGATATATATATATATATATATATATATATATATATATATATATATATATATATATATATATGTGTGTGTGTGAAGCAATCCAACACAAGATATAAGCGTCAACTAATATCTTATAATTCGTGAAACATCCGGATAAAAACTGAAGCTCAATATACTGGATAAAGCATTAATATTATAATATAAAATGAAGTAATAAAATAAGGTGTCAATCAAATTTTATTAGAATTCAAAGTATTTGTGTATATAATTTTATATATTTTCAAAGCTTAATTTTATTACCTGTAGTAGTATAACTGCGGTAATGGTCCTCTGAAGAGAAGAATTATCTTTGAAAACTCATGAGCTAAGGACTTAAGGATACTTTGCTTGAACTTTGAATTCTAATAAAATTTGATTGACACCTTATTTTATTACTTCATTTTATATATATATATATATATATATATATATATATATATATATATATATATATATATATATATATAAAGGTTGTCACCTATTTGATTCACCGGTATAGCTTTCTAAACAAAAATTACACACCGAAAACGGTTTCGTCACTCATTTTCGACCTAAGCTTATCTATGTTAGGAAATAATTAAATGTCTGAGCTATTATGCTAATGCCTCTGTGTAAGAAATGAGAATAAGTGTAATAGAAATATTATAATATAATGTTATAAGTGAATATCATAAAATAAGAAAATATCATAATCAAAGTGTAGTATCTGTTCCGGTGGATACTACACCCCATAGACCGGTGTCGTCTTGACCTTCGGGTCTTGATTCCGCTGGTTTGTGGGGTTGTCCTATGCTGTTCTAGGAGGTACACCCTCCCAGGCTTTGCTTCCCCTCTGGGGTGTGGAGTAAGTTTATCGCCTTCTGCCTGCGGCGCCCCTACCATGGAATGCCGACGGGGCTGCCCAGGCATTTTTTGCAGACCAGAGTGCTCACCTTCTCGGGCGCTGGCTTTTCAAACCCCACTTTCCCGACCTTGTGTCACATCTTACCGCTGTGGGAGGAAGATAAATAACAGCATAAGATGAGAAAATATAATGAGATAATGTTATATTATGATATTATAACAGGAATATTATAGGGACACCATATCATCTTTTTCTGACGTATTTAGAGCAGAAGAAACCCCGTCGCCAAACAATGGTTGGCAGCGTTCACGGATGGATCGGTACGCGAGTGGGGGGAACAGAAAGAAAGACAAACGTTAGCGGGTGCGGCTGAGATTATAGTCATTACAATGGGTGGAAAGAATGTTTCGCTCTACCGCGAAATAAATATGGCTGACCTATAACGACAAAGAAAAATGGCGACTAGCTTGAGACTAGAGGGTATTTTACTCAACACTTACAAATATTTGACATTATTTTGAAGAGATTTATTATCTTTCGGAACGTTTTTTAGATGAGGATTGGTAATTTGTATTAATAGTATTATTCGGCCTACTCTTCTCATCTTGAATGTTATTATCACAACGTTTCGGCCGATTTATTCTCCGACTTTCTTTAGATATGTCTAATCGAAGCCTGTAATCTTTATTTCGAACTCGGGAATCTGTATAAAATTTCAACACAATGCAGAGTGGACTTAACACTAGGAAGGTACGCAATTGATCAATAACCAGTCTAATAGTTGTTTTCACTTCTTTTCACACATTTCGCCCGTACGGGTTCTTTTTTATACTAATGGTTCACTACTTAGGAAGGCCAAAAGCCACCCGTGGATAATAGTTAGTGAGATTTTCAATTGGATGATGGGACAGTACTACGAAAGGATTGAGAACTATGATTAATTCACTATACAACTAGACTGATATTTGTTGACATTGGACTTGAAAACGACCTTGTAGTCTGTAGGGAAACATTCCCGCGGTAACTTGTTCCACGGCTGGGAAGGTCATGGAAAGAAACTCTGTTCATGCAAGTTTCGTTTGATTTTAGGAACACAGAGAAAAAAGGAGAGTTCTTTGTAGTGTTTGGGGCACGGCAAGTTTTTGATGAGAAGATCTTACGGGGGCCAGAACTTGGAGCTCAGTCGAGCATCTACCATGGAAATACTGTTAGAGTACGACACATCCAGCAATGTCTCTTCCGTGAGAAATAGGCTGCATGGGAGAAAATAGATCATCTCTCACAAGGTTGCGAAGTCGATTTTGTACTCTTTCAAGGGAAGTAAGAGTGCTTTTGACGGCACCTCCACAAATATGGAAACAGTACTCCATCTTGGGCCGAATCTGACTCTTATATAGATAGAGGAATGTATAAAAAGTAAAGTTACTGCTGGAGCGGTAGAATGATTCAAGTTACCATGTCTGTTACAGCTATAACACTCTTCAAATCGCACCAAACAAAATATTTGAGAAAACATTTAAAACATTCAATTGATATTAAATATATTTTTATACTGGCCACTTATCAAAGATAAGGATTAGCGCAATCGTCAGTTGGATAATAACATGAGAGGATCATATAGTCAGCTAGGAAGCAGTCCCGTAGTATTCGTCTCTATAGATTTGAACACCCATTTCGAACAATATTTAAATCACCTCTCACGGAATATTTTAGAACAATAGTAAACAATGAAATCCATTTCCAACCAAAATTTATTTTTCTTCATAATATTATGACTATTTTACCACTTTATAATATTCAATAATTTATTTTAAAGAAGAAAAACTATCATGTTTGGCTTTCTTAAATTTCTTATAATTCAAATACCAAACGATGTTTCCAAAAGTACCATATATTATTTTATTAACCTATCACGTAACCACGGGGAGCATAGGAACAGGCTTTTACACTATCCGAATCAACACCTGGACGCACTACTATCCACGAGAGATTTTTTAAAATCTCCGATGACAGAATTATTTTTTAAAAATCGGTTAAACAGGGCATATTAGGCCGGAAGTCTACTTGTTCATATTTTTAAACTAAATAAATACTTTATTTTAAAGAAAAAACAATAATTCAAATATAAAAAATATTTCAAGAAGTGCTAATATATTATTTCATTATTAAATATATATTTTTATAGTAATAGCTCACTGCTTATCAAGGCTCATAGGCCACTCAATGATAATGGTCAGTGAGATTGTCAGTTGAACGATGATGGGATTGGAAACGAATGGGTGAAATGGTCAGTATTTGATTATATACTTAAATTGGACTTGAAAACAACCATGTTTTACTAAGGTGGGAAGCAGCTCCGTGGTATTATGTGAAACAGATTGGAACGCACATCTCGAACATTTAAATCACACCTTACAGGATATTTTAGAACGAATAAAAATTAAAAATTTCTTTTTCTAACAGAAAATTATTTTTCTTCGTCGTATTTTGATGACTATGATGTTTACTACATTATTCCTGCAATAGATGTTACCATTTCTTTAGTAAAACATTTACAATGCATGGAATATAAGTTTAAAAGAAAAAAATCTCTGTAGAAAAATATGCCTCCGTGTCTGCTATAATTAATATTAATACATGCTTCATTATAGTGAGCACTATAGCCTCACTAATTTAAAAAAGTACTAACATCAGAACAACAGTATATGCACCTATCTAGCTATTTTCTTCTTCTTTTTTTTTTACTGATGGGTCACCACTTATCAAGGCCCGGAGAGTCACTCGAGGATAAGGGATAAAGAGATCGACAGTTGAACGATGATCATCGCCTCGAGAAGAACCATAAACAATAAGTAAGATATGCAGAAGATTACTAAGAAGACATTGATTATCCAAGAAGACTTCTCTACTGGTATTTGTTTTAATGAGACTTGAAGACAACCCTGCTGTAGACAATTGAGAAGCAAACTCTTGGTATCTTGTTTAATAGATGGGATGTTTTAGGAAATAAACTTTGTTAATAGAAGTTCCGTTTGGTGTTTGTTAAAGAGAGAAGAAAAAGTATTTTGCTGTCGTAGTAGTTAGACGAGTTATCGCTGTGAATGTTTTACAGGAGGGTATCAGGGATTAGAGGTCAGTCGATCACCTACCATGAACATAGCGATAGAGCAGAGAGAGAGTCTAGCAACATCTCTTCTGTGTGGAAAATCCTGTAGGGACAAAAAGAGATCTTCCGCCACTAGATTGCGAAGTCGATTTTGTACTCTGTCAATACAAGAAAGAATGCCTCAAGCGGTAGCTCATCAGGTGGCAAGAATGTTCTGTATTAGCTGAGTGTATACGTAGAGTTTTAAACACTGACTGATAATTTATTTTTTCGAATTTCAAGTGAGTAAAACATCTCACGTGACAGGATGATTCCCATATTTCTTGAAACTCTCTCCCCAAATCTGTCATTCCTGTAGTTAGTTAACTTTCTGTAACGTATACGTCGCCGTGCTCACTGGATAACGCCACAAAATGCACCGTGCACAGTAGATGACGAAATAACAGTTATTATTCACATTGGATGACGTCACGGCCTCCAGAATGCTAAGTATTTGCAAGATAGCAAGAACATTCCGTACTACCTGGCCTTTGGGCAGGTATTAAAGTGCAGTATCATGTTAGGTGTTTACTTTGAACTCCCCAATTATTTACTTTGACCTCCCCAAATCTTTTTACTTTGACCTCCCCAAATCTTTTTACTTTGACCTCCCCAAATTTTTTACTTTGTCTTCCCAAATCTTTTTACTTTGACCGCCCCATTTTTTTTACTTTAGCCTCCCCAATTTTTTTTACTTTGCCTTCCCAAATTTGTTTACTTTGACCTCCCCAATTTTTTTACTTTGACCTCCCCAATTTTTTTACTTTGCCTTCCCCAATTTTTTTACTTTGACCTCCCCAAATTTTTTACTTTGCCATCCCAATTTTTTTTACTTTGAATTCCTCAAATTTTTTCTCATCTTAGAAGGAATCCATCCACTCCCAAACTCCACCCTGATCTCATTTTCTCCCACGTAAGTCCTACTCCCATTCAGAGATCAACTGTCTTGTTTTCGGTTCTAAACAAATCGGAAACAGTGAGTGGTATATATATTTTTTTAAAAGGGTGAGATAGATCTTACTAAGCTGGTGTTGTTTCTTTCTTTTGGGGGGTTTATTATCTTACACAACTACAAGAATACCCACCCCAGGACGGGTAACATTAATTTAAAAAAACAGAACGGTTTGAAATCAAATTTATTTCCCCTTATGAAGATAAAAATCAGCATATAATGGTATTAAACCTTAAGTCTGGAATCCTTATTCAAATTTTGATCAAAATCCATTACATGATTTTTATTTTAGATAATGCCTAATATTTAAGGCTAAGCTTTCGTAAAAAAAATCAAATTCAGTAAATTTGACATAATTGGTATTTAATAAATATGTTTTAAATTCAATATAATTCTGATATATTGGATTTTAAATAGGAGGTTGTGCACATATTATGGTTCCTAAAATCATTTAAAATGCTGAAAAGAAACTAGAATTTGAAGAATAATTATACAATTCATATCTAATATCTATTGTTAAAATTTCACAAAAAAACGGAAGTATCTGAATTTTCACGAATGGCTTCCATACTTGTTTCATCCTCTTTGCATAACACTAAATTAAACTAAAAAAAAGCCCACATTACCCACGCTTACGCTTAGCAGCTGCGTTCCAAATATGATAAGTATCAGTTGATGAGTTTAGGAGTGAATCCTGTACATACAAATA
>OY744524.1:67575329-67590329 GCA_963556195.1 Sepiola atlantica | reverse complement strand
GTAGTTGGATGACTACACCCCTTGTTGAAAAGAGTAGGTATATTCCACAGTCGGTCATCGCCGCGGTTCGCTTAATCTGTGTAAATTAATAGACATTCTTGTATGTGGCGAGGTAACTCAGTGGCAGAGTACTCGCTTACCATGCAAGTGACTCGGGTTTCGAATCCTGAGTTCGGATGTGTTCTACTGATGAGCCCAAAGGAGGGTAAACTCGAGTCTAGGACTTCCGGTTTGTTTCTTTTCATAGGTTGTGGTCTGCGGCGTTGTCTGATTGTGGAAATAATTATATATATATATATATATATTCTTCATTATTCGGTTTATTAACCAATAAAAAAACACAACGTGATGTAATTTTTCAAGTGTAATATCGCCCTGTGTCGATGGGTACTTGGGCTAGTAGGAAATAAATAATACGCGAGAATCCAATCTGGTTAGAAAATTTTCTTTAAAAATCGAATAAAGTTGCCATTAATATGAATTTGGTCGTTCCTTGTCAATAGCAGTAAATCTTCAAGATATTCCCACTGGTAAAACATCGTCTTAGTTTTACCATTTGTGAGGAGAGATGTAAGGGATGATACTTCGAATTCTTTAATACACACACACACACACGCATATATATATATATATATATATATATATATATATATATATAATGTGTGTGTTGTGAATATACGCGTTTAGCGTTGTAGTTGAAAAAGTGAGGATATTTTTACGCTCTGTATGCGCTTTCAATGTAGGTTTCTTCATTGCGAAGGTAAGCGAGGCTGGAAATTCTGAGAGCTCTGAGAAACGAGCCTATGATCACCCTGGATTTTATTCTGTGTTTTGGTGGGAGTAAAAATGTATAATTTTTATTCGTTGGGTTTCTATAGACTGAGAAGATCAGGACGTCAGGGTGTTGTACACAGTAATATCCAGATAGTTAAGGACGTGTTTAATTTCTAGTTCGGAGGTTAAGAAAATCGTGTGTTCAATTTTATTGCGTTTTTTGACAATGTCAGGGAGAGCAATGTGAGGTAGGTAGATAGGGAGAGTGTCAGCAATATATTTAAAGTAGAAGTTTGGGTGTAAGATGTATTTGAAGGAGCCGTTTTCTAAAAGTTCCTGGAAAAGACAGACAATGACTCCGCTGAGGGGGAACCCATGTGTAAATAAAATGCTATCCTAAACCTAAACTCCCTACTTTAGATATATCGTGGGGTATTGAATATTACTTTTAGACAGTTTATTCCGATAAATAGGGTTTTACAATGGTATCTCGGGATCTACGTTGGCGGCGGACATCCGCAAACAGCAAAGACAATTCTTTACGTTTTATTATTTAAAACTTGAAAAATGATAATAACAAGAATTAAAACATCAAAAATAATATTATAGGGGTTCAGGGCTAGGAGCAGGAGTTTATTTTCCCAAGCAACACCGAATATCCCATGGGTCCCGCTAGTCTATATTTATAAAATTATGTCGGCCAGATTTTCTAAGTAAAATTAATTTTTTTTCTGTCCTATCAAACATAGATTACAAACTAAAATGACCCCAGAGAATCTACATCAAATCAAAAAGTGTATTCTAATGTAAAATTTAGAGGGGAAGACAATGGAAGCATTCACGAATCTCTAATTGCACCCCAAATGGGACTATGAAGGCATAAGCCCTTAAAACTTCAAATATATCATATTTGATGAAATTAAAATCATACGTATAACATTTTACCGAGGAAAACAATGGAAGTGGTCCCGAATCTCTAATAGCGCCCCTAAGTGTACTATAAGGGCATAAACCCTATAAAACTTTAAATATATGGTACTTTAAAGAAATTCAAATTATATGTATCAAATTTTATCGGGGAAGACAATGGAAGCGGTCTCAAATCACTAATTGCCCCCCTAAAGGGACTATGATGTCATTAGCCCTTACAACTTCAAATATATCCTATTTTAATAAAATGTAAATCATATGTATAAAATTTTCTGCGGAAGACAATGGAAATGGTCTCGAATCTCTAAGTATCGTCCTAACCGAAAAGGAAATATGGGGGCCGAATCCTCTTTTTTTATGGAAGTCGATCCAGACAAGGCATGAAGCCACTTAATGTTAGGAGCTAAAAAAATACTACTTCAAGGTCAAAAACTAGCCAACGATAATTGTTAGTGGATAGATTCCGACCCAAACAACACAAATTCTTTCTCCTTTGTCAGAAACATCGCTCATGGAATGTGAGGACTAAAGGATGAAATAAAACAACATAAAAAAATATTTTTATTTTCTGAACTAATGAACGGATCATTATGCATTTTTGAATATATATGCTAAAGTAATACGCTGAGTAACATGGGAACATTATTTTTTTTTGTAAATGTTAACATTTAGGGGGTGCATATATATAAAGTTTTATTTATTTATTTATTTATTTATTTATTTATTTATTTTACTTATTTATATTTTATGAAAAGTTTAAAATAAGTTACATACAAAAAGTACTAGAGAAAAGAATTGCTCTACATCAAATTTTAAGTTATATTATGTAATACGTTTTTAAAATGATCGGTGCGCGCGCATGGGCGTCAATGATATGTATGTGCTTGGTAAAATCCTAAACTATTGAACTTATAGTTACGAATTTTGGAATATGTATTCTAGGCAACAGGCTGTGTAACGAAGGCACATTATTAAAAAAAAACAAAAAACTATTCCATTTGGTGGTGGTGGTGGTGGTGGTGGGGGGGGGGTAAATGAAACCTACCATATCTCCAAATAAAGAAAAACATTAAAATTTAAAACTATTGTTTTTACCCGTCGTGGGACGGGTATCCTACTCATATATATATATATATATATATATATATATATATATATATATATATATATATATATATATATATATATATCGGAATTTGAAGAAAGACGAACTAATAATAATTAAATGTAAATGATATATAATTGATAATTACATAAATATTAAGTCTTAAATATTAATATTTACAACATTTAATTATTTATTACACGCACGTATATACACTTATAAATGTACACCTAACTATACTTTGTAGCTAATATATATATATATATATATATATATATATATATATATATATATATATATTTATGCGTGCGTGTGTGTGTGTCTGTATGTGCAAATGTATAAAAATAGAAAAACATGTGGTCTCATATTCCGCGCTTCCAAATATCATACATATTTTTTATTTTGAGTCACACACACACACACACACACACACACACACACACACACACACACACACACACACACATATACATATATATATATATATATATATATATATATATATATATATATATATATATATATATTAGTACAGAAAAGTAAATAGAAATATGAGGACGAATTTGAACTTGGGCCTGTCCGCATTTTTTGTTGTCAGTGTATTTTGCCTCGACGTCGAATCTGATTTATGGGCCAGCTAAAAATTCTGACCCTCCAGCGCCCCCCGTCTCTGCATTCTACCAATGAATGTCCGGAGTTGTCAGATTTGGGAAAATGCAGCCCCTCGCTGGAGAGTCGCATTCAATTCTTTCTTCTGTCCATCAGTCGAAGCCGTGAAGCGTCTTGTGTGCTCACGAGGCGCTTCCTCATATTACCGCTAGGGCCCGGCTGGTCAGAACAAAAAATAATATGCTTCTATCTATCTATCTATCTATCTATCTATCTATCTATCTATCTATCTATCTATCTATCTATCTATCTTCTCTCTCTCTCTCTCTCTCTCTCTCTCTCTCTCTCTCTCTATATATATATATATATATATATATATATATATATATATATATATATCAAACTCTCCGAAAGAGATTAAGATTAAAAAATAAAAACAGTAAGAATTTTCTGGATGTTTAACCGTGTTCATATAAACTTATCTGGATTATATATATATATATATATATATATATATATATATATATATATATATAATTTTTATTTACACGGACATGTACAAAATTTGCAACACTGGCATGTCGATGTTATCGATCAGCAGTTATTATAAACTGAGATCTTTCCAAATATGATCTAAGGTTAAGATCGGATTCAAACTCTGCCAGATGAGATCTCAGTTTATAATAACTGTTAATCGATAATATCAACATGCCAGCGTCGCAGATTTTGTACATGTCTGTGTAAATAAAAATAATCATATATATAAGTTCTATTTAATATTGAGCACTTTTTATAAACCCGGTTTAAATTCTTTGGATTACTACCCTGTGGATGTATTACCTCGATTATATATATATATATATATATATATATATATATATATATATATATATATATATATATATATATATATATATATATATATATTAATTGATTGATCAAGTTCAAATATATTAATAAAGTGAACAGAAAATCATTTTTTCAAAGGTGCTCAATACCAAGTAGAGCATTTATAAAATTACATAAACAATATTAGAGCCTTACGTCAATCAACCAACGTTTCGACGCATCACCGCATCTTGTCAAAGGCAGAATGAAAATCAAATCAAAAGTGATAATTCATAGCCTCGCATTGGAAAACCCTAGCTGAAGCCAGATTTTAAAAGAGAGGGAAGGGTGCTAAGAAGTGTGCTAGAGGGGTGGGGAAGTCGAACAGGTTCTATTTGGGTTAAGTCAAGGTCAGCTCGCCCGTTAAGTTGACACCTACCGGCCCCCAGCATCCTCGCATATCTTTAGTTTGGGTGGTCATTAGTTCCACGCTTGCTGGGCCGTTCAGGTATGTGTGTATGGGGGGCACAGAATCAACAGGTAAACAGGTAAACAGATAACAAAAGCGAGAGATGATATAAATATTTCAATGAAAGAACGCTACGGAGGGGCGAGGCAATTTAACACCCCCAATATTTAAAATTGTCGTCTTAGTATTCTGGATGAATGTGGGTTCTATAGGTAAATAACTGTATTGTCCATTACTATTGTTATTAAATATTTATTATTATTTTTATAGGCTTACTATTACGTACCCCCACACCGCTGTTACTATAATCATTATTATTATTATCATTTATTTTTATTGCTATTATTATAATAGACATTGCAACTATTATTCCTACCATTACCGTTATATTTGTTATAAGTACATCTTTTATTAACACTATTATTATTATTACGATAGCTATTCCAATTATTATTATTATTACCATCATTATAGTTATTATTATTGTTACTATTGTTACTTATGCTATTTTTATCTCTGTCAATTTATTTTTTATTCTTACTACATTTCACTGTTCCTATTATTATTGTTATCAAGTAGATAATTATTATTATCATTATCATTATCATCACTACTGTTGCTATCATTGTTATTATCGTCACTATTACTGTAATTATTATTCCAACTATTCATACTATTATTATTGTCATTATTATCTTTTATTATTATTATAAATAATATTACTATTATTTTTACTATCTCTTCTATTTACATTATTACTACTATTGCAATAGTTTTCATATTTTTTTTAAAATATAGCCATTATTTTTATTACATCTATTATGACTATTTTCACTACAGCCGCCATCGTTATCCCCCTATTATCATTACCATTATTAGGGTATTAGTGACAGGGGAGGTAAATCTAGGTTTTTATTTATACTTGTAATCCAATAACTTATTTTCTTAGGCTTAACCCCTAATTAAAAAAAAAAATGGCTTATACATAATTTAAATTAAATTGTATTATTAATAAATTTTTAGTCTTTTGGTTAAGGCTAGATCTCTTAATTTTATTAGTTTATTTGGATTCTACCCCTGTAGTAACCTATAGCTATCTGGGGTGGATTCATTTTTGCGTTATACAGTAAATATATTTATGTTAAATTTTCTGGGTTGTTCACGAACTTATCTAGAGTCAGCCGTTTAAAGTGCCTACGGCTAAAACCTATTTCGTCTCGTTGATTTGGTAATCTACTCTTATCAGGGAACATAACAATAGCTATTTTTTCACTAAGGCAGATAAAGAACGTGGGGTTGTGCAGTGTAGGTGTCGTGTACATTTAAAAAAATGCTCCATTTCACCACAGGAACGATATTTTCATCTTTTAGGCATTTACGAATATTGCTAGGAATCTGTGAGAAATTTTCTTTCTCTCTCTCTCTCTATATATATATGCATATACATGTAAGTAAGTATATGTTTATATTTACAAATATAATCGTGTGTATTCATATATATATATATATATATATATATATATATATATATATATATATATATACATATATGTGTGTGTGTGTGTGTGTGTGTGTGTGTGTGTGTATGGAAAATGAAAAGAGGAAAACCAAAATTATTCCTGTATTCATCAACGTTTCGTCTTTATTTCTAGACTTCCTCTGGATTATTGATTTGAAAACATAACACACACGTACACATATTTGACAACGTTCAAGAAAATAATTTCTTTGTTCTATTTTAAAACGAAACATAGTCGCTAGAATTTAATATATGTACTTCGTTCATGAAATAGAATTCGTGTGTTGTTTTAAACGAAAACATAGTCGTTAGAATTCAGAAAATGTGGTGTGACTATTACGTGAGAGGGTTGGTTTTCTTCTTTTTTTAACTAAAAAAGCCATTAGAATTTTAAAATTTACAAAACCATTCGTTTCACGTCATAGTCGCACCACATTTCCTGAATTCTACTGACTATGTTTTCGTTAAAAGAAGACACT
Organism: Sepiola atlantica; assembly: GCA_963556195.1. Classification (NCBI taxonomy): domain Eukaryota; kingdom Metazoa; phylum Mollusca; class Cephalopoda; order Sepiida; family Sepiolidae; genus Sepiola; species Sepiola atlantica. The sequence continues at coordinate 67,583,616 of OY744524.1, read as the reverse complement.
CATTCTATTTTATAAACGCTATAAACATATTAAATTCTAACGGCTATGTTTTACTCCAAAAACGAACAAAGGAATTCTTTTTACGTCACAAACGGACAAAACTTTGTCAAATATTTGTAGTTGTGTGTTATGTTTTTCAAATATTTGTAGTTGTGTGTTATGTTTTTCAAATATTTGTAGTTGTGTGTTATGTTTTTCAAATATCTGTAGTTGTGTGTTATGTTTTTCAAATATTTGTAGTTGTGTGTTATGTTTTTCAAATATTTGTAGTTGTCTGTTATGTTTTTCAAATATTTGTAGTTGTGTGTTATGTTTTTCAAATATTTGTAGTTGTGTGTTATGTTTTTCAAATATTTGTAGTTGTGTGTTATGTTTTTCAAATATTTGTAGTTGTCTGTTATGTTTTTCCAATATTTGTAGTTGTGTGTAATGTTTTTCAAATATTTGTAGTTTTGTGATATCTTTTTCAAATATTTGTACATGTATGTTATTACTTTAAATCAGTCATCCCAAGGAAGTCTTGAAATAAAGACAAAACGTTGAGTAATACATAAATAATTTTGTTTTCCATTTTTAATTTTCCATTACGTTGGGATATTATTTCCATTTTTTATCATCTATATGTATGTATCTTTGTATGTGTGTATATATATGTGTGTGTGCATACATATAACTACATGACTGGCTGTGTAAATAGATCTATATATCTATCTATATATGTATATATATGTGTGTGTTTATGTATATGCATATGTATATTAATGTATGTTTATGTACATATGCATGTCTATGTACATACATACATGTTTATGAATATATATATATATATATATATATATATATATATATATATATATATATATATATATGTATATATATATGTGTTGATGGATATACCTGTGGATGCATATATGTGTGTCTAAATGTATTTATATATGTGTGTATTTATGTATGTGCGTATATATATATATATATATATATATATATATATATATATATATATATATATATTGGCAGAAGTTTTTCTTGAAGACAATATTAATAATTATAGATTATTTATGTTTGTATAATTTTTCATTAATCCGTTATGGATTTCTTATTAATTTTCGAGTTTCAGGCTGGAACTGACAGATGGATTTACTGTCCCCGTTGTGTACTCTAGTACTTCCGATTCTTTCTGGAGTCATATTTAACGGGTAGATAATTGTGTAAATAAAGATTATGTCTTTTTACATGTTTATCAATGGTTTTGGTTTGAACCGTGTGATTGGTTATACTATAATTCATCGAGAAAGGATTAAAAAATACCCAGACACAAGTCATCTGTAATAGTTAACGATATATATATATATATATATATATATATATATATATATATATATATATATATATATATATATATATATATACAAAGCGAGTTCCGCACGAGCATTAAAGACTGTGGACAGCAATAACGCTTCCCTCTACCTCCCCAGGTAAGTTTATCTTAATTTCAATCACTGTGTGTTGTGATTACCGGTAGCTGAGTGGTCCTGAACGTTTGTCTCGTAATTCTAGCCTGAATCTACGAACTGCGTTCGATCATATGCGACTGCTTGCAACCACCACTCCTGCACTGATGAGGACAACATCCCGAAACGATATCGTCTCTAGTAAAGAACATTTTAATATTTAATAAAAAATATTCATATTATATATATATATATATATATATATATATATATAAATATAAATTTGGTGTTTGTTACATTGCCCACTTTTTGGTCAAATGGTGATCGTAGATTCTAAGCATAACGTTGTTGCATCAGTAGCAGCCCTCGCTACTACGACATAATATCCCCGTAATTTTCACACACAAAACTGATCTTACATAAGGATTAATGATAACACATAATTATTGTAATTTTGTTAATAAAACAAGGTTTTGTAGAAGTTCAGCTACATCATAGCTTTAGCTAGTAGTGTTCAAAGATGATAGTTTCGATCGATACGCGATCCATTTACTCAGACAGTCATTTCCCAAAAGCGGCGTTTCAAAGATTCCTTGCGGTGCGTTTCTAAGAACAATCACGTTTATCGGAAGAATTTGAGGTGGCGCTCATCTGAATTGGCCTCTCTAGAGCGCAAATCCTGGGTAAGTAACTACGAAGGACAAGCATGTTACTCAAGCAGCAGACTTCTCTGTCCATGTCGCTGGAATGGTCGATTGGAAAAGAAAGCGCCGTTACAGATGGGTCTAATATCGTAGCAGCAGTTGCCAAAACGTTTCTGTATACATATATACATAATTACATGCATACATACACGCTAGGGAGGGCCTGTGGACGAGTGGTTATAGCACTTGTCTTTGGGCTCGATCCCACTCACGGCATGCGAATTTTCGGGTTAGAAAACTCCCTCTGTCCACCCAGCAGTAAATGGGTACCTGACTAAAACTCAGGGAAGGTTCAAGGCCGCGGAAGGAGAGGGATGGGCTCTGCGTTCCATATGCTGTGCCCTAGACACGGTGATTCTTAACAAATCGCTACGGCCATGGGCAGTGTGCGATGTCGGCAACGACACTCGTGCGCGTCCAGGCTATGCGACCGTTACCTTTTTTTTTTTTTATACACGCTAGGGTATAATATGAACAATATTACTTACAGAGGCCATTGCTATCATTCAAAATAGATGTACGTAAAAGAGGTAAAGTGATCGATTATAGTCGAGGGCGACCCGGAGGCTCCCTTTTCAATAGCTACTACACCGAAGTTAGGACAGGGCGCCACTCCTTTCCTCGGATTCCTCACCCTATAATGTTCATTGTTTAACAAGGGCGCACCAAGTACACTTTTTTGAGTCTTTGGTATAACTGGATAGAACCCCGGTCTCTCTGGTCACACAATTTTTGTGTGTGTGGTGTTTATGTGATGGTTGTGTGTCTCCTATAGAAATAAAGGTTAGAGAATCTACATAACATCTGAAAGTGTATTCCTATGTACAATTTATCAGGGAAGACAATGGAAGTGGCCCAGAATCTCTAAATGCCAGCTTAAGCATCACCCCCATAAAACTATAAATATATCCTACTTTTACGAAATTTATTTCATATGTATTAAATTTTCTGGGGAAGATAATGGAAGTAGTACCAAGTCTCTACGTTACCCTTTATGTGCCGTATATCTACGTACCATCACCTCTAAGTGATCCATGAGGACAGAACCTCTTTTAAACTTTAAATACTTATATCCGATGTTAATGAAATTTAAACCATATATAATACCTTAATTCAGAGAGTTTCAATAGTTCAGTTTTTCTTAGACTATATTGGGGGTGAAACGGGAGGAGTGGGGTTATAAAAACAAAGAAAGTAATATGGTGTTATTAGCATAGTGAAAACGGACATAGCAGTGCTCCCAAATCAATCCTGAGCAACGTCGGACCTTTCTGCTAATAATTTATGATAATAACAAATTTTTGTTCCAAAGATTTTACTGACAGAACGTACAGAGGTAATGAAAACAAAGGCAGAATTTTGAGATATGAGGTATTTTTTTGTGAGCACCGGTGGTGAAATTCTTAGATATTATGCATTTTGCAGGCACTGCTGACGAAATAACTCATCTGTCACCTAATGCGACAGGAAAACTTAAAGATACTCAGAGATGGCCTATTTCTTTTCACTTGATATTCTATATTGATAATAAAAGTAATAATATTTAACTGTTACTTATTAAGAATAAATGCAATGAAGTATTAATATTTAGTGTCCACGATTAATTGTTTCCTTTACTGCTGAGTACAAATAATACACAAATTGTAGGTTGATAAGAAAGCTTAAATCCATTTGAAAAATATTTCTAGTCAGTAAAGTTGTTTTTCGAATAAAATTTCAATGTTCTTAACAAAATGGAGAAACGATAAAGTAAAGGACAATCCTACTCAGAATAAAATTGTGATTCTGTAGGAGAGAACTATCGAATGCGAACTTACAGAAATAGACCGGCTTCACTATATTATATAGATGACGCATTACCCAAATCCTGCTAAACAAATTCATAGGTTTATAACATTATTCTGTCTCATTTTATCTCTCAAAGAACATGCAGTCCTTTCTTTTATTGGTCTTTCTGTCCTCTACCTCTCTAAAGCTAAATGTTAGTATCCAGGAGCCTACGGTAATAGGCTGACGAGTGAGACAATGTCACTGTAAGGGGACAATGCGTAGAACATTACAATATAACAGGAAACTACGCACGAGAACAAAACAACCGCGCAAATCTTAGTAATATGCGTGAAACATAGACATTAACCGCGAGACGTAAGATGTGAACACCGTATATAATTATCTGCCAGACGAAAATGTTATGAACCCACGCGTGAATCGTGTTAGAAGCATGTTTATTATTCAAGCATGTCACTTTTTTTATAAAGAAAAATCATCCCTATGATTCAAGATATGAATAAAACAAAATAAAAAATGTTCGCCTTTAAACAGAAGAACATAACACTCCAGGAAATGTAATATTGCGAAATCACATCTAAGAAGATAATTCCTGCTTCGAAATATTCTGAATTCAGATTCTGAATATATAAAACAGCAATAGATTTTATTCCGGAATCTACAAGTATAGAAAATTCAATGTTCAAGAAATGAGAAAGATAAAACAAGAAATAACGATGCAGTATCAAAAATATAGAGAAAAACAAAAAAAGAATGATAATATAAGTAAAGAAAAGGGAATAACAAATACAAAAGGAAAATACAAAAGAAGCATTACCAGCTCATTTTTGTTTCATGATTTTATTTCAGCTATGAATCGTTATGTACTTTCTTTGTAACACCAATCCATGGCGATAATTCAAGCATACACACACTTATCTTTTAAATAACTTTTATTTATCTAATTAAATTAAATCGTTCTTTGAAATTTTACTCCCGTGTTTGTTGCGTGTCAACACTTCGTATCTACGTATGTTTAAAACTTGAGCGAATATATTTACTTATTAGTCGGCGGAATTCTTTTAGTGTTTAAATTTTTTATTACGTTATATACGTAATAAAATATTCATCAATCAAAATAAATAAGTAGATATTTACTACAAGGTTCCACCTTGCATATAAAGCAAGTATGGTTGTCCGCCTGCTTGTGTGGCCGTTGACTACTTTTAGGCAATTAGACAAAGGAACGCGAATTTGACAGAAATGATACCTTACCTCTGCACATCCTTACAAGTCGGCATATTTGTCCTCTTAAAGAGGCCCTACAATAAACATGAAAACTCCCACTGAAAATAGTTTCACAGATTCTCAAACTAAAAATTCAAAAATATTTTGATCATTTTAAGACCCTTTAATGGGGTATTGACTGCACTAAATTAACACTTTTATAATGATATAAATTAACACTTTTATAATGATATAAATTAACACTTTTATAATGATATAAATTAACACTTTTATAATGATATAAATTAACACTTTTATAATGATATAAATTAACACTTTTATAGTGATATAAATTAACACTTTTATAATGATATAAATTAACACTTTTATAATGATATAAATTAACACTTTTATAGTGATATAAATTAACACTTTTATAATGATATAAATTAACACTTTTATAATGATATAAATTAACACTTTTATAATGATATAAATTAACACTTTTATAGTGATATAAATTAACACTTTTATAATGATATAAATTAACACTTTTATAATGATATAAATTAACACTTTTATAGTGATATAAATTAACACTTTTATAATGATATAAATTAACACTTTTATAATGATATAAATTAACACTTTTATAATGATATAAATTAACACTTTTATAATGATATAAATTAACACTTTTATAATGATATAAATTAACACTTTTATAATGATATAAATTAACACTTTTATAATGATATAAATTAACACTTTTATAGTGATATAAATTAACACTTTTATAATGATATAAATTAACACTTTTATAATGATATAAATTAACACTTTTATAGTGATATAAATTAACACTTTTATAATGATATAAATTAACACTTTTATAATGATATAAATTAACACTTTTATAATGATATAAATTAACACTTTTATAGTGATATAAATTAACACTTTTATAATGATATAAATTAACACTTTTATAATGATATAAATTAACACTTTTATAGTGATATAAATTAACACTTTTATAATGATATAAATTAACACTTTTATAATGATATAAATTAACACTTTTATAATGATATAAATTAACACTTTTATAATGATATAAATTAACACTTTTATAATGATATAAATTAACACTTTTATAATGATATAAATTAACACTTTTATAATGATATAAATTAACACTTTTATAGTGATATAAATTAACACTTTTATAATGATATAAATTAACACTTTTATAATGATATAAATTAACACTTTTATAATGATATAAATTAACACTTTTATATTGATATAAATTAACACTTTTATAATGATATAAATTAACACTTTTATAATGATATAAATTAACACTTTTATAATGATATAAATTAACACTTTTATAATGATATAAATTAACACTTTTATAGTGATATAAATTAACACTTTTATAATGATATAAATTAACACTTTTATAATGATATAAATTAACACTTTTATAGTGATATAAATTAACACTTTTATAATGATATAAATTAACACTTTTATAATGATATAAATTAACACTTTTATAATGATATAAATTAACACTTTTATAGTGATATAAATTAACACTTTTATAATGATATAAATTAACACTTTTATAATGATATAAATTAACACTTTTATAGTGATATAAATTAACACTTTTATAATGATATAAATTAACACTTTTATAATGATATAAATTAACACTTTTATAATGATATAAATTAACACTTTTATAATGATATAAATTAACACTTTTATAATGATATAAATTAACACTTTTATAATGATATAAATTAACACTTTTATAGTGATATAAATTAACACTTTTATAATGATATAAATTAACACTTTTATAATGATATAAATTAACACTTTTATAATGATATAAATTAACACTTTTATAATAATATAAATTAACACTTTTATAATGATATAAATTAACAATTTTATAATGATATAAATTAACACTTTTATAATGATATAAATTAACACTTTTATAGTGATATAAATTAACACTTTTATAATGATATAAATTAACACTTTTATAATGATATAAATTAACACTTTTATAATGATATAAATTAACACTTTTATAATGATATAAATTAACACTTTTATAATGATATAAATTAACACTTTTATAATAATATAAATTAACACTTTTATAATGATATAAATTAACACTTTTATAGTGATATAAATTAACACTTTTATAATGATATAAATTAACACTTTTATAATGATATAAATTAACACTTTTATAATGATATAAATTAACACTTTTATAATGATATAAATTAACACTTTTATAATGATATAAATTAACACTTTTATAATGATATAAATTAACACTTTTATAGTGATATAAATTAACACTTTTATAATGATATAAATTAACACTTTTATAATGATATAAATTAACACTTTTATAATGATATAAATTAACACTTTTATAATAATATAAATTAACACTTTTATAATGATATAAATTAACAATTTTATAATGATATAAATTAACACTTTTATAGTGATATAAATTAACACTTTTATAATGATATAAATTAACACTTTTATAATGATATAAATTAACACTTTTATAATGATATAAATTAACACTTTTATAATGATATAAATTAAACCTTTTATAATGATATAAATTAACACTTTTATAATAATATAAATTAACACTTTTATAATGATATAAATTAACACTTTTATAGTGATATAAATTAACACTTTTATAATGATATAAATTAACACTTTTATAATGATATAAATTAACACTTTTATAATGATATAAATTAACACTTTTATAATGATATAAATTAACACTTTTATAATGATATAAATTAACACTTTTATAGTGATATAAATTAACACTTTTATAATGATATAAATTAACACTTTTATAATGATATAAATTAACACTTTTATAATGATATAAATTAACACTTTTATAATGATATAAATTAACACTTTTATAATGATATAAATTAACACTTTTATAATGATATAAATTAACACTTTTATAATGATATAAATTAACACTTTTATAATGATATAAATTAACACTTTTATAATGATATAAATTAACACTTTTATAATGATATAAAT
>OY744524.1:67450329-67570329 GCA_963556195.1 Sepiola atlantica | reverse complement strand
CAGAGTACAAAACCGACTTCGAAATCTAGTGGACAATGAGAGACGTTGTTAGTCTTTCTCTACTGTTGGTAAGTGTTCGACTGAGCTACAATCTCTGCCCCCCCCCGTAAAACATTCACAACAGAAACTCGTCTAGCTACAGCCACTGTCAATAATTCCCTTTCTGTGGAACACAGTACGACGGGACTGCTTCCTAGCTGAATACAACAGTGCCGTTTTTAAGTTCGATGTAAACAATTTTTGTTGATCCGTCCTCTTAAATGATCAATTCTGACCAGTTGCAACCATCATTACTAACCCCCTAGATGTTTCACCGTTCACCTGTTAAACTCAATTAACCCTTATCTTCGAGTGGCATTTGGGCCTTGATAAGCGGTGAACAGTTTGTAGAAAAAAAGAATCCCCTTATATTCGCTAATGGATCACAGTTCTAAGAAGTCGTTTGTAACAGATCGAACGAATTTTCGTAATATTAAGTAGATATGGCCGGTCCATGTCGTCGAGCGTTGTCTCTCCATTATGGTGCTGATTTTGTAGCATAGTCAGCAAGTGCGGCAGTCTACATTTTCTCAGCTGATTTTACTTTTTATTCTTTACATTCCTCTACAGAGAATTACATGCGAATGGGATATTTTTTACATTTTAAATTCGAAATGTGTCTAGCTAATGAAGTTTCTTCAGCGTGTTTTTCATTATTAAACGCATTATGGTGCATGGAGATGCTATACTTAATTACATTTTAAATAGATAATATATAAGAGACTGTTTTTTTAATATCTGTAGTATTAGTATACTCAGTGTTAATTTGGTATAATTAGCAATGCTGTTATCATTGTTATCACAGCTATTAGCATTAACGTTACTATCAGTATCCATATTGTATTTATTGTGATAATTATTGCTATTATATATTATATTCGATTTAATTACACACCTTTAATCACATCACTGTCTGACAAGAGGGGAAAAGTAGCAACCCTAGTTGAAGTCAGTGTCCGTAATGATGCCGACTTAAACAGAGCTGAGAGAGAAAAGATACTTAAATGCCAAGGGCTTATGTACGACATAGAAAAGAAACATAACTCCAGTAATCATAGTAGCCATTAGTCCTATGAAAAATAATTTTAAAAAGTACATGGCGAATACATCTGGTGAACCAAGTGCAAGAGAGATACAAACAATTGCACTTAAAGGGACGGTTAGAATCCTCAAAAGAGCTCTCGGTTGGAGTCTTTGAAATAGCGGGTGTATGTTAGGCATCTGGTTGGCTGTCCCATCCTAACAATAACAAACAGATAAGAAAGTCCAACCCACAAGTGTCTATAGTTATTTTCTAGAATTGGGGTTCTCAACCTTTTTCCCGTTAAGTACCCCCTGAGTTATAAAACCATCTTCCCGAACACCCAATAATGACAATTAACGTAATGGTAATTTATTGACTAACTCATTATACAACAATAATTCTGCAAAGGATATATATATCATATCTTCGAACACATTTCAGTGTTCCGTTACATATATGTTCGAGTGCTCCGTTACATATATGTTCCAGTGCTCCGTTACATATATGTTCCAGTGCTCCGTTACATGTATGTTTCAGTGCTCCGTTACATATATGTTTCAGTGCTCCGTTACATATATGTTTCAGTGCTCCGTTACATATATGTTCAGTGCTCCGTTACATATATGTTTGAGTGCTCCGTTACATATATGTTTGAGGGCTCCGTTACATATATGTTCCAGTGCTCCGTTACATATATGTTTCAGTGCTCCGTTACATATATGTTTCAGTGCTCCGTTACATATGGGTGCCATTGCTCCGTTACATATATGTTTCAGTGCTCCATTATATATATGTTTCTATGCTCCGTTAGATATATGTTCCAGTGCTCCGGTACATATATGTTTCAGTGCTCCGTTACATATATGTTTCAGTGCTCTGTTACATATATGTTTCAGTGCTCCGTTACATATATGTTCCAGTGCTCCGTTACATTATGTTTCAGTTGTCCGTTACATATATGTTCCAGTGCTCCGTTACATATATGTTCGAGTGCTCCGTTACATGCATGTTTCAGTGCTCCGTTACATATATGTTTCAGTGCTTCGTTACATATATGTTCCAGTGCTCCGTTACATATATGTTCCAGTGATCGGTTACATGTATGTTTCAGTGCTCCGTTACATATATGTTTCAGTGCTCCGTTACATATATGTTTCAGTGCTCCGTTACATATGGGTGCCATTGCTCCGTTACATATATGTTTCAGCGCTCCGTTACATATATGTTTCAGTGTTCCATTATATATATGTTTCTATGCTCCGTTAGATATATGTTCCAGTGCTCCGGTACATATATGTTTCAGTGTTCCGTTACATATATGTTTCAGTGCTCTGTTACATATATGTTTCAGTGCTCCGTTACATATATGTTCCAGTGCTCCGTTACATATATGTTTCAGTTGTCCGTTACATATATGTTCCAGTGCTTCGTTACATATATGTTTCAGTGCTCCGTTACATATATGTTCCAGTGCTCCGTTACATATATGTTCCAGGGCTCCGTTACATATATGTTCTAGGGTTCCGTTACATATATGTTTCAGTGTTCCGTTACATATATGTTTCTAGTGCTCGGTGACATACACTGAAGTTTCAATCACTTACGTTTCTTTGATCATTTATTTTTTTTTATTATTAAAGTAAAGTACATTCCTATGAATCAGAATGGTACAACTTTGTTGACCGGTTTGATTCTGTTGTTGGAATTCTTGCAGGAGGGACCGCGTTGTTGTTGCCAACAACCCATAAGTGAAAGTGATACCATGGTACTGACTGTATTCGAACTTTTATTTTATATAATATATTTACTTGTTTTTCTTTTTGAATTATTAATTATATATTGATATATGAAGAGAGTTTTTACGAATCACTAACGTTTCTTTGGTCATGTAATTTTTATTATTATTAATATAATATATTAACTTGTTTTTCTTTTTGAATTATTACTTATTTATTGATATATATATATATATATATATATATATATATATATATATATATATTTCTTAACAAATAATGAAAGCAACTTTATGAAGGCACCGGCACTGAATTTCATAATCCGCAACTATTACTATTTAAAATATCTTTTTAATCAGCCATCTAAGTACCCCTAGAAATCTTGTTGTGAACCCCTGGGGGGTCGCGAATCCCAGGTTGAGAACCATCCATACAGTCATAATTGTTAAGTATAGGTGTTGCTATGTTAGAATCAAATTTCTTTGGCATTTTTATTTGTTATTATTAGATGTAATTAACTTTTGATTTCGATTAGGAACAGTGGAATGGGAAATCCTTATTGCATTTTTATTTAAAGATTTACTATACCTATGTGAAGTTATTAAGGATTATTTTATAGAATTTTTGGGGGATATTTATTTGAACATTTACATAGTGCATTTATATTATTCTAATTTTTATGATTATTTTTTACTAGGTGATTTTTAACTTCGTTGGTTTTAAGGAATAAAATTAAGTTCATGGATGATATGGAAACATATAAAAAAGAATTAATATATTAAATTTAGTATGGTCATGAATAATGAGATGAAGAAATCATATGTTAACAATAATAATCGTAATAGACATAAGGTCTCATCTGTTAAGATAAATGTGAATATTACTCGTAAGATATGTTTCCATATCATCCATGAACTTTATTTTGTCCCTATAACCTGAGTAAATGATGGTATTATTGTAGTAAGTAGAATTTTGGTCGAACATAAACTTATTAGCTAAAAGTTTGGACATTCTATTAAAACTGTTGGGGATTATGGATTTTATGATAGAGTTCAAATGATTCGAATTTTAATGTTCGTAGTTGTTGTGTCTTGATGTTTATACGTTTCGGTTCAATTACAACTCAGAAACCTGAAGGAAGTACGAAGTAGAACCTTTATTTAACAAACACACTGATTAAATTAGAATGTAGAAAAACCGCTGAACGCGAGATGCTTGTTTGATTGTGAGACCGTTCTGCTTACTTTTCACTGTTCGGCAGACTACTCCACCAATCCAAGGGGCGATAACTCTTACTTTGCTTCAAGGGAAATAACTCGATTTTGATTCGTTAGGTTGACCTAACAGTAGTTCAGTGTTTGATTGGGATAGTAGGTATCGGTATTGAGGTCTAATTATTTTCTGTTTGATATCTATAAGTATTTTCAAGGCACATTGTTACAGAGTTAAGGCAACACTATTTTAGTCTTATCGTAATTACGGTCAGATGTGCTCAAAGTAAATAGGATGTTACTCTATAATGTTGGAGAATCGTGAATGGATTTTGTTTAGAAGAAATAAACTTATTAGGCCAGTAATACCATCGAATCTTTGAATCCTATTAACACATTACCATTATCTGGTGTATTGAATATAGTTCAAAATGTATCGTCAAACTCTATAATAGATTTCATAGTTAAAAGAACAACTTCTACTTCTATTCGAGTAATATCTTAAAATTTTAAAGATATCTTTATGGGGAATAAAGTGTGATATATGCTGATAATACAAGTCTATGTCAAAGGTAAGAAATTTTAAACTTTTTGATATTTATGGTTTTACTTCATTTTACTTATTCTTTTACTATATTTTTAATTCAAGAAAAATCCTGTCTAATATATATTTTTTACTGACTCTATCTAAGTCAGATCCAGATGGGTATATCAGCCTGACAGATGGATTTATATTGAAGTTTGCTTTATGAATACTTAAAGTGAATCTTAGAGTATTAGGCATCATTATATCTGCATGTTTGTGGATCGTTACGTTAGTTAGTAATGATCTGCACATAACATTAATTTTCCTAATGAGTGTAGTCTTATAGTTTGTCCATAATTATTTATGCATGATGTATCAATATGTTACATACTCCATTTAATATAGGTTTTTATTTTATCAGCATAGATAACCAGATTTGTTTGTTGTTTAATTTTATGTGCAAGTTTATTTGCTTAATATTGTGATTCAATAAATATGCATGGAATCTTACATAAAATGAATTTAAATTATAAATAACAAGAAAGTCTTCCCGATGATATCAGTGATACTAGATATGAGTATGAGATTGAAATCTCCACCGACCTTCTGTATGTATGAGCAATTGAAAAATCGATCAGGATTAAATATTAAAATAGAATAATACGAGGCAAACCAAAATTATGTTCTGTAACAATATGGACTAATATGTGACAAAAATCACTAACTGAAAAGATTTATGTGCGTGGCTTTTGATACGGAAGCTATCGGGCACCCATGTAGATTGAACTGACTTTATTTCATATAGGATATAGATAATTAAATGTAATTTACTGACACAAAGAAGAGTCATTGTGGTATAAGTAGAAAGTGAAGGAAGTATAAAGACTTGCGTGATGCTCGTGTTTGCAAGATGAATCACTTTCTATAACAATATCAGATAGCTGAATTTCTCTTTCTGGGGGCTCACTATATTCTTCCTAACTAAACATACATGTATTAAGCGATATGTTTTGTGTCTACGCTTCAAGATGTCAGTGATATTATATAGGCCTGAGGCATTGTATTGTAATAAGCTAATCAATCTCGCAATGCGACTGAGGCCCTGTTTATCCTTTAATTAATTTATTTATTTAAACAACATAACCCAATAAGAAAATATAGATCAGGACTAAATATTAAATGTGAAGAAAATGATATAAACTAAAATGTTGTTTTCTAACAACATAGCCCAATATGTGGCAGGAATCACCAACCGAAAAGATTAATGTATATGGCTTTTGTTACTGAAGCTATTGAGCATCCATGTAGGGGCAGACTTTTCTTTATATCCACGATATAGACAACTAAATGTTATCGCATCCACACAGAGATGTATTTGTGATTTCATTAGAAGGTGGAGAGGCTGGAGAAGTTGAGATGTGTCTGTTTCAAAGATTAATCATTTTCTACAACAGTATGACGTAGCTGCATTTCTGTTGTTTGTTGGGGAAGGGGAATCTACTAGATCTCTTCCTGACTAAAAATCTATTTAGCGATATGTGTTCTTTTTCCTGTTATTTAAGATGTCCTGGATTTTATATAGACGTGAGGCATTTTATTGTCATAAGCTAATCAATCTCGCAATGCGACAAGCGCCCTGCTGATCTTTCAGTTTACTTGTTCATCTTTTACAACATAACCGAATAAAAATATAGCGAAGGATTAAATATTAAAATCGATGGAAGAAAGCGATCTAAATTAAATTTTGTATCTGAACAACATAGCCCGATATGTGGGAGAAATCACCAACTGAAAAGATTTATGTACTTGGCTTTTGTTACTGAAGCTATTGTGCACCCATGTCGGGGGTACTGACTTTACTTTATATATACGATATAGACAACGAAAATTTATCTTACCGACATTTACAAATGGGAAAATATAGCGCAGGCCTAAATATTAAAATAGATCGAAGAACACGATCTAAACTAACATGTTGTTTTCGAACAATATAGTCCCGATATGTGGTAGAAATCATCAACTGAAAATGTTTGTGTATGTGGCTTTAGTTACTGAAGCCATTGTGCACCCGTGACTTTAATTATATCAACGATACAAACAACTAAATTCCATCTCACCAACACCTTACCAATAAGAAAATATAACGCAGGACTAAATATTAAAATCGATCGAAGAAAACTACTTTGACTAAAATTTTGTTTTTTAACAACATAGACCAATATCTGGTAGAAATCACTAATCGAAAAGCTTTCTGGATGTGTCTTATGTT
The DNA here is from genome assembly GCA_963556195.1 of Sepiola atlantica. Classification (NCBI taxonomy): domain Eukaryota; kingdom Metazoa; phylum Mollusca; class Cephalopoda; order Sepiida; family Sepiolidae; genus Sepiola; species Sepiola atlantica. The sequence continues at coordinate 67,563,524 of OY744524.1, read as the reverse complement.
ACTGAAGCGATAGAGCACACATATGACGGATATGCATGAGCATTTAATTCTCAAAACGATTTGTTCATAAAAAGAAAACTTCGTTAACCGATATTTGACTATATATATATACATATATATATATATATAATTTTTTTTATTTATAAAGACAAAAATCCGCTACACTGGCATGTCGATGTTATCGATCAGTAGTTATTAGAAACTAAGATCTCATCAGGCGGAACTATCTATCTATCTATATATCTATCTATCTATCTATCTATCTATTCTAATCTATCTATTTATCTATCTATCTATTCTATTCTATCTATCTCTTTACTTGTATTCAAATATCGAAATTGAATTCTACATATATACATGACTATTCTTTCCTTGCCTTTATTTCTACCCCTCCTCTCTGTCTCTATGTATATATGTGGGTATATGTATGAATGAGTGTGTGTACATATGTATGTACATGTATATATATATATATATATATATATATATATGTGTGTGTGTGTATGCATACGTGTGTGTATGTGTATGTATGTATAAACAAAACACATGTATGCAAGTGGATGCGGTTACGTACACAAACCAAAACTAACCGCACACACACACACGTGCAGCCACAGTGACAACAGAGGCATACAATCTCAATGCTAATCCTATAACTGGAGAAACTGACCAAAATGTACCTAATCACCACACACGAAAATGACCGCAAACATAAAAGTCAGAAACACACGTGCAAGAACACATAACTTTGACTCAGAGAAGTAAAATACATGAAAACACACACACACGCACCCACACGCGCGCACATGCGAAGAAACGCCAAACTGTTAAAAATAAACCCATTTTTGTTCAAATAGAAAGAATATGTGAAGAGAGCTAAGATGCTTAAAACGCGTTATAAAATTATAAAATTGTAAAATCATAAAACAAGAAAATAATAAACAATTTAATTTTTTTTTCTTTTAAAATTTACAAATGTTGGTAGCCTAACTTATATATATATATACCGTCGTTAGAGGTTGGTATTTTGAAATTTAAAGCCGGGCGATTCTCATCTGAAAAAGCAGGTTTGGGACAAAAGATTTTGCTCGTTTATTTTGTTTCCAAGAGTTCGTTGTTAGAAGACGATATCTTCGCGAAACCAAAATCCGGATCAAAAAGTTCCCCGTTGTCTGTACCGAACAACCTGACTTCTTCACACGCTGAGAATATACGTTGGCTGATGAGGCGTGTAGGTGCATCGACAAGAATCTGAACCGTCTCACCTCTCCATTTAGGTACGCCTCAGCGGGAGGGCTTTTCAACCGACAACGAATACAATCCGCATATCAGCAATGATGAAACATCCGGTGAAACAAACATAAACCGAATTCGGATAAAACTGCACTTCATGGTCGCCGGTAAATTTTTAAGAGCTAATCTTTGGTCTTATTTTGGTTTCGCTGTTTTACAGCATAAAACCATCTTTTCGAGGGTCATTTAATGCCAAATACATTACCTGTATACGGCAAAATCGCGTTGAAACACCGATTCCCGTTAGATCACCGAAGTTAAGAGATGCTGAGCTTGGTCAGTATAAAAATGAGTAACCATTCGGGAATAGCAGGTGCTGTATGTGTTCTCCACTTATCTCGGCATTGTTTCCAGTCGTCATGGACTTCTCCTTGCCACTGAAATCAAGTAGTACCGATTCAGGAGAGGTGTGGTTTGGGATTGCGCAACTGTTGCTTCACAATTACACGCGCAGCTACCCTTACAGGGGGTATTCATTGTCTCTGAAAACATAACCTGTGTTTTTTTGTAGTAGATTCCCGTTACTAAATGAAAAATGAGTTTGGCGAAAAGAAGTGAAAAAATATTTAAAAAATAACATCGATAAATATGCGCAGTGCGCACACGCGCCCTTGATGTACTTTCATGACTTTTGTCTAGAGATGCGTCGGGTTCGAGTTAGTACTAGAGTTAGTGTTAAAGTTAAGCTGTACAAAATATAGAACACACGCCAATATGAACGCATCGCAAAATGATGGGCAGTTATCTATGCGATTTCATGTAGAAATAAAATATATAAGAGAGATGTTTTTGCTATTACCTGTATTTCGTCTGTTTGTTTAGGTGACGGGATATTTTGGAGCGGATGATTGATGCGTTCTTCTAAAAAAGATAACTTTTATTTTCAAGATGTTACAATATTAACATAAAACAGAGAGGCAGAGTAAAGTAAGAAAAACAGAAAGAGCGAAGAGTATCAATCTTTTAAAATTAATGAAAGTGAAAGTTCCTATTCAAAATATTCCGTTTAGCCCCGTAAAAAAGGTTTTCGGAGAGTTCTTGTAAACTTATTGATGACTGTAATTAGAAGACAATTCTTTCGGCGGTAAGGGTATGGTAAGGGTTAGGTTTACGGTTAGGTTTAGGGTTAGGCTGTAAAAAAATGAGGATAAATGCCACGGTGGAGTGCATTCGCGGAATGGTAGACATATAACTGTGTGAGTTTATGTGGAAGCAGAAATAGAAAGTAAGCGATCGTTTTATGCAAATACTCAGTGATATGAATGGAGTCGATTCTCTTGAGTAAGTAATAAAAACTTTGTTGTTTTTTACTACAACCCGCACTTTGTCTGCTTTTTTTTGTGGATATTTTCCACAAAAGATAACCCTACCGGTTGTAAACAATTGATTGTATAAACTTATTCGAAGATAACTTGTTATTTCACGCATTGCCTTGGGGGAAATCGATTGTTTATACTTTTCCCAATGTGTGTTCACGTGATTTTAACAAAAGTTGAGCCTGGCCCGCAGTTAGATGGGTGACCATTTGAGAATATCAGGTTGGTTGTTTTGTTTTACGGCATATCAACCCTTTATTAGTAATTTAATGCCAAAATTTTAGTTGTAGTATGGTGAAAAGTTGTTATGCTTCAAGTCCTTTATATGTTCAAGTATATATTCATTGTGTTTGGTTTGACTGTTTTGTAGAGGAAAAATGTTTTGTTTTTTTTATTTGCAGAACATGATTTAGTTTTGCAAAAATAAATGCATCAATGTTTAGTGCAGTTTTGGTTAGGAAGCCGGTATCTCCGGACAGCCTGATCTGGTAGCAACAGCGGGAATATCAGGTGCCGTAAGCAAACTCTCTAAACTCACTTTGGTACCAGCCTCGCGATAGACCAGTGTCCTGTGCTGGGGATGGTCCAGGCTATCCGTTCCGCTTACAGCTATAAGACCCTGGATTAGCACCCAAACTACTACTAACACTACTACTAAACCTAACAGTACTATTACTACTGACACTACCACACTACTACTACTAATATTAAAACTACTTTTAACACGACTACTACTAAAACTACTACTACTAAAACTACTACTACAATTATTACTAACTCAACTAATTTCTTGTTATTCACAACTAACCATTTTATATACTAGTGGGTTTACTCGCCCAATACCTAATGTTAGTCGTAAAATCTGACATATTGTATTGCGACAGACGATACCAATGATGATCACCTGCGACGAAGAGAACAAGGGAAGAAAACCCGTAGAATCTGTAAATACACGCATGTAAAACAATCTACTTAAGTAAATACGCGCAAGTAGGTCGCCCACTAAAACAAATAAACATATGTAGACTGACGACTAAAGCAAATATACTCATGTAGACTGGCTACTAAAGTAAATACACGCAAGTAGACTGGCTACTAAAGTAAATACACGCAAATAGACTGGCTACTAAAGTAAATACACGCAAATAGACTGGCTACTAAAGTAAATACACGCAAGTAGACTGGCTACTAAAGTAAATACATGCCGATAGACCATTTACTTAAGTAAATATACGCAAGTAGGCCAGCTACGAAAGAAAAACACGTGTAGGTAGACCGCATACTAAAGTAAATACACGCAAGTAAACCACTTAATAAAGTAAATACACGCAAGTAGACTGGCTACTAAAGTAAATACACGCAAGTAGACTGGCTACTAAAGTAAATACACGCAAGTAGACTGGCTACTAAAGTAAATACATGCAAATAGACTGGCTACTAAAGTAAATAGACGCAAATAGACTGGCTACTAAATTAAATACACGCAAGTAGACTGGCTACTAAAGTAAATACACGCAAGTAGACTGGCTACTAAAGTAAATACACGCAAGTAGACTGGCTACTAAAATAAATACACGCAAATAGACTGGCTACTAAAGTAAATACACGCAAATAGACTGGCTACTAAAGTAAATACACGCAAGTAGACTGGCTACTAAAGTAAATACACGCAAGTAGACTGGCTACTAAAGTAAATACACGCAAGTTGACTGGCCACTAAAGTAAATACACGCAAGTAGACTGGCTACTAAAGTAAATGCACGCAAATAGACTGGCTACTAAAGTAAATACACGCAAATAGACTGGCTACTAAAGTAAATAGCCGCAAGTAGACTGGCTACTAAAGTAAATACACGCAAGTTGACTGGCTACTAAAGTAAATACACGCAAATAGACTGGCTACTAAAGTAAATACACGCAAGTAGACTGGCTACTAAAGTAAATACATGCCGATAGACAATTTACTTAAGTAAATATACGCAAGTAGGCCAGCTACGAAAGAAAAACACGTGTAGGTAGACCGCATACTAAAGTAAATACACGCAAGTAAACCACTTAATAAAGTAAATACACGCAAGTAGACTGGCTACTAAAGTAAATACACGCAAGTAGACTGGCTACTAAAGTAAATACACGCAAGTAGACTGGCTACTAAAGTAAATACATGCAAATAGACTGGCTACTAAAGTAAATAGACGCAAATAGACTGGCTACTAAATTAAATACACGCAAGTAGACTGGCTACTAAAGTAAATACACGCAAGTAGACTGGCTACTAAAGTAAATACACGCAAGTAGACTGGCTACTAAAATAAATACACGCAAATAGACTGGCTACTAAAGTAAATACACGCAAATAGACTGGCTACTAAAGTAAATACACGCAAGTAGACTGGCTACTAAAGTAAATACACGCAAGTAGACTGGCTACTAAAGTAAATACACGCAAGTTGACTGGCCACTAAAGTAAATACACGCAAGTAGACTGGCTACTAAAGTAAATGCACGCAAATAGACTGGCTACTAAAGTAAATACACGCAAATAGACTGGCTACTAAAGTAAATAGCCGCAAGTAGACTGGCTACTAAAGTAAATACACGCAAGTTGACTGGCTACTAAAGTAAATACACGCAAATAGACTGGCTACTAAAGAATATACACGCAAATAGACTGGCTACTAAAGTAAATACACGCAAGTAGACTGGCTACTATAGTAAATACATGCCGATAGACCATTTACTTAAGTAAATATACGCAAGTAGACCAGCTACCAAGGAAACACGTGTAGGTAGAGCGCATACTAAAGTAAATACACGCAAGTAAACCACTTAATAAAGTAAATACACGCAAGTAGACCGCGTACTAAAGTAAATACACGCAGGTAGACCGCGTACTAAAGTAAATACACGCAGGTAGACCGCGTACTAAAGTAAATACAAGCGTGTAGACCGCCTACTAAAGTAAATACAAGCAAGTATACCGCTCACTAAAATAAATACAAGCAAGTATACCGCTAACTAAAGTAAATACACGGAGATAGGCCGTTTATTATAGTAAAATAATGCAAGTAAACTGACCACTAAAGTAAATGCATGCAGGTAGACCACCTACTTAAGTAGACCTGTTACTAAAGTAAATATATTCAGGTAGACCGAATATTAAACTAACTACGCGGATGTATAACATCTATTCAAGTTCATACACTAAAGTAGACCGCCTAATAATGACAATAGATGCAGAAAGCGTAGTTGAGTAAATAAACTCAGGTAGACATCTTACTAACGTAGGCACATGCATGTAGACTCCCTACTAAAGTTAATACACACAGGTAGACCACCTACTAACGTAAATACCGTAAACTCACGCAGGTAGACAGCCGACTAAAGTAGAAAACATGCAGATAGACCGTCTACTAATGTATCACCAAAAATCGTTATGGCAACTTTTTTGCAACGCCCATGGAAAGTTGTAGAAAGTCATTTCGCGATGGAGAAACACAGCTTACTTTTCCGATTCAGAAAAGCAACGGGTGTTTAAATGTAAATATTTCTTCGTGTAAGTCTATTAATCTACTTATAGCGGAGATGTTTATCGGTTATTAAGGCTCCCTTGAAAAGCCGGTTGAGTTCATTAAAAAAAAAGAGAGGACCTCTTATCTTTGGTTCCGGCTGCGAAGGATCGAGCCGCGATATCGCCTCGTTTTATTATCTTCGCTTTGTGTGTGTCGGGACGAAGTTCGTGCCACCACAAAGTACCAGAGCTATCTCGGCCATCCTCTTTGGCGTCATCGCCCCAACCTACACAGAACCCCACGGCGCATGGCCAGGCGAACTTTAAAGGGCGTGGCTTAGATACTGACGGTGGGAAGCGGACGTGTCAACACTGACATCTGTTTATTGTACATACACACACATGAGCATACTTGAAGAATATCCGTCCCAGGGAGGGGAAAAGTAATTTCTCAAAGAGAACAGTTTTACACCACTTTGATGTCTCTTTACGACGATTAAAATCACGATATAATGCTACTAAATCCTATGCCTAGAATCTTTATTCCAATTTTGATTAAAATCTATTACAACTTTACATTTTAGACATTTTCAAGAATAAAAATCATCTAATGGATATAAATCAAAATTAGATCAGGGTTATACACATGAGGTTTAGTATCATTATACTGTAGTTTTTATTATCGTAAGGGCACATAAAAGACGGGTATTCCTTATGTTACGCATAAATATGAAAAACAAAAAAAAATATATTTGATAGCCACTTTTTCTGGATTTATGAAACATACCTCCAATTGTTTCGAAATAAAAAAAATGAGGATTGGTTATGTGTATTATTTAAAATGTTTTTATATAATTGTATTCCATCATAATAATCCAGGCATATCCAGCACAGTTATTTAGTTAACAAGAATAATAAGAAGAACAAGAAGGAGAAAAACGTATCGTACGGAGAAAAACATAAAAAATGCTTTGAACAAAAACTCGAAGTCTATACGCAATAAATAATAACATGGCTCTAATGACAAACGAGAATAGACGTAACTTGAGAAAGCTTTATTCGGCATACAATGCCGGTACAATATTAGTGCGGCTATTTATATTGTTTAGTAAAAACAGAAGAGTTCTCCAAAGGGAGATAATTCAAAATAGATAAAATTATTCGTAATTGTTCATTACAATGGCTATTTTATTAGAATAGCCATGTTGGCTTTTCTTGATTAGATCCTTCTCTTATTTTATTTTTGTTCAATTTACGTGACTGAAATAGGAAAAGGAGTATTTTTCAGATTATTCTATCACCAACAGTCTGAAAATACTTTTTTTAATTGGAGTTAATTCCTATTTCAGTCACGTAAATTAGTTAATGCATTGTACCTTGTTTTGTAGACATGTACAAATGTCTGCATCTTTACATTGACTTTTTTACATTTGGCAGAGCATTTTATTAAATCTATTAAGCTCTTTGGAACAGAAAAAAGATTCATCCAGTGAAGTATTACATCTTAATTTTCTACCTTCCATCCGCGATCACCAGGGAGATGGTATATATGGATTAGCATGGATATCATTTTATAGACATCTCCTGACAGAGTATGTAGCCAGATTTATTTCTAGTTGCTCCGATGTTCTTTTTCTTTTCCTTTTATTAGAGATGTACCTAAAATGTTAGAGAAACATGGTTTGATTGATGTAGGACAGAATGTTAGAGACAAGGTCGGGAAAGTGGTGTTTGAAAAGCCAGCGCTCTTGATGAAGAACACTCTGGTCGAATAAAAAATGCCAGGGCAACCCCGTCGGCGTTACTCAGCAGGGGTGCCTCAGGCGATTAGCAAAAAATAACCTTTGCTCAAAACGCGAGAAGGCAAATATTGGGAGGGTGTACCTCCTAGACTTGCACAGTGCCATACCTTAGAACGACCGCGAACAAGGTTACGCCACCCCGGTGAGCGGTTGGATAAATGCAGATATGTCCAATATTTTTCTGTACCGAACTCTTAAGATGCACGAATGCAAGAAAGTAGAGTGCTATTTTTTCAGCCTCTTAAATAATTGGTGCTTATTAAGAATCGTGGCCGAGACGAGATATGAACCGAGGGTGGAGTAATTCAAACCACGAAATATGAAAGGTGCAGATAACCCACCCTTTTGTGGGGGAAGGAGATTTTTTTTATCGAATTTAAAATGCAAAAAATAAAATACGTTAAAATTAAATAGATTTATTGAAATAAATTAAACATCAAATAAATAAACCGGTTCTAATTTAGATTAAGTACAGTTTAAATGAGCGGAATATGTGAAAAGTTTAAAGAAGTGCTATCGATTATTTTGCAATTATCTCTAAGTAAAAACAACAGGTCTTCTACGTTCAAAAGGTTTGCGTCCATTTTGTGAGAAATCAGATTTGATTCCCCACTCTTTTTCGCCCCTCCACCCCAAAAGTTTAACTTATCTGTCCCTTACATATTTCGTCGTTTGAATTATCCCCCTTTCAAATCTCGGCCACGTTTCTAAAGAAGCACCGAAAAATTTTATGTTTCTGCTGGCGATAACAAAGAAAATTTTCTTTGGCTAATAATGTTTCTCAGATTCATTGCAGTTATGCACAAGTTAGATAGAGAAGTTAAATCTTAGTCGGCATGACTTGTTTGCTGTTCTGATTGCAAGTCGGCGTCGCTTTATTATGAGTCGGTTTCACTTGGAGTGTGGTCTGTGTTTCCCCATAGAGTACTGTTTTCTTTTCTCTCTACAAGAGAAGATATTGGAATATAATTTAAATAGACAATGGTAAGTTAGGAGTAATGAAGCACAGTTGAGGAAAGTTTGAATCAACTTTTGTTTTAAATATCCTGTTTTATATGTGTGAGCATCAAACCATGCGTCTCTTGTATCTGCTTGACCGTCTTTCAACTTTTTCAGTCTCAGTATTTCCTTGTTTTCAATAAATGCTTTACCGTATCAAGTTTGTCTAGTCTGTTCAGTTTTGCTTGGTTTGGTCAAGTAGTAGGTCACAGTAACAGGAATTATGGTATTCACATTGATTGACATACAATCTTGAGTTTTTATTTACATGAGGAGTGTTTCATTTCCATTTTCGTTTGCTGTTCATTTTAAATTAACAGCCATTATTATTGAACAGTTTACAGGCTGTACTGTTCTTTTCTGTTGCCAAATACTTTTTGGCAGAATATAAAAACATCTGGTTGAAGATGCTTTGATCTAGCTGGCAAAGATGTCGATCAAAATTCGTCCAAAGTATCCATCCTTTATAGTTTGTGTTTTTTTAGTAGTTATTGCACTGTTGTTATCTTGAGAAGAAGCCAGTGTAAAAATAAATATTAATTATTTAATGTGCATTTGAAGTCAGTAACTTACACACAAAAAAGGATATGACAAAGTTCAACAAATTAAAAATGATATCCAATCATCATTGGATGAATTCAGGACATTTTATTAAAACTTTTAATAATTAATTATTTTTGCATAGTTAAATTTATGTTGAAAAAAACTGGATGTTCTTACAATTATATTATCTGGTGAATCATTATTAATCAGACCAATATATGTTTACCTAATCATGAATTATGTTTATTATTAAAATTAGCAGATAAATTCAATGTTCAGTGCATTTAATTTTTATTGATGATTCACCACTTATCAAGGCTAAAAGCCACTCAATGATAAGGGTTAGTGAATTGAATAGACTGCTAGTTGAAAGAGAATACTGTGTGGGGATTGAAAATGATGAATGAAATAAGGAAAATTTAGTTACTTATGACGACGATCTGTTGAGGTTGGACTTTAAGACGACCAAATTGTAACCTATAGAGGAGCATACCAGTGATAACGTGTTCCACAGATGGGAAGTTCATGGAAAGAAACTCCGCTCGTAGAACATCCGTTTGAAGTTAGCCATACTGAGGTAAAACTGGAAATTCTTTACAGTTGTGGTAGGAAGACATGTTCATATGAACGTCTTATAGGAAGGAACCAAAGATTAAAGCTAAGTCTCGCACCTCTCTTAGAAATAGCGATAGAGCAGAGAAAGACTAGCAACGTTTCTTCTCTGAGAAAGGGGCTGTAGATGAATAGAATAGATCATCCCTCTACTTGATTACGGATGAAAGAATGCTCTAAGTGACACCTCCCAAGATGTGGTAAAAGTATTCTAACTTAGGATCTATCTGACTCATATAAAGGTAGAGTATCATTGTCAGTAGTTTCTGGGGCTGTAGAAAGATCCAACCATTCTTTCAGTAAGCTTAGAAATAGATTGCCTAACCCTAACCCTAACCCTATGGGCTTTCTATTTTAGATCTGGTGTGAAATTTAGTCCATAGAGTTTATCAAAACAGCTATTCGTTTTAACTGGAACTAAGAAAAAGCTTCTGGGCGTAAGTGGTGAAAAGAGAACCTTAGTTTTGGATGTTTTAAAAGTAATAAGCCCCCCCCCATTGCACCACATTGTGCTCGAAATCAGAAGTGAAGAAATCAGCAAGATTTTGATCGCCAATGCTCTTCGAAGTGTTGCTATAGATAGTTGCCTCGTATATTAAAAATATACATTCTAGCATATCAAAACTTAATAGATAAAATTAGGGTATTATTGTAGATTTACACTATCCGCTACCCCTCCACCCAAATAGGTATTTGTTAGACGATTGCGTGTGAACACAGTGAAAAACAAGGCGGAAAGAAAAAAATATTAATTTATAATTAAGATTGGGGATCAGTTACGCATATAAATTTAATATAGAATGATGCCCCATTTTCGGGCCATTCATGCGTTTTAAGGCAGATAACAAGGTTTTGTTTTTTTGCTATGTCAGATAAGTTATGTGCGTTTTTTTTGGGGGGGGTCTACATTTTTAGGCGATTACGGTCGTTTTAAGACCTTGCCATTCTAACTTAGTGTTACGTTACATTTATATACAAAACTGATCGTCACTCTAAATTCTAAATAATTGTGTTTTTTGTTTTTTAATCTTTCTGCCAAGTTTTTCGGTGTGTTCACGCGTATTCGCTTAAAATATGAAGAATCTACAAATTTGCCAAAATTAGATTACTTAGAAGCAATTAAATTACGGAAATTGCTAGTCGGTAACATGTTATATTTTTGTTTACAACTGCGATTCCCCAAAGCAGACGACAACTTTTCATATATATTTTCTATTGCTTCTTTAAAACGAAATCTCTCTCTCTCTCTCACACACACGCACACTCTCTCCCTCTCTCTCTCTCTTAACACTCGGTAATTTTATAATAGATTAAGGCCCTGATTTACAAAAGTACCCCCACCCCAAAAAAAGAAACAAGGAAAACGTGTAAATCAACAATAGAGTAAATCTTATGAAATCGGAAATACGTATCAATAAAAATTAAAACACTATTAAAAACATTCCATTTGGGAACATATTCTAGACAGCGCATCCATGTTTTCTCTAAAAAACATAATTCGCATATTATAGACGAACATATGCACATCAAGCATTTATTTTTCTCTTTGTTTGCATATATTCCTTATTCGCTGAGGGCAGTCATCTTGCTGGTGGTAGCTATCATGCAATGATGATTGTGATTGTTTAATTATCAGCAGTGAATGAAAGATGTATTCTGATTGGCTTCTTTTTGTAAAAAGAAATCTAAAAAGTCAGCATCTAACTTGTGGATTAAAATTAAAATTATTTATTAATGCACCGAAATCTTGAACGCGAAAAGTTTCCCGCTGTTTCTTAGTATTTTATATATATTATATCCAAACATAATTCCCACCCCTTCTGTATCTCATTAAAAGTGAAATTTTTCCCCTTGGGCCACCGGTCGATATGTCCTCTATTAAACTAAGAAGCTAAAACCAACTTTATAACACAGCTCCGCCGTCGACCGTTTCAATCCCCGCGGGGTGACTTAATTTGGAGCAAATGTGACAGATCAAACTAAACCTAGTAAAAAAAACTAAATCATTTTATCGAAAATCAGCAGGAAATCAGATAAGTGTTCCACGTGCGGCGGTTTAACTTTTGTCCCTTATCATTCCTATGGCTTAAACACGCGCGTAGGATATTAAGCAACGCGGAAGTCGCGCGCCTTGACGGTTCAGATCTCGCCGCCTACGCGAGGATTAGCCAAATGTGGTGGCGGCGAAGTGTTGATTGACAGACCCGAATCTTGATTTTTAATGATCTAATATCCTGATAGGCGGTTTTATCAAGCCTCGTCTCATTATGCAATATTTTGGGGGAGCGGCATTAATCCTCACTCAAAATGTTATCAGTGTATGAAGAAATAAAAATGCTTTCATTTACTTATTACTGGTCTAAAACCCTTTTTACTTACCTCCAATCTAGGAAAAAGTTATTCTTATGTGGGGTATATACAGCCCCCCCCCCCCCAAATGGGTACTCTGGATAGGAAAAAAATATCACAGTCAAGAAGGATTTCTCCTCCTCCTACTCCTCCTCTTCCTGCGACCGAACACAGAACAGATACTTAACTTTAAGACAAGAACAATTTCCTTGATAATTTTTGAATCCCTATATACTTGCGTCACAACGAGGTTAAAGTTAGAAAGAAGGTCGGTTTTCTATGTAAAGGATATCCAGCTTACTCAAAATGGGAACTCTGGATGGGACAACAATTTAAAATGCCCCAGTCAAGTAGGATTTCTCCTCCTTTGGCCGAGAACACTTTGAATTTGAGCTGGATATCCCCCCATATATATATATATATATATATATATATATATATATATATATATATATATATATATATATATATATATTTATATATATGAATATATAAATATATATATATATATGAATATATATATTTATATATATGAATATGTATATATATATATTTATATATATGAATATGTATATATATATTCATATATATGTATATATATATATAAATGTATATATATATAAATATATGAATATATATATATATATAAATATATATATATATAAATATATATATATATATATGAATATATATATATATATGAATATATACTTATATGTATATATATATATGAATATATATATATATATGAATATACACATATATATATATATATGAATATGTATGTATATATATATATGAATATGAATGTGAATATATATAAACATATATACATATATATGAATATATATATATGAATATATATATATATATATATACATATATGCATATATATATATATATATATATATATATATATATATATAGAGAGAGAGAGAGAGAGAGAGAGTAAAAGAGAGAGAAAACAGACTTGTTTTATATAAAAGCAACCGTTCGACATGAATTCACGTAATTAAACTGATGATTTTCATCCTGGGAACGCAACATAAACGCTTATGTGAAGCTTACCTGCCATAAGTATAGTTACAAACTATATGTATATATATATATATATATATATATATATATATATATATATATATATATATATATATATATAATATTTATCTTACTAGCAAGTCTGAACCGAATGTTAAACTATTTCATAATGATCAAAGATGACGTATCTATATATCTTGAAGATGTTGTGGCGAAGAAGATTCCTATTAAATTATAAAACTCAAATAAGATTTTGACAAGCAACAAAACACAACAGAAGTTTTTATATTATGGCGCAGATTAGTTGACTAATTAATTAAAATTGAAACCTTTTTTGGTTTACTAATCAATTAAAACTGAAACCTTTCTTGCTTTACTAATTAATTAAAATTGCAACCTTTTTTTCGATGGTTGATGGTTGATGTCGAAATATCTCTCAAGTATTGTTCTTTGAATTAATCAAAGGTTAAGCTTAGATTCCAGTCTCAGTCATGTGTTTACATAACCTAGTTGTCTGCAAGTGTGTTGATGTCTACACAAGTGAGCCCGCTATACTTGATGTGCTGACAGTTTTCATTGCACTTCAGCTGTTTTTTTGGAATGACAGTTTTTCTTCGCTTTGCGGGAAAAACTCAGTTTTTTTAGCTGCCAGCGAATGCGACAGATCGTTTTGAAAGGGCAAACAAAGAGTACGACAGTCCAACTTGGTTGCAAGAAAAAAATGTATCATGTATTTTGCTGATAAAATGGAATTTAAAAAATAATTTATATTTTTCTATGACACAGAATTTCCGTTCAATTCTTGTTCAGTACTTTGTTTCAGCAAACAAACTCAAACTCATCCCTTTCTGCCCCTGAAAGAGAGAGAATATTTTTTCTGAAAAAGCATAGATGTAATGCAAAAATGCTCTAAACCATATCATTCCAGACTAGCTGCTTAAATATCACAGTTTACCGGATCTGAATTCACAACGTGGGCACATAGATATTTACGAAGCAACTAGTCAGAACGAATGTGGCACTCATGCCTCTACGACTCCCCGGTGTATCCTCGGACTCCCTACGCAACAAAATCATGTCACAACGGCTCCGTGACTACGTATATTGTCACAATAAGAAATGTAATTAGTGATTTTTTTGTGGGTGAACGAGAAAGGAAATGGTAATTGTAAAGACGTTTTCTGAACCATAAAATATCGGTGGCTGCTCCTTGTTTCAAATACAAATGATGCAATGATCTTATTGTTTCATATTCTTATATATATATATATATATATATATATATATATATATATATATATATATATATATATATATATATATACACGTCATAATCACCTTGGCATACTGGTACTCTTTGGATCACCGAAGTCAAGCGACGTTAAGCCTTGCCAGTATTAAAATGGGTGCCAATTTGGGAATACCGAATGCATGTGCTCTCCGGTTATCTCGGTATTGTTTCCAGTCGTCCTGGACTTCTCCTTGCCACTGAATTCAAGCAGTGCCGATTCAGGAGAATTGTGGTTTGGATAGCGCAACACTTGCTTCACAATTACATACGCAGCAGGAGGTATCTATTGTCTCTGAAGACTGAACGGGATCCATGCTATATAAGCTAATTAGTAAGTTAGTATGTATATCAGTATGGATGTGAGTGAGTAGATGATCCAATAATAATATCGTCGAAAGAAAGAGCAAACGGGGAATTAAGTGTGCCAAAATTAACGATGGAGCGATTAAAAGAAGTGAATTTAATGATTTCGTTAAAAAACTGATTAAAAGGAACTACGTTAGGGGGAAAAATAAGAAGGGAGGGGATTCAAAGTTCCCCAAAGAGATTTAGCGATCTGACAAATTCCTTCTGCCGGCACAAGGAAGGCTTGCGAATAGCGATAGACAGATTCCAATATTTTCAAATGGTTCTTAAAATCTGCTCAATTCCCCGTTTGCTCTTTCTTTCGACGATATTATTGATTAAAAACTATCGATTTTCTCCTGACGAGATGATAGTCGAAAGGGCCTTTGAGAGATTTCCGCGAATCCTTTTTAAATGCATCTATATATATATATATATATATATATATATATATATATATATATATATATATATATATATAGAGAGAGAGAGAGAGAGAGAGAGAGAGAGAGAGAGAGAGAAAGTGGTAAATTGAGTAAGATAGTGTGTGAAAGTATAGGTTCATGAATGAGCATTTAATTGAATATGTGAGTTAATCACTGAGTTATTGAGTAATTTTGTAAATATGTGGAACCAGTAAAAATGAGTATGCACCAATAATATAGTGATTAAGGTATTATATAAGAATACCAGCAAATAAGCAGATGAGTTGGTAAGCAAGTAATTGAGTACGTACATGAGTCAATAAGAAAATGAGTGATTTTTATATACTAATCAGTCACCGCTCATCAAGGTTCAAATGCCACTCGAGGATGAGGGTTAATAGGTTTGTCAGGTGAACGCTGAGACTACACCTTGAGGATTGGTAACAACGGTTTAAACTTGTTAACATTGGACTTGAAAATGACCATGTTGTATTTTGCTGGGAAGCAGCCATTGATATTGAATTCCATTAACAGGGAGTTCTCGAAAATAAACTTTGCTTATGGAAGTTCTGTTTAGTTTTAAGTACACAAAAGAAGAAAGGAAAATTATTTATAGTGGTAGTAGCTAGATAAGTTGTTGTTGTTAATGTTTTATAGGGGAAAACCATAGATTGGGGCTCGGTCGAACACCTACCATGAAAATAACGAGAGAGTAGAAAAAGACTAGCAACTTTTCCTCTGTGAGAATGAGGCTGTAGAAGAGATAAGGGGATCTAACATAATAATTATATATATATATATATATATATATATATATATATATATATATATATATACGTATACGTTTCATCCTTTTGGGAATCGTCAGTGTAGAGATAATTATTCATACCATTCCCAGCATTCGAAACCCCAGTACACGAGTCATGCTCTTAACTCAAATTTCGATGACATAACCCACTCTGCCACCATGAATCATCTGATAACTCAGCGAGAGTTTAAACCTATTATAGGCAGCTGTCGTCACCAGTGTTCAACTAATGAAGGAACACGCATTAAAGCTACGACGACGGCTTAGTTAATACTACTCACTATATTATCCAGCCTAGATTGGGGGCGATAAACATATATATATATATATATATATATATGTAACTTTGATTAACTAATTAAGTGGAAGACTATGTGATTCAATATGAGTTTATAAATATGTAGTTGAGCAAGTGAACGAGTATATGCTCCAATAACATACTGATGAACTGATTAAGTGAATGGGTGCATGAGCCAATATGATAATAAGCAACTGAGTAAGAGCGAGCCAACCAGTAAGTAACTTCGCGATCAGTTAACAATGAGTTAGTAAATTAATGTGTGAGTACACGTCTTAGTGTGTCAGTGGGTATGTATATAAACCAAAGAGCGGTTAAGTGAAATAACAACACAGCCCCCCCACCCCACCCACCCACCCTTACTGTCGCCATCTTTGTCCTCTGAACCCGACGCCGGTTGTGATGGCGGCGGCGTCGGGACATTATTTATTTTGATACCGATTGAATCTGCAGACCGAAGCGGAAGGGAGTTTCCCCCATGCACCATATATCGGTATTTACAGTCGCTAGCAGCGTCCGGATAGCAAACACTCTACCCCCTAGTCCACCCGGCCTTTATCATCGACCTCTCGAAAAAATAAATAAATAAAACAAAATAAAAAAGAAAAACAAATAAACAAAACGATATAAAAGGCGTTCAAAAATAATCTACAGTCTGAGGACGTAAGTTGATCCGACTGTGTCGCTTCGAAAATTGTCTTGCAGCTGGGGTTCCGGGTAGCGTAAAAGATAGAGTTTTCTAATAACCCTTGGGTATAATCAATCACAATCTAGTACGCTTTAATATATATTGAGGAGAACGGGGACTGTTTGGGTACACTCGAAAAAAATTATTTAAAAATATGGTTTTATTTAAAATTATGATATACAAAGTTCGCCATAAGAACTAATTTATACATATTGATTTATCTGGTGATACCAGATCAGGCTGCCCTGTGGCTCCCTGAGACGAAATTCACCTACATTGACGTTTTTTTTTTTGTTTTTTTTTTTGTTTGTAAAACTTAATTATGTTCTACAAAACCAAAAACAAAAACAACAGCCCCTCTCCCTTTCTCCCTCCCCTTTTTTATTTTTATTTTTCCTACCCTACTCCCGGTCCTGGATATGACCTTAAACTACATCCGATGGTGAGATCCGGCTTACGGACTTTGGGGAATGTGGAGCCTCCTCCTAATTACCATTGCTCCCAGGTCCACCCTGACCCGGAGTGGTAGTACCTGTTAGGGTCCCAACTATGGGTTAAATAGAAACAGATATTAAAAGGAGAAAGAAACAAAAAGGAGAAGAAAACAAGACCAGATTCGGCATTAAATAACCCAAAAAGAGTTGATATGCCGTAAAACAAAACTACCAAACCAAACGATATTGATTTATGAATGAAGTAAATAAAAAACAAAATGAAGAATGAATTATTATTATTAATAATAATAATAATAATAATAATAATAATAATAATAATAATAATAATAATAATAATAATAATAATAATAATAATAAATATATTAATAAAGATGATGGCTATAAATATAATTATAAATAAACTCACAAATTAAAGGAAAGAAAAAAAGAGAATTGTGGAAAAAGAAACCTTTTCAAAAAACGTTGCAAAAATTCCCAAATAAGCAAAATAAAAATTAAAACAAATTTTTTTTTAAGAATTAAAAAAATTTGATAATTTTAAACAAATACTTAATCTAATAAAGCCCTCTATATTTTAAACTCATGCTTTTAACCGCAAGCAAGGAGGCATCCAAAAATAATTACATAGAGAGAATCAAATAAAACTCAAAACATTGATTTATAAAAAAAAGTAAAGAAAAACTAGATGAAGAATAGATTAATAAATAATACTTAATATATTAATAAAGATGATGGTTATGTACATCATTGTAATAAACACACAACTTAAAGGAAAGAGAAAAAGGGAAAGTTTGAAAATGAAACCTTAAAAAAATTTGTTTTAATTCCAAATTAATAAAAAATTTAAAAAATTTAAATTAAAAAAATACTTAAATAAATAAAACCGTTCATATTTTTTATATTCTAAACTCTAATATTTTAATCTGCAAGCAAGGATACATCCAAATTAAGGTGAGATTTGTTAATGAGACGTAGTGCATGCGAGGTTATTGGTAAATGAAATGGGGATCCAAACCCTGCACGTTTCACACGGCCAACTGCTCTCCGTTCCGTTGAGCGAAATACTGAAAGAAAACTTTCCAAAGTGGAACGTTTTAAAATAATTCCCTAAAAAAACTAAAATTATTTTATGGCCACATGGGCATATGTTGTTCCCCTCAAACTCTTTTTATGTACAGATCAGTGTCTACCTATATGTATGTATTAATCTTGTCATTTTCTTATATTTATTGTTATTATATGTATATTTATATATTGAATTCTGCTTGTGTGGTGAAATGTTGCAGATATTATTTTAGTCATGTACAGGGTGTTTCTCTCTCGGTAATCTGTCTTCCCAGTTGATTAGGAGTGCCTGTTTCCTGTAAATACAACTTTTGAATACCTCGCTCCATCTATTGAAAGCAAATATGCCGGGGTAAAAAATGGCCCGTATTATGCTGTATTTCTCCGCGTTGCATAGGGAGCATTGGTGCGAAGTTGGGGAGTATGGCGGTCTTCTCTCTACCTTCTTCCATTTGACGGTGAAGTGTCTTATCTTTTAATTCCCATACCCAGGTAGCGAGTTCTGTTGTTTGCCTTTACTTTATATTTAAAAGTGTGTCTATGTGCGTATAACCTCTGCTTGAAAGTGCCCTGTGTCATGCCTATGTATGTTTCAGCTGATGTGTTGACTTGTGATAGTTGCTTCATATACAAAAACCGCCTATGGAGCAGTTATCTTTGAATATGCAACAACAGCCTGTGTTTTCTTTGTCTTTGGTTCTGTAGAAATAATCTTCTTTACGAACATAGTGCTAGAGTAACTTTTTTAAAATCGTGATTCTATAAAACAATTTGTGTAGTTCATGTTGTGGGGGAAGTTTTTATGTAGTAGTTTAAGGAAAATATGTCATACTCTTGTCTTAATGTTAAAGGAGTGAGTACCAGATTTGTTTTTAACATAGTTCACCCCAAACAAGGTAGGACACCACTATAGACGTAAGGGGCTACTGAGAATTAAGGTGGAAGTTTTGGGTGTAATTCTAAGTTGTAAGCAGTTTGGTGAGATGTCTGTTTACATTAGTTTTACACTTCTGCATGTCGGTAGAGTCAGGGAAACAGGAAGCAGGGCGGAAGTTCCAGAGGCCGTCACCACGAGGGAAGAAGCTATTTAAGTAGAAAGCTCTCCGGCATCTGGGGACCTCCATAGCGAATGGATGGGATTTAGCTGATTGTCGAGTTTGTCTAGTGTGTTTACGTCGAGGGAACACTAGAGCAGCTAGTTCATCGACATACGATCCATTAAAGTATTTGTAAAACAAGCACAAGGATGCAACATTGCGGCGACGGGACAGGGGCTGGAGCTTGGTGGATAGTGAGGAACCTATTAAGTTGGCGACTCTTTTTTCGACCTTGTATAAGAGGGAGAAACTAGTGGATGATGCACCAGCCCAGATGTGGCAGGAATACTCTATGCATGGACGGATGGTGGCTTTGTAGAGATATAGGATTATACCACGTGTGAGAAGTTTATTAGTACGGTAGATGAATCCCACTTTCTTTGCAGCAGTCTTAGCAATGTCTTCAATGTATGTGTTCCAATTTATGTGACCTGTGAATGTTAGGCTGAGGAGTTTGAATGTTGAACTCTCAGGTAGGGTGTTATTTCCCATGGCAATCGGTGGTTGAAAAGGTTTCTTGCAGTTATTGAAGGAAAGGAGCTTTGTCTTTGCAGCATTAAAAGTTACCAACCATTTATAACCCCAACCCACTACAACCTGGAGGTCATTTTCTAAGGATTCAGACATTGTCTCGGATAATATACGCGTCTGTTTTGCCCACATGACGAGAGTAGAGAGTGGTGTCGTCAGCAAATAAACCAATCTCAAACTTGATGTCATCAGGGAGGTCATTTATGAAAATCAGGAACGATAAAAGTCCAAGGATAGATCAATGGGGTACACCAGCACGTATGTCATGTTGTTTAGATGAACGGCCATCCAGGACAACCTGGATCTTTTTTTGATTATGAAGGATCTAATCACATTAAATATTTGTCCAGTAATACCATATGAGTGAATTTTTAGGAGAAGCCCTTTATGCCAGACCTTGTCAAATGCTTTGGATATATTAAGTGCTACTGCCCTAGCTTCACCTGCCTTGTCCAGTGTATGATATATCCGTTTAGAGATGACTCTTAGGATATCCGCAGTAGATTGTGCTTGTCTAAATATATACTGGCAGTCAGAAAAAAGTTTAGCATTAACTAAGTGCCAGACTATCGCTAGATTGATTAAGTATTCAAAGATTTTAGCAAAGATCGGGAGTAGACTGATTGGGTGGTAGTTCTGAGGATCAGTTCTATTCCCAAAATTCTTCAAGACTGGTACCACAGAAGCAAAATTCAGCAAGGTACTTGTTGTAGATATTGGAGAGGACAGAGCCGAGTTCAGGCCCACAAGCCTTAAAGGTATAACAGTTTTTTTATAATGCCCCTGACCTGAGATGGGGTGATTACTAGCTTTTCAAGTGTAGCTTCAGTCCGCAATGTGAATTAAAGGAGGAGTGGTTTGCCGAGTCTAAAGTAGAGTTTAAAGCGAAACGCTGGGCAAGTAGTTCTGCCTCATCAGTTGCCGTGCAAACGATATCATTGTGGTTTGGAGAATTGTTGATTGTTCATTATTCACCACACTATTGTAGATTTTCAGAAATCCTGAGTACCTAGTTTCTTTGACTGAATGCGTTTTTGTGTTGTCTTTGTATACCTTCTTTTTGCTTCACCTATCACTGCCTTACAATTATGTCTGTCTATTCACAGTTGACTCTCAGCAATGGCCGCTGCACATTTCGTTGTGAACCATTAAAGAGAGTGGGGTTTGCTGAAAGTTGTTCGCATGGAGACATATGCTTCAATGCCTGCTTTGACCCATTTGATTAACTCATTTGCACACTGTTCAGCAGAGATTAAAAAGGTTTCACTTCATGGGGCATCGCGTGATGATGGGAAGACATACATAAACAGAGTCTGAAGAGAGTTTCCAGCAAAAGGGCTTTATAGGTCCCCTTTGTTAGGATTTAAAACTGACGGTACCGATGTTATTCTGATTTTGTGTAATACAAACATTAATATATATATATATATATATATATTAAGAGAGAGAGAGAGAGAGAGAGAGAGAGAGAGAGAGAGAGAGAGAGGGAGAAAGAGATTGATAGATAGATAAATTTAAAGTTAATTATGCACTATCATCCTAAATATTTTCCCAAATTACAAATCTTCTCGTTTTTTGCCACTTTTAGCTTTTTCGCTCTTGATAAGGCCCACGCAAAATCTGGGCTAAATGTTGAGTTTTAAGTCTTAATTCATACAGTCAGATTTATGTTAACCTTTTATTTATCATATATATATATATATATATATATATATATATATATATATATATATATATATATATATATATATATACTTGGACTCTGCTATTGGCATTTGGTTGAAAACCCTAGCTGTGCCAGTGGCTATAAAATAGACCGTTTTGAGGTCTTGCATCGAGCAGATTCCAAGAACCATTTGAAAATATTGGAATCTATTGCTATTCGAAAACCTTCTTTGTGCCGGCAGAAGGAATTTGCTTAATCTCTTTGGGGAACTTTGAACTTCTTCCCAATTTTTTTTATCCCCTAACGTAGTGCCTTTTAATCGACTTTAAACGAAATCATTAAATTGAATTTTAATCGCTTTATCGTTAATTTTGGCACATCAGTTTACCCATTTTGCTTTTTCTTTCGACGTTATTAGAACTATCGATTTTCTCCTGACGAGATTATAGTCGAAAGGGCCTTAGAGAGATTTCCGCGTATTCTTTTTAAATGTATATATATATATATATATATATATATATATATATATATATATATATATATTAGATTAGTGTGAGAGAACCCCAGCATAGTGCTCGATTATTAAACCCTCAAATGCCAAATTAATATCGCCATTCGATTCCTTGTAAAATTTTACTCGAGAAAAGTTGTGTTGTATCCTGATATAGGGCTTTGTTTTCAATCGTAACGTGTTACATAACGAGGATCGTTGTTTTAATGGAACGTTTAAGTTACCCAACAACAGAATTTATTGAAACTACGTGACTTTTTTTATTTATTTTTTTAACATAGTTCACCCTAACAAGGCAGGACGCACTGTAGACGTAAGGGGCTACTGAGAAAAAAGAGGGGAGAAGGTAGGGGACAGTCAACCTAGATTGGGATCTGCGCAGCGAGATGTCTGTTTACATTAGTTTTAAACTTCTGCCTGTCTGTAGTGTCGGGGAAACAGGGGTCATGGAGGGAGTTCCAGAGGCCAGCAACACGAGGAAAGAAGCTATTTGAGTAGAAAGCTCTCCGACATTTGGGGACCTCCACAGTGAATGAATGAGATTTAGTTGATTGTCGAGTTAGTCTAGTGAATTTACGTCGAGGGGGCACCAGAGTAGCTAGTTCATCAGAGCATAATCCATTTAAGTATTTGTAAAACAAGCACAAGGATGCTACATTGCGGCGATGGGACAGGAACTGGAGCTTGGTTGACAGTGAGGGACCCATTAGGTTGGCGATTCTTTTTTGGACCCTGTCAAGGAGGGAGAAACTAGTAGATGATGCACAAGCCTAGATGTGACAACAATACTCCATGCATGGGCGGATGGTGGCTTTGTAGAGTTCCAGGATAATGTCAGGTGAGAGGAGTTTACTAGCACGGTAGAGGGAGCCAACCTTCTTTGCGGCAGTCTTGGCAATATCTTCGATGTATTTGTTCCAATTCATGTTACCTGTGAAGGTTAGGCCGAAGAGTTTGAATGATGAACTCTCAGGTAGGGTGTTATTTGCCATGACAATCGGTGGTTGGAGAGGTTCTTTGTAGTTATTGAAGGAAATGAGGTTTGTCTTAGCGGCATTAAAAGTTACCAACCATTTGTGACCCCAATCCACTACAGCCTGGAGGTCATTTTCTAAAGATTCAGCGAATGCCTCGGATATGATCGCGTCGGTTTTGCCAACATGGCGAGAGTAAAGCGTGGTGTCGTCAGCAAATAAACCAATCTCAGACACTATGTCATCAGGGAGATCGTTTATATAGATCAGGAACAACATAGGTCCAGGGATAGATCCCTGGGGTACACCAGCATTTATGTCATGTTGCTTAGATGAACGGCCATCGAGGACAACCTGGATTTTTCTTTTATCTAGGAAGGATCTGATTATATTAAGTAGTTGTCCAGTAATACCGTATGAGCGTATTTCAGGAGAAACCCTTTATGCCATACCTTGTCAAAGGCCTTGGATATATCAAGCGCTACTGCCCTAGCTTCCCCTGCTTTGTCAAGTGTATGATACATGCGTTCAGAGATGACCGTTAGGATGTCCGCAGTAGATCGTGCGTGTCTAAATCCATACTGGCGGTCAGATAGAAGTTTAGCATTATTTAAGAGCCTTACTATCGCTAGGTTGATTAAAGATTCGAAGATTTTAGCAAAGATTGGCAGCAGACTGATTGGGCGATAGTTGTAAGGATCGGTTCTATTCCCAGAACTCTTGTAGACTTGTACCACAGAGGCAATTTTCCAGCTATCTGGGAAGCAAGATTCAGCTAGGCATTTATTGTAGAGTTTGGAGAGGACAGGGGCCAGTTCAGCAGAGCATTTCTTTATTACTATTACTGGTATAAGATCAAGCCCACAAGCTTTAGAGGTGTCAAGGTTTTTTATGATGTCTCTGACCTGGGATGGGGTGACGACCAGCTTATCAAGTGTGGCTTCGGTCCGCAATGGGAATTTGGGGAGGGGGTGGTTATCTGAGTCTAAAGTAGAGTTAGAAGCGAAGCGCTAGGCAAGTAGTTCAGCCTTATCAGTGGCCGTGCATACGACATCATTGTGGTTTGATAGTGGAGGAATCGTTGATTGACCATTATTCACTACACTATTGTAGATTTTCCAGAAATCACGAGTACCTAGTTTCTGTGACTGGATGCGTTTTTTTTTGTTAACTCATTATACCTTCTCTTCGCTTCACCTATCACGGCCTTGCATTTATTTCTTGACTCTATAAATGTATGACTATTAATAGCTGACTTATGGCGGCCAAATTTACGGAATGCTTGTTGCCTCTGAGAAATGGCAGCTGCACATTCCGAGGTGAACCATTGGGGAGAGTGGGGCTTGCTTAAGCATTTTCGCATGGGGACATAGGCTTCGATGCCTGCTTTGCCCCATTCAGTTAATTCGTTTGCTACTGGTCGGCAGGGAGTGAGAAGGTTTCCCTCCAGGGGGCGTCACTGATGTGATCTCTGATCGACTCGAAATCAGCCTGCTTGTAGTATCTTGTTGTTTTGAGCAACGGTTCACCAGATTTTGGACGACTTTTTAGGGTGATATGTATCATTAGCACAATGTGATCAGCATTCCCGAGTGGGCTATGAGATTTCGTCATATAAACCTCGGGCATTGAGGTCAAGAAAAGGTCTAGAAGTGAGGCTTGTTGGTCTACTCGATCGGGGATGCGGGTCTGAAAATCGACAGTCTGAGAGAGGGAGTGAGCTAAGGAGAAATTATACATAGAGTTGCCGGCCGCGTCATTAAGGCTGGAGAATCCCAACCAGTCGCGGTGGTGGGCATTAAAATTCCCAAATACATGTATCTGGGCATTCGAGTCAATTAAGATTGCTCTTTCTATGCTTTCAGAGAAAGAGTTTAGCAGAGTACAGTCCTGGGTCGACGGGGAGCGGTATAGGAAATATAAGTAACTGACGTTGTGATGTAAAGTCAATCTAAAGCACATGTAGTCGTAGACATCTGATTCTAACCTATGTTCTCTAGTCAGGGGGAGAGTGTTCCGAACATAAACTCCTAGCCCGTGCATGTGTTTGTCAGAGTCTTTACGGTAAAGTGGGAGGTAGTCAGTCATGTCAAAGTGGTGAGAGGAGATTGGGGATTGAAGGTTAGTTTCACTAAGAGCTAGGATATCCGGGGAGTTTGTCAGGAGAAAGGTTTCTACGTCGTTGATGTTGGTTCTAAGTCTCCGGATATTTGAGAATGCAAGCCTCAAGGGCGGAGGCGAAAGTGTTTTTTGGGTGTCTGGTTTAGGTTTGCTTCCGGGCGCAGATTTTCTGCCTCTTTGCTGGCGAACACTTCAAGCAGGAAAGACGTGTCCAGCATGCTATCTCCAATAAGGGGGAGGGGCACGATATAACTAAGTGTAGCGGGACAAACTATCCGTCTATCTATCTGTCTGCCTTTCTCTGTCCCACACACGTACGAAAGTAACCTGTCTCTTTGATGTTTTCTCTAACTGTTCTTCTCTTTATAATAAACCTTTTTCTTTAATGAAGATCTGGGATCTAACAGTTATATAGGGTGGGCCAAAATAAGGGTCCTATCTTTAAACTTGAATAACTTGAATTTGAATAACTTCCACAAAATAAATGTTAAACTCACCAAACTTTATGTGTGTGTAGATTGACCCGTCCAAGATTTTTTGAAATAAACAAAACAAATTTTAGCCGAAAAACACTTCTTAAAACTTACAAAAACTAAAGTATTGTTTTTTACACTGTTTTGAGTTTTTTAAGCAAAAATAATGTTTTCTAAATGAGGGTACGTTCCTTAGGGCTAATACAGCTCATGCTTGCTTCGGAAGGGGTCCTTTACTTATTCTTAAAAAAAAAAAAAAAAATCAATAAATAAAAAAGTTATGAATTTTTAAAAATAGGACCCTTATTTTTGCCCACCCTGTACAATTGTGTATTGTTTTGTTTATAATTCAACTCAACCGGAAGTAATAGTTTAAACATCCGGTTTTACTAAAAAAGGTGTCCGTTTGGTCAGTGCTCATTTTGAGGTGCTTGAAATCCATATGATCCAGACGAGCTATATGTCTTCCTCTCTCTCTCTTTCTCACCCCCCCCCCACACACATATACGAAAGTAACCTTGTCTTTTTTAGTTTTTCTCTGACTGATTTTCTTTTTGTAATAAACCTTTATTAAAAACTTATCGGCGTCCGAGGTGGTAACCTATATACATGTTTTTCGGACGATAATGAGAAATAGTTAATGCATCGTGTGCGTGCGTTAGTGTCAGTGCGTATGCTCATGACTGTGTGTGCGTGAGTTTAGAAAAGGCACTCGAAGCTTTTCCAATGCTCGACAGAAGGACAAGGGAAGCTGAGAAATTCCGATGTTAGCTCTGTTGTGGATTTGGGCTCAACATGTATGTTGAACGTATTTACTCTGGGTGGAGCAAAACAGCAAGTTTGATGAATTCAGAGAAATGTATCTGATTGGCTTAAAATGATTTTATTTGTTTTATTTAATTCAGGCGAGTGCATGCGTCGAGCTGTATGCGCAGAAACGAGTTTAAGCATTTTCATTTTGGGCACCGAAGGGTGGACTTCGTCGCTACATGAGTACTGACGGGAAAAAATTCATTTCCAACTTTAACCAATTGTTAAGGATTTACTTTTAGAAATCGTCTGTATGACTGTAGATATGTTCGAAACTACAAATTCTTAACTTCTGAAAATTGGTGTCTTTATTTCTAAACTAGCTCTGGATATGTTCCTAATATTGCTATCAAATACCCTCCCCTGAAAAACCGATTGTCATTGCTTTCCCAGTGCTCCTAATCAGATACTCTTTAAAACAAAATGCTCACACACACACACACACACACACACACACACACACACACACACACACACACACATATATATATATATATATAGAACTTCTTTGTGATATAGCAGGAAAAATCACAGCAGAGTACTGGATTAATTGAGAATTAAAAATGAAAAAATAAGAGCTTAATAATTATTTATTTTGGTACAGAAAAATTAGTACAACATTCGTACCGTCGGTTTCAAGCACAGAAGGACTTAGCCATCCGGCTCTCTTCAGCTTCTGTTGTCATCTGTTTCGGAAATGTGAAGTCACGTCTCACTCTCGTTTGGACGCGTTATTTGCTTAGAGTGTTATGTATGTTTGTTTAAATTTAGTGTAAGGAAGGTTTGATAAAGTTTGGAAAAAGGGGAGGGGTTAAAAAGAACCAGTTGAGATTTAAACCGGAGAAGATTTAAAGAGATATAACAAATAAAAGAATAAAAACATATTTCTATATAAATCCCGTGAGCCAATATTATGAATATCGTATATTTGGCTGTTCCTGTTTTGGGGTTTAATGATGTGTTTTCTAAAGGAATTAGGGAGAGAAAATGGGTTTAAGGATTCTACTTATGAAGAGATAAAAAGGTTAAAAGAAAAAACATTAAATTCAAATTTAAATCCTGGATTAAAGAACTTTAAATCAATCCAAACAGAAGTTAAATAAAGATAATATCCGGGCGGTCTAAGAGCAGTAACTCTGCAGGGTTTTTGAATGATTTGTATTCAATATATATAGTAAATAACACGTGATTCCCAGTATGAAGGAAAACCACAAAAACACTATCACCCCTATAAATATCCTAGGACTACTGACTTCTACTGATACCCCCCCCCTGATGATAGATCTTGACGGATCTGAAAGTACTCCTGTAAATAGCGATTATGGTAGATACATTGGCCAGTTCACGTTAGAAAAAAAGATTCATTAGGAAATTGGAACGGATCAGGACAAAAGTATGTAGACAGAATTTGTCTATCGTCTTTAAACCTTTAAAACTATATGTACAGTAACAAGAATGAACTAAATTTAGTCCTAAGCCTTTCGTTGGAAAATTTCCGTGCTTTGTAAGTCAATCAATCTCTTGTAATCAATGTATTAGTCATCTCCCAAGAATTTACGCTAGGCTCAATATTTTTTTAGGGATCATCAGTTGTTTACGATGAAAATGTTTCGGGCATTTAAAAACAAAACATTTAGTTTTTTACATGGCTCTCCAGCAGTGTTGACTAGACACCACCTCTCTTAAAAACAGAAACGTTGCGGGGAGTATATCTAGGTTTTTGCTACTGATTAATTTTATCTGACATATTTTATTATTAAAAATATTCTCCTTACCTGTGCCCGTCTTTGCCCCCCAAAATGTATAAATAATTTATAAAGCTACTGTATTTTATAGAGTTTGAACGAATCCATTATACTACTTATTAACCCTTAACCAGGAATGTGCTACATTTTCATGGTAAGCATACAATACAAGAAGAATACCCGTCCCAGGATAGGTAAAATTAATCTCCCGACCAGAACAGGTTTGCACAACATTTATGCCCCCTTACGAAGATTAAAGTTAAGATATAGAGAAACGAAACGTCATGTCTAGAATCCTTATTCCAATTTTGATCAAAATCTATTTCAGGATTTTGATGCTATTCTTCTTCTTTGCGTGTCTTTGAAGCATATGTTCATACGACAATTTCCTACTTTTTACGTAGTCCTTTGCATTATTGTTGTATTGAGCAAGAGATTTCAGGCTGAACCGGTTGGGCAGTTGGGGACAGACCAGGCGGTGTTGTATCGTATGGTCCACCTCTCCACATTCACAGATGGTTGGGTCAGTTTTGTAGTCCCATATAATCATAGCCACTTTTTATCGCCCTATTTCCGTTCTCAGGCGGTTAAGTGTCTTCCCCTGGAGTCAGGGTGCTTCTGAACCCGGGTGTCAGTAGGAGGGGGCATTCTCTAGCCGCCTGGTCCACAGCTGTAGTCTGGCCTTTTCCTGAGATGTTATTAGGGGTTCGACATGGCTGAGGAAGCTTTTTCTTCAGTCGTTGGAGCGTTGGTTCACGTCCATGAAATATATGGTGTTCATAACAGATAACCTTTGATTTAATGAAAAAGGGTCTTACGAAGAAATTGAAACTCAGGGAATCTAATGACTATGGATGGAATTCAATGCAAATCTGAAATATTTGAATTTTCAAATGGGAGGTTGGGCTCATATTATGCCCCCTAAATGTCTTTTAAATACTTGAAAGAAGCTAAAATGTAGAGAATAATTATTAATTGATGTCTAATTGCCATTGTTAAAATTTCACAAAAAATCGGAGATATCCGAATTTTCACGAAGGGATTCTCTCCCTTTCACCCCATTTCATCCCCTATTCACTCCCTTTGCATAAAACTAAATTAAACTAAACATAGCCTACATTTGAACACCTTACGTCTAACAGCTGCGTTTCAAACCTTTAATGATCGGTTAATTAGTTTAATAGTGAATTCTGTACATATAAATATATAAATATATAAACCATACCTAACTTGATAAAGATAGAGACACACATTTTGGAGAAACCTGATTTGTTTCAGCCTCATTCTAAACGATTTCTGAAATCCATTGTGCGTCCTTTGCAAACTATAATTGAAAAATATAACTCACCAGTATGGGTAAAATACTAATAAAATCTTCGATCCCCGCAAGAAACCTAAGTTTGGGATCTTAAATTCTGCGAATGTTGTCTTATACCACTTCATCGAGCGTCGCCGTGTTCTTTTGGAAGTCATAAAAGTCGACATCAAACCCCCCCCCCCCATTTTACGTTGGGTCAAATGAAACACACATGGAGCCAATCAACTACAAAATGAGAAACGCAGTTATCGGAAAGCAACATAAAAGTTTCCAAGTAACGAGAGTACGCCTTTCCTTTCCTGTTTTATGACGACGTTGGGTTATATATATATATATATATATATATATATATATATATATATATATATATATATATATATATATATATATATAATAGAATACCCGTTCCAGGACAGGTATAAGCAATAAATATTGCATTGGTTTTAAATTTTAATGGGGTTATGGTATGCTTTCAGTGGCACCCCCTAAATGGTATACTTTAAAAATCAAAATAATGTGCCCACATTACATACCCTGTTGTCTAGAATACGCATTCCAAAATTCATGATGATAAGTTCAATAGTTCAGAATTCACACGCGCAAACCCATCCTTTTAAAACTGCATTACTTAATATAACTAAAAATTTTCTCTATTAATTGTTTTGTATTTAACTTATTTAAAAAATTTTTTAAAACAGGTGCGAGTTTGGGTAGGCGCACCCCTTAAATGGAAAAGTTTACAAAACAATAATAATCTATCTATCCCACTCACCGCATTTTTTTAGAATATATATTTTAAAATGTAGAATGATCCATTCAGTAGGTAAGGTGCTTACCATATACACACACACACGCCACACAGATGTCGCACATGTTTGCTAGTATATGATCAGACCCCCCCCATTCAGATGGTAATTCTGTGGAACATATTGCACTACCCCCCCCCCCCCAAAGGATAATATAATGTATGGGATGTTCGTATCTTAACGAATACACATATACTACACTCTTCTCCTAGAGAAGAAAGTAATGCCTGGAAGAATGGTCTCATTACAGTAGAACATATACTGCACTACCCTAAAGGAGAAAGTAATACCTAGGAGGATGATCTCATGACAAGAGACCAGATATTATACGACCCTATTATAAATTATATTCTCCCCCCCCCCTCCTTCAACCGAATGAACTTGTACATCAGTCAGTCTCTCTGCCGTTAGTTCTGAATACTATTTAATTTCATATCCTCCATAGTGTTATGGCTGTTGTAGTATCCATGTGCAATTAAACTCATTTACAAATGATATACTGGCCTCTAATTATTACCCGTCTCAGTACAAGAAAGGAGGAGGTAATGCCTAGATTGATGGTATCATGGCCATTGCACATATATTACGCTATTCCCCTTCATGAATTGCATTCAAAAATAATACAAAAGTCTGGAATAGCATGAAAACTGTATTGGGCATTAGAAGATAGTATACTAATACTAGTATAATTTCGGATTCAGACAGACAGACTGACACTAAATCCACTCATAATATAAGGGTCATTTTCTGTGTGTGTGTCTGTCTGTCCGCCAGTCACATTTTTTTTGTGAGAAATATTTTAACTGGAAAATATAGCATTAATACTTAATAATGAATTTCTAACAAATAAAGCGGATGCCATGACCGGAAATCGAAAGCGAAACTTTGATATCTTCAGTCTGATGTTCTACGAACTGAGCTATTAAGATTTTCTTATGAATATATCTTAAAACATTAATTTAACAAAATAATTATAGCTTTGACGTGACATCATAGATTCATGATTGAAGTCATGTTTCAAAATATGAATTCAAACATAAGCGATCATAAAAATAAATAAATTAATGAATGGTTAAACATCATCAATAGCGTTGGAAATTCTTCTAACAGTCAGAAAATAGAACTTGGACCCGTATATATATATATATATATATATATAGAGAGAGAGAGAGAGAGACTGTTTTTCTGTATCACAGCTATTCAGTGCGGCTAGACAAGCAAGCGCCTCAAGCCAGAATAGAAACTCAACTGTCGAGTTGACAGTCGGCGTTTCTACCCCTACGCCTAATACGACACCCACCGAATGTAAGGGAAATATCAATATAAAGATTGTCAAGGGCCGAGAGCTCGAATTGGTTTTAGTTAATGAGGAATGCCGTAAAAGCTAATGGCAATTGGCAATTTCTTTACGAGAGCTCTACCCAAGAAGGGGGGGGGAAAATATTCATCCACACACACACACACACACACAAATATATATATATATATATATATATATATATATATATATATATATATATATATATATATATATATATATATATACATATATATATATATACAGGGTGGCCAAAAATAAGGGTCCTATTTTTAAAAATTCATAACTTTTTTATTTATTGATTTTGTTTTTTTTGTTTTTTTAGAATAAGTAAAGGACCCCTTCCGAAGCAAGCATGAGCCGTATTAGCCCTAAGGAACGTACCCTCATTTAGAAAACATTATTTTTGCTTAAAAAACTCAAAACAGTGTAAAAAACAATACTTTAGTTTTTGTAAGTTTTAAGAAGTGTTTTTCGGCTAAAATTTGTTTTGTTTATTTCAAAAAATCTCGGAAGGGTCAGTCTACACACACATAAAGTTTGGTGAGTTTAACTTTTATTTTGTGGAAGTTATTCAAATTCAAGTTATTCAAATTTAAAGATAGG
This sequence comes from Sepiola atlantica, assembly GCA_963556195.1. Taxonomy (NCBI): domain Eukaryota; kingdom Metazoa; phylum Mollusca; class Cephalopoda; order Sepiida; family Sepiolidae; genus Sepiola; species Sepiola atlantica. The sequence continues at coordinate 67,530,710 of OY744524.1, read as the reverse complement.
ACCCTTATTTTGGCCCACCCTGTATATATATATATATATATATATATATATATATATATATATATAGGCAAACATTATTAAATAACACGGAGGTGTTTTGTTTGATGCGATTTTTTTTGATTTTTTCAATTTTCCGAATTGTCCATCTAATGTTTCAGTCAAATTGATGTAAATATGATCCATGGGTTTCTTGTTCCATCCTTTTTTTCTTTTTTGCAAGTACTTTCGATTTGAATCGCTAAATCATCTGCAGTCGGTTTTAGTTTTAGTGTCTTTACAAATTATGACTTTACTGTTGTGCTCATTTTTTAATTATAACGGCAATTCAAAAATGAGCACAACAGTAAAGTCATAATTTGTAAAGACACTAAAACTAATACCGCCTGAAGATGATTTGACGATTCAAATCGAAAGTAGTTGCAAAAAAGAAAAAAGAATGGAACAAGAAACCCATGGATCATATTTACATCAATTTGACCGAAACATTAGATGGACATTTCGGACAATTGAAAAAAAAAAAAAAAGTCGCATCAAACAAAACCACTCCGTGTTAATTAATAATGTTTGCCTAAATGAAAATATGCTGCCTAAATACACACAATATATATATATATATATATATATATATATATATATATATATATGTCTAGGTCAGGAGGGTCTAGTCTTTATTAGTAATAGATATGACCGCAAAATACGAAAATAACTTTCCTTTAAAACGAAGCCGTTAAAGAGTAATTGAATCTACATCTGATTTATAAATTTATCAAAATAAACAAAATTTTTTAAGTTTACGAAATAAAGAATCTCTTAAAATTTTTATATCCTCTAAAATATGATCAAAGTTCTGGTATTTTTTATGCTAAATGTTACGAAAGCAAAGCCACTGTTTCGCATCGCCACCCTTTCTTTCAGATCTCAAGATTTAAATCTCTTCAACTGGCAATAAAAAAGTGTTTCATGTGTTTTAATTTAAAAAACATGAATAGATATTTGGAATTATTCTCAAAAGACTCTTTTTGTTAAAATATCAATGGAAAACTCTTCCAGCACATTAAATGATTATAAAAAAAATGAGACAAAAAAAATGCAGCTATATGAAGTGAACTTATTAAAAAATAAACGACAAAAAAAACTAATCGCCGGAGAGTTAAATGCATCTTCCAGATTTCTTTGTTCCTCTCTCTATTTTATTCATTTACTAGCAGGAAGACCCGACGTTGCTCGGGATAGAATAAGGATCACTACTATGTCTTTTTATTACTATGCTCATAACACCATATTATTTTCTTTCTTTACTGCCCCTTTTGCATGATGTAATCGAAAGAAGCTGTAATGTTGAAGAATTCTTTGAATAAGTGTCTTATACATATAGTTTAAATTTTATTAAAATCGGATTTACGCATTTGAAGTTTTAAAGGTGTTCTGTCCTCATGGGCCACTTAGAAATAAGGGCACGTAAATAGTCGGCACATAGATGGTAATATAGAGATTCGGAACCACTTTAATTGTGTACCCCGAAAATATTTAATACATATGATATACATTTCATCAAAATAGGATATAGTTGAAGTTTGAAATGAAGTTCTCCCATCAATAGTTCCCTTAGGGTAGGAGAGTATTTAGACATTCAGAAACACTTCCATTGTATCCCCTAGAAAGCTTTATAAATATGATATAAATGTCATAAAATATGATATATTTGAAGTTTGGAGAATTTCTGCCATCATAGCGCTCTTAGAAATGTACTAGAGATTCGGGAACACTTCCATTGTCTTCCCAAGTAAATTTTACATAAAAACACAATTTTAGATTTTATGTAGATTCTGTAACATTTCTATCTATAGGGAACATACAAAAATCACACACACATACATTGAGTTTTTTTTATATATATTTTATCTATATTTATAAATATCAATGTCTGCGTGTGTTCCCTACAGTAATAAAGGTTAGAGAATCTACATAAAAAATAAAAGTGGGTTTATATGTAAAATATTCTAGGGAAGACAATTAAATCTCAAAGTGTCCCTCTAAGTAAGCTATGGGGGTAGAACCCTTTTTAAAACTCCAAATATATACCATTTTTATGAAATTAAATTTATATATATCATTTTCTGGAGAAAACAATGGAAGTGGTCGCGAATATCTAAGTGCTCCCTTAATAGAGTTATGAAATCAGAACCTCCTTTAAAACTTCAAATATGTCGTATTTTGAAGAAATCCAAATCATATGTATAAAATACTTCGGAGAAGACAATTAAAGTGACCCCAAATCTCTACATTCCTCTCAATGACCGAATCTCTATGTGCCCCCTCTAGCTATAGAGGCAGAACCCCCTTAAAACTCCAAATACGTATCTCTGATTTTAATGAAATTTAAATGATAGCCAAAATACATTAATTTACAGAGTTATTAAAAATGTCAGTTTCTTCCGATTAAATTTGGGGGTCAAACGGAAGGGGAGGGCCTCAGCAAAGAAAGAAAATAACATAGTGTTATGAGCATAGTAAAAATATGACATAGTATTTTTTATTTAATTCTTTTATCAGAATACTCAATAACATGGCTGAGTGTCCTCTAAGCTTTACAATCTTGGGCTTGTTTCATGTTCATATTGGTCCAGCCATAGACGTCAACTAATTTTCAACCGGCTTCCTTGTGTTATGTCTTCAAACGCATATTTTGTATAGCCTTACACTAGAACGTTTAACGTGACCAAACAATCTTGAGACTTTAAATTTGATGGCAGAGGACATTGATTGGATGCCAGTGCTAAAACTCTGCGATACCGATGTGATCAGATGGCTAATGACCAGAAATGAAGCGCATGGTGTAGTTTTGGAAAGGTTCTAATTTCTCACATTGTTTTACGGTCCAATTGACACGTTTAAGTCATGAAGGACCTATGTGTTATAGATTTCCGTTTTTATTTGTTATGGTATGCGTTTAGAAGTCAGGGCGGATTTGTTTCTTTTGAAGCAGTCTGTGATTTACAGCTGTTTGCTTGTTTTAACTTATATCAAACTCGACCTTATTTAGTTGCTCTTTTCTTGGATGATGCAGCGTGTGGACTCCATGAGGCGACACCAATGTCACCTTATCATGCACATTCTTACTTTCCTCTTCCGGTTCGCATAAAAAATCATTTTCTGAAGATGTTCGTGATTTCTTAGTCAGCAGAGTGGTATTCAAGCTTTCTTAGGTCGAGGATAAAGACAGCAATATTCAAGGAGAACAGAGGACAAAACTGTACACCTTATCCACTTTGACCTTTTTGCCAAAACTATTACTTTCATTGTATGTGTTCTTCAGACTTGTCTGATTTATTCACCGCTTCATTTGCTCTAGCTCCTTTGACTCGTTGGTCTAGTGGTCTTCATTAATTCTCTGTTCAGGTACTTCATTATAAAACATCATTCTATTCCAGTAGCTTCTTTCCAAAAACTGCAGACTTGTGGAACTCTCTTCCTGCTGACTGTGTTCTCTCTACCTATAGCGTTAGTCTTTTCAACACTAAGGTACATAGGCATCTTTTGTTTTTTTACGATGATCATCTTCCGTTCTTTTTAGCTACTTACATCAAGTGGATTCGTGCCTTGGTTCATTGCTGATTGCTTGGAGTGATTCTACCTGAGAATACCGACGACCATTCATAGCTATCCTTGTACCCTACTAGACTGTTTCATCAAGAGAGCTGGTTTTCCCCACCCCTGGTCGTCTGCCGCACCTTGCTGCAGTTGTAAGTAAATCCACACCTTATCAATATTGTGACAATCTAAAGCTAAACCGAAACAGTCTACTTGATGACGGCTTCCGGTTTTAAAACCGGAAATAGACAAGCAGTGTTTATAAAAAAACTGTTACCCATTATAGTGTAAGTTGGATGTTTTTTCGTTTTTTGACAAGTACTAATTAGTTTTCACCATTTAAAAACTAATTAACGCATAAGAAAATAAAACAGGTTTTTATTATTATAAATTTTATTTTTTTATTATTACAAATAATCAAATCCATTTTTTTATAATTGGAATGTTTTTTGTTTGAACATATTTTTTAAATAGTTTATTTTTAAAATATTTTTTAAGTGGTGTATTTATTATTTTTTTATAATTGGAATGTCTTTCTAATGGTTTAATTTGAACGCATTTTGAAGTAGTTTATTTATTATTGTTTTATAATTGGAATGTTTAAAAATTCCACAAAGATCTAAGCGGTCGAAAATTATGGGGAGCTGTTTTTTGATAAACACCGCTTGTCAATTTCCGATTTAAAAAACGGAAGTCGTCATCAAGTAGACTGCTTCTCTTCAACAAAATAAAAATATCTTATATCCCGTTTGTGCATGTTAGTTTTATTCACACACTTCCGGTTTTGATTGCATATCCTTTCTCTATTCTCTGTTTCACGGAACCGTAATATTGATTCAGAGAAGGTATATTGTTCGGAGTTACATTTGACATTTTTGGCTTCAAAATTGTTCCTTTTACTTTTGCATTAATTGTGTGGAATTGTTAATGAGACAGCAGCGGGTCAAAGAAAGTCTTTTGTGGGAAATTTTGGGGGAAATTTTGGGGTTGAGATAATCGGTTTTGGGTGGGCGTGTACCGCCCCCGTAACACAAAGCACCAGTCACGGCATCTCGGAGAGGAAATAGGCTTGCCAATTGAGATAATCTTTTTCATCCCAGCCCCACATCCCGGGGCTACGGAGTCCAATTAAGTACAGTTTTGTTGGTGTGGTGTTTTCTCATCTATACCAGGTCCATAGCCAAGCTCTTTAGATTCATAAACAGATAAAATTATACTTTGTATATATATATATATATATATATATATATATATATATATATATATAATATGTCTATACAAAAGCTGAGTTAATCAATGTTTGTTTCCTTAAGACTTCCTATATACCTTAATCACAAAAAATACACCCTAAAATATTTCTCAGCTTAGAGATTGTGTTATGTTTGAAAACAAATCGTATCTTTATATATATATTATTTTTAACAATGTTTGCATAAATGAGAAAATGCTGCAATATATATATATATATATATATATATATATATATATATATATATATATGTATATATATAATGACAAATGGTTCACAAATAAATAGCTCTATTTATAATTGAGAACAATTATGTAAACACAGTGTATATTCTCTGGATTTTTACCCTGTGTATACAAACCTCACCTGCATTACTATATCGATATATACATCTCTCTCTTTCTCTCTCTCTCTCTGTCACTCTCTATCGCTCCCTCTTTCTCTCTCTCTCTCTCTCTCTCTCTCTCTCTCTATATATATATATATATATATATATATATATATATATATATATATGTATATACAGAACATACGAAAAAAAAATCACATACACATTGTAATTGTCAGCATTTATAATTTATTTCGACCTCCTAGTCTCTTCAGAATGCTAACGGGACAGTTACATATTGGAAATCACGGAAATAAGAAATATTCTCCAACCAAAAAATAAATATCATAGGCAGAAGGGGAGGGAAAAATAGATAGCTAGAGTAGATGGTGCAGGAAGGGAGGGGGAAGACACCAGTCGAAAAGAATCAATCAAAGTTGAGGTTGGGATTAACCGATAATTATCAATTTTGGAACAGAGCTTCTAAAGCGTGGGTCTAATGTTGGCTATATTTAGTTTGTCTACTCTTATGTAAAAGTGATAAAAGGGGGTAGAAACCCTTGCTGATAATTCAAATAACTGCCGTTTTTGTGAAATTTTAACGGTAGGCATTAACATCACTTATTAAATATTCTCCAAATTTCAATTTCTATAGTATTTTAAATGGAGTTTTGGGGAGCATAATATGATCATAACCTATTTGAAAATTCAAATATATCAGATTTGCATTGAATCTGATCCATAGTGATTAGACACCAATTAAGCAAGATTAATACATTTCCTAGAATCAAAATCATCAATTGGACTTTAATAAAAATTTACATAAGAATTCAAGACATAAGGTTTAGTATCATTATATTTTGATTTTAATCTTTGCGGATATAAAATTGGTACCAAACTGTTCTGTTCGGGGAATTAATTTTACACGTCCTGTGCCGGGTATGTTTCTAATAATATATATATATATATATATATATATATATATATATATATATATATATATATATGGGAAGAGAAGGATGAAGGTAATCCGACGTAATGGGAAAATGAAAAAGGAAAACCAAAAAATGGATGTTTTTTTATGTGTACATCAACGTTTCGCCTTTATTCATAAGACTTCATCAGGATGATAATATAAAGAAAAATGTCATGCAAGTACAAACACATATAGGGTTGACATATTGGGAAAAGGGAGGGAAATAGTAGTTGGATGTAGTCAGGAAAAATGTGGTACGAGTGTTTTAAAAATGTAAAAGTACTTGCGGGTATGACATTTTCGTGTGTGTGTGTGTGTAAAATAAATTTTGCTGTCTTTATGCGTATCTGTTAGTGTGTCTACTGTCAGCATTCCTCAGTAGAGACGCCTCAGTCTATTAGCAATAAACTAACTCCTTTCTCTAAGAGAAAGTAAAGCCTGGGAGGGTGGACCTCCTAGGACTATATAAAACCATAGCTCAACTCGACAGCAACGAAACCACTGTCAGACTGATTTTCAAGAACGTATCTCCAACTGGTACGAACATCTACTTAAGCTGTGCCGAGTTCAATTAGATTTTAAATTATAGTTACATTACACAAAAAAACATTTTATCTGAATTTTAGAAGACATTTTCTAGACTAGGTTTATTCATCACATAGTTATAGATTGAATTTTCGGCTTGATATTATACCCATTTTAAAATATTTGTGGAGGAATCAGAAGCAATATTAGAGGTGTGAGTGTAAAAATAATGTTAAAAACGGTATTTTCAATACAAGGGTAAGAGTAAGCATAATGTTAAAGTAATGGAAAATTCAATTTGAAGTTAACAACCAAGAGTTATTACTACGTTGCAAGATATGAAGTAATGGGAGAAAGTATGTGGCAGAGAAGTGATATCAATTTTGCGTCAAGTAGACCTAATTTTCGAGGACTACCACCTCTACGGGAGTTGGTTGTTAAATTGAAGCTCATCTAGATGGAAATTGCTGAAATAAGTAAACCGAACAACAGAAGCGAATAATGGCGTCATTTGTTCTTGTTTTTTATTAAAGCAATTAACAAAAAGAAAAGAACAAAGGCTGAACGACGTAGATATCCCCGTCAATATTTCACTCATAACAGGGGCTATCTAACAATGATTTTAATGTCAAATTGGCCTTTATCTTTACATGTCTTCATGCGTAATTTACTCAGGTCAATCGGCATACCCCGACATTGTAAGAATGACCCAAACAAGTCTTGTAAATTATGCGACCAGTTCACGAGTTTAAAAACGCCAATGAAGTAGTCCCCGCGCCTTTTTCATAACCTGAAGTTCGCCTTGATTTTCCGTGGTAGCACCCGACTCTCTTTTGTCTAGATAAGGTAGAATTCAGATTCGTCCTAGGAGGCAATACATCCTTACTTTGAGAGGGGTTTGGTTTAATGTCAATTGCCTGAGGAACCACTCCAAAACTCGTAAAATAAACGAAGCAATAGACTTGAAATATACCCGAGGCCCTTAAAATAGATTTTATAAGTAGATTTAAATAAATAGCGATTAAATTTTATCACCTGGTTGTAAACTAATCCAATCTTATAGGCGTGGTTATTTGACTATTTTAATACCTTAGGACTTACATAAAGTGTTCGTACATCGTACACCAGTTGCGGATAAAATATTTCATATTTAGTAACCAATTTACTTATTGTATAGTATATTTTTTAAGACAATAAGACATAACTCTAGAGATACTCGACTGTTGTTTTGGTAATTTATGTATTTAAAAAATATTTTTTCTATTTTAATTTTATGGTTATACGAAACTAAGGTTTTAATATACCCGTTAAACTCTGTATTTTCATGATTGACTCTCTTTAGTTGAATGTGATTTTGTATCTCTATATTTTGAAATGATTCTCTTTTCAATTTAACTCCACATTCCATAGCTTAAATAATGATTATTATTTGTATATAGATAAATGTTTTTTTATATATTCTTTATTAACTTTCAACCAATAAACTATGAACTTATCTGGCAGTTTTTGCTTACGCAATATTGTGCGTATATTTTCATGAAACAAGATGACTACTCTTTCTGCCTTTTGGCTAAGATCAAAGTGTAGTATCTGTTCCGATGGATACTGCACCCCATAGATTGGTATTGTCTTGGCCTTCGGGGCTTGATTTACGCCGGTCTGTCCTGTGCAGTTCTAGGAGGTCCACTCCCCAGGCTTCGCCTCCCCTCTTTGGGGAGGAGTAAGTTTATTGCTTACTGCTTGAGGCGCCCCTACCAGGGCTGCCCAGGCAATTTTTAAACCCCACTTTCCCGACCCGACCTTGGGTCACATCTTACTTGTGGGAGTAAGATAAAAACTGGCCTTGTGCCTAACTCCTGGAGAGGAGTAAATCAATACTCTTTCAGGGTAGTGTTTTTCTATGTCACTATTTGAGTAGAAATGTAATCAATGTGAGTTGTTTGTTTTCTTGTGATTTTTGTTTTACTGCCTCACTATGTATTTTTTTTAAAGAACACTTTTTTTGGTTTCTGAGGAGTCCATAGATGAAAGATCAGAGATTGGCATACTAATGTTTGATGTTCTGTGAACGAAACGGTCCGTAAAAATGTACTGAAGTTTTTGTTAAGAAAAGATGATCAGTAAAATGAAAACATATTGGTCACTTGAATGTAGACTTATATTGTTTATTTATGTATGTTCTACTGTGATATGTCAACAATCATCGAGCTTTTACTTTAAAAAGGTTGGTGTATAATACAATAGAAAGTATATGCAAAAACATATTGTTCCACATTTCTCTCTCCCGCTCTCTCCCGCGCGCTATCTGTCTCTGTCTCTCTCTTTCTCTCTGTCTCTTTTTCTCTCTCTCTCTCTCTCTCTCTCTGTCTGTTTCTCTCTCTCTCTCTCTCTCTCTCTCTCTCTCTCTCTCTATATATATATATATATATATATGTAAAATAAACATTTTAAATTTGAAAACTTTTCTGTTTTTAATTAAAGTTCTGCTGCCAACTGATGATGATTGTCTTAATTGAAATATTTGGGTAGAACTATTCAATTTGTTTTTGAGTTTATTTTTGCTAGTTGTTGATTTGCTTATCCTTTATTCCATTTTAATTTTACATTTTGTCTGAAACATTGTTTCTTTTATTCCTCATATATATATATATATATACCTTGCTTTGAACTTTTGAATTGAATTTTGATTTGGCTTTTGCTTTCTCTAATTCCTTTCCACTCTCCTTCATATATATATATATATATATATATATATATATATATATATATATCAAATGCATGTTATTTTTATATATCCGACCTGCCTGGTGAATTAGATACACACACACACACACACACACACACACACACACATATATATATATATATATATATATATATATATATATATATATAAATATTTGTTTTATCTACATACGTATGTATACATTTCATTCTGTCGGGATCGTCAGTGTAGAGATGATTATTCATACTTGTCGCCGAACTCTAACCCCGGAAGCCGAGTCATGTTCCAACGTCTTACCCACACGGCGGCTATCAAAAATCCGGTAAATCGGCGACAGATTAACACTACTTAAAGGCAACCGTCGTCAAAGTGTTCAACTACTGAAAGGAACATTCATTGAAGCCACAATGACGGCTGTGTTAATACTACTCACTACATACCCTAGATTAGATTTTGGGGCGACAAATAATGATAAATATTTCTTTATATCTACATACGTATACGTGTCATATCTATCTATCTATCTATCTATCTATCTATCTATCTATCTATCTATCTATCTCTCTCTCTCTCTCTATATATATATATATATATATATATATATATATATTACACCACTGCGACCCTAGTTAAATATCTAGAAAACAAATTTTTTTTTCAATTGTTGAGATAATAACAAGTCTCATAGCTAATCAGATCTTTTTAATAAATCTCTCTCAAACTTAACCCTATTTAAGGATTTTTCTTACATGTATTTCATATTATCTTCCACTTAAAAAAACAAACATTTTTCTCATAATAAGATATCATTTACATTAGTTTCACTTTAAAATAGATTTTTCTAGACTATCCATTTAAGATTTTTATTCCTTTATAAAACTTAATATGAGACAAATTAGCAGACCTATCTCTGATATATTCCGATTCATTTTTGGGTGCTCGCGTTCGGTGTACCAATTTCATGCCTACTCATATGTTATGTTTATCGTAGCTAGTTCCTCTGTCTTCTTCTTATCGCCTTTACGCCTCCGCCTACCGCCCCTATACTAGCTCAATAGGTGTGAAAGTGAAAAAGAAAAAGAAAATAAAGAAAAATATAAAAAGTAGAATAAGAAATAAAGAAGAATGTGTCACCCACTTGTCATATTTCAATGTCACTAAAAGTCTTCTCATATGGTCCAATCGGATCATCTTTTCCTTCTCTCATGTATGTGCCTTTCAAAATAAAATTATTTCCAAATCTTCACTTTTTCTGAAGACGTTCGCTAACACGAACGAAACCGGTCAAATGTCTTGTTTTTGTTTTTCTCTTGCACTTTAACCTGTTTTCCGTTTGTCATTTTCTACACATATTGTCTACGACGGCATTCATTTTCATGACTTATCGTGTACCTTACCCCATATATATATATATATATATATATATATATATATATATATATATATATATATATATATATATATATATATAAATATATATACACACACACACATATATATATATATATATTTATATATATATATATATATATATATATATATATGAGCGGATAAATAGAGACAAAATATAATCTTTAAATTATATCCTATCTTGATAAGTGAATGCTTGATATACCAAATAGAGTAGTAATATAAGAAAATGAGTTATGATAACAACAATTGGATAAAATACAATATTTATTGTATTTGTATTCTGCCTAGGAATATATCTTTTTCGGCAATATACTTTTTTGCCTCTTGAAGTATTTACCAATTTTCTGGGGATTTATAGATTAGTATTTTTGGTGAGTTGCTTTACTACCATTGATCTTTAACCACGAATTTGAATTCTTTCTATTATTTCAAACCGGATTGTTTCACTGTTCAAACTCATGATGAAGCTCTTTTACTTACACAACATCTACCCCATATACCTTATCCCTTGGATTTACTTTGATGGACATGTTATATTTCTTCACTGAAAATGACTCTCTTTGCTCAAAAGAATCTTTTACATTTTATATATTTTTATATTTTCAATTGGTTGATAATTCAGTAATATAAACTTTACCAATTCTCCCCTTATTATAAGAGCTTACTTTTTAAAAATCCATGGATTAAGGAAAAAATGTTTGTTTATATTCCTATTTGAATAAACTGATGATATAATAGATAGCGTATTCTATCTAATTGTTATTCTCATAATAAGCCTGTAAGAATTAGATGTCAGATGATTTTATATGTCCTATATATTTCTTATTAGATATTGCAAAGTGTAAATCTTACAAAAAATATCGGCAAAAGTCCGTACAGCATGCAGTGAAAGCATAATGGCAAAGGGCAACTGTATTTAATATAGAATGCACAAAAAACCCCAAAAAACAAAAAAATGAGCCCTGTGTGTGTATCTTCTGGAGCCAGTGGCTCTCGTATCTCACAAAGTTACCCTAACCGTATAAGAGAAATCACAAAGTTAACATTTAATGACTTTGCCGTTAAGAATTAAAACTAGAAAAAATTATTGCGAAAAAAGAGATAAAAGAAAGAGTAGAACATAATAAAACATGCCGAAAAAATGCTATCAGTGGGCACGGTGTTCATTGGAGCCTCGTGAAGCGTTCATTACCCAAATGCTGTTGTTAGGTTCAGGGTAGTAACTAGCACAGGGTCACCCTTACCTGATAACGATTGTTGTGGGTTGAACATTAACAGCGAAGGGTGGAAATCTCTTGGGGTGAAACCATGTGCCGGAGCCAGTTAACCTTCTTAGAGCTGATTAACAGTGTTAAGAAAGGGGTGGCTTTTTCTTTTCTTTTCTTTTTTTCTCTTTAACGCTTTAAACATCTTCCTAATCAGCTTGTCAAAAACTTTATTTTCCCGTTTGATAGACATTTATTAAGGCATGGTACAAGGAAGTCTGTGGATGGGATAAAAATACATTCACACAGACACTCTATAAGCCAGCCAGCTTGTAAGCCAGCCAGTCAGCCAGCCAGATAGATAGATAGATAGATAGATAGATAGATAGAGAATACATGTAAGGTTTGTATGAAAAAGGGTAAACACCTGAATAATTATTACTGTGTTTATATAATAGTGCTCAATAATGGATAGAGTTATTTATTCATAGAAAAAAGGTTTATTTACACAATAAGCGAAAACATGTTCCGAAATGTGTAGCCATGCTGTGTTTTATAAATAACACTTTTTACGGTAGATTGATAGAGAGAAAGATAGATAAGCCTGCCAAGCAGCAAAATCCCACCCCTTTACAGGTGTCGGAAAGCCTTCTGCTCTAATAGTTTCTTCCCTCGAACTGATAACTTTGGAATTCCATTCGTTTCCTACTTGCCTGACTGTACACACATGCAGAAATTTAAATGTAACGTGAACAGACATCTCACTACTCAACTCCCAGCTTAGGATGTCCGTGTAGGCATGGCCCCTAAGTCACAGTAACCCCTTACATCTCAGTGGCAATGTTCCTTTTTAAGGTTGAATAAGAATAAAAGAAGATAGATAGATGGTTACCTTTGAACGTATAAGAATAAACAATTAATTAATTATGACAATATATGTATTAGCATATACTATCAGTGCCTTTTGATTAGCAGTCTCTTTAAAAGATTCAGTTCGATGATTGCCAATCAGTAACAACAGAGCATATATAAGTCAAGTTCATTTTCTAGTCCAATAACCATGTTTTAATTTTTAATTTTAATTTTTATTTTTTCACATTTCCTAAAAAAAAATTACATTTCTGTGAGATTTATTTTTACCGCCCGTTTCATTTGCCGTGAACCAAACAACATTTTATGTTAATATCGTCTCTGCAACACTACAAAATCATCAGAAAAATTTACAAAGAACAAAAAGTTATTGGATTAAAATGTTTTGAAAAAAACCTACACTATACAGTGGGTCATTTTTAGGCGAAAACAAAATACAAAACAAAGAAAAGAGTATTGACATAAAAATGTTGTTTTGTGGACGGAAACCAGAGAGTGATCAAAAACCGTGATGGTGATGGTGATGATAAGCCGCCGATAAAGTGTTAAAATTATCATATATATATATATATATATATATATATATATATATATATATATATATGGATAGATGGCTAACAGTTAAACAAAGCAGATGGTATGATCGTACATCTCGCGGTCAACAATGAAGCAGTTTAGGCAATATATATTTATATATATACAGGCATTAACATTTCAATTCCTTCGTAGTTAGTCCTGGTTGTGTAGTGGGTAGTGACTCCGAGACAAAATGGTAGGCTTTCGATCTTAGTTTGAAGCACCTGCTCGTCTAGCCACTCTGAAAAGCTGTTATACAAGTATCTTTCCGTCTGTGGGATTACTACATGTTCTCTACACCCATTGTTGGTCGATCTTTCTTGTAAGGATTTTTTTTTATTTCCGTAATTATTTTATTAAATAAGGCTAAAAATGGCTAAAAAATGGCTAAAAATGAAAAATAAAAACAAAGTTGTTTTCTCGCACCATGCAATAATACTTAAAAAATTCAAACATGCTTACATTTTTATCAATCTTTCTCTCACACTTTTTTATGTTTACACAAAGCTCCAGTCCCTGTCCCATCGCCGCAATCTTGTATCCTTGTGCTTGTTTTACAAGTACTTTAATAGAATGTGCTCCGATGAACTTGCTGTTCTGATGTTCCCTCGATGTAAATACACTCGAGTAAACCGACAATTAGCTTGATCCCATCCATTCACTGTGAAGGTCCCAAAATGCCAGAGAGCCTTCTACTATAATAGCGTTTTTCCTCGAGCTGTCGGCTTTTTGAACTCCCTCCTTGCTCCCTATTTCCCTGACTGTACCGACATGCAGAAATTTAAAACTAATGTGAACAAGTATCTCCCAATTTCGGATGACCTCCTAAACTTTCACTCTTATTCCCAATAGCACCTTACGTCTACTTGCTTTATTTGGGTGAACTAAGTTAAAAATAAATAAAAATAGTCAAATATTAATAGAAAACACGCGATGTAACGTTTCACTCTTTCACTCTCTTTCTCTTTCTTCAATTCTATTTTCTCTCATGATATATTTTCTAATCCACCGGCAGCCACACAATTTTTAAACTATGACATTTTACCTCTTTTTTTCATTCTACCTTTGTCTCTTTCATTCATTCCTTTCTATTCCTACGATTTCATTTCCGCCTTGTCCATGTTTTTAAATATCAATCAATCAATAATCAATCAATCAATGATTCAATCAGGTTGATACTTCTTTTCAGACTCTTCTGACCCGTTCTCTCCTACCCTTTCTGTAAGACATCGCTCTCGGCACATCCTCTAGATGACATTCAGAGTTTTCTACAAGTTGGTAAATGGACGTGTGATAAAGTCTTCCATCCGATTTTTTGCCGCGTAATGTATTCTATAGAAAAGTGTAACTAACAGATTCTGACTTACTCCTTCAGGAAAAGATAGGTCGTCACCATAGTATGAAGAAGATGATGATGATTATGATTATCCTGGTCGAAATGTCCTTAAGTTAAAGACTTAAGGACATTTCGACCGGGATAATCATAATCATCATCATCTTCTGAGGATTGTTGATTTTTTTTACTGCTGCTGCTGATGTCTCGGTCACTGCTGTGGTGGTTACGGCTGACGACAGAAAAGCTGTAGACGTTGATGATGAATGACCAGGCAGGTGCGAAACAGCTATCGTTGTCATTGTAGACGAGGTCTGGTTGACTGGCAGACATTCTGGTGGCAAGGGTTGTTAGCAGTGACGGCACTTCGTCAGGTAACAAAGCTAGGGGCAGGACCCCGAGTGCATAGCCTGAGTAAAGAAACTCAACCTTTATATAAAGGAATGACCAGCAAGCTGAAGTGAGACTGAAATATAAAGATGGTGTCTATATAGGCGTTTCTCGGTTAGGTGTTTCCTCCAGAGGATGTCCAATGCAACTCGGAACATCTCTGTGAACTTTCTGATGTGATGCTCTTTGCTATTTCGTCAGTGTTCAAGCTTGGCAATCGTAGGAGAAGACAGATTACACCGTGTTCCTGAAACGTTCCTCTTAAGATTGTCAGAAGGGGAGCACTTCCGCATGGTGCGCAGTTTGTCAAGGACACTGTAGACTGTACCTTTTTAGGATTTTGATGTCTCTTTTTAGGATGTTGATGTCTCAACTAGATGTTGCTGCCAAAGTCCTTCGTGTAATAAAGAGGAAATGTTAACTTCTCAAATGACTTAATTTGATTGCATTTTTTTTATTATTTACCAAAGAGTCATCAATTATCAAGGCTAAACGCCATTTTAGAATAAAAGTAAATGAGATGGATAGATCACCAGTTCAATGATAATGGATATCATGAGAGGATTAAAAATAACCAACAGAATGAAAAAAAATGATAACTGAAGAAAAAGGTTTGTTTTTACTTTAGATCTGAAGATGACAAGTAATTTTGTTGCAATGGTATTCACAGATGAAAAGTACTTGGAAATAATATCTGTTCATGAAACTTCTGTTTGATGTTAGACACGATGTGGGAAAGAAAACTTGTTAGCTGTTGTGGTAATAAGTCGAGTTATTTGTCGGTATATCTCATTTCGTATTTATCTTCTCCATAATATATGTCTATATCGATATATCTATATATTCATGTATATATATTTGTATGTATAGGATTCACTCCTAAACTAATTAATAGATAATTATAAATTTTCTAACACATCCGTTATGGATATATAAATAGGTAATGTGGGCTTGATTTAGTTTATTTATAAGCAAAGGAGCTAAGAGGGAGTAAAAGACTTTTTATGAACATTCAGATACCTCCGATTTTTGTGAAATATTTACCATAATATTAAACATCAATAATTTAATATACTTCAAATTTTAGTTTCTTTGAAGTATTTTAATTTCAAGAGTTCCGCAAAAATTTATGAGTTCCACGGTCTTAAATTGATACACAAGCCCTGATAATGGTTCCCGAAATGACCGTAAGCACTATGACTCAAAACAACTATGATAAATTCATCAGCTAGTTCAAGACTTTAACAATGGCACTTATCAGGTAACTTGAGAGAATCAGACTAAAGATATGCAGACATAAATGGTCTATATTACTGAAACCTATATATATATATATATATATATATATATATATATATATATATATATATATATATATATATATATATATATATGTATGTATGTATGTATATATATATATATAATATTTATAAATAAATATTCAATTTTTTATACCTACAGACGCTAGCGTTTCAAGCTTATCAGTGCAGGAAAGTAGCAATTGCAGACGGTCAGAGCGCTAACCCAATTCCCAGTCAACTTAAAATCTGCAAGCAGTCTCCATATCCACTCGGCCATCAAAAAATGTAACGTTAAGGTCAATTAACATCTATATGTACGTAGAAACGGGCACAGACACTCGACTGGTCGAAAGTG
The DNA here is from genome assembly GCA_963556195.1 of Sepiola atlantica. Taxonomy (NCBI): domain Eukaryota; kingdom Metazoa; phylum Mollusca; class Cephalopoda; order Sepiida; family Sepiolidae; genus Sepiola; species Sepiola atlantica. The sequence goes on along the minus strand of OY744524.1, from coordinate 67,513,873 downwards.
TTCGACGAACGTATTCGGAACTTATATATATAAATATATATTCATCACATACAGACTGTTTCGCTATATCACAGCTCTTACGTTCGGGCTAGACCAGTTAGTGCCTTAAGCCGGCGTTGAAACTCAACCGTCGAGCTGAGAGTCGGCGCTCCCCCCCCCCCTGCGCTATAACACTGACTAAATGTGAGATATATCTCATTGTCAAGTGCCGGGAGATCGAATTAGTTTTACCCAATGAGCTATGCCTTAAAGTAAATGGCCATTGGCGATATCTTTACAAATTCACTCTACCCAGGTAGGGAGCTTGATATAGTCATCCACATACAGATTGTTTCGCTGTATCACAGCTCTTCAGTGCGGCTAGACCAGTTAATGCATCAAGCCGGGATTGAAACTAAACCGTCGAGCATATATATATGATTGCATGATGTAATTTTGTGTTTTAGTATAAGACAAACAACTAGAGAGCTGAATTACATATGTAGAAGAATATATTATTATTTTAGAGAAAGCGAAAGTATCGATGGGTGACACAACTAACGTATAATGTCCTTTGAAATAATATATATATATATATATATATATATATATATATATATATATATATGTGTGTGGGTGTGTGTGTGTATATATATATATATATATATATATATATATATATATATATATATATATGCATATATATGTATGGAAATATATATTTGTGTATCTACATATTCAAGAAAATTTACCAGAACTGTTCAGAAACAGAACATATGTAAGTAAACAATGGTATTTTAAATTCAAATGACTATTTCTCTATTCCTATTTTTACTTGCCGAATTAAAGAAAACATTCAATGTTACTCTTGACAATTGTTTTGCGCAGAAACGAACAACCAACTTTTTCTTTTACACATTCTTATTTCTTATTTATTTATTTTATTCTGTATTTATTCAAAATATATAAATCAATACTTTTCATTGAACATTAAATGATAGAACATCACGCGGAGATCTGTTTAATTTGACAAGTGACAATATTAATAAAGACTTGGTCATTGGAATTAAATACCATTGTTTACTTTATATATATATATGTATATATATAAAGAGCTGGAAGAAAGACAAAGGGAGAAGTGGGCATGAAGAGTTTTCTCTGGTATAAATGTTATAATATATTTCTTTGAATGTCGTCAAGTAAAGTTTTGTTTATCTCGTAAAAGAACTTGACATTTGCGAATATAGACATGACTCGAAGACATTCCGATGAGGTAATTTGATGCGACCACTAAAAACAATATATATATATATATATATATATATATATATATTGTTACGTATCTATCTATCTATATTGTCACGTATATATATATATATATATATATATATATAAATATATATATATATATATATATATATATAAATATTAAAGTGTTTTTATACCTATAGATGATATATTTTCGGGATGTCTACCGTTATCAGTGCAGGAATGGCAGTTGAACATAAGTATATATATATATATATATATATATATATATATATATATATATATATATATATATAGAAAGAGAGAGAGAGACACCTTGTGGGCAAAATAATGGGAACCTCTTTACATTATAAACAAATTTATTTCAATATGGAGTTAGACCGACTTTAGCAGACGCTACAATTATTCTTGTACAAAGTCCTTATTTTTTCCAAAAGAATATTTGGTCCATTCTCTAATTAAAACAGTTTTAACCTCTTGTAGATCTGATGTTGGAGAATATAGATCTCCTTATTTATGTTTCTCAAATTCACTCTAAATCTTCAATAATATTAAGATCTTGTGTTCCGGGTGACCAGATATGGTGTTCCTTGTGTCATTCGCTAACAATTTTAGCTCTGTAAATTGATGCATTATCACCCAGAAAGATTACGTTTACACACGGAGACAGTTCTCCAAGCATCGGGTAAATCTGATCATAGAAAAGTCTGCTATGAATTTAAACTGTTGATTTATAATATATAGCCATCCATCTACCGCACTTCGAAAATAAAGCAAAAAATCACTCGTTCGGGAAAATAACATTTTTTCATTTCGCTGCCAAATATCTAGGCTTTGACTCTACTCTAGATGCTTTCCAATGTTTGTTTTTAAAGTAGAAGTTTTCTGATTGCAGCCCCACCCTCGTGAAATCGGGCGTTGTGCACCTTTCGGTTAGCAGGTCTATTTTGAAACTTGGCAATATAAGTGAGTTTTTGGCGCTGTACTTTCGTGATCAAATCAACAGTTCGCTTAAGAGTCCGACAATTCATGCCTGAAAATTTGGGTTTTCTTCCGGAGTTTAGTTTCGACGACGAGATTCTTCTCTCTTTCTCAAAGGTTATCATTACTTTCGAGACAGTACTTCTGGATACACAAACATTTCGGCTGTTTTCGTTACACTGGCACTTGCGATACGAGCATCACAATTTGCCGTCATTAGAAGTCCGATACAACTGTCATTGTAACGAAATCTGAAAAGAAAGAGCAGTTTTAGCAAAACATTTGGTGCTTGTATAATAAAAAGGCGAAAAAAGTTTTTTTTTATCTTTTAGTTTTGGAGAGGTAAATAAGGGGCAGGTAACACTTCACAACAGCTCTAGCTTTCGAACAATATTTTTCTAATCCTAACCCTAACCCTAACCCTAAAACCCTAACCCTAGCCCTAACCCTAACCCTAACCCTAACCCTAACTTAACCCTAAACCATAAGCCCTAACCCTAACCCTAACCCTAACCCTTTTATGTCTAATCGACGTTCTCCTTGCACAGTAGCCACATGTGCAACGCCAATTAAAGCCATCAGTTTTGATTACTGGAAAATCGTGTTTAAAATTCGTTGAAAGAGTTACCTGCCCCTTATTTACCTCTCCAACACTAAAAGACAAAAAAAAACTTTTTTCAGCTTTTTATTATACAAGCACCAAACATTTTAAACAAGCCGCGCATGCGTGGCCCCCCTCTGTATGTGACTCGATGTGTAAAATGCAATAAATTTGGGCAATTTGGGGCATTTTTTACCCCCCTTTGACCCCCTGAGGGCGCGAACCAGAATTTTTCTGAGGTCAAGGGTTCTCATTTTATATCCAGAACAATTGCCTCTACATTTTGGCCAAGTTTCAGAAAAATTGAATGGATGGATCAAACGTTATGGGAGAAAAGGGTCATCTTTTGCTATTTTAGGGGGCTTTTGACCCCCTGGGGGCGCAAACAAGATTTTTTCCAAGGTCAGCGATACTTATTTTCTATTAGGAACAATTTCCTCCACATTTTGGCCAAGTTTCAGAGAAATTGAATGGATGGATGAAAAGTTATGAGGCAAAAAATGTCATTTTTTGCCATTTTGGGGCCTTTTGACCCCCTGGGGGGGAGGCTAACCAGATTTTTTTTTTAAATCGGAGAATATCACTTTCTAACCTGACCAAAGTTACAACTTCATGCAAAATTTCAGAGAAATTCAATGGATGGTTGCGGAGAAAAATCCGGACGGACGGACGGACGGACGGACGGAAATGCCTCAAAACATAGGTCCCCCGATTTTATAAATCAGGGGACACACAACGCTAATAAACATTTAAAAATAAACATAACAATAAACAATAGTTTGACGGTTTTACAAAATAACTTATGATTCTATGATGCGAGGCGTTTCCATTATTTTGACGAATATCTATATCTATTATACTACAGATAAGTTAATCAAGGTTTATTTTCTAAAGACCGTTTCTCATATATACTTTAATAACACAGACTACATGCTTAATATTCCTTAATTTTGGGATTGAGTTATATTTATAAAATAGATGTTAATTATTCTAAGTTACCGTTATTTGTAATAAAATGAACTAGTCATTTATCATTCACTTATCTATCTATTAGTTCCACTCATCCTCTCTCACTGTGTTCAGGCAAACCCTCTCTAATATGTTTTAATGTCTCTGTGAGAATTTAAAGATGACTCTTACTCTTTATCTTATTTACATAGTGTGTTCGTACACACCGTAAACGCGTATGTAAATAAGATAGCGAAATAATAGAAATATTTACTTCTATAATATCCACAAGTAGAGTAGAGAAAGACTAATACCGTCTCCTCTTGTTCAGTATTTAATACGCCAAGGAGTTGACATGCTATAAAGCACAATTAATTAACCAACCTAACCCTAACCCTAATCCCAGAACAGTTTTATTATACAAATATATATGTGTGTTGCAGAGTAGACTGCCTGAGGAAAAGGCCCTACGAAATTTAGAAACCATTAGTATTAGTAGAAAATTGAAATCGTAGTTTCACGAAACGAAATAATTGTTTATATTTAACAATATTAAATCTGCAATGTTAGAAAATGTGTCACATTGGTGGCATGGTCACGTCAGCTGTGTTAAACGGCGAGTGTATTGATAATTAAAGTTGACAGCTAACCGAATCTGTGAATTGTAAGCCGAAATATACGCCCTGGTCACATGAGAGGAAGACGCGTTAAACTCTGAGAGTCGGATAGATAGATAGATAGATAGATAGATAGATAGAGAGAGAGAGAGAGAGAGAGAGAGAGAGAGAGAGAGAGAGAGTAAGAGGGAAAGAGAGACGAGTAGAACCTAAGATAAAATACTACGTATAAAATATTTGTTTGGCCGGGCAATGCCAATGATCTCTTCTTTAATATATAAACGAACGAAAATCATAGTTTGAAGAGTAAAACATAGAAGACCAGAGAAAGGCAGATATTATCAACAGACCGGAAATGGGTTGCAGATTGCCCTGTTTTTGAAAACGAGAAATAATAGAAAATGCCAGTCCAAATCCGAGGTGTAAACCCCGCATATCCAATGAACATTATTATATTTGTAACACCGTCTTTTGTTTTCGATAGTATATTCTTATTTTAATATTAAGAATATTCTCATGATTTTTTTGATTTTTTTGCTGTGTTTCATGCATTCTCATTCATAGTCGATGCCGATCTTCTGAAAGAAATGCAGAATCATAACTTTGGTTGAAAAAAGAAACACAACGTGGCGAAGCCAGGATGGATTGACTAAGACTCTTCAACTATCTTTAGTCTTCAGAAAGAAAGCGGAACCAATTCGTCAAGTTTGGCGCTCCGGATATCAGACCAAATTTCGAGGCGCACATTAACCATAACAGGAAGTGAGAACAGGTAACCTACCGATGCGGTCGACGAAGTCTTGTCAGTCTGTTATCGAGGCTGGTAATAGAGACCGCAACGAAAACGAGCTTTCGTCATGAGAGGTACCTGTGGAAGACACACATACGAAGGGGGAGAAGAGAAAGGTTATAATTGATGCAAGTCTGGCGCAAAACATACACCTATAATGAAAACTGTGTGGAAATAAAGGTTACAACACTGAAGTCATGGGCTTTAAAAAGTGTTTAATATTGTTGAGATAAGCCTGCATTACACACGCTTGAACTGATCGAGATTTGTCCCAATACTGAGAATCAATATAAGTGCGTGTGTCATTTACTTATGATATAAATTTAATTAAAAACAGTAATATAACAAAATCAGGTGGGATTTTAGGCTACTTCAGGGACACTTTTTTATGTAATAAAGACATGTTAAAAATGTCTGAAGACGGTGTAATATGGAGTAAAATGTAAAATTTGTAGACATCCGTTACGGAATACGTCACGCTATTTGATAGTTCACTATCAAAGATTCCATAGATTACTTGATTACTTATCTTTTTTTCTATATGAATAAAATATAATATTATTTAACTGTTATTTATCTCTATATATAAAACTCAATATCTGTATGTATGTATGTATAAAACTCAATATCTGTATGTATGTATGTATGTTGTATGTATGTATGTATGTATGTATGCGTATATGCATGCGTGTTTGTTTGATATTTGTTTGTTTCCTATAAGAAGAAATAGTAGAGAGTCTACATAACATCTAAATGTGTATTCTTATGTAAAATTCACCGGGGAACACAATGGACGTGTTCCCGAATCTATATGTACACTGCTAAAGAGGCTTGAAACTTTGAATATATCCTATTTGTATTAAATTTAAATCATATATATAACATTTTCTGAGGAAGACAATGGAAGTGGTCCAGAATCTCTAAGTGTCCTCTTAATCTAAGAAAGCTATGGGTGTCGAACCACCTTTAAAACTTTAAATATATCCTATTTTGATGAAATCTATATCATATGAATACCTTTCTCCGGGACAACAATGGAAGTGGTCTCGAATTTCTACATTACCCTCTATGCGCCGAATATCTACATTCGTACACAATTGTATCTTCTTATGTCTAGTATATTAAATAATTACATTAAATTAGTAGTTTAATTTGCTGCTGAGAGCCAAAATGGCGGCCATCGCCATCTTAATTTACATTTTCTACACTTTAACAAAAATGGATTCCTTCTGAAATTTTTTTCAGAGTAGCATGAAGTATATTTGCAAAAAAATAAAGCGAATTACATTTTATTATTCTTAACAACATGGACCTAAGTTAAAGAAAAGAAATAGCCATCCAAAATGAAATATTGATATCTGAGAACGAAAGCCATCGATGACAGATGTCGAGAAAAGTGACCGACTTTACTTTATTATATATCAGATAAGACAATCTGCCTGGACAAATTTAATGTTGTTCTTATGTATATTACCTTAAAATAACACACACAAAATATAAACAAACAGAAAGACTGCAATTACGCGTCTGATATTATTGATGCATTTTTAATTCTTTCTTCTTCCTCGTAAAATAAACATTAAACCTTTCCCAAGATCTGGAGGTAATTCTGTTGTTTCAAAATTACATTAAATACAGATAACCGATTAGTCTCAAGGCCACCCGTGCGGCTCCCTCCTACACCCATCTTCATCATTCAGTACATGTCAATTTCTTCCAGCAGTCAACAGAGTGGCTTTAATGTCCCATGGCAAATTTTCGACAAAACCATTTTAAAAGTATAAAAAGCAGAAATAAGACTTTATTATAAAAGAAAAAAGTTACGGTCATTCTTTTTTTATTTGTTCGTATATAAAACAAAAAAATGAATGAAAATGTCATAATGCCTTTTATGAGTAAAAACAAAACAAAAAAACAATTAATGATAAGCTTTACAAAATAAAAAAATAAAAAATAAAATAAAACAATAAAGTTATAAAAATGCATTTTTTTTCGTCTGCCAAGCCATGAGAGTAAATCGAATAAACTCATCCAGAGAAGGTTTCTTGGGTACCTTTAAAAAATAAAGCCGTTCGGGTTTACATGATGAATGACTCCTATTACAAATGGAGATTTGGTATCTGTCTGCTTAAAGCTGAAACTAAACTATTACTTCTACTAATTGTACTATTGTACTATCTTTTTAATAGTCGATTTAGTTTACTATTTCAGAATAATGTACTATGTGTCAATGTTCAATTTAGAAGGGCGCAATGTAGTACCTGTTCCGTTGTCATGCTAACCCTCTCTTAGGCATTATCTCTTTATTTTTTGGTGGGAAAGTTGTGGAGTATCTTTTCTGTTGTTATGAAACAATTCTACCGGGCATTACCTCCTCATTTGGGGGAGGCGTGTAGTATATGTTTTTTCATCACTATACTATACTCTCAGGCATTATCACCTCCACTTTCTTGTGTAGTATCTGTTATGTGGTTATTATACTATTCTCCTAGGGATTACCTTTTACTTTGTAGGACGAGGCTTATGATATACTAGCAAAAATATCCGACCCCTGGTCCTGATTTTGGAACAATTCATTTAAAAAAGGTTAATTCACAATGGTTTATCAGATTAATCATCAATACTTATTTTTGCTGCTCAGACTATCTAATTTTTAAGGTGAAGTGACTTAGCGTATTATTATATTGATTATAACTAGTATGAAGAATTTAACTCAAACTTAAGGCAAATAAAGAATGTGTTCTTAACGTGTGTTTTTAGACACTGTATTTGAAAAAAATTGTTTTGTTCGGCTTCGTACACATAGTGTTTATGTAAAACGCCAAAAAGTAACATGGACGATTTATTAAACTAGCCAAGAAAACGAAAGCACAAAAATATCTAGACATGGCTACGAAAAAGGCACTTGAACAGCAAAAGGGAATCGCTACTGACACCTGCACAGAACATTTCGAACTGAACGAACTATATCAAGGCTAAAACATACAAAATGAAGAAAAACAGTTAATGTAAACTCTATGGACAAAGAGACGACACGGTAAATGACATAATAAGTGAATACAGCAAACTATCCTCCAAACCATACAAAAACAGCCATGACTGCGTGGGAAAGGTAGTCCACTAGGAACTATGCAAACGTGAAACATGTAGACACATGATACGAAAAAAGGGGAAACAGTATTCGAAAAAAAGTACAAAATCACCTGGTAATGAATATATACACGGACAAGCAATTCCAAGCAAGGAGATCGGGTTTAATAATACTCAACAAGAAGGAAACAAATTCCCAAATGTAGATTTTACCATCCCAGAAGTTCACGGAGTGAATACGAAGGAGGCATAAAAACAGAGCAAATACATGGATCTTCGGCATAGAACTGAAAATAATATGAAACGTGAAGAAAACCACTATAATAACAATAATTGTAGAAACAGACTCGAAAAGAATTGGAATAAAAAAGAAAGTTGGTACTATACAACGAACGGCAAAGCAGACGAAATCTTATGGAAAATCATTGAATGCAGAAACCAACCAACACAACTAACGAACGCTAACTATCTACAGATAATTTGGAATAGAAATAAAACAGAACATGTGCAAATAACATAAGTTGAACTCAAGAGGAAATAAACTGCCAGATGGAATACAGCTGCCACATCTTGGGAGGTGCTGCTCAGAGCTACCTTTCATGCCTTGACAGGGTACAACACCGATTTCGAAATCTAGTGGGCGATGTCCTCTTCTCCTCCCTACTACACCTTTCTCACAGAAGAGATGTTGCTAGTCTTTCTCTACTCTATCGCAATTTTCATGGTAGGTGCTCGTCTGAGCTTGAATCTATGCCCCCCTGTAAAACAATTACAAAAACTCGTCTAGCTAAAACCACTGTAAATAAGTTCTCTTTTTCTGACTTTGTGCCTAAAACTAAACGAAACTTTCATAACAAAGTGTATTTCCTAGAACTACCCGTGGAAATCAATACCGCTGGGCTGCTTGCCAACTGACTACAATATTATCGTTTTCAAATCCAATGTAAACAAATTCTTGTTCTAAATAATAAAATTCTCCCAAACTTCCACCATGATTACCAGTCATATTGATGTTGTCTCACCTTCCACGTGACACTCATTAATCCCTATCCTCGAGTGACCTTTGCGCCTTGATAAGTGATGACTCCTTAGGAAAAAAAATACCGTATACCGACCCCCCTTGAAAACACGCGCATGCATACATACACACATGTGGTGGCATCAGGCTTAGCTGGTACCGCATAAACTGTCGTGAATGGCCAGTGAGGATAAAAAAACGAAAAGAAATAGCACAAACCAGACCCCTACAGGATGGGTGTGGAGAGTATTGAAACTTCTGGAGTCTTATTGCCACTCAAATACCGGAGAAGACTAACGGTCGTTGATAGCGAGAAATCTATGGTAAACGGATGTTGCTATAACGCAAAATGTATTTGCAAAGATTATCGAAGAAGATGGAGAATGCTCGAACATTAGGTGGCTTGTTATTACTCAGACTTTAGCCAACACCACTTGTTATTATCACTGATAATTGTTACATTATGACGGGCCCTGTATTCTGTAAACGTGTAAAGTTAGCTAGTATAAATTATGAACTGGGTGAAGAAATAGGATGAAGTGCAATTTAGGTGCATTGATAATTTGGGACAAACAAAATGATTCATTCCGGGAATCATAACATACTGGATGTATGCTGGTCGAGATGAAACGCTCGGATCAAAAAGGTTAGACACAAAACCGATATCGAGTTCTGTTATGACATTAGTTAAAGGGTCAAACGGCTCTGACGTCACAGAACCCTGGTGAGAAATGAGTTTTCAGACAGTTCACCATGGAAGCGCGCGATGGACAGACGTCCATAAACTGAGCTCTGCAATGCACAGAGTCGGGTGACATCACCGGATATGAGCTAAGACGTAGAGTAAGATCTCAACGGCGGGACAATAAAATAGTCGATTGCATCCGACATTCACCAAAGCAGTATGAAAGAAGAAGAAAGTTTGAATGAACGAATCGACGAATAGAAATCTCTCCGATTGAAGTCTGAAATAAACGAATGAAATCTCTCTCAAAAAGTCTTGTCTCTGAGCGTTTTTGTGCATGATGACAGAATTTGCCCACAAAACAGATACACCACTACGATCACGAGCCAGCAACGGAGATGAGTGTGCAAGCAAACCCACGACCAACAGTGAGGCAGAAATCTATAAGGTAACTTTTCATATTGATTTAAAACGTAAGAACAATTTGAACCCTGTTAAGGACATTATACGTTTAAAGAGAGTTTAAAGGCTTTTACGAACTATTGTTAAAAATGTTAATTCTGCATATAATTGAACGCTAAATCTTCCGAGGGGCCCGGGCGACGTTTCTATCTTTCGCAGTGAGTTTCGTGTTGTTTCGATTTTTGACTGTAATCGAGAAACGTTGACTCGGGCGTGCGCACCACGAGTATACCACTATATATAGAAGAAGAGTGTAAATAACGTTTAAAATAATTATTTAATATTAATTACAAAAAAAGCATAATGTCACAATAATGACTTGTGTGAAATCAACAACAACAACAACAACAACAATGACAGCAACAATAACACTAGCAACAGCTGCAGCAACAACGACTACAACAACGACATCAACAACGACAACAACACAAACAACAATAACAAAAACAATAACAGAAGTAAATAAACATATTTTTTATTCATGCACGAAGAATGCCTTAATATATATGCCACAGTTTAGGCATTTTCTATTAAATCCAAGTAGACTAAATTGTGATAGTAGTCACGGGTAGGTCGAATGCCGACTGTACACTAGATGGTTAAAGGCCCAGTCCCTGTCTTGAAGAGCTGTAATACAGCGAAACAGTCTGTCTGTGGATAACTATAAAAGCCCCCCCCCCTTCTCGGGTCGAGGACTGTCGTTGGGTGATGTGTCCTGCTGCTTCTTAGCGTAATGCAAATCTCTTTGTAAATAAACAAATTAAGCATGGTGGAAGCAGCGAAGCAGCAGGTTTGCGGATCACTATATATATATATATATATATATATATATATATATTAACTTGTGTGTATTCAGTCAGCATTCTTTCATTTAAGCAAACATTGTTAAACATAAGAGAATTCTACTGTTTGATTATACCTTTTTTATTTTTTCAAATTTTCTAATCTTCTTGTGTTAAAATCAAGAAGATTAATAAATGTTCAATATGTATCACGAGTACTTTCATGTCTCAATAAAATCAATACAATTTATCTTGGGATGCTAATTCTGTCGTCACGGAATATACATTTATAAGCTCTTTTTGAAACTTCACCAGTTTGTTGTTGACGTTTAACCACCTCGCCTATGGTTGTTTTGTGTAAATTATCTTTTATGTTATAACAGCTAAATATACATTGTTTTGTTATAACAACCCCTTCACATTCTTACCTCCTCAGTATTGTTTCCTTTTAGGATAGATAACACTCTGAGGCTGCTTGAGATAGCTGTATGTTGAAAATGTTGTTTTTGTTAGCCATAACCTTCTCCTGAGTAGTGCTGTCGGTTTCTGCCGCTAGTCGTTCCCTAATTTTGTATATGTCTCTCTTACGAGAGAAGTGATCGTCTCTATCAAATTCATATTTGATATCCTCCAGCTTTTGAATTCTAGATGTCTGATCTTTGAGCACATTATTAAATTTAAAAAGAATGTCATCTTTTCTTTGACATTCCACTTCAAGACAAGTCATCTTATCTTTTATAGTTCTTAATTTGTTTGAACACACTTTGATTTGTAACTTTAGTAATTGTAGTTCTTTAGCTACGAATTCACTCTCTTTAACCTTTCACTTGTCATTCAAAAAGTGTGGCTTAATTTCTTTCCGTTGTAGATTCTCTTTTTTCAGCGTGCATTTTGTTTGCTTATGTGATTTAATTTATGTTATTTCTGCTGGTAATTTATTTTGAGTCCATTTCATACGATTAATGGTTGAAACGAAATCCTTTTTTCGTTTTCCTGAACCGGTCGTAAAATTTATTTTCTTCTGGCAAGAATGTTTGGTTCGTAAATCCCATACTCTGAATAATTAAATAAGGTATACGCCAAATACATTTCCTGTGTCTTTTAATATGTACATTTTTACTTTCTTCGTCATTTTGTTAAAAATAACGTCGGTAATTATTTCACCCTCGAAATTTATTTTTTCACCAGTTACTGTTCTGGCAATTTGATTGGTTCTTAATATGGTCGGTTTTCCCAACCGTCTCCATTTCTGCATATTAATAATTGATACGTCTGAACATGAATCCAATCGTAGTTTTACTTTTTTATTTTATATTTTAACCTGAACATATCTCCTTATAATATTGTTGCCATGTTTGATAGTCTTTACCCGTGTTTCATCGTTCTACAATGCAAACGTTTGTGTCGAATATTTTTACAAATCAAGCAGGTTTTAAAACGAAATGGGCATTCTGTTACCCGATGCAGGCTAAGCAAAATAGCCTGGGTCGCCCCGTTGGCATTTCTCGGTAGGGCGCCTCAGGCAGTAAAAATAAACTTACTCCACCTCAAAGAGGAGATGCAAAGCTTGGGATTGTGCATCTCCTAAGACTACACAGGACCCATCCCCTTAGCCCGACAGATAAAAGGCCACCGAAATGGCCAAGTCTCTGCCGGACCGGATGGCAAGTACGAATCCTCGACAGGTGTACGTCAGTCTGAAGACTGTGGTTGTGCAACGGTATTAAATTCCTTTCCACCCCAGGAATATGTGACACAATATCGGAATGAGGCAAGCCAGCGCCCTAAATGAGGAGCAACCTGGCCTATAAAAAAAGCTGGGCAGCCCCGTCGGCATTCCCCGGTCAGGGCGCCTCAGGCAATAACAATAAACATACTCCACCCTAAAGAGGGGAGGCATGGCCTAGGAGAGGTAACCTCCGATGACAACCCAGGACCAATACCTCAGCCCGACAGATAAAAGAGACTGAACGGGATGGGGTTGTTACAACACTATAAAATTCCTTCTTACCGCAGCAACATGGGACACAAAGTTGGAAAGGTGGGGGAAGAAGCAAGCCAGTGCCCCTTAAAGGAGGAGCGTTGCAACTACTCCTTCTTGGAGCGCGGCAGTACGCGTCGTGTATAGGGTTGGTCGCGTCGTCTAGTGAGTGGTCGTCTAGTGGATGAATTCTTTCTTTTCTGCCGTCGTCTGTTGTCTGCAATAAAAGCCATGTAGTGCACTCCGAAGACAAACTCTTCTTTTGAATTTAATTCATTTATTACAAGCGTTGTTATTTCAACTGGGGCTACGTTGAGAGAGATAGATAGATAGATAGATAGAGAGAGAGAGAGAGAGAGAGAGAGAGAGAGAGAGAGAGAGAGAGAGAGAGAGAGAGCAATCACTACTTTATCAATGTTTTCTTAACTATTGATAGAGAGGGGAGGAAAGGATTTTCTCGCGCTTGTATTCCGTTAGGGGAAATATTCCTTATTTTTACATCTTGAATCGCACTTCCTCTCAGTTCGCCCTCCGAATCAGACTGACTAAAAACTCGTTTCTCACGAGAACGAGTGATGTTATGGATCCCTTTGCTTCCCACGCAAGGCCCGCGAAGTCACAGAGCCTATCGCAGGTGCAGACTGACCCCTGATCTGGGGTCTCGTCACATGGTAACCTTGTCACGTCTGTTAGCTCTGACTGTGAGAACAAGCCCCAATCTGCACTCGACTGCACCCGCGCAAGTCAAACCCGATTTCCAACAGATACGTTCATCCCCATAGGGCCATTATCTAACAGGAACACTCTGGTCTAGAAAAAATAGCCTGGGCAACGCAGTCAACATTCCGCGGTCAGAGCGCCTTATGCAGTAAGCAATAAATCTACTCCACACAAAAAGGGGAGGCAAGGGATGAGAGGGTGAATTTATTAGGAGGACCCTGGACCAATACTCCAGCCCAGCAGATTAAAGGCCACCAAAATGGCCCAGTTCCTTTTGAACTGATTGTCAAGACCAAATCCTCGACTGGTATTACCTTTCCCCATCCGAAGTCCTCAATGTACCGAAGTTAATGAGAGACTGAACGGTTTGGGTTGTCGCAATGGTATTTAATTGCATCCCACCGCAGCAATATGTGTCATAAGGTCGGGAAGATAAGGAAGAATTAAGGCAGCACCCCTAAAGAAGGAGAACTCTGACCTAGCAAACATAGCCTGGGCAACCTCGCTGACATTCCCCGGTCAGGGCGCCTCAGGCAGCAGGCAATATACTTACTTCTCCCCAAAGAAGGGAGGCAAAGACTGAGAGGGTACATCTCCTAGAATAATTCAGGACCAATACCTCAGCCCGACAGATTAAAGGCCACCGAAATGGCCCAGCTCCTGCCGGACGGATTGCCGAGAACAAATCTTTCGTTGGTATTACCCCATCCTGAAAGAGTGAACGGGCTAGAGTTATCGCAACGGTATTTAATTTCCTCCCATCGCAACAATATGTAGTGCAAGGTCACGAAGGTGGGGAGACTCAAGCCAAAGCCCCTAAAGAAGGAGCACTCTGGCATAGCAAAAATAGCCTGGACAACCCATTCGTTGGTCAGGGCGTCTCAGGCAATAAGCAATAAACTGACCCGCCCCAAAGAGGGGAGGCAAGGTCTGGGAGGGTGCACCTACTAGGAAAACACAGGACAGTATATCTCAGCCCTGTAGATAAAAGGCCACTGAAATAGCCCAGTTCCTATTGGGAAAAATAAATATAAATTTCCGAAGGAGAAAATACAGGTATTGTCAAAGACAGAAACAGGAAATTGAGAAAAAATAAAAAATAAAAATTATGGTTATGGAGTGATTTTTCCATTTGGTATTTGCAATATAACTAAAATGCATATCTATGTGTAAAGTTAGGTATGTATATATGTTTATACATTTGTATGCACACGATTCACTCTTCATTTACCGATCATTATAAATTTCGGAAGTTAGTTGTTAGATGTAATTGTGGGCAATATTTCGCTTAATTTAGATCTTGCAAAAAGGAGTAAAAAGAGTGTGAAGTTCCTCAGTGATAATTTATGCACCTCAGATTTTGGTAAAATTTTAACAATAGGTATTAGAAATCAATTAATAACTATTTACAACACTTTCAGTTTCTTTTGAGTATTTTGAAGTGTGTTTTGTGGGGGGAGAGGGGGGGTTCAAATATTCACACAACCTCACATTTAAAAATTCAAATATTTAAGATTTCCATTGATCCACATTAAACAACAATTAAGCAATATTTTATAGAAATGTAATTTCTACGTGAGACCCCTAAATATTAATCTTTAAATGTTAGACATTTTCCAGTACTAAAATAAAGTAATCGATTTTGATCAACATTTTTATAAGGCTTCTTGACGCAAGTTTTAGGGAACATTATATCGTTATTTTAATCTTCGTAAGTGGACATGCAACTGATGCAACACTGTTCTGTACGGAATATTGATTTTATCCGTCCACGGATCATTTTTAATATATATATATATATATATATATATATATATATATATATATATATATATATATATATGATTTAAAACATTGAAATAATATTCCAACGTAATGGAAAATAAAAAAAGAAATAAAGAAATTATTATTTATGTATTCATCAACGTTTCGTCTGTATTCCAAAACATTCTTCGGATGATTGATTTTAAGAAATAACACACGTATTCTCAAATAGTTGTACTTGTGTGTTATTTCTTAAATTAATCATACCAAGTAAGTCTTGAAATAAAGACGAAACGTTGATGAATACATAAATAATATTTTTTTGTCATATATATATAAACAATCTTATGATAGACATTTTAATAAATTATTATCCACATTCACCCGTGTTTCGTCTTTTTGTAGGATTCATCAGTGTGGATGATGATTGTTTTGCTGGTTGCACGATTCGAACCTCAGACCCTAATCACCATTTAATTTATTTCGTCTAAACTCCCAACCTAACAGCCATAGAAGAAGAAAAGAATTAAAGTCTATTCATATCTTGACAAGCAGAAATATCTAGCAAGCCACCATAACAGATGGAACATCACATTACGCATTAATTTCGGCAGCCTGTTGTAAATTCTCTTAAACACCCCGTCCTTGCATTAAGGGTGGTATAAACAATATTATGATAAATAGTTTGTTTAATTTTTATTAACATACACGTGTCTTTTATCCTGTTTCGAGATCATTAGTGTTGAGGATGACTGTTTTGCCGGTCACTCAAATCAAACCTATAAAATGTATCATGAGTTATTTGAAATAAACAATAAAGTGGTCGATTGTAGGTTTTACAAAAGCTAATATAATATATGATTTACTATTTCATGCATATCCACGTCTAATATATAAAGTTAAGACGATTTTCCCCTGTAACTTCTTGAAGAATAGAGAAATAACCACAACATCACAGGCTACTAAACTCACCACTATATTACGCTTATTTACTCGAGCGTGTTTTAGTAAATTTGTTATTATTTTTCTCTAGCTAACACTAACTATTACTTCGACTCTTCTCAAAACATACTCCATATAGATGGTAGCAAACCCTTTTTCCCCTAACACTTTAGTACACACACTCGCCCACGACACCGGAAATTAATAAACAACGTTACTTTAAAAAAACATTGTCCGTATTTATTTCTTATTTGTCTGGTATTAATAAACTACATAATACAAAAACTTACGCACATTCCTCCGAATTTTGAGAATATCGGTACGTTATTTCTACCTATTAGGTAT
The DNA here is from genome assembly GCA_963556195.1 of Sepiola atlantica. Lineage (NCBI taxonomy): Eukaryota > Metazoa > Mollusca > Cephalopoda > Sepiida > Sepiolidae > Sepiola > Sepiola atlantica. Next base: position 67,496,899 of record OY744524.1, on the reverse strand, counting down.
ACATTTATAGTCATTCTGGTATTTAGAGAATGCAATTAACGAACATAGTTCTTTGCAGTATTTCATCTTTCAACATGGCGGCTACAATTTTATCAACGACTCGAAGTCACGCATGCCATCTACTGATTGACTTCATTTAAATGACCTATTTTTTGTAGATTTTAAACTCGCTTTCATGACCGAAACGTTAGCAACGTAAATCCAACACCGATAGGTTTATAGTTCGATCCCAGTCGTCACACACAAGGTTTTTAATATATTTTTTCACATTGTTAAACTTCTGTTAAACTTCTGCCTACGAGGGATGGGGGGGAAAAGAGGACTATGAGCGGGATTTTTTGAAATCAACGTTATTATGTTGTCATTTGAAAAATAATCAATGTAATATGTAGCACTTTAACTATTGTGAATATCTTTCAGATGTGACCTGTTTGCGTTCGATCGGATGTTGAACAATTTTAATTAATTCTTTTCTATGTCTCCCGTGCAACGCTGGGGGACGGGTCCAGCTAGTATATTAATAAAATAATATATAATACTAGCAGGCCCCGTGTCTCGGCGTTTCCCGGGAAAATATATGCAATCAATAAATTTGGTGATTAAGAAAAAGAAACACGAATAAATATAATCAGAAAGCGAAGTACGGATAATGTAAAAAGTTAGATAATTATGTAATCTGAAATACTTCATGAGTAAGTAATAAACCATCAACATCTTATATAAATATTGAATTATAAGCAAAACTTAGTCAGCGATTTTTTTTTATTGTTTTAGTCTTGAAAACGGCGAAACTGACTTGCAAATATTTTTTGAGTCGGAATCTATCCACTTAACACTTATCGTTGGCTTGTTTTTGACCTTAAAGTAGTCATTGTTCTAGCTCCTTACATCAAGTGGCTTCATAGATTGTTTCCATAAAAATAAATAACTAAATAAATGAAACCAGGGTATATCTCTGAAATATGTAACACATAGTTTTAAAATAAATAATATATATATATATATATATATATATATATATGTATATATATATCCAAATGGTTGACACAATGAATGCGTGTTTGTTTTATTCATTATGCCAAACAGACGACAACGAAGCAATCTTATTATTAATAAATAGTTTAGATTCACATTTCACTCCAGGATGTAGGAATTAAAAAAATATTAGGCCACCTCTAAAATAATCTTTTTCTAAAAAAATGTGCAGCCTCTCGGAAACTTCAAAAGAAATCTAAATAAGAAATTGGCTAGAAAACAATTTATCTTAAATTAAACGAGATGATTCTTTTTTTCTAGCAATTCTTGTCAATCTTATTTAATAACAAGTGAAATTTACCCGAAATCCGGTTGCTATTAATATAGCTCTACATATTCTTTTTAATGTATAACTTACATTACATATGTTTAATATAAATCTATTGTAATTTTAAAATCTAATAGTTTTCATTGAAATTACCTCCCTTGAAAATTAAAGAACACAATACTTTAAGAAAAGTTTAGGTAATTTATCCTTTTTTTTGTTTTAAATTACTGCTATTAATTAATAGCTACACACCTATTGCCTATATATAAAATAACACAAGACAATTACAAATAACAGCAAATATTAATTTATTATAGACGGTTTTAAATTATTATGCAAATTAGGCATACAAATAACTGTGTTTCGGTTTTTAGCCTCTACTATGTGTACATTATTTCAAAATGTTGCATTACTGATTTGAATAAGAGTGAGCAGTTTTAATGGTAATATAAGTGGGATGAATGAAAAAACTGTTTTAAAGATCATATTTAATGACCCTGTGCGAATTGTATGTATTTACAAGAAATAAAATCAAGCGTCAACGGCATTTTTAATTGTATTAAAATTTCTGAAAATATATTAGACTTCGATTTTCACCTTTGCTAATTCGATAAATTTTATCTAAAATTTTAAATGTTAGTAATTTATTTGATATTATTAAAAGAGTCACTTCATAATTTTAAAATGTAGTGAATAACAAATATCTTTAATTTTATTATACAGGAATATTAATTTTACTTTTATTCTGCGTAATGGGCTGCTGTTATTAGGGTCAGCTTTATATGGGGCATCCTAAATAAAGAGTTGTGCAGCAAGATGTTTGTTAACATTACATTCAAATTTCTGCATGTTGCTATAGTCCGAAGCAGGGAGGTATTCTAAAGACTAGCTGAATCAGTAAATAAACAACTAGAGTAGAGAGTTTTCCAACAACTGTTGCTGCTCGTCGAGTTTGCCGGAGGTATTCGAGTAAGTTCATCGTGGAAGTACTTATAAAACAATCGCAGGAATGCAACATTGCGGCGACGGGACAGGGGCCTGAGCTGGGTAGACAGTGCGGACCTATTAGATTAGAGACTCTTTTTGTACCCTGTACAAGATGAAGATACTAATTGTTGGTGTACCAGTCCAAATGTGGCAAAATACTCCATGCATAGGCGAACGGTAAGAAATGTAATACTGGCAGGTATTTTCTATGTATTTATTCCAATTACTTTCGGCAGCCTCGTAATCTTTGCTTCCTTTATTTTGTCCTTTAGCCATCACATTCTATGAACGATGTTTCTGAAAAAAAAAATGGGAATAATCGCTTCGTTTCTTGGTTAGAATCTATCCATCTAAAACTTGGCTGGTTTTAGACCTTGAAGTAGTATTTTTTTTAGCTCCTTACATTAAGTAGCTTCATACGTTGTCTGGAGCGATTTCCATAAAAAATCATAGTTAGGCCGAGAAGTTTAAACGTTTGACTCTCTGGAAGAGTACTATAAGCCATGGCAATCTATGTCGGGAAATATTTTTTATAATTGTTAAAGGAATTTATTAATCTAAACGAATAAATGCTATATTAACATCATAACATAATGTAATTATTTAATTTTATTATACAACATTCAATTTTGTAATACCGTATATATAGTATAGTGTAAATACACACCCAAACACTTTTAAACCTTCTCGAAAATATTGCATAAAGAAATATAATAATGCAAAATTACAACTGTATATTAATTTATTAGAAGCTGTTTATAAAATAAATATGCTAATTAGCATATTTATTTTATAAACAGCTTCTAATAAATTAATATACAGTTTAATTTTGCATTATCATATTTCTTTATGCAATATTTTCGTCGATAGTAAAACGCCTGATGTCGTTGATGCTGGGGACATAAAACGATAAAATAATAGTTTTATGGCTAGACATTTTTAAATGAACGTAAATATAATTTAATATATTATTCTATTATCTTTTAACGGAGTGCGTAGTATACTATCCATTATGTTGGCATGATATCATCCTCCCAGGAATTATCTCCTTTTTTAAAGAGACGGATGTAGTCCTCCCAGGTATTACATCCGTCTTTGGGAGGGGGTAATGTAGTATCTGTTTTGTTGTCATGAGGCCACCTTCCCAGGAACTACATTCTCCGATTTGTTTTTTTTTTGGTGTGGGGGGAGAATTTTAGTATCAGTTCTGTTGACATGATATCATACTCACAGGCATTCCCTTCTCATATTATTGGGAGACCCTCTGAAGTATTACCTCCTCTTTTTGGGGAGAAGTATAATATATGTTCGTTCCTCATGATAACATCCTTCCATGATTATCTTCTCTGTTTGGAGGTTAGTGTACTATCTGTTTTGTTGTCATAGTATCAGCCACCCAGGCATAAATACCTCCATGCTAGGTGTGAGTTCTTCATGACGTCATCCTCTCAGTCATTATCTGCTCGTTTTGAGGATCAGTGTAGTACTCCATCATATCATCCTCCCAGGCTAGCAAAAATATGCCCCCTCCCGTCACATATTTTTGCTAGTCGTTAATTAAAAAAATGTACGGATATTTTACTTTCCATATATCTGAAAGCTTTTTTGCACAGGTTTTTTACTTTGATGTTCTGTTGTTTTAATCTGACAACTGTTTCTGATAACGGGGGATAGTCATGTGGTAACTTAGATTTTGTTCAAGTAGGCTTTGAATTTTTCTCTCGGAACATGTGCAAGATATTATTCGTGCCCTTCCTCCAAACACGCATCCACCCCCACCTCTCAAAAAACATTTATGGAGAAATGAATTGCTTTACATAAAATTTTGAGTTATATTATGCAATAAAATCGCGTGAGCGTTAATAATATGTATGCTCGGGTTAAACTCCTAAACTAATGAATTAATCATTATAAATTATGGGATATGTATTCTAAGAAACACGGTGAGTAACATGGGCAATTTTTTCTTATTTTGTAGATTTTACAATTTAGAGATTACAACCCACTCCCAGCAAAAATAAAGACAAGCGAGATACGATTGTTTACTATTGGATAGATTATAAATGCAAAAAAAAATACCGATCGCAGATGTGATTGCAGCATTCTGTTTGCAGAAAACATTATTTATTTGAAATCAATTTTATTCTGATTTGTGTATTTTCACGTTGACTGATGATGTTTGCACATACATAACCAACTAAATGTACCACACAATCTCTTTACCAGCTAAAGAGAGAGAAAGAGAGAGAGAAAGGGGGAGTGAGAGAGAAAGAGAGAGACAGAGCAAGAGAGAAAGAGAGAGAGAGAGAAAGGAAAGGGGGAGACAGAATCAATGAAAGTACACTTGCTTCTTTGCGTCTCGGGAAATATGTTTTGAGTTGTTTAACTCAAATTCTCTGATCTGTGACCCCATCAAACGTGTCATTGAATTGGTTTGACATTTATATTTCACTTGTCAGCTCTGGTGTATCGATCACACCGAGTACAGAATCTCTCTGTTGAACCTTCCTGCTTTCCCGAAATTTCAGCGCAAGTTCGGCACATAGCCCACAAATGCAGTGGGGAGCCCTGAGCTCCCCAAAATCTCACGCATTGTGTCACGTAAGTACCAAGGAACTACGGGTACTTCTAGTATATATAGCCTGTTTCGTCATGTCACAACTTGTAGGGGTGACTAAACAAAAGAATGAGGGCTGAGTTTCGAAACCTTTTGTTATCAGTTAAGTAATGTTATACCTATGCTATCGACCGTTGATGAAGGAATGCCATTGTATAATGCTTATATATGTTATATATGCACTAGTTACTGCCTAAACAGGTCTATTCTTTAACGAAAATCTTTGATATGCATATATATATGTAACGGTGTCAATTTTCTCTTTTTTCAGCATACAAGTGGTGGCCACTTAAAATGTACTTGGAGGGTCTCATTATAGAATGAAATAAATTATAATACTAATGGTTAAAAATGTTGGTTAAAGCTTTTTCTTTTAAACTTTATTCTTGCGCTGCATTGCATTGTGCTTTCTTACTCAAGATCTCATATCATAAACATTCAATCCTTCACAGATCAAACATTATATATATATACATACCCTGTCTGCTTCGCTGTGTCACAGCTTTTCATAACGTCTAGACGAGCAAGTCTTTCAAGGTGAGATTAAATTCAGATGTTTTATTTTCGACATTTGAGACTTCTATACTTATATATATATATATATATATATATATATATATATATATATATATATATATATATATATACACATATAAATGTGTGTGTGTATGTCTATATATTCAAAATAGAGATTGCAGTCAGAGATTCCTGATGAACCGAAGCAATATAATATTGATAATTTTCCCTCGGGCTGAATTGGAAATTACTCGGTAAACTAGTAAATGGAACCCCGAGATTTGCGGCGATTTGACGCTAATTAACCAATAATATGTCTCCTTTGAAACACTGATGTTTCTAATGCTTCTTGTGACCATGCCATACTTAAATGCTGATACATGCTGTATATATTGATACCTGAAACACACACAAATATCAGTTAGTATAAAATATCGATATTTCAAACTTTTACCGTTGCTTTGTACGGCTTCGAGTGCTGGCCGTCGCAGAAGGAGCAGACATTTTAAACATGTATGATTTTTGGGAGTTGTGTGTCTATTTAGTTTTTACATGTCTGTGCATATGAAAAGAAAGTGTACATTAAGATAAAAAGTGTTGCAGCTGAAGGTAATCTTGTTTTGTTGTAGATTGATTAATTACTTTCTTGAAGGAACATCGAATTCCGCGCGTCTAATTTGTTTCTTTTATTGCTACTCTGTTCCCGCCTCGTCGTTTTTGGCTTTTGTTCCAGCGAGAGAAGAATGATATCCGCGAAATTTCGCGGCAAGAAACCGTGTGCATCTCCGTCTTTATACGCTAAATTCTCATTTTTATTCTCAGTATCATTCTCTCTATTTCTCTTTCTCTCTCCATCTCTCTCTCTCTCTCTCTCTCTTTCTCATGCATTCTTTCTCTTTATCTTTCTCGTGTATTATATCTTTATATCTCCGCCCTTCTCTCCCACCCTCTTCCTGTAATTGTTTTATTTCCTCGCCCCTCTCCCATTCTCTCTCGTGTATCGTTTATCTATCTATCTATCTATCTATCTATCTATCTATCTATCTATCTATCTATCTATCTATCTATCTATCTATCTATCTATCTATCTATCTATCCTTTTCTCCCCCTCTCTCTCTCGTGTATTGTTTCTCGTTATCTCTCTCTTCTTCTATCTCCTCATCTCTTTCCGTATATTCTTTCTCTTTATAACTCTCTATTTCCTCTCTCTCTCTCTTTCACCCTCTCTCTCTCTCTCTCTCTCTCTCGTGGAAGTTCTCCGTGAAAATTCAGATACCTCAGATTTGTATGAAAATTTTAACAATAGGTATAAGACATCAATTAATAAATATTTCCTAAATTTCAGTTTCTTTGGAGTATTTTAAAGGGGTTTAAGGGGCATAATGTGTGCACAACCTGCCATTTTGAAATTAATTTGCTTCAGATTCGCATTTAATTTGATCCGTAGTCATTAGACTCCAATTAAGCAAGATTCTCTGAATTTCAATTTCTTATTAAGACTCTTTAAACCCGCACCCTACACCAAAACTTGTTTAAATAAGTTAGATACAAAAAAATTATTAGAGAAAAAATTTGCTCTGTATTAAATTTTCAATTATATTAAGTAATGCATTTTTAAAAGGATCGCTGCGCGCGCATGAGCAGCATTAATATGTACGTGCTTGGTCAAATCCTACACTATTGAACTTATGAATTATGGAATTTGTATTCTAGGAAACAGGATGAATAACGTTGGCAGATTATTTATAATTTTTGTAAACGTCACCATTTATGGGGTACCACCGAAACCGTACCATAGGCAGAAAAAATATTAACATTGAAAACTAATGGTTATTATTATTGCTTATACCTGTCCTGCGACGAATATTCTACTAGTATATAGTTAAAGTTTGGTAGGTGCATATAATTATATATTAGTATGTACAGGATTCATTTATAAACTAATTAACCAATCATTATGAATTTTTGAACTCAGTTGCAAGGCGTAAGGGGAAATAACGTAAGCTATATTTAGTCTAATTTATTTTTATGAAAACGGTGTAAAACGGGTGTGGAAGTCTTTCGTGAAAATTCAGATATGTCCGATTTTTGTGAAATTTTAACAATAGGTATTAGACATAAATTTAGTAAATATTCCCCAATTTTCTAATTTCTTTGAGGCATTTTAAAGATTTTTAGGGGGGCATAATATGGGTGCAATCTCCCTTTTGAAAATTCAAATATTTTAGATTCACATTAAATTTAATTCATAGTAATTAGACGCCAATTTAGCAAAAGTCGCTTAGTTTCAATTTTTCTTAAGCCTTAGATTTGAAACATTTTCAAGAATCAAAATCATGTTATGAATTTTGATCAAAATTGAAATAAGGATTCTAGACATAAGGTTTAGTATCGTTATATGTTGATTTTAATCTTCGTAAGGGGAGATAAACATAGTGTAACACCGCTACGTCAGGGAATTTATTTAATTCGTCCTGTTATGGATATTCTTCTAGTATAACCCCCCCCCCGCCCCAACCACACACCTACCCACCTTCTTTAGTTTCGCACAGTGTTAAGTGATCTATGTTAAGTGATCTCCCCAAATATCATTAGGGATTATGAAAAGGCTCTTTGTAAACACAAATGGAGAACTTTCCTGTAGTTCCCAAGTTTTACATATGCACTGAGATTTCACTTTATAACGCTACCTGCCAAACGGCTGAATATGTGAAGATCGCCGACTGTCAACTAGACGGTCGTCGGTTCGATCCCGGCTTGAAGTATTTACCTATCTAGCCACACGGAAAGGCTGTAATACAGCGACATAGTTTGCATGTTGATGATTATATATATATATATATATATATATATATATATATATATATATAATTTACTATTTTATGGATATACATGTATGATATTAAGTAATGTAATATATTACGTCTATATATTTTCTGTATTTACTTTAACACTTCTCAATACGCTCTTTCGTGTATTTCTCTTCATATCTCTCTCTCTCTCCGTCTCTCTGCCCCTCTCTCTCACTCTCTCTCGTGTATTATTTCTCTATATCTATCGATCTATATTTATCTATCTCTTTCTCTCCCCTCTCCTTATCTCGTGTATTGTCTTTCTTTATCTATCTATCTTTTTCTTCCACAATCTCTTTCTCTCATGTATCGTTTATCCTTATCTATTTATCCTCTCTCCCTCTCACTTTCTCTCATATATTGTTTCTCATTATCCATATATTTTTTCTATCCTTCCTGTTTCTATTAATGGCGTTCATCTGCTGCCATCTTTTGAATTCACAAATATCTCCAACAACAAACACAACACAAAAACGACACCCTGAAATGTAGACAACAAAACTCAAATCCCAAATTGACATTTTTTGCCGTATAAATGAAAGTAGTGGCTAACCACCTAACATTTATTTCCCCCTTTTTAACGATACATCGACCCTTTCTGTGTTATTTACTGCCAAAACGTCCCAATCAAATCAAATTTAATTGGCAAAACATAGCAAAGTGCAAGAAGCCCTGCAAAGAGACAGGTGAAAGCTATTTACATTCACATACAGTCTGAATGTTTGTCACAGGCCGCTTTAAACTTGGATATGGTAGTCATCGTAACGACCTCCTCTGGCAGGTTGTTTCATGGAGCAGAAACACGGACAGAGAATGCTGCATTTTTTTATATTGAGCCGAAAGCGACGATGGTGCATCTTTTATGGGTGCTTGAAGAGACCACGACTTGGTGCTGGGGTGAAAAACTCCTCGAAAAGTAGATTTACATTCCCGTTGATTATATTGCACGCCAGAATCATGTCTCCTCGCATCACCTGTTGCTTAAGTGAGAATAGATTTAATCTTTGGAGCCGCTCTTTGTAGGTAATCGTGGAGAGTCCTGTCACCATTGAACATGCTCCAGATGTATATCTTTTAGTAGATAGGGATTTGTTGCTTGGATGGCACACTCAAGAATGGGCCGTACCAGAATTATTCATAAAGTACGGAAAGTGCCTGTTGCTAGGTTGAGAAAGGATCTCCGGATAAGGTAGAGAACCTTCCTGCATTTGTTCACCATCTCAATACAATGGTGTGTTGGTTTGAAGGATCTCTCAACAACCGTACTAAGGTCCTTCGAATTACTGACGATGTTGACTGGTTGAGGTGGAAAACCATTATGGCCAGGGGAGTGTATGTGGATAGCAGAAAGAAATATGATTGCATTTTGCAGATAATTCTTGTAGTAATGGATGGCCTAAAAATCCATATTTTTCCATCTCTTCTGAATACTAGCCTATTCTAATAATAGTATTCTAACGGTGTCAATGTAGGTATATGCGTTGAATATAACGTATCGATTTAAATATGTTATGTTAAAATATATATGTAAATGCGTGATATACAAGGCAATTCATGATACATACGTAGCAAACATGCGACTGGAGTTCACGATTGGGGCGAACATGTTAATACCAAAATTACTACTAACTAATAATTTAAGAGAAAAGTTTCAGTATGAAATTTCTTAGTAATATCCAATTATTAGCACTTATACATATCATTAGAAAGCAGCTTACAATATATGATTTAGTTCCATAAAATGTAATGTAAAAAGTACAAAAATATAAAAGACTAAATTCTCTTTATTGACCATGAATTAGGCACATTTTTGATATTTAAAAAATCATGAGTCAATTTTTTTATATTGATTACTTGCTTACAGAAAATATAATGATATAATACAATCAGAAAGTAAATTCAACATTATACAAAATCAAATACTTTATGAACAAAATAATGTTGGGAGAAACAATTTTAATAGTTTTTACAAAATCTCTTATATTTGTTACATATAAAATTTGTTTTTACAGGAGATGTAGAACATGCTTATTTCTTCATTGTACGATATCTTCTTCTTCTTCTTCTTATCTTATATATAAAGTAAAGACGTTTTTTCCCCTGTACCTTCTCGGAGAATAGGAAAATAACCACATGCATCACAGGCTACTAAACTCACCATTACATTACACTTATTCACTCGAGCGTGTTTTAGTATATCTGTTATTCTTTATTCCAAACAAACACTGAATATTACATTCGGCCCGGCCGCCACGACTCTCCGAAATACCAACTCCATATAGGTGGCAGTAAAAACTTTTCTCCCTAACAATTATGTACTGTGACTACACTCATCGACACCGGGAACTAATAAACACAGTATAATTTTAACAAAACACCCATTGTTATTTCGTATTTGTCTGGCATTATTATACTACATAATATTAAGCAATACGCAAAAACTTAACAACCGCTCCCTTACACTCTGATGATTATTCGCGAATATCAGATTACGTTACTTGTAATTCTACCTATAACTTCTACATATACATTAATTCCGGAATTAACCGAATGAAATTAACGAACACAGTTCCAGCGAGATTTAATCATTCAAGATGGCCTCTAGAATTTCTTGATCGAATCGACTTCTTACTTAATTGAATAAGCGCCAACATACTGGTAGACCCCGAAATATTTACATTTTCACAATCATACACCTACAAGACGTATATTATAGAAATCTTGGCCAACTCCTTTACTTCATCACCAAATGCCGTAAACTCTGTCATTGTTGAACTTTATATTCGGTCGATAAACACGCTTAGCTTAATTGGGGTATTTACACATACTTTTTAAACTGGAAACATTGGGACAATGGTTTAGAAGCTAGGTTTCATAATCGGCAGTTTCAGCGTTCGATCCCAATCTACGCTAAGACTTTTTTCTTTTTCGCTACGACTTTTTTTTTATTATTTAAAACATTCCCCTACACGGTAGATGAACAATAGGCCGTTTCTTTTTTTTATTCGACGTCATGCAATAGGTAGTACTTTCTCCCGTGCAACGCCGGGCCACGGGTTCCGCTAGTAATTAATAAAATCAACTTGCATTAACGAGAACATAACACTAATAAGATATATACAAAAAGGGAGGAAATGTAAAACAGATATGATAACTGCCTGGAAAATTATGCCTAAAAATAAGTGAGCTGTTTTGATGAGTATAGAAATCATAAATTTTATCCATTTAAATATCAACTGTTTTCAGGATCATTTTTAATGGCCCTGTGTCAGATTGTGTGTATCTACAACAAATAAAATCAAGCGTCAACGGCATTTTAATGTATATTAAATTCTCTGGTAATATATTTGAATTCGAAACCTGATTCGTTTATTTTTCGTTTCGTTTGGTGATTCGATGAATTTAAAATGTTAGTAATTTATTTTTTATATTTAAAAAAGAGCCGCTTCATAATTTCAAAATGTGGCGAATAACGAATATTTTTTAATTTTATGATAAGGAATATTTATGCACGACATTTCAAAAACAATCTTTTGATTTTACTGATATTCACGCCAAACAACGCATATTGCTACTGAGACGTAAGTGGATACTGTTAATTAGAAGCCATATTAATAGAGGCATCCTAAGTGGGGTGTTGTGCGGCAAGATACTTGTTCACATTACATTTACATTTCTGTATGTTAGTACAGTCGGGGAAACATGGAGCAGGGAGGAAATTCTAAATGCAATCGGTTCGAGGAAAGAAACTATTAGAGAAGAAAACGTTCCAGCATCTGCGGATCTCTACAGTGACAGGGTGGGATTTTGCTACCTGTCTGGTTAGTCGTAAGTATTTAGGTTGAAGAGATACAAGGGCAGTAAATTTGTCGGATCACATTGCATTGAAGTACTTGTAAAACAAGCACAGGGATGTAACACTGCGGCGATGGGACAGGGGCTCGAGCTTGGTAGACAGTGTTCTACCAATTGGCATAGTCCATGCATTCTCTATATGTTTACCATGGTCATACGTGTTTATTTTGATTGTGTGTAACATGGACTCTTTTAGTAATTACGTCTGTAATTTTTGTCACTGTTTATGTATCAGATTTTATTGTATTTAGACACACATTTCTGTGATAAATAAATGGGTTCAAAGGTAGTATAGAGTCATAAACATAATGCGATAAAAAAGTGTGTTTTAGGCTGTTGTAGTTTCTGTTAAATATTAGTAAATTTGGAACAATTTCGAGTTAAAATCTAATTAGTTTTACGCATGTAAGTTTAAAAAGAACACGCTTCAAATGGTTAAATGATCGCCTGTAGGAAACAATCGAGCGTCGAAGAACTGCAAGTGGGAAATAAATTGATACATGCAAACATTTGAGTGTTTATAAGTATTAACAAAACGAAGTAAACGATATCTTGTAGTTGAATTATTTATTTATAAAAAAACCCAAAAACATCAATTAAAATTATGTATAAAAATATTTATTTCACAAGATTTTTTATAAATTTATTTTTAAAAAGTATACAAACATACGATTTTTATGAATGTTTTCAAAGTTTGACTCAGGTAAATTGAACTGAAACCAAAACTTAGCATAAGTAATTTTCCAAGATTAAAAAAAAACATAAAATAAAAGTATGTTAAAAATATTTCGCAAGATTTATTTTAATTTGTGAAATAAATATATTTATACATGATTCAGATTCATGTTTTTTTAAATAAATAAATAATTTAATTACACTACACTAGTTCGTTTCATTAATACTTAGTAACGATCCGATTTTTGTATATACCATTTCTTCAGAAATGTTTTGTAGTTAAATTATTGTGTACAAATTTAATATCCACTCATTAAACGTGTGTTCGGTTAATATGCACCTTTTAAATCTGTCTAAATTGATATGCATCCATTAAATGTGTTCATTTAATATCCGCCTATAAAATGTGCCTCCATTTAATATCCATCTATTAAATGTGCCTCCATAAAAAATATCCGTCCATTAAACGTGCCTCTATTTCATATTCGTCTATTAAATGTGCTTCCATTTAATATGCGTCCATTAAATGTGCCTCAATTTTATATCCGTCCATTAAATGTGCCTCCATTTAACATCCGTCCATAAAATGTGCCGCCATTTTATATCCGTCCATTAAATGTGCCTCCATTTAATATCTCCCCATTAAATGTGCCTCTATTAAATATCCGTACATTAAATGTGCCTCCATTTTATATTCGTCTATTAAATGTGCCTCCATTTAATATCTTCCGGCCATTAAATGTCACTCCGTTTAATATCCGGCCATAAAATGTGCCTCCATTTAATATCTGGTCATTAAATGTGCCTCCATTTAATATCTGTCCATTAAATGTGCCTCTATTAAATATCCGTACATTAAATGTGCCTCCATTTTATATTCGTCTATTAAATGTGCCTCCATTTAATATCTTCCGGCCATTAAATGTCACTCCGTTTAATATCCGGCCATAAAATGTGCCTCCATTTAATATCTGGTCATTAAATGTGCCCCCATTTAATATCTGTCCATTAAATGTGCCTCCATTAAATATCCGCCCATAAAATGTGCCTCCATTTAATATGCGTCCATTAAATGTGCCTCCATTTGATATCCGTCCATTAAATGTTCCTCCATTTTATATCTGTCCATGAAATGTCCCTCTATTAAATATCCGTCAGATAAATGTGCCTCCATTTAATATCCGTCCATTAAATGTACCTCCATTTAATATGCGCTCTTTAAGTGTTCCTCTATTTAATATCCGTCCATTAAATGTGCCTCTATTAAATATCCATCCATTAAATGTGCCTCCATTTAGTTTCCGTCCATTAAATGGGCTTCCATTTAATATTCGTCCGATAAATGTGCTTCCATTTAATAGCAATTCATTAAATGAGCCTCGATTTAATACGCGCTCATTCAATGTGTGTCAATTCAATGCGTGCCTATTAGGTGTGTGTCCATTTAATATACGCAACTAAATATGCGCGTTTAATATTCCAAACTTAAACGTGAATGATCTTTCATAAAAATGCTCTTACGCATCTATAGAGTGAACGCCCCAAAATGCCACTTATCGAATCGTCATGAATATCCGACAGTTTTGTATGTTATCGCGTGGCCACTTTGCTGATCGTCTCATCAGTACGAGGTCAGATCCTTAATGGGATTCACACTCACTAGATTTGTATCTGTGTGGTTATCTCTAAGATAATGGCCTTAAAAACAATTCTGCCCTGACCGAGATATACATGCGACTGGGACAGCTTGTGCATTTAATAGTCTGTAGAAACGTCCTTATTCGCAGGAAGCCGGCTAAAACCACCTTGGGTGAATGCCACTTCGTTTCTTTTTTATAGCATTGAACAGCTATACAACTGTTGGACCCTATTGATTCTATCTTGGTGGACAAGTCAGACATACACTAAAGTTTATTTCAACCAAATACGGTTAGATGGCAGAAAGGATTGTGGATTATATTAACGATTCTATGGATGGGTGACTGTGGTTATACTGGTTAATTGATATGCATAATTAGCATACGTAGACATAGATTACTATATACGTCTCTCCTTAAGTATAGCTAAGGGGGAAAGTAGACTCGCAACTGACTAGGTAAATTTACAACTTCACAACAGTGACATTATTTGATGTGTCTATTAAATCCGTGCGTTAGCGATAAAAAAGTACTATTTCAAACATATACGTAAAGGTCTTTATCTACCTCCCACGAAGTAAAATGTGACACAAGGTCGGAAAGTGGGATTTGATAAGTCAGCCCCTAGAGTAAGAGCACTTCTGACCCTCAAAAAATGCCTGGGCGGCTCAGGCGATTAGCAATAAACTAACCCCTTCTCAAAGGGTGAGAAGGCAAAGCCAGGGAGGTTGGCCCTCCTAGAACTCCACAGGACAAACCCACCTAACGGGGGAATCAAACTTCGAAGGCCAAGACGATACCGGTCTATAGGGTGTATCGGAACAGATACTACACTTTTATCTTAGCCAAAACAGATACGTAAAAGACTGACGACAGACATGTAAAACCTCTTATAGATATAGGTTGGATAATGTAAAATAAAATCCTGCAGTCCATAAATTGAAAGCCCACAGCTTCAACAATAATTGACATGTCTTGGAGAAGCTGGAAACTTTACGGCAACTTTTGATGGGTGTTCATTGTTTGTTTCCGCATCTTTCGCATGCGAGCAGCTAATTACCAATCAATTTGGAATGGTTGTGATTTTGTTTTTAAAGAAAAGCCCACCAACAGTTTTAAAGAAACCGGATCGCTTTCGACAAGTATGTTAGGTAAACGCTAATTAGAAACGACGTGACTGAATCGGCTCTTCTTTCGTGATGGCGAATTGTCGCTGCAGAAATTGTTGAACGCGCCCGGCGACATATTTAATAAAGGCCGGTCTTTCCGAAGAACTCGGCAGAAAATGGTGCGGAAGTCTTGGTGTTTTTTTGGTATCGATTGCTTTTGTCGTTTCATTGGTTGGCGCATTGTGAAGAATTTGTATATATTTTGAGAATTTTCTTTCTATTTATTTCTTCATGTATTTTTTTGCTTAAACGAATTTTGACCAGCGTCTATGTTATGACAGTTTTTTTAGAAATGGAAATGTGACAGTAAAAGATTTAGACGAGAAATAAATGCTTATATGTTAGAATAAATAAATAAAGAATAAAAAAGAAATAAAGAAACAACGATAGGGACGGGGGAGTGGAGGAAGGAGGATGAGAGGCGAGGATAAATAAAGTAACCGATTAAAAGAGAAAATATCTTTGAAAAGAAAGATAAGCAGTAAGCAATTGAAAACAAAATTGACGAAAATGAGAAATGAAGGAGGAATACAGATGAAAAAAAACGGCAAGAAGAAAGAAATAAAGATGGAAGATGGAAGAAAAAAAGAACGGAGAAGAAAAGAAGTAAGAATGAAAGAAAGAATAAAGAAATATCGGAGGAGAGAAAATATGAAGAAAGTAAGGAGAAATAAATAATGCAGGAAATAAAAATAACGAACAGAAAAGAGAAACAATAACGAAATGAATAAGAAATACAGAATGGAAGAAATAAATAAAGTAGAAAAGAAAGAAAGAAAAAACGAAAGTAAAGAGAAATAGATAACTGAAGAAATAAGAAATTAAAAAAGAAAAGAGTATAGAAAACGGAAGAAATAGAAGGAAAGACAGAATAAAGAAAATATAAAGGAAGTAAGGAGAAATAAATAACGCAGCAAATAAAAACAAAGAACAGAAAAAGAGAAAAACGAACGAAAAGAATAAGAAAAAAGAACTGAAAAAATAATAAAGAAAGAAAAGAAAAGCAATAACTGAAGAATGAAATAAATAAATAATAAATGACTGAAGAAATAAAGAAATGAACGGAAGTAACTAGAAATAAATAAATAAAGTGAAGAAATCAAAAATAAATAACAGAAGAGATAAAAATGACCGTAAGAAAAAAGAAAATAGAACGGAAGAACAAAGAAATAAAAAAGAAGTGACAAAAAAAGAACGAAAGAAAGCAGAAAAAAGAATGGAAGAAATAAGAAATAAGAAATAAAACAAACGAAGAAGAAAGAAATAAAGAACGAAAGAAAGAAATAATAAAGGACGGAAGAAAGAAGAAATAAATAACGAAAGAAATAAAAACTAAAAACCAGAAGAGACAAAAAGAATGGAAGAAATAAAAATTAAAAAAACGGAAGAAGGAAGAAATAAAGAACAAAAGAAAGAAATAATAAAGGACAGAAGTAAAGAAGAAATAAATAACAGAAGAAATAAAATATTTAGAAAACAGAAGAGAGAAAAAAAGAATGGAAGAAATAAGAAATAAAGATAAAGGCGAAAGAACGAAGAAATAACGAGAGAAAATGGAGACTGAAAGAAAGAAAGGAAATGAATTGAAAAAAGAAGAAAACGGAATAAAGTAGAAATAAATTAAGAACGAAAGAAGAAAAAACGGAAAACAGTAGAAATAATGAACGGAAGAGAGAAGAAAATACGGTAGAAATAAGAAATAAAGAACATAAGAAGGAAGAAATATAGAAAATAAAAAATAAAAAATAAATAATGAAAGAAAAAAAGAAAGAAAAAAGAAGAACGTGAGAAAAAAGAAATAATCAACGGAAGAGAGTATTAAATTAAAATAAATAACGAAAGAGAAAAGGAATAAAGAAGGAAAAAAAGAAGAAAAAAGAACGCAAGATTAAAGAACAGAAGATTATGAAATAAAGAACTGAAATGCGAAGAAATAAAAATAAATGAAGAAAAAAGAAATAAAGAAGAGAGGACAGCATAAAAAATACGGATAAAGAAATGAAAAATGGAAGAAAGATTATAAAAAAGAACGGAAGAAAGAAGAAAAAACGGAAGAAAGAAGAAAAAGACGGAAGAAAATAGACATATACGGAAAGTAGAACTGAAGAAGAAAGAACATAATAAATGGGAAAAGTGAACAAAAGACAATTGAAACGAAAAATTAATAGAAGAAAGACAAAATAAAGACAGAAAGGAGAAGAATGAAGGTTAGAAAGCATAATTGAAGAAAGAAAGAAGAAAGAGGCGCGGGTAAAAAAGAAATAAAAAAAGAGGAGAAAAATCAAGTATAAAGATAAAAAGACGGATAAAGAAATATACAATAAAAGAAAGACGATAAAAAGAACCGAGAAAAAAAAGAACAAAATAAAAGAAAAAAGTGAACAGAAAGAAAGGCAATTCAGAAATAACGGAAGGAAAAGAGAAAGAAAATGCCAAATAAAAAAGGAAGAATGGTTGAAGGCTTAAATAAAAGTAAGACAGGGCAAGAGAAAGGAATGAAGGAAGGAATGAAGGAAGGAAGGAAGGAAAGAAATAAGGAAGGAATGAAGGAAAGAAAGAAAGGAAGGAAGGAAGGAATACATAAAATATTAGATAAAATGTGACAATGAATGCAGGGAAGAAAGCAACGAGCAAGAATTGAAGAACAAAAGTAACGAAGATAAAAAATGAAAGAAATAAATAGAAGAAAAGGAAAAAAGGGAAAAAGTAAGGTAGGTAGAAAGAAATGAAGAAATAAAATGTCAGATACAAAAAAAAGAAAAAATGAATGAATGAAAAAGGGAGCAAGCAAATGAGCAAAGAAAGAAGTAAAAGATACAGAAAAAAAGTAGAAATCTATTCATTCATTTCTTATGAATCAGATGATTCCATTGTTGGCATTGGTTTCCCAGAAGTCTGTCTAGAAAGATATCGGGAGAGACTACGTGAAAGTTTTCAACACCCAAAGTAAAAGTATTTCTGTGGAACGAACTTGGCACAGCCAGATGTTCAGGCTGTGCCGTTAACCACTTAGCTACAGTCACCTTTCGAAAAGTTAAAAGAAAACACATATCAGATAAAAATGTAAGGGTTAGTAAACGAAACAAGTTAGAAGTAAAAGAATAAAGAAAAAAAGCGAAAACGAATAAGAACACACTGAGAGCGCATACTTCAACCAAAACACATAATTTGGCTAAGTGGTTAACGACGCGAAGTGAACACCTAGGCTTGCCGGCTTCGAATCCAGTTTCTTCCACAAAAACACTTTCATCAAAACCTACACCTGACTTTTTGTCGAACCTCATGGAGAGAAGGTAAATAATAAAAAAAAATAGCATCTAAAACATTTTCGAACGCAAATCGATAGTAACATGAGAAACTATGTGACTATAACCGAACGTCACTTGGCCTCGCGTGCAATTGTTACGCTCAATAATGGCCCACATCACGATAAGTTTGATATTGTATCATAGCAACACCTCGTGGATCAGAAAATTAATATGCAAATGGAAATAAATTAATCTTTTAATAAGTTTTAACAATTTTAACTTGTATGGTATTTTAATTAAATTAAAAACTGTTTTGGTATAATTACTACATAAAATACGCTGTCGTAAACAGCCTTAATTCAGGTCAACTAGTTAAAAAAAAATTAGCTTAATCACTCTATCTTTATTTTAACTTTCTATATTTCTTTTAGGTAAGATTTTCTTTCTTAAAAGAATGAATGAATGCATGAATTAAAGAGCGAGAGATGAAGTCGGAAGGAGAGATGTGTTGTGCTGAGAAATGACAAATGAAGACAGAGAGTGAGTGAGAGACAGAGAGAGTGAGAGAGAATATATATATATATATATATATATATATATATATATATATATATATATATATATATATATATATATATATATAAAGAAATGTGGTACTTAGAAGGCAATACAATGCAGAGGTGTGACGGATAGACACAAGTTGGAGCAAATAAAGCATATAATGGTAACAGTTCTGAAGAAAGAAAGAGTTGCCGAAATATTATATCATACGGAGTTTCCACCTAACCATCTTGATGCAGGTATTACATAACATTGTAACATTGTATATATAAACAGATATATGTGTGTTTGTGAAAAAAATAATATATATATATATATATATATATATATATATATATGTATGTATACATTGTATTAAGGGTGGAACTATTTAATTTAATTTGTTCCACCGTTATGTCTTATTTGCTCCAACTAGTGTATATCTGTCACACCTCTGCATTGTATTGCCTTCTAAGTATCACATTTCTTTATAGTAATAAACAATGCTTCAAGCAAATTACATAAACCTCTTACATATATATATATATATATATATATATATATATATATATATATATATATATATATATAGGATCAAATATAAGCCAAAGTAAAAACTTTTAGTAGATGGAACCTATTGTGAAGAGGATTAGCTCAATATACGAGATAGAGCAATTGTAGAGATAGAGGAAAAAAGATTGATAAATATGCGACGATTGTCCAAATGTATTTCAAATTTCAATTGTTCAATGCAAGGTGTATTCAGTAATAAACTAGTATTTATTATTCTTTCCTTAAGCCAAGGCTTTTCAAAGATCGAAATCTTATCATCAGAGGAGAAATACAGATGGATAAGTTGGCTTTCGAAAAAACCAAATCTGTATATATTTTTCACGGAACTTTTCTTTTCATTCACTGCGTTTTGTTAACAAAAATTCTTTTAATAATAATTTTCATATTTTTCAAATATTTGAACTTTGGTTTTTTCGAAAGCCAACTTATCCATCTGTATTTCTCCTCTGATGATAAGATTTCGATCTTTGAAAAGCCTTGGCTTAAGGAAAGAATACTAAACACTAGTTTATTACTGAATACACCTTGCATTGAACAATTGAAATTTGAAATAAATTTGGACAATCGTCGCATATTTATCACTCTTTTTTCCTCTCTCTCTCTCTCTCTCTTTCTCTCTTTCTATATATATATATATATATATATATATATATATATTTATATATATATATATATATATATATATATAGAGAGAGAGAGATAGAGAGAGAGAGAGAGAAAGAGAGAGAGAGAGAGTAAGAAATGTTTTAATAGAAATAAATTGTCCCTATTGTCTTGCCCCTCCCCCTACGTGGATAAAGTTATTTTTAATAGAAATCGATCCATACAAGGCATGAAGCCACTTGATGTAACGAGCTCACAAGGACGAGTGATGATTATCGCAAAGATAAGATGATGAGCTTTAGTTTTAAAAAGACTAAGGGATTAGGTAGGAGAAAAACATTCAGCAGGAAGGGAGTTCCACAGGCCTGCAGTACTTGGAAAAAAGCTATTGGAATATGAAGCTGTATTATAACGAGGTATCAAAACAGCGAATTGATAGTGTTACACCGGCCGTTCTTACACAGGAGAAACTACACCGGTTGTCACTATAATAGTGCGAGTCACCAGAGGACAAAGCACAGTCTTGTAACTGTCTAGCCAAGAGCTAGTCAGTTTCTTACTTTGTTAATACACTTGTTAAACCAACCCTCGACTTGACTTCCTTTATTTATTATTTACTGTGGAACAACTTCACAACAGATAGAGAAGCAGGGAATAGATCAGACAATTCTAAAGAACACGTGTCATAATAGTACTTATAGAAAAAGACTGAAACTAGCAGCATCACATCTGCTAGATAGAGGGTGAACAGAATGAGAAAAGGTGGGGCAAATCAAATAACAGATACGTTTCTGCACCTGATCAAGAACCCTCAAATGGAACAGAGATACACCGGCCCAAAATGAAAGTTTTTCATAAGGGAGAGTCTCTCTCCTCAAAAGGGGCACACTGGATTGGACTAAATGAAATCTGTAATCCGATGGTCACCCCCTCAGTAATGAAGGAACCTAAGTACACAAACAATGATTCTAAGAAAGGAGGGTATTGTCCAATGACATACAATATTATATTTGTGCTCGTACAGGAGGTCCTTGAAAGGGAAATGCGTCACCAACTCCTCAAGATTCTTAAGATAGATTCCTTAAGTATATACATATATATATATATATATTATATATATATATATATATATATATATATATATACACACACACTATATCCTCATCCAAACAAATATTTTATAAAGAATTAACCAATATTAAACAAACATTAATTAACAACAACTTCCCCAATAAAATAGTCGACGAACAAATAAAATCATATATAAACTCCATACACGACAAAAGCAAAAATAAAACCCATAAGAAAAAAGACACGATCAACCTCTATTACAAAAACCAGACGCACCCTAACTACAAACTCGACGAAAAAGCAATACTTCACATAATAAAACGATACACTAAACCTAACGACCAACAAAAAAAGATCAAACTAATAATTTACTATACAAAATTTAAAACAAATAACCTAATTATTAAAAATAACACTGTCAATACAACTCTCAGCCAAACTAACGTTATATACATGTTCTCATGCCCTTTTAAGGAATGTCTCCCTACAACTCAAACAGAACAAATACATAACACCTATATTGGCCACACTACATCAACTCTCTCTCTCTCGACGCTTAACTTACCATTTATCCGATACCAGCGCCATCCAACGTCACATTACTACACATAACAAAAGACTACAGTCGGCCGATATACGGAAAATATTAAAATCTAACACCAAAATTATACACAAAAATAACTGCATAAACAGACTTAAAATACTGGAAGCAATATTCATTAAAACTAAACAGCCTAACATTAACAAAATAGCTTTCAACACAGGTACTAACATATTAAAAGTATTCCATAATTAAATGAAAATTAAGTAAAAACAAAATAAATAAATAAATAAATAAATTGATAAATAAATAAATAATAGTAATAGGAATAAATAATAATACATAAATAAATAATAGCAAAAATAAAAACTAATAAAATAAATAAGTAAACAATAAAACTAAACACACAAACGATAGAATAAAATGAACTCAACCACACACCCTCTTCTCTCTTTCATTCTTCCGTAACGATAACTATAAAACATAAACTCCAGTCTTCCTATTTAAATTTAAAAAAAAACAAATAAAACCCTAATCCTGAAGACGACTACGAAAGTCGAAAGCGCTCGAGAAACTGGCCGAATTAAAAACTATCGGCGAAGTACTATACGGATTGGCACCTGAAACCAGAAAGATGGCTCGACGGTTTGAGAACCTGACGAGGAAAATATACAAACGTGATGTTCAACAACGCTTGCTTAGATATATATATATATTCTGAAACAATATTAACCAGAGTATTGGATATATATGTTTCATTTTCATCAAAGAAGATACAATAATACAATGAGGTCTGAGTTTGCACCGATGTCCATAAAAAGAAAATACGTCACAAATAACAATTCCTGCAATTTTTAAAACAGACCCTCAAAACCTCACAATTCTGAAATTACGTTTCAGTTTTATCATGGAGTCTGCGTTCGTGCGAGACGTCCATAAAAAACGAAATTCGCCACAAACTACTACGATATTTTAGATAGGTTAAAAATACAATTTTAGGATAATTAGTTCGTCTTATGGGAGTATACTAACATTTTCCTAAGAGATATTGCTCAGTCAGTTTTCTGCGTTCATTGTTATATTTCTATTAAAATTCATGGAAAATTTCGTGTAAAACGAATAAACTAAATTTCAGAGAAACCCAGAAGACGAACGAAATAATGGACTAACAGACAGTGGAAATATCTGAGGTAAACACTAAACAGAAATATCATGATTTTATGTTGGCGTTTATTGCAACATGAAAGTTAAATTAACTAGATATATTTACCTCATTGTAAGCGTTAGGTAATTTTAATTTTTTGAATTTGTAAGTAGCAAAAATAATGCATATATATTTTTTCTTAAATACATTTTATTTATTTAAAATCAACTTTGTTTCGATGGTAAAACATCTTATTCAGGACTATAGAAACAGAAACAGTTTGTGTTTTTTTTCCTTATCTTTTTTTCCTCGTGGCATGATGTCACTAGAAAATCCGTATGTTCTTTTAAGGGCGAGTTTATTTTCATATTTTAATCACGCGGAACGCGTGGCCCGAGTGAAATGAATTAGAGATTTGAATTCACTATTTTTTGTGAAATATATTATCATTTTACTCACTAGGAGTTTTCATACAAGTAATTATCAGGGATTACTCACTGACAATAGCCAGAGATGTTCACAGGAGTTTGAGTGAAATCAAATTTCCCCAGATTTCCAGCATTTTTCACCTTTCAATAATCATTGCTAATAATTTTGCGTTATCACAACAGCCATTTACTATCGATTATTTCGCTAGCAACGCCTGTTTGTCTTTTCTGGAATTTAAGCGGCAGTAGGCCTCTCTAATCATACATTACTCTCGCACTCTTCCAGTGGAGGTCTGGTTAGTGCTCCACCTCTTTAGTAGTTCTATTTTTATTGACCGTTCACAATAATTTTGTGTGGTATCAGCGGAGGCTATTTACATCGGATGTATCTGCGTGTGTTTTTTAATTCATTTATATGTTGCTGGTCGACGTTTGTTTGTTATGTGGATTGGTTTCCGTATTCAAGAACTTTCCTGAACATTTCGGCAGTTTTTATCAATGCCGTTCGTTGTATTGTTTTAATCTTCTCTTTTGATTCTAATTTCTCCAAGTCTGTTTTCCAGTTCGGGGGGGGGGGGGGGGCTGATCCTAGTGCTCCTACAATTATTGGTATTGTAGTGGTTTGTGTATTGTTCCATATTCCTTTTAGTTCTCTGCCGAGTTCTGTGTATTATTATTTGTACCCACTAGGAGTTCTCACAAGGTGATCATCTGAGATTACTCCCTGATAATAACTGGTGGTGTTCCCTGGAGTCTGAGTGACAAGTCTCCCCAGATTTCCAGTACCCTCCACCTCTTTCGATAATCTTTGCAAATTACTTTGCGTTATCGCAACAGCCACTTAGCATTGTTTTCTCTCTGGCACCAACCATTGACTTTCACTGGTATTTGGGTGGACTCAAGCCTCCCCAAAGTCTCAGTACCCTTCGCACTCATCCAGTTGAGGTCTGTTTAGTGCTATCCCTCCTAGGTCTTTCAATCCTCCTCGACGATTCACACCTATTGTGTGTGGTACCAGTCGATGCTGAGGCCTTTTTTGATGTGGCACAGTTTATAAGATTTTTTTTTGCAGTTTCAGGTTTTTTTCTGGTTCATGTAGTTTTCCTTTAATCTTTTTTGTTTTACTTCCGTTGCAATTTCCATGTGGCTGGTTAGTGTTTGTAGTTTATGTTGGTTGGTTTCCGAATTCGAGTCATTATTATTTGTGCACACTATCGCACAAGTTATCGTCAGTGATTGCTCACTGATAATAACCAGTGGTGTTTCTTGGAGTCTAGATGATAACAAGTCTCCCCAGATTTCCAGTACTTGCTACTTCATTTCTATAACCATTGCAAATGACTTTGCGGTATCGCAACAGCCGCTTAGCATTGATTTCTCGCTGGTTACGGCCATTGGTCTCTTTTAGGGTTTAGATTGAAGTAAGCCTCTCCAAGGTCCCAATACTCTCCGCACAACCAAATAATGTTTATTCTTTTAATAATAATAAAATGTTTATTTCAATAAGTCTCTATTTACCTGTCTTAACACGAGGGCAGTTTTTTGTTTGTTTATCAAAGTATGGATGTAGCTGGGTGTTGTCATAATTGATATGGTGTTACCTCGGAAGATAGCTAGGGAGATGCGCCGGAACATCCCATCGGTTCTTGGGGCTTGTTCCTACAAATGTCTATCATCCAATGTCTTCTATGAATTGTGATAGATTGAAGAATGAGACGGTCAGTGAGTTGTATTTGCCGCTTGTTTTCTGGTTTCAGCGAACTGAGCGGCGGTGCCAGGATTGACAGCAGATTCTGCAATTCTTAACGGCGTGAAAGGGTTAGGACTAGTGATGTCCCATATAAGTTGTTTTCTGGCTCGAAAAGCAAAAGTTATGAAAGTTATTTCTAAGGATCAACAGATTAAAAACGGTTAGGAAACGCTGATCTAAGGAATTACGTTGTTTGTTTTATAACACTTTGAAATGAACATGAAGATACGTTCAATTTCTGTCACGGCTGGTAATTATGCCTTCCTGCCTAGTAAACAACGATTAATTCGTCTTTAAGATTCCGAAAGAAGCAGGAGCAGATGCTGATGCCAATAATATTTAGCTCAATGTTTGATCTTTGAAGCGTTCCTCTGCACACAGATGAAATATCGTACACCGTGAGTCAGGCTCACTTAATTTTTTATTTATTTAATTACAAGTATAAAAGGAAGCTGGGCAGCTTTTCAAATTTTTCGCACATCTTCCAGGATACGAGAATCAAGTGTTCATAATAGGTGCCGCCTCTTCGGTTAAAGATGGAACACGGAGCGGTAAATCACACCAAGACAAAAAAAAACGTACGTCGAATTTGAGGAGTGAATCTAAAATTACTTTTTCTTTGAAATTGATCTGACCCTTCGGGGATTACTGAAGTTTTCTTAAGTTTCGATTTCCGTTGGCAGGCCAGATATATATATATATATATATATATATGATGACTTGAGGGTAGGGGAGAATAAAAAAGAAAATGATCGGATAAGTTCAGTCGGTGTTTAAATGCGATGGAGCTAGACCGGAACATCGACGCAAATAAATAAGTCGATAAATAAAATTAGCGCGTTGAGTCGGAAATATGCGCAAGATTCTCAGGTGTGTTTTTGGAGAATTAGATGCTAACGATAAACATTAAAAAACTGAAATTCAATATATAGATGAACATCTGGCTATGCAAATTAACATACACATGTGTACATAAGGATAAATAGAAATAATTTGAATACGTACTAGACATTATCCTCGAGTGTCTAAGGCCTGTCTGTACAGGGGTCTGTCAGAACTACCTGGTATGAAGATACTTTCCTCTACAAAATAACCCTCAGTAAATATTCAAAATAACTTAGTATTCGAAATATTTGACGAAATCTATATTGATAATTGCGTACAGCAGAGTGATATTCTTGCTCTCACACTTTTCTCTATCGTCTTTGCTGCCTTGATTGTACACGCCTTGCAGGACAGTGGCAACGTTATCTATTTGCGATTTATATACGTGGTTCCTATGAGAGGTTAACACATCCAGATTAAATTACTTTACAATGAACTACAGCTGAAGAAGTATCACGACAGCATTGAGAGCAACCCCACCTCATGGGATTCTATATGGGTTACTGGGAGGAGATAGCTTTGAGTCAACTGACTGGATTACGTATAGAAGAGACAGTTGTAAGTTTTTGATGAACATTGTCTGGAATATAACTAATTAAAGAGTCGACTTCGGAAGGGTGATGATCACGATTTAAATGTAAACACAATGCCTAATAGACACTGCCCTCGAGTGTCTAACGTCTCTCTGTACAGGGGGTTGTCAGGACAACCTGACATGAGGATACTTCCCCCCTACAAACAAACTCTTACTAAATATTAAAAATAACATAGTATTCGAAGCCCAAATAAGATCCACTTGGTATGGCTACTCCACACAGGCTTATACGAGTAATGGTGCACCTCTTCTAAGTGGTGTTGCCAATAGAAACACCACTAAGTTAGATACTCCACCAGATTAGATAAATTCTTGTCCTTGAATCTGGTAAAACACAGAGACCAAAAGAAGTGTATACTATAACACAGTTAACTGGACTATTTGGGGGAAGAATATTAATTTTCTTAACTTTATTACTAAGTCAACGGTTGAGAGGTAAACGAGAACTTTAATGGAATATTCGAATATCTATGTATCCCATATATAGATAAAATGTTAGCCCTAAAAAGGGGTCTCTTGATTTCTGAGAACTTCGAATGAAGTAAAAGTAAACAAAAACGTAGAAATACTTACCAAACAAGCACAAGGATGCAACATTGCGGCGATAAAACAAACACTGACCAAGTATTCAAAATAACATAGTATTCGAAGCCCAAATAAGATCCCCTCGGTTTAGCTACACACTGGCGTATACGAGGAATGGTACACCTTCTCCAAATTATATTGCATCTAGAAACAGCACTAAGCGTAATACTCCACCAGACTAGATCAATTATTTTCCTGGAATCAGCTTAGACCAAGAGACCAAAAGAAATATATGCTATAACAGAGTAAACTGGACAATTGGGGAAAGGAAAATTAATGTTCTTCACTTCTTTACTAACTCAACGGTTGAGAAATAAAGGAGAAACTTAATTGAAAACACAGATATCTATGTATCTCATATAGAGATCAAGTTTTAGCCGCAGGAAGGGGGCCCTTGGTTTCTGAGAAATTATACCGAATTAAAGTGAAAAAAAGAAATATAAATACTAAGAGAAAGACACACGGATAGATCGTACTAAGCGGATATAAAACCGAATGTAGATATGAAAAAAACATTTTGATTGCTTGATAAGTGTTGCATATTCTTTGCCAGCAATGTGATTTGAAGTGAAGTGTAGACGTAATTATACAAATAAAATTGTTTATCTGTGTTACTGGACAACATAAGTAATATGTCATATAACAGTTGTTACTAAAATAAAAGAGTATTTATTTACTCCTCACCAGGAGTTAGGCACAAGGCCAGTGTTATCTTACTCCCACAAGTAAGATATGACCCAAGGTCGGGTCGGGAAAGTGGGGTTTGAAAAGCCAGCGCCCGAGAGGTGAGCACTCTGGCCATTAAAAATTGCCTGGGCAGCCCCGTCGGCATTCCCCGGTAGGGGCGCCTCAGGCAGTAAGCAATACACTTACTCCTCCTCAAAGAGGGGAGGCGAACCCTGGGAGGGTGGACCTCCTAGAACTGCACAGGACAGACCCATAGACCGGCGTAAATCAAGCTCGAAGGCCAAGACAATACCAGTCTATGGGGTGTAGTATCCATCGGAACAGATACTACACTTTGATAAAATAAAAGAGTAATTCTTATATATTAATGTTGAATATTTCTTGCCAATCATATACTTTTGCAGTAAATATTTTATATGTTATATAGTAATTATTGCTTAAATCAGAAATGAATTCTTTTATGTTATTGTTGCAAATTCCTTGGCAGGAATCTACTTTTAATGCGAAGTTTAGAAATAGGTATCCAGGTTTTATCCCGGTATCAAATAACTAATATAGTTAGTGTTGCTTCTATAATATATAAATGCTTATATGTTATTGTTGCATAGTTATTGTCATTAAACTAGTTTTGAAGATAGTTATCAAAACGAAATTGTTATTCTGGTTACGGCACCAAATAAATAATATGTTAAATAGTTATTGCTTCGTAAATAAAACATTAATTATTATATATTATCGTTATATATTTCTTGCAATAATATACCTTTGAAGTGAAGTGTAGACATAGTTATTCAGGTGAACTTGTTTATCATATGTTGCATAGTTATTGTGGCAGATTCCTTTCCAGTAATGTATATTTGAAATGCAGTTAAGAGACAGTTATTCAGATGCACGTGGTTAACCTGGATTATGAAAGGGTTATTTCGACCATGTCAATGTAAAAAATAGCCATGTAATTGGTTTTCGTAACTACGTGACGTAAGATAGATTTTAACATTGGAGTTACTGCCAGAATATCAGCTAAATCACACGTCATGTATGGTCCTGAGAGACTAAAGAGACTTGGAACCTTATTCTCCCTTATAAGGATTACCTAGAAGCAATTCTCAGCTACGGGATTGAAGATCTATTTAGTCAAGAAATTAAAATCGATTTGGCGTCTTCAAAGTCAAAGTTTCCCCGACAAAAAATCAAGAGCACATCTTTCCGGACGCTAAGAGCGTATACAACATAGCACCCATTTAGTATTATATAACAACGTCAAATAACAAACAGAAGAAACAGTTTAAAAAAAATGTAATTATATGATTAGGAATTGTACTTAAATTATATGTCGTCGAAAATGCACAGCTTAGGTTATTATCACGAACGAAACCACGAAATGAAAAGTAATAATAAAAATACCAGAAAGGATTATTTTAAATACAATTGAGAGAGATTGGTATCGCAATATTCCTTTGACCTAACGTCAATAAGGGGAACACTGAACAATGATGAATACGATTATTCAAATGTTTGAAACTTAATTCGATTATGAATTCTGACTAAGATTATTTGACAACTTTAACATTGACCAGACGAGCGGACGACAAATCGGATAATTGTAATCTAGGGAAAAGTGGGACAAAAATAAGCTGTGATAAAATTGCTAAACAAATTGAAAAATGTAAGCCTAAAACGGTGTCAGATTTTATGCAAAAAGCTGCGTATGATTCTGTTAAATGTGAAAGAGATGAAACGTTTTGTACAATTTGTTGTTTTTTTTCGTCAAGGCGAATATCTTTGCAATTAACAAACGAAACTACAAATTGGGTTGTCTTCCTTACACTCTCATTGATTTTATTATTCAGAACAATTAAAATCTAATCATATAGTGTTAAACAAATAGATGTGCCTATTGTAAGCAATTAATTGCGTACAATTACTTGAACTCAAGTTGATATGTTTAATTAAAAAGAAAACATCGATTAATATCTTTCTTGGTGACATTAATGCGTAATTGAACACTGCGAATGGAATATGCATAGCCGGTTCCATAGAGAACATAATATGAACAGAACCACATCAATATATATACACATTCAAAGAAAGATAAGTATGAACTAGTAGGTGGGTAGTTCGACCATAGTCGGGGACAACCTGAACGCCCGTTGTTTCATTGTGCACTACACGTAGATGTAAGAGAGGGCGCCACTCCTTTCCATTGATTACTCATCTTATATTTGATCTAAACCTCATTATGATGTGTTTTAGCAAGGAGGCATCATGTACCATTTTTTCTAGTCATTTCTATGCCTGAACCGAGAATTTAACTCCGATCTCTCGCCTGATTGGTCGACATACGCTAAATGAGCCATTTTGATTTATTTCGTTTGCTTTGTTTCACGTCATATCCAGCCGTTAAAAGAGAGTAGAAAGTGGACATTGGGTTTACTTTCTGCAGCCTCGTTACTTTCACTTCCTTATTTTGTCCTTTAGTCCTCACATTCCATAATGAGCGACATTTTGGACAAAGGGGGAATAATTGCTGTTTTCTGGGTCAGAATCTATCCATATAACATTTATCGTTGGCTATTTTTTTACCTTGAAGTAGTATTTTTTAGCTCTTTACATGAAACAAATAAACGTGTAACTTAATATTTCGTACTGAGTGTATTGGACGATTTTAGAAGCAAGGTAAATTCGGAATTTTTATTTCGTTTTTCTTTTTTGTGACGATATGCTGAATGAAGCAAACGTGGACAAGACACTTTTTAAAATTTACTTATATATATATATATATATATATATATATAGAGAGAGAGAGATAGATAGATAGACAAAGAGAGTGAGAGAGATAGATAGAGATAGATAGATAGATAGATAGATAGATAGACTAAGAGAGTGAGAGAGATAGTGAGAGAGATAGATAGTGAGATAGATGGATAGATAGATAGATAGAAAAAGAGAGTGAGAGATAGAGATAGATAGATAGATAAATAGACAAAGAGAGTGAGATAGATAGATAGATAGATAGATAGACTAAGCGAGTAAGAGAGATATAGATAGATAGATAGATAGACAGAGAGAGTGAGAAAGATAGAGAGATAGATAGATAGATAGATAGATAGATAGACAAAGAGAGTGAGAGAGAGAGATAGAGAGATAGATAGATAGACAAAGAGATAGATAGATAGATAGACAAAGAGAGTGAGAGAGAGATATATATCATGATAGATAGATAGATAGATAGATAAAGAGAGAGAGAGATAGAGACGGTAGGAGTATAATTTTATCCGAGCTTTTGGCTAGGATCAAAGTGTCGTATACGTTCGATCTCGAAATGCTATCACCACAGGCATTACTTCACTTCTTTCAAATGAAGTCTTGTTATATTGTTTGCCATGAGGCAGTTCTGACTGGACTATACACGTAGTTATGTTACACTCGAGAGTGCCCTTTTTTGAGGAAATCGATCACCCCCACAGTAAAACCAGATATTGCGATAAAAAACTATATTTGTTGAGGCAGGAAAATGGGCCAGACAGATAAACTGAACATTTAAATAGATTTTTATGGGTGAGAATAACTCGAACAGACTGAGATAGACATACAAAACAGATGGAAAAACATAAAACTTTAGAAGATAGACATGAACACATCTTTTTACTATTTAAAGATAAAAATACACTTACATCTAGACAAAAATATATAAGGAGAAATAATAAACAGATGTAGAACAGATATAGATATGCTATTAACTTAACTTGTCTATAAAGAATTATAGGGACAGTTGAATTTTCTTGATATTTCGTTCGTTATTCTTGGTCTCTAACTGTACGTTCTGCTTTTTCTGATACAACATACTAATTTATTTTTGAATAAATATATATGGACATAAACATCGAATATTCGATCCTTGTCTAAGTTAGCCATGCTGATGACGGCTGTGCCAGAAATACGTGCCCATAGATTACTTTTATGTACGTATAAAACTAATGAAAAAATATATATGAACGAAAAATATGTCCTATGAAGTTAAGGGCGACTAATAATGGAGTGAAACAATCGAAGCAAAAATAACAAACGCTTCAATCACCAATAAAAACAATTACATAAAACACACACACACACACATGTATATATATATATATATATATATATATATATATATATATATATATATATATATATATATAAATATATATATATATATATACATATATATATATATAATATTGAATTGTTATGACAAATTTTCACCCAAGAAAATATCATAAAATAATGTCGACAGGAAAAAAAGTATTAACAAACCAAACAAATGTTAAAAAAAAATAATTTAATATTGGATTGTATTAAAAAAAACATATTTTTTTTAATATTGGATTGTATTAAAAAAAAATTAATGTTGGATTGTATTAAAACATTTTTTTTTATATATATGATTGTATTAAAAAAAATATTTTTTTAAATATTGGATTGTATTAAAAATATAATTCTTTTTGCTTTCATATTGCATTAAAACTTGTATCCTTTTTTATGAAAAGAATGTTCAAAGTTTATCTATGTGTCAAAAAGTTATTTCTTTTGTAATGACACTCTAATACCGTTGAACCCCTATTTATTACTTTTTTTAGGCTAAGATTTTCAATGAATGCAAGACTTTTTTCTTCTTTTTTTTCTTCTTCATTTTCTTGGTATTAACCCAGGAAGAGGCTAAGTCACCGTATAGTCAGAAAAATGCGTCAAGTTGTTAAAGACGAAATTATCCATCTTCATCAAAATAATTCCGAGACATAATTAAAACGATAATTAAGCAACTAAAACAAACTGCCTTTATTTGGACTGGTAATTTTTGTTTAAGTTAAAAGGAACAAGTTAATGCTGTTATTACCTATATAATATCACATCGTAACCGTTGTTTCTGATGGAGCCGAGTTCGAATGACGCTTATCATGCCATTGCTTTGCTTAAACAGTACTTTTCCCCACCAGAAAGCAATGATTAATTAATACACCAAATTCAGATTTTTCCATTGTGTTTATTTGCAACAGTAGCTTCACTTGAATAACTGTAATTTGTAAACTAATAATCCGATTATGCTCAAATTTGTACACGTGTCATTTATAAATAAGCACATTGTAAAAATCATATGGATTTAAAAAATTAATCTATATACGAGGTCCAGGACTCTTTGAGTGATGTGTTAATATAAGTCAATGCATTGGATCCGACTTGATGAGAACTCGGCTTTACTGATTCGTAGTGTGTGTCGAGACCCATTGCTCTGCACACCCTTTAATTTGGGCACAGCGTAACATGATTAAAGGACACGAACACAATAGAATAAACAACTCATTTATCCGATTGTATTTTATGGTGTACTCTCCCGTTGAGAACGACATATGGCCGTCAGATTAGCAGTCAGACTCTCTCCACACACAAACACACACACTAATTAACGTTGATTTTCCTAATGCTTTTTTCCTATATATTTTAAGCACGACCTCCCATTTGAAAATTCAAATATTTCAGATTTGCATTGCACTTGATCTATAGTCACTGAACATCAATGAATCACCACTGAATTTCAAATTTTCCTTCAGACCCCTTAAGCTTAAGCGTTGCATTTGAGACATTTTCCATAACCAATATCATGTAATGGATTTTGATCCAAATTAGAAATAAGGATTATAGACATAGGGTTTAGCAGCATACATGTTTATGTGGTACTTCTACACAATATGAACCTAACTGCTGCTTTACCTGAACCCTAACCTTACCCTAACCTTAACTCCGAACTAAGTTTTAGGTTTAATTCGGCAAAAGTCGGTTTAGTTTGGTTCGTATTGTGTAGAAGCACCGTTGATTTTAATCTTCATAAAGGGACATAAAATTGGTGCAAACTGTTCTGTTAAAGGAATTAATTTTCCGGTTCTGAAATCGGTATTTTTCTAGTATCTATATAAAATTAGATATGTGTATACGTTTATAAATTTGTATATACATGATTCACTCCTAAACTTACGGTGTAAGTGAATGCACTATATTCGAACTCGGCTAGCCGATTATATAGTCCGCGTCGAGCCCCATTACTCCACACGTTACCTCTCTAATTTTAACTCAGCCTAAAATGCTTAAAGGACATTAACACAACGTTTGAATAAACAACTGGATTTTGTTGTTGTTTTGTTTCTGTTCATGACATACTTACATCATCGTCACAGTTTACTCCATGGGGATTTTTGCACCTTGTGGATACACCCCAATCAATATTTCGTCGACGACAGTAAATCCAGCCCAGACCTTTGAAGTTTATAAATAAAGCAATCCCCGGAAAGCCCATTGTTGAAATGCGTCATTCCCCATTCATCATTTAGACATATTCACGACTTTGATGCCTGAGAAGAGTATCCTCCGGCGGCAGACGTTTACCGGGAGAGTTACCTCCCCTGGGTGAGACATTTGTTGTTGCTTTTTTTTTCTTTATAGATCTAATAAACTATCGTGCTCGTTTAATTAGGCGTTGAGGAGAATAGTATTGTTATTTTCTTTATGTAAATACTTAAAAGTTTCTGTTCAGCTCATCGCAACGAAAATAAAGGGTGATAATTGTGTCTCTAATTGCGAACTCTTTTATCTGATTGTATTTTATGGTGTACCCTCCCGTTGAGAACGACATATGGATGTCCGATCATTAGTCAGCCTTTCCACATACACACACACGCGCACACATATACACGCACACACACGCACACACGCCCGCGCACGCACACACACACACACACACACACACACACACACACACACACACACACACACTGAAGCCAAGTTAAACAACCTTAATTTCACTAAGGCTTTTTCCTATATATTTTAATCACACAATATATACGGTAGACTATTCCTCATTTTTGGGATTGAGTTATGTTTGGAAAAAAAAGCTTCCATTTTAATTATTCTAATTAGCCGTAATTTTAAGTCAACTCACAAAGTGATCGAACTTTTGGCTAGGAAAAAGTGTAGTATCTGTTCTGATACTACACTGTTCATTTGTTATTGTTGTACCATATCAGTTTTTATAGACTAATGTACTTTGCTACACGTAACTTTAAAAATACTAATCCGGTACGAAAGTGTGGTAATATATAGAAATTCTTAAATAATCACCTTCGAAGATAACGCAACTAAGGGGAATAACTCTTACTAAAAGAGTAAGGGTTACTCACCCTAGCTATTGGCGTTCCTTACTTGCTTTTTAACGTAAACATACTTACAAAACACATTTTGACACTAATGATTCCGAGGCCACGACAAATCGTATAGCTAGTATCCGTTCCGATACTACACTTCATCTTTTCTGTCCTCGGTCAGTGAATGATAAATCCGTCTAAAATGAGAAAACTTTTTGTCCCAATACAGAGTACCCTATTTGTGTGTGTGTGTGTGTGTGTGTGTGTGTGTCTGGATTTTCCCACATTAAAAACCGCCCTTGTGTTCACCCCTGCCCTCGTGGGGAGGCAAGTAAATAGGGCCCCATCTCTAACTAAATTTCTATATATCACTTTCATCACTTTTCGCAGTATGATGTTAGACCCCCTCTCTTATGTTATACCTTATTTACTACTTTCGTGTCCGTCTCGCCCTCTCTCTCTCTCTCCCCCCCTCTCTCTCTCTCTCTCTCCCTCTCTCTCTCTCTCTCTGTTTATTAAAAGTCGAAAGTAAAGACGCTGCTCTTGAGGGCAAATTGACTCTAAAACGTCTTAGTCTTTCTTTCTCATCAAATATATCTTGGAGTGCATACATTAGATCCATTGCTCGGTTTGCTTCTCGTAAAGTCTGTTCTCTCTATCGCTCGAACCACATCCACACACCTGAGGCTATTTCCTATCTCTACAAATCTACTATCAGACCATGTATGAAGTACTGTTGTCATATTTGGGCTGCTGAATCTCTGCCCCATTTGAGGATTTTCGATAAGGTTAAGAAACGTATCTGTAATTTGATTGCCCCCCCCCCCTTTCTTTTTTCTGCACCCTTTCTCTCACAGTCTTTTCTATAAATATTATTATGGCATGTGTTTTTCAGAATTGTCTCATCTGTTCATTGCTCTCTTTATTCCAGCTCGTTTGACTCGTTGGTCTAATAGTCTCCATCAATTCGCTGTTTTGATACCTCATTGTAATACGGTTTCTTATTTCAGTAGCTTCTTTCCAGGAAATGCAGACTTGTGGAACTCTATTCCGGCTGACTGTTTTCCTCCTACCTATAACCTTGGTCTCTTCAAGACTAAGGCGAATAGGCAACTCTTGTCCTTACGATAATTATCTTTCATTCTTGTTAGATCCTTACATCAAGTGGCTTCATACCTTGTCTGGAGCGATTTCTATAAAAAAAATGAATAAATAAAGAAGGAATACAAATATTGTAACGGTACATTATAAAGAAAAGGGAATATAATCACAGGTAGTAATACTATTTCATCTGAAAAGCGAAAAGAATGAGAGCGGAGAGAGATACCAGCAGAAAGAAATTAATTTTTTATGTTGTCTTTCTAGTTAAAAAAATATAACTGCCTTTACAAATTTAGTTTCTTCTAATTAAAACAAGTTTATCTAAGCTCCATAGCTTAACAGACGAATACCGTTTTTTTTGTTTCTAGTGTGTATATATGGAACACCCTTCACCATATTCAATTGTAGTTAAAAGTTTAAAATATATTATGACAATGGCATTTTTTTCATGTTTTCCTTTCAAAATATTCATACTCGATCTATAAGAACTATAGAATGTACATATAAATGAATAACTAATCTACACCAACCACGTCGGTTCATATTTATCTATTTTCTCCTTTTTCTTCGTTTTATTCATACTCTCTTTCTCTTTCTTTTTCATCCAACATCATAGAGTACACCATATCAAATCATTTCAATTGTTCAGCATATATTTTGAACGTTATATATTCTCATAATATATTTGGACCTTTTAACTACATGTAAACTTTAACTACAATTGAATATGGTGAAAGTATGAATTTCCTTTTGGTCCAAGTGAAAAAAATGAAATAAAAAGGATTTATAAATTAAATCAATACGGTTGTATTTTGATGTTTTAATTTCAGCCTAATTGTAGCGAATCTACACTGATGAAACCCCTTTGTAAATGTTTATGATATTTTGTATAGGCCTATAATGAAAAAATATATTTTTGGAATGGACAGAAATAATTGTCTGGTTATAAATTATTTTTGGATGAAATCTGGGATATTTTCTGAATAATTATTATTATATTGTATTAGATTATGAACTCTAGTCGTATTGTACGCTATTGAGCTACTGCATAACCCTTTGTGTGAACATAAAGAAATTTATATATATATATATATATATATATATATATATATATAGCCAGATATTATTAAGCACCACGTAATTCTTCTGTTTAACTATACCATTCTCAGTCTTTTTTATCTTTCCGATAATATTTTGTGTTTCCTGATCAAAAAAACAAACAATAATGGTTCTAAATATATCACGAGTACTTTCGATTCGTCGACGAATCGTCCTAAGATGACATTAACAAACAATGAATGGAAAGCCGTAGAAAAAGAAAAAGTCAACAAAGGCAACTAAAACACTCTATGATTTGATCCGGTGTCAGTGCCAGCTTGGAGTTTACAAGTTATCGTCCTGGTGAGCAACAGAAAATGGCGTGCCGGATAACATTCTATCTACGTTAAACACTTAAAATAGTTTTTACTAGTTTCCTTATGTACTGCTATTTATTGGTGGTTGATGGGTTTTAATATAAAATGCTTCTAGGACTTTGAATTTAAAAAAAATCAGTTTCGGTATGTAATATGTTTGTATTGTTATATGTGTGTAAACGTTTAGATGACTTCCATTGTAGAATCCATTCACATTGAATATTTTTTGCTACAATCGAGAAATGCTCTTTTCACCTTGCAAGACATCTTAGTAGGGGTTCACAGATGTTATGCTTAGTTTGTTTTTTCTCACGGACGAATTGTCCTACAAGACTTTAGAGTATTGTCTACCTTACTATTTTAACCATAATTGGAGAGCGTAGAGATAGATTCATACGTTTCCCACGATAGTAACGATTATGTTATGATGTTATTGGATACTAGTGGACTGTAATATATTAAATTAAAAGTGATCTACCGAGTTAGGGTTAGGGTTAGGGTTAGTTAGTATTAAAACATTCGGTAGATTACATATTGGAAAGGGACCAAAATTATCTTGTGTTCGAATTGGTTTATCCGGAGAATGAATTGCTCATGAAGAGTTGCGTGTTATCGAAGGGTTGCCCAGTTCACAGAGCGTTCGAGTATCTACGCCAAGACTCGGGAATCCCCGTAAGTAATGAAATACTTTGGTGCGTTATTCTGCTCAAGAGCCGATTTCCCAGCAGTATTAGTCTGTGAAAATACAATAAATCCGATATAATTTGAACTCGGTAAAGTCGATTCCTTTGTATGACACAGTTTTTATTATGGTAATCACGCATCTCCACCCGACAAAGGGTTAAATTAGGCGCACGGCATGTCAAATAAGCGGGAAGAATTTGCCATTTTAAAATTCTGT
This sequence comes from Sepiola atlantica, assembly GCA_963556195.1. NCBI lineage: Eukaryota > Metazoa > Mollusca > Cephalopoda > Sepiida > Sepiolidae > Sepiola > Sepiola atlantica. The sequence goes on along the minus strand of OY744524.1, from coordinate 67,458,052 downwards.
CGGATCAAGGCGTCCACCGAATTTATTGTTTGCGACACTTTATATTGTTTTTCATTATTTTATGTTTTTAAGAACTATGATAGGGATAACGAGTAAAATAAAATAAAAACTAAGGCACCCCCCACACACTAAAGAACAAAGTCAAAACCCCTACACGCCCACATGTACATATTTTAAAACAAACTAACAACAGAACTAGAATGAAACAAAATAAAACACTTAGTTAAAATTTAAAAAATAAACAGAATAAGTTTGCAATCCTAGATTTGAGAGAAAAAAATAAGTGATCTTTCTCCTTCTTTTTCCTCTTTATGTATATTTATTTGTTTACGGGGTTGGATGTAATTCAGAAGTAAACGCCCTCAGCAGTCGGAGGGGACCCCCATAGGGATTGGATGGAATTTCAAAAATGATAAAAAACACTAAAATAATAGAACAGAAAATAAGGACCAAAAGAAAGAAAAAAAAACCTTTCCGACGCTTTCGATCCAATTTGATGCCCCCACACACTTTTAGTTGATAACTAATACACTTATATACATTTCAGAACATTGCAAAAAAAAAAGAAAAGAAAAAAGAAATGTGCTCCAGTAGCTATGTGGTTAAGTTTGTGGATGGGGCCTCTTTAAGGCCATGAAGCATCATAGTTAACCACTTGGAACACCATATTTAACACAATTGGGTGCCATAGTTACTTTCGAGCAGCATCGCGTTTAACAGGGCAATGTTAACTTCTTAGGCACCGTACTTGTGGGGTAATTGGGTTAAATTTTGGGGGCAAGTGTTTAACTTTCTCATCAACTTTATACAGCCTCGTGTTTAATCACGTCTGCTACCATCGTATATTTCGAACAGCGCTACGTTTACTTTTCGCGGGAATATTAATTGTATAACAGTGCGTGGTGTTGCCATTCGGTATATGGGATGTTCGTCGATGAGTTAATTTTGTGGGGTACCGTGATTAAGCTAATAGGGCTCCGCGGTTTAATTCATGGTTTACTAACGTGTAAAATCGTAGTACAATTCGAACGACACCGATGCTCATTTTAGAAATGTAGTGGTTAACGATATTAGGTGCTGTAATTCTGTGGTCTCGTAGTTAACCTCTCTGCGGATCAATGTTTAATTACGTGCGGCGCACTGATAACTTCGATAAAACGCACTGGTTAACTACATGCGTAACTCCGTTGGGTGCCGTAGGCCGCCATTTATTTACCGTCCAGTGACGATAGCGGCAAAAACTGGGGCACTTCGGTGGCTTTTATCTGTCGGGCTGAGGTATTCGTTCTGGGTAGTCCTAGAAGATCAACCCTACCAGGCTTTGCCTCTGCTCTTTGGGGTGGAGTAAGTTTATTACTTATTGCCTGAGGCGCCCGACGGGGGAATTCCGACGAGGCTGCCCAACCAGTTTTAAAAGGTCAGCTTGTTTCTTTCTTTAGAGGCGCTGGTTTGACTCTCCCCACCTTCTGACCTTGTGTCACATCTTCTTGCGGTGGAAAGGAAATGAATACCCCAACATAGGGATGTTGCTGTTGTTTTTGTTGTTGAGCGAATTTTATTTCTACACGGATCCCATGAAAAGATCGTGCCTCAGGATTATCTGCCTGTACTCCTCTTCGTTAGTCGTAGCTATTCCTTATATCTGCAAGGTTGCAGGTTTTTATCCCTGACCCCAAGACCCACTGAATAGAATGTACAAGATGTTTGGTTTCCGGAAAACCAGCTTTCCCGCTGTGGATCTTGTTTTCTAATATATAAAAATGTGTTGCGCGGATTTTGAAAGTTGGACCTTAATAGCATTTAAGCTGATAAATCAAGCTTTTATTCTGACTAGCCAATTTCATTTGTTATTGTTGTACCATGTCAGCTATATAGACTAACGTACTTCGCTACATGTTATTAAAAAAAAAACTTAATCCGATCTGGCAGTGTGGTAAATATATAGACATTCTTAAATATTCACCTTAAAAGATAACTCAGCTAATTAGAATAACCACTTTTCTTTGCATATAAAAATGCAAAGAAAAGTGGTTAATTATGATAAGGATAACTATTGAAATACAAAAAATAAAGCACTAACACATCCACACTTACAGATTAAAAAAGCAAACAAAAAAATAATTAGATAAAACAAAGAACTCACACTTTTGTTTTATATTTGTTATTCACCTTAGCTATAAGCTTTCCTTGCTTGGTTTTAACGAAGACATATTTACAAATCACATTTTTAGAACAAACGAATCTTGGCCAAAGACGGATTGTATCATTTATATCTCGACACTCCAGCTATGCGAATTAAAGCAATTGAATGAACGTTACTGACCCCATGGGTGGGTGAAGAGACCCCAGTTTGGACTTTCTCGCATCTTCTCTGACTGACTTGCAAAAGAGAAAGGGTGTAGGGTCGTAGTCAAATGGTTTACGGATACGAGTGTGTTTAGATATGAATATATATATATATATATATATATATATATATATATATATATATATAATAAATACATAATTAATATTTATTTACAAATATTATTAAAAGCGCCCTCCACCAAAGGCCGGACACCCTGAGTGACTTTGATAACGAGCAGTACTAATAGCGAAATGCACGATCCGAATACATTCGTTGATCACTCTAAACTGCTTGGGTAAATTTAGCCGCCGATTCGCTATTTACAAAGTTTAATTCATCCCTAATTAATAACTAGTTCACTATGGCCGAGGGGTTAAGAGTCTTGACTACAAATCAGTGGCGATTTGTGTTGGGAATTAGCATTAAACATCGATGTCTGTAGGTAATAAATAATTAATATTTATATATATATATATATATATGTATATATATATATACATATATATATGTGTATGTGTATGTATATGTACATGTAAGCATAGTCGTGTATATGTATATTAAAGTATAAGTGTATATTGATATGTATGTATATATATATGTGTAAATATATATAAATAGCGTGTATATATATGTATATACATGAATGTATGTATGTGTGTGTATACGGGTTTGCATATATATGCGCATATGAATAAAGTTTATATATAAGTCAGCTTTAAAAGAGCCTGTCCGCTGACCGTCATATGTTTTGCCTTGTTAAGGGGCAAATGGGTAATTTTACGAGCACACACACGCAAATGGTTATACTTAGGCGAAGTTAGATATGTTCTCAAGTAAAATGTATAAAATAATTTACAAAAATCTTAAATGGTAAAAGGCAAAATATAGATATTGCAGGTTTAGTAACACACGCATCACTCTCCAACCGGGAGAATACGCATAATAAAAAAAGTTGTTACTTCTCAATTCATTTTTTCTAATGGTCTGAAGAAGCTGGTTATCTTAAAAGATCACAGCTAAAACATGTATGCACAAACGTAACCAATGATGGTTTTATAAATAAAAAATATACTATATATATATACAAATATATATATATATATATATATATATATATATATATATATACAGAGACATGTTTCATCATCTCTATAACTCATCAGTGTGACTTAGCCTACTGAGATAAAAACTGGGACTTATATCACTGATTCCTTCACCTTAACAGTGAGCCAAGAATCTCGCTAAAAGCAGTTGGATGGATGGATCGCATTATAAATGTTGCCATTTATTTATATTTTACTTACGATATTTATATTTCACAGCAATCAATTATTTTACGGAAGAGATTATGGCAATATAACTTACATTTATATAGCTGTTAATGATTGAAGAATTGATCGAATTTGAATTAAATATGTAGCATTAAATAAAGTTTGTAGATGAATTTACTTCAAGATTTATTATATCTTTTTTATAATAATGTATACCCAAAGCAAGTGATCGGATTTCTAATTTTTTCATAAAGAATATATATATATATATATGTATATATATATATATATATATATATATATATATATATATATATATATATATATATATATATAGAGAGAGAGAGAGAGAGATAAGAACATTTTTTTATGCTATACTATTTATATACATACACATATATAGTAGTTTTGCTATTGTTAAACGCTTATGAAGTGGAAAAATACTCTAAAAACACTGTCCATGGCCAGTAAAAACATAACAAAAGTACTAATTTGATAGGCGATAAAAAATCGTACATATTTGGGCAAAGCGTCATTGTCGGATGGTAAAGCATCAGACTATAGAGATTTACATTGAAGGTGCGATCCTAGCGAATGGTACCTATTCTGATGGCGACTGATAGCCAGAAACACGTGTCTATGGTTTTCTTTTATGTACGTAAATAGAATGAATGACTTAATTAATTATGAAATATATATAAATTAATTACATTTTAATATGAAATACTATATTATACTATATAAATATTACCACAATCAAAAAACGTCGCAGCCAACACAGACCGGTCTGTGGCTTTGATGTGTTTTGTGGAAAAAATCATATATATATATATATATATATATATATATATATATATATATATATATATATATATATATATATATATATATATTTATTAGTGTAATTCTGTGTGTCAAGAGCAATAACAAGTGTACTCAGTTATTTGTGAAAGAACATATATATTTTATACTGGGGACACAATACATTAATTTGATCTTCCATTTATACCTTTTATTTCACGGATACACTGGAAAATCAACTCGTAGGATTAAAGACTCCGTTCGGTAATTAAAATATAGTCCAATTAAAATATAGTCCAATTAAAATATAGTCCAATTAAAATATAGTCCAATTCAAACATAGTCCAATTCAAATATAGTCCAATTCAAACATAGTCCAATTCAAATATAGTCCAAGTTTTAATTAAAAAGAGGAATCTGTAGAAACCTATAGAAAGATTCGTACTAAAAGTTGAGCAAGAGTACAACATATTGTATTAATATAATATAATATAATATACATATATAATATATATAATATATATTATAATATATATATATATATATATATATATATATGTATATATATATATATATATATATATATATATATATATATGTGTGTGTGTGTGTTTACATGTATATATATATATATATATATATATAGAGAGAGAGAGAGAGAGAGAGAGAGAAAGATACAGAGAGAGATCTTATTTCAAATATCACCTTGTAAATGAAAATAAAATAAATCATTGACAATATCGATTTTGTTAGTCATTCATTACCCAAAAGCAAAGAATTAACAAAAAAGCTACGAATCGAATGACACTTAAATATGACAACAAACTGAATTCATATATTATGAAAAAGAGCAGCCGTTTACCGATGGTTGCATCGTTCGCCCTTTTATTCGTGACTGCTCAACACATGCATTGTTTATTGGTTACCATCGAACTGAACCGATTGTCAAGGCCGTGACAGGACGTCTCTCATGAATTAATTATGAGAAACTACGCTGATGCAAAGAATGGGAAACAAGTGAAGAGAAACAGTACCCGGTGATTGGAGGCTGACAACGGTTTTCTCGCTCAGTAATTCATTAAAATGTTAGTTTTTAGCCACAACTCTCTATTTACCTGCCTCCTCACCAGGTCAAAGTTATACGCAAGGTCGGTTTTTAATGTGTGGAAAATCTAGCTCCCACAAAAGAGGCACTTTGTATTGGTGCAAAAATAAAAATGGCTTCTCTCTAGAAAGAATCCTCTTTCATTGACCGATGACGGAAAGAATGAAGCGTAGTATCAGAACAGATACTACACTTTGCTCCTAGCCAAAGCAAGTATCATAGTCCAACAGTTAATAGTATATCTATAATTTTGATCAAGTGTAAAATGCCTCATTTTATAAAAATGTAAATTTCTGAATAAAATGTTTGAAATGTAGCTTTTTGTTTCCATAACTTTCTAGATTGTAGTATTCGTAACATTAAGTGGGAGGAGTTTAAAATCTATCCTTAAAATAAGGTTTTTTTAAAAAATGTTCAAGTGGTCTTAATTTTTTGATCAAGAGTGTATATATATATATATATATATATATATATATATATATATATATATATATATATATATATATATATATATATATAATACATATTTGTTTTGTTTATTATCTATGTACGTATACGTTTCGACTCGTCAGCATAGAGATATATACTGGTCGCGTGATTCAACACCCCGGGCTCCGAGTATGTTACAACTCAAATCAAGACATCTAGACACCCACGGCCACCGCTGAATAGCTAGACAAACAGTGATAGTTTTAACCTTTTATTCGGCGGCTTGACGTCAAGAGAGCGTTCAACTTAATGAAATGAACGATGCATTTATAGTTAGCGAAGTCATGCTGTGTTAATACTACACTGTCAGTGCCCATCTAGGGGGTTTCTAGGGCTACATATATATATATATATATATATATATATATATATATATATATATATATGTATGTGTGTGTGTGTGTGTGTGTGTGTGTGTGTGTGTGTGTGTGTGTGTGTCCTATGATGAGCTCGTATAGCGTGCTATTTCTAGTAAGGGATATTTCCAGTAAGGGATATATTTCTTAAATTATAAAAAATGTCACGCTCAGTATATAGAAACTCAAAATAGCAGAAACATTAATTTGCTGATAATTAATTGTCACCAATCGAAACGTCCGCGTTAAAGTGATGTCGACTTATTGACGACATTATTTTGACTATATTTATTAAGTTTTGAGATGAGGATTGATAATTTGTATTAGGTCTATTATTCGGACTACTGTTCTCATCTTGAGTGTTATTCTCACAACGTTTCGGCCGATGCAATCTCCGACTTCTTCAGGTGTGTCTTGTCGAACTCGGGAATCTTTCTGTCGAACTCGGGAATCTGTACAGAATTTCGAACGGAACCCTTTATTTAATCTACGTGAGTAGCATGCTCTCATTCCGTCAGCCATGACCGGGTAGAAGTCTTAAGTAATTCGCAATTGTATTCTTGGTATCACCCGCGGTGAGGATTGAACCTTCAACCTCCGGAAGAGTGGCACTAAGACTGGATTTTATTCAGTATTTCATATGTTATGTTACAAGCAGGTAGACCACCCGAATTGCCTGGATTGAATGAGGAACCATATATCCGCCCTCCCCAGTTCTTTTTTATTCTAATTTTACATATGTTTTATAATATTAAGTTTTGAGGTTGAGACCAAAGAATTTACGTAGCATTGCTTGTATGAGCGGGTTTTTTTTACTGATCAGTCATCACTTATCAATGCCCGGGGGCCACTATAGAATACTGGTTAAAGGGACCTCAGTTGGACGAGTATCGCCACCTTAAGAGAACTGGAAACAATGGGTGAGATGGGCAGAATATTACTTAAGAGGAATATATTATCCAAGAAGACGGCTCAACAAGTATTTGTTTGCATTAGACTTGAAGAAGACCGTGTTGTAGTACGTTGGGAAGCAACCTCGGTGTATTTTGTTTCAGATATCGGATGTTCTTGGAATAAAAACTTTGTATCGTTTGGTTTATGGTACAGATAGAGAGAGGGGGGAGAGAGTGAGAGAGAGAGAGGGGCAGAGAGAGCAAGAAAGAAAGTGTGAGAGAGAGGAAGAGAGAGAGAGGAAGGGAGAGCGAGAGAGAGTGTGAGAGAGAGAGAGAAAGAGAGAAAGAGAGAGAGAGAGAGAGAAAGAAATGTTCTTTGTTGTGGTTGTAGCTAGGCGTGTTCTTACTATGAATGTCTACAGGGGGGAAACAGATTATATGCCAGTCGCACACCTCCCATG
>OY744524.1:67435329-67447829 GCA_963556195.1 Sepiola atlantica | reverse complement strand
TTGTGGATGATGCACCAGCCCAGATGTAGCAACAATACTCCATGCATGGGCGGATTGTGGCTTTGTAGCGATATTAGATAATGTTAGGTGTGAGAAGTTTTCTAGCACGGTAGAGGGAGCCCTCCTTCTTTGCAGCCGCATTGGAAATGTCTTAAATATATTTATTTCAATTCATGTTACCTGTGAATCATAGGCCGATGAGTTTAATGCCGAACTCTCAGGTAGGGTGTTATTTGCCATGGCAATCAGTGGTTGGATAGGTTTCTTGTAGTTATTGAAGAAAAGGAGCTTTGTCTTGGCGATATTAAAAGTTACCATCTATTTATGACACCAATCCACTACAGCCTGGGCGTCATTTTCTAAGGATTCGGCCATTGACTCGGATATGGGCGTATTCGTTTTGCCCACATGACGAAAGTAGAGCGTGGTGTCGTCAGCAAATATACCTATCTCAGTCTCAATGACATCAGCGAGGTCATTTATAAAAATCAGAAACAGTAGAGGTCCAAGGATAAATCCCTGGGGCACATCAGCATTTATGTGATGTTTCTTTCATCGAGAACAACCTGGATCTGTCGTTTAGTTAGGAAGGATTTAATTATATTAAATATTTGTCCAGTAATACTATATGAGTGCAGTTTTAGAAGAAACTCTTTATGTCAGACCTTTCAAAGGCTTTGGATATATCAAGCGCTACCGCCCTAGCTTCACCTGCCTTGTCCAGTGTAATATATATGCGTTCAGAGATGACCTTTAAGATATCCGCAGTACATCGTGCTTGTCTAAATCAGTACTGATGATCAGAAATAAGTTTAGCATTAACGATGTGTCGGACTATTGCTAGATTGATTAAGGATTCAAAGATTTTAGCAAGGATACGGAGTAGACTGATTGGACCGTAGTTTTAGGGATCAGTTCTATCTTCAGAATTCTTGAATACTGATACCATAGAGGCAATTGTCCATCATCAGAGAATCAAAATTCAGCAAGGCATTTGGTGTAGAGTTTTTAGAGGACAGGGAAGATTTTAGCAGATCATTTCTTTATTATTACTATTACAGGTATAAGAACAGGCCCACAAGCTTTGGAGGTGTCAAGGCTTTTATGATGTCTCTTACCTGAGATGGGGTGATGACCAGGTTCTTAAGTGTGGCTTCAGTCCGCAATGGCAATTCAGAGAAAGGGTGGTTTGCCGAGTTCCAAGTGGAGTTTAAGGCGAAATGCTGGCAAGTAGTTCAGTTTTATCAGTTTCCGTGCAAACGACATCGTTGTGCTTTGATAGCGGGTGAATTGTTGATTGTCCATTGTTCACCACACTATTGTAGATTTTCCAGAAATCGCCAGTACCTAGTTTCTGTGACTGAATGCGTTTTTTTTGTTATCTCTGTATATCTTCTCTTTGCTTCACTTGTTACTGCCGTACAGTTATTTCTTTACTCTATAAATTTCTGTCTATTCGCAGTTGAATTATGACGGGTATGCTGAATAAAATTCGCATGGGGACATAAGCTTCAATGCCAGCTTTGACCTATTCGGTTAACTCATTTTCACACTGATCAGCAGGGAGTGAGAAGGTTTCAATCCAAGGGACGTCGCGAATGGGATCTCTGAGGGATTTAAAATCAGCCTGCTCGTAGTTTCTCGTTGTTTTGTGCCACGGCTCATCAGCATTTTGACGAGTTTTTAAAGTGATGTAAATCATTACCACAATGTGAGCAGAGTTTCTGAGCGGGTGTGGGCATCCGGTAGTGAGGTCAAAAACAGGTTGAGAAAGTGGGCTTGCCGGTCCGCACGATCAGGGAGGCGGGTTAGGAAAGTGGCAGTCTGTAAGAGGGGGTGAGCCCAGAAGAAATTAAACGTGGAGTTACCAGCTGCATCAGTAAAGCTGGAGAATTCCAGCCAGTCACGGTGGTGTGATTTAAAATCCCCAAATACATGTATTTGGGCATTCGAGTCGAGTGAGAGTGCTCTATCTATGCTTTCAGAGACAGAGTTAAGCAGGGTACAGTCATGGGTCGAAGGTGAACGGTATAAGAAATATAAGTAACTAACGCTGCGATGTAAGGTCAATTTAAATCACATGTAGGCTTCGCCATCTGATCCTCACCTATGTTCTCCAGTCAAGGGGAGGGTGTGCCGAACATAAACTCCTAGCCCGTGTATATATTTGTCAGAGTCTTTACGGTAGAGTGGGAGGTAATTAGACATGCCAAACTGGTGAGAAGTGATTGAGGATTGAAGGTTTGTTATACTTTGTGCTAAGATAACCAGGCGTTTGCCAGGAGAAAGGATTCTACGTCGTTAATGTTGGTTCTAAGTCCACATATAGTTGTACGTGTGAGCCTCGAGGGCGGAGACACATATGTTTTTTGTTGTGTGTCTGTTTTAGGTTTGATCTTTTACTTTGTAAGTTCAGGTTTTTTTTGAGATAGAGCAGGGTGGGCAATGTGGGTGCTTGTTTTGTGTCAATAAACTCACACATCGAAACCATTATGTGAGACTTGATCCATGGGGGTTGTCGCCTCGGGAAAGCTTACCGGGGATAATTGTAAGGTCTTTTTCCATGCACGATATGTCACGTACAATATATATACCCACAATATTATGCAACTGTTGATGGAGCAACCGTTTTTAGCGCTATCTAAGAGTTTGACCTTTTGTACTGACAATTTAGAAACAGCAGCCAGACAAGCTGTCTTACCTGTACCCTCAACCTGTCGGAAAAAGAGCGACCCAGACTTGTCATGTAGGACTTAGTGACGAAAAAAAATTCCCAAGTTTCCCAGAAAGAGAGAAAGAGAGACGGAGTTCCATGTCCTAGTCAGGAAACAAAACCAGGCACTGACTGTCTTTAGAGGCGTACCAGAGCTGGTACCTCTGCGTCTGGCTAATAAACAGAGAAGGAATGTGAAGGCCGAGTAATAGGTAGAATCCATCTACTATTTAAGCAAGTATAGGTTTGCAAACCGGATACTTTGTTCAAGATTAAAGCTTTACAAAGGTTGTCGGCCAGGACTAAGGAGCCCCCCCCCCCGACGGTTTGCTGCCAAGACGTAAGTGATTGGTAGCAAGGTTTTATTATCAGAGTGTTCCTTCTCTTAGATGGATAACCTGACAAGGTCTACGGGTCCAACACACCGAGAGGAGGTAGCCTGCGCCCGTGTACTAGCCAGATAAGGCGAAAAAAAATCCGTATATATATATATATATATATATATATATATATATATATATATATATATATATATATATATATATATATATATAATAAGTTTTGACGCTGCATTACAGAGGTAGAAAGAGAAGAGGTAAAACAGATTCTAGGGACTATATATTTATTTTCCCATGAAGATATTCATTTTTATGAATGTTTGTCAAGGTTTTCAAGCATATTTTGAATCTTCTTTAACAATGATTCGTTCGACAAAAATAGAAAAGTATAATAAAACAAAAATTACATCAGCAAACATTTCTTTAGATCGAATTCTTTTCAAAAACTTACGCCATATTTGATTTTACTTGAACAACAAAACACATTTTCTCCCCTATGTACCTATTCTAAAACGCACCAAAAATGCCTATCATATAAAAAATAAGACAGTAGGAAAATAAACGAAAAATAAACGATAGAAAAAATAAACATAGAAATATTTTTATATTTCTATGTATGCCCTTTTCTCTCTCTCTCTCTCTCTATATATATATATAAATATAAATATAAATATATATATATATATATATATATATATATGTATAAATATATATATATATATATGTGTATATGTACAGAGAGAGAAAAAGAGAGAGCGAAGGAAAGAGAGATAGATAGATAGATAGATCAGCCACGTTTTACGAGCTCGTATGCATGTATGTACGCATATACGTATGCATTTATGTATGCCCATATGTATGCATCTCTCTGTTTATTAAAATTCGATAATAAACTGCTTTAACAAAAAAAAAGAAAAACACATACGTTACAATAAACATATCGTCATAGTTAATTACTTAACCAAAGAAGTAACAAAAAGCTACGAATAGTATGACATTTAAAAATGACAATAAGACTAATCTATAATTTTTTTACCCACGAACTTATATGCATGGCGTGTATAGATCGATCAACGGTCGGTTACATTCGTGTGTATCGTTGGTGTGGTTACTATCGAACTGGTATTTGTCAATGTCGTATTATGGAAAAGATACAATTAATTAATTACGAGCAACGACAACGTAGGAAAAATACACACTTGGTGTGAAACGATGCATGATGATTGGGGGCTGATAACAACCGTCACTGAAGGGAGTCATTTTTAAAAATTCATGACGTTACGGTTTTGTAGCGGTTTTTTTTTTTTTTTACTAAAGTGTCACTACTTATCAAGGTCCAAAATCCACTCTAGGATAACGGTTAATGAGTGTCAGGGGGTCGGTGAGACAACACTGTGATGATCGATAATGGTGATGCAAGTTTGGCAAAATTGGATTATTTAGGGGGACAGCTTCACAAGAATTCGTGTACATTGAACTTGAAAACGACAATGTTGTAGTCAGCTAGGAAGCAGCCCAGCGGTATGGAGTTTCACAGACGGGTAGTTCAAGGAAAGAAACTTTGCTCATAGAAGTTTCGTTTAGCTTTAGGCATAGGAAGGGAGAAAGGGAAATTATTGACATTGGTTAAAGCTACATAAGTTTTTGTTGTGAATGTTTAACAGGGGCAGCATAGATTGAAGCTCAGCCGAGCACCTGTCACAAGTACACTGTTTTATACACCACACACACACACACACACATGTATATATATATATATATATATATATATATATATATATATATATATATATATATATATATAATCCAGGTAAGGAAAACATCCACAGGGTAGGAATCCAAAGAATTTAAACCGGGCTTATAAAAAGTGCTCAACATCAAATAGAGCTTTTATATATAAGATCTTTTTTTATTCATACAGACATGTAAAAATTCTGCGATACTGGCATGTCGATGTTATCGATTAACAACTGTTAGAAACTGATATCTAGTCAGGTAGATGAGCTGAAGTAAAGATCGGATTCAAACTCTGTCTCAGGAGATCTCAGTTTCTAACAGCTGTTAATCGATAACATCGACATGCCAGTGTCGCAGATTTTGTACATGTCTGTATTAATAAAAATAATCATAAATAAAAATAATCATATATATACATATATATTTATTAATTAATGTTTACCTATATGATAAAATCCATGGACACGGGTTTCTGGCTATCAGCCGTTATATATATATATATATATATATATATATATATATTATCGAATAATAGTGGACGCACCCTCATTATCATCGATGGTGAGGTTAGTCTTTTTTAATGTATATTATTCTTAAGAGAATCACAAGATTACATGTGTTTATTATACAATTTTATTACATATATCACTTTTATTATTATTTGTACACACTAGGAGTTATCAAACAGGTCATCGTCAGTGATTGCTCACCGACAACAACTAGTGGTGTTCTCTGGAGTCTGAGTGACAACAAGCCTTCCCAGATTTCCAGTACTCTCCACCTTTTGTCGATAACCACCGCATCGCAAAAGCCGCTTACCATTGATTTATCGCTGCTAAGAACCATTTGTATTCCCTGGGATTTGGGTGTCAATAAGCTTCCCCAAGGTGCCACCACTCTCCGCACACTTCCAGTGGAGGTCTGGTTTGCGCTGTCCTTCCTCGGTCTTCTAATCCTATTTGACCCTCTACAAATATTTTGTGTGGTGTCAGCCTAGGCCGGCGCCATTTCTTTTTTTATTGTGGGGGTGGCAGCTTATTATGTTTCATGCAGTTTCTGTTCATGCGGTGGTGTTTTCCCCGTGGTTTCGTTTTCTTTGTGTACTTCCATGTGACTGGTTACCATTTGTAGCTTATGCGGGTTGGTTTCCGCATTCGAGGATTTTCCTTAAGATTGCAGCTGTTTTGATCATTGCCGTCCTTTGTATGGTCTCAGTGATCCCTTTTATTCCAATTTATCTCAGTCTTTTCTCCAGGTATTTTGGGACTATTCCTAGTGCAGTATTATACTGACTTTCTTTATGCTCAATATTCCTTTCAGTTCTCTATCAAGTTTCGTGTATTTGCTTCGTTTTCCCGTCTCTTTGCTCTGGATTATGTGGTCTGCTGGAACGGCGAAGTCTACGCTTTTCAAAGATTTTTCCTTCTTGTCGATTATTATAACATCTGGTCTCCTTGCTTGTATGGGGTTGTCTGTTTGTACATCCAGCTTCCAGAGGATTTTGTGTTTTTCGTGTTCCAGTACTGTCTCTGGTTTATATTTGTACCATTTGTCTGCGTATTCGAGTTTCAATCGTTTGCACAGTTCCCAGTGTACTGCTTTCCTCATGCAGTCATGTCTGTTGTATTCTTTTGGGGCTAGTTTGCTGCATTCACTTATTATATGATTTACTGTTTCGTCTCTTTTTGTCAACACAATCGTCATTTACTGTTTTCCTGGGTTTTATCTATTTTAGCTTCAATGTTGTTTGCCCTAATTGCATTGTTCTGTGCAGCCATCACTAAAGATTCCGTTTCTCTGTTAAAGTGTCATTTTCTTAGCCATGCCCAGCTTTTAACGTGTGTTTCTTCTCTTGTCAGTCTTCTCGAGCGTCCATATAGTTATTTTCTTCCCACTTTTCTTTTCCAGTCGTTCTGTTTCTAATTTCGATGCTTCCAGAGTTGCTCGTTGGAACGGTGTTTCTTGCTGCGGTGATTATCCTTTTTGTGTTCTGGGTTATATATTTCTCCAGCTCTTTTTTGTGTCTTCCACACAATGTTCTATACTTACCAGTCCTCTTCCCCACTTCGTTTCTTTCCATGTAGAGTCTGCTCGTATCGTCTTTTGGTTGTAGTGCGTTGTGATTGGTCATTAATTTTCTAGTCCTCTGGTCAAGGTGCCTGAGTTCTTCTTTAGTCCGGCCTATGAATTGTCTAAGTATCTCATTAGTGATACTGCCTAGATGTTTATTCCTTTAACTAGATTCCGGCACTATAATTTCGTTTCTAAGAGTTTTCTTGTTTTTTGTGAGTATTTTTCTAATTTCCTATTTCATTTCTGTAATTTGATGGTGTCTGCTTCCAGAGCTCCCAAATATTTGTAGCTATCCTGTTCGCCTAGCGCCTCCATCTCTTTTTGGTTGGGGAGTTCCATGCGCTCTGTCGTCTCCAGTTTTTCATCTTTTTATTTCTAGTAGTGCACACTTTTCCATCTCGAATTCCATTTGAATGTCCAGGCTGAAGATTCTGGTCTTATTTATCAGCTTGTCCAGTTTCTTTTTTGATTTTGCAAATAGTTTCAAGTCGTCCATGTACATCAGGTGGTTGATAATTTGTTCTGTGTCTGTAAACTTGTATTCGACATCACATTTTCTGAGTATGTAGTTAAGCAGCACCGTGGGAATTATAAACAGTAGTGGTGATAGGGTGTCTCATTGAAAAAAATGTCTCTCTGTATTTTGTTGTCCTCAGGCTGTCAGTTTTAGTCTCCCTGTTTCCATTGCTTTCTTAATAATAATAATCCTGACGGGTATTTTGTATATGTTTAAGCATTCAATTATCCATGCTTGAGAGATTCTATCGTAGACTTTCTTGTAGTCAATCAATGCCATGGATATGTTCTTTTTTGTGCTTTTTACCTCCTTCAGGATCTTTTGATCGATGTATAGCAGATTATACGTCCCTCCTTTCCCTTTCCAAAGAGATGCTTACAACAACTGGTATTCCCAAGCGGTCACCCATCAAAATACTGACCAGGCTCTACGTTGCTTAACTTCGGTGATCAGACGAGAACCGGTGTTTGAAGCGTATTATGGCTGTTTATTAGTGTTTAGCCGTTACTCTATGTGTTCATTTCGTTTCTCATCAAGCCCACCGCCCATTCAAATTCTTAGTGTTATTTAAATTTTATATATATATATATATATATATATATATATATATATATATATATATATATATATATATATATATATATATATATATCGGAACTCTTGCTCTGAATGGTAATGCATGACGAGATGAAGGCGCACACGTTCATTCGAAAAAATAAGACAACAAGGAAGGAAGGAACGTTGCACAAAGTTGAAAGGGGTTTTACTTTCATTCATTTCGTATGATTTTTTTGACAAAAAGGCGGAGGACTGCTGGAAATATATTAAAAATGAAAAATAGTAAATTCGAAAACTACAACAGCGTTTTTATGCTTCATAAACCACTAAATGTACATTAACTGAACTCCTCTAAATGTTAAAATTTACAAACGAATAATGTACCCATGTTACTCAGCATGTTGCCTAGAATATATATTTCAAAATTCATAATAATTCGTTCATTAGTTTATTGATATTAATCGGAACATAGATACATATTAATATATACATTATATAATATATATGTTATGTGTTTTAGCGATGGATTTGATTCGAAAGCGCGTAATATATATTAGGTTGTGAAGTATGCATTGGATGTTATTAGTGAAGCGATTTATTAATTGGATAAAGTTTTTAAGGACTGTCTGTAAATGATCAACTTCGGGTGATACCTGTGACAACGCGGTCAAGATTAAATGTGTTTCATACCTATTTAAGCTGATCGCTGATTGACTGTTTTACAAATTCTGAAGCGGTGAAAATGGATCGCATTTCTTCGTGATATAATCGCTAAGCGGTGTTTGAGTTATGTAAAAGTTAATAAAGCATAGAGAGAAATAAGCGCGCTAACTTCTCTTATGAGTATACAGTTAGGAGAGTTAGTCGTATGGTAGAAATATTAGGAATGAATGTTAGATGTTAAAAATATGTGTAAGTGGCTAAAAACACGATCGAGGTAAGGGTGTATAGGTAGTGTTGATTTTCGATCTGTTTGATGCATTAGTTTTCTAGCCTACTCTAATTGATTTGGAAGAGGAAACATCAAGTCCAATTTTTATATATATATATATATATATATATATATATATTAGATTATTTTTACAAATATGTTTATCTACGTACGACGTCGCTTCGAGCTCATGGCTCTTATCAGCGCATAGAAATAACAATCTCAGACGGTGACAGGGCGCGAACCCCGTTCACAGATACAACTCGAATGTGGAGGTGTTCACCTAGTCCCATTAGGCCACAAGGGATTGTCATGTAATAATGAAGAAATTAAGTGATGACTACACTTAAAGCGGCGAGTGTTGAAACCTAAACATTCGATAGCACTCAACGAGAGAATCGGAGCATTGCACTGAAGCTTTTAGGTGAATGTTTATTTTTAATATTTCCGATAGTGCTCAACTTTCAATTTTATTTGGAAGGGGCTCATAATAATATTAAGTTATTTTTAATATTTTTAAAGATATATATATATATATATATATATATATATATATATATATATATATATATATATATATATATATATATATATATATATGTCTGTTTGTGTGTGTATAAGCAAATCTCTCTCTTTCTCTCTCTCTCTCTCTCTCTCTCTCCCTCTCTCTCTCTCTCTCTCTCTCTATATATATATATATATATATATATATATATATATATATATATAATTAAACTACCTGCAGCAACAAAGTGCTTAGAAACTGGTTTGTGCCGATTTGAGGTTGATAAACTGAATCATTTAAAGATTCATCAGCTGGTTTCTCTTGTAAGAACAAGTACGGTCAAGTCTTTCTAGGTACATGTGCACTAACTGCGGCCAATATTTTCCGTCTTTTTTACCCTTCATGTTAACAAAAAGGAAAGTGAAGAACTCATAAAGTAAGACTAATTCAAAGTAATGTTTTCTGTATTGTCAAGAATGGCTGAAATAAACACTTAAGCGAAAACTTTTTCTTTTAATCTATACTAAAATGTTGAATTTTGTAAATACATTTTGCCGCTAAAAAATGAAAATGCTTTGTAAAAAGAAGTGTCCATTTAGTAGGGTGCCTATTTACTTCCCCCGCACGAGGGTAAAGTTAGGCACAAGGTCAATTTTTAATGTGCGGTGATCCAGCTGTCCAAAAAGGGGCACTCGTGATTGGAACAAAAATTTCTCCTTCACTGACCGAGGACAGAATAGAATAGGTGTAGCATTAGAACAGATACTACACTTTGTTCCTAGCCAAAAGGCCAAGGTATTTATCTCCCTCTCACAGCGGTAAGATGTGACACAAGGTCGGAAAGTGGGATTTGAAAAGCCAGCGCCCTAGAGACTGAAGAGCACTCTGGCCGACAAAAATTGCCTGGTTTAGTAAGAAGAAAAAAGGGTTTACCATTAGCTCGAACTCGTCTTCCACATCTTAAATCTATTTTAGGTGGTCATAGCACGGAACCAAATTGCTGGTCTTTTGAAAGGTGAATTTTGAACGCTGAAAACCTGCACAATCGAAAAATGGTCTCAAATCAACGGTGTATCTTTTCATAGTTTAATTACGTCAATTTAGCACACAGTTTTGTTTAAATAAATTAAAATGACATTTAAATTTGATTAAACTAATCTTTCTTTTTTGTAAAGATCGGTACATTGTAGTAATTAATATCATTTCATTGTAATATTATAATCACATTTAACTTAAGTCTTTTTTATGTTAAAAAGTTAAACAATAACTAAAAAAAAAACATTTTTCTACACTCGTTGATTTTCAATAAATGAAAATTTAATAGAAAAATTGTCTTCATAAAAATGAATTATAATAAATAGGCACGTTTTCGAGAAATACGATCAAATATTTATAGACGTGACGTACGCGTGACGTAATCATGACGTATGCACAACGAATGGCACGAAAACTAACGGAAAAATACGAAATAAGATACGCCGTTCCGAATGTTTCCGAAGCCTCCCCTCTCCATTTTAAGAATGACTTTTGAAACTTGCTTTTTTTAACAAGACTACTTTACTGATATAAAATCGTAAACTAACACTAGAAACAACGACCTTTTTACGCAATTAGAACGAAAGAAAGAGCAATTTTTTCACCTTTTTTTCGAACCAAACGACCTTAATAAAATAACATTTTAAACTTATCTTTTTTTGAAGAAGAAGACGGCTTAGAACATAAAAAAGAGCAATTTTATTTCATTTTTTCCGAGTTGTTACTTTTTGAACACAAGAAATTTAGTCTTTTTTTACTGTGTCTGTTTTTTGTCTCTTTTTTAGAGTAGGGAATTTTTTGGTGGGGGCGTCCGAGTTTTAGGATTATGGAATTAGGTTGAGGGAATTATGGTTCGGGTTAGTGTTAAGAGTTAGGGAATTAATGTTAGGGAATTAGGGTTACAGTTAGGGTAGTGTTGGAATTAGGAGTAAGGAATTAGGGTTATTGTTAGGGTTAGGGATGCTTTTGTGGGAGGGGGTCCGAGTTTTTTTTTAATATAAGAATGTATCTAGATGTGGGAAGTCTTCTTCTTCCAAGTTATCATACGCCTTCCAGCAGTCCGAAACAATTATGGTCCCTGGAAGAATATACAAAAAAAAAATGGTACTCAATGCCTTCTTGGTAAACACTCAGAATTTTATAGTGATCTTTGCGCAGCAGTTTAGCTGTTTATACCACTCGAGCATACGTCCTCCACAATCAGTCTGATAAAGTCTGGCCCAAGTTGAAACTAGGTGGCCTTTCTTATGTCAGGCACAAGTGTGACTGTGTGCAGTTCTACAAGGTCCATCATCCCAGGTTTTAATCTATCTATCTATCTATCTATCTATCTATCTATTAAGCACCTTCCAACTTTGTGATACATCTTCCTGCGGTCGTAGAGAGATAAATACTTACAATATAAGATAAAACGTTTATATATATGCACCCCTAAATGTAAATATTTACAATAGTAATGCTCTCATGTTACTCTCCGTATTGCCTAGAATATATATTCCAAAATTCATAATGATCCGCTTATTAGTTTAGGAGATTTCTCAGCACACACACACACACACACACACACATATATATATATATATATATATATATATATATATATATATATATATATATATATATATATATATATATATATTTACTTGAGTAAATATAAAATGTTTATCAACAGACACCGGCTTTTCATGCTTTTGCATTCTGATGATAATCAGTGTAGGATATGATAATTTCAGAAGGTCGCAAGGTCCGAACCCAGTTTCAAAATCACCCTAGAATCCGCAACCAAGCGTCCTAACCAGACTTTCACGTAAACAATGGGAATTAAGTTCTATTTATGCCTAAACAAATCGAGCACAAACAGTAAACTTATCAGGAGTGTGCCACGAACGTTGTTGGACATGGCATATAGCTATGTGACAGTCTATTTTTAACTCCCCGAACAGGGCTCAACTGCACTTTCTTAAAGAGGCTTATACCAATATTTATTAAAGTAAATATTATATTCAAGCTTTTGCTATCATCAGTGTAAGAGATGATATTTTCAGACGGTCGCATGATCCAAACCCAGTTTCAGAATCATCCTAAACTCTGCA
>OY744524.1:67420329-67427829 GCA_963556195.1 Sepiola atlantica | reverse complement strand
CAATTCCTGAACCGAAGAGGACCATCACAGCCCAAATCAGGACAGCATCAAGAGAAGAGTTTGTTGCAGCCAAGTTGTTGTGCTGACAATGCAGTGCACATTTCGAGCATATAATTGAACGGCGATAACACAAAGACTGTTGGATATTCATGACTGAAAATTGATGGACAAGTCAAACATAGACCGAAGTTTATTCGTACCACATATATTTAGATTGCAGAAACGAATGTGAATTTTATTAACGGTTTCATAGGTGACATTTTTAAGGGTCACCCTATAATTTTAAACGCAATCTATCTTCATGTATTTATTTTTTATGTAATTTAACATGTCATATACATACATATAAAGAGAGAATTTAATACTTTGTGGGGAGAATTGTAATGCCAACTGGAGTAAATTTGAATGCTTACTACACACTGTCATTGAGTATCTACAGTCTTTCTGTGCAGGGGTTTGTGAGGACAGCCTGATATGAAGATACTTCCTCCTACAAGTAATCTCTCACCAAATATTCAAAATAACATAGTATTTATAACCCAAATAATATCCCCTCGGTATGGTTACATAACACTGTCTCATACGAGGAATGGTGTTCCTTCTCCGAGTGGTGTTGCCTCTGGTAACAGCCGTGCGTTGTATACCACTCCACTAGGCTAGATGAATTCTTGTGCTGGAATCCGGTAAGACCAAGATATAACAATAACGATATATTACAACATAGTTAACTGGTCAATTGGGAAGAGGAAAATAATGCTCATCACTTCTTTACTAACTCAACGTTTGGGAGATAAGAGAGAACTATAATAGAGCACTCAGATATCTATGTATCTCATATAGAGATATAGTGTTAGCCCTCGGAAGAGACCCCTTGATTTCCGAGAACTGACACTGAAGTAATATTTTAAAAAATAAGTACATGAAAGCTGAGAAAGGGGAATACGCGATAAAATTTGAGTCACTGAAGTATGATTTATCTAACGAAGCACTTAAAAGAAAAAAAATCATTACTAGAGCGAAGAAGGAAGAGGCGACGAGAAGAGAAAAAAGGGGGGAAAAAGAGAGAACCGATGGGTTAGCGATCTCGCACGATGCCAGCAAAGGGAGCCGATGTTAAAGGCACAAATGTAACGACTCGAGGGGTACTAATATTTATTGGATTTGTTCGCAACCGATACCGAACGTCTGCATTAATTGTGATAGAAATCAAATTCGCCGAGTGAAAATACTTAAGCTTTGGATGGGACACAAGCGGCTATGGACACCAGCAATGATTACCTTGTCGCCGAGATAAGTACATTGAAATATCCCACTCTTTCTGAACTCACATACACCATTTCCTAAATCAAAGTAGAAAAAAATGCACAGACACATTTTTTATAATCTTATCTGCAAGGCACAAGTATTTTTTGTATTTATTTACATCATAGTTCAATGTTATTCTTGTGGGAACAATACGTCTATGTAATTCTATACTTTCTTAACAACTACTCAGTCATCTAAATATTCCTAAATCCTCTTGTGATCTTCATAATTCAATTCTATATATGTTACTTAACTATTTCTCAATTTTAATACAATTTATTATTTTACTTCACGCTTGATTACTGTTATATTTATCCATATCAGTTTTGAGTGGCTTTAAAAGAAGCCCAATACTTTTCTATTATTTCTTTACTGTGTCACGCGAATTGTTGTTATAATGTTTAACACTTTTCCGGTAAGAAGATAGAACCATCATATACGTGCCAAACGCCACGTTATTTTAAAATATTAACATCACTTTTGTAACCAAAACATACACACACGAAATCTACATTATACTAAAGATATAGAAAAATACCGTAAATATTTCAAAATGGAGTCGTCTACAAAATGACTGTTCTTCATTTTTAAGAAACTCAAACAACACGCATGAACGCGTCCTTATAGTTTTGCGTGCGCCGTCAACAATAGGACCAAATATTGAGCACAGAACATATCCCGTGTTAGATAGATAAACATGACATGTGATCTGTAGATCTATATTGGCAGAGGTTAAATCATGACCCAAAGATGACAATGGACCGGAAGTGAGATATCAATAACGAGGACGAAAGTTTATTTGTTTTTTATTTTTCACTTGAATGCGGCTATTGACAGTGACATCGTCAAGGTACACATGACAAATACATTCATCATGTTGGTGTCTTTTAAAAGCGTGTACCTCGCCTACTTCAATACCCGTGGGTGGGCAGTAGAGTTGAATAGTAGTTGAATTCTTCATATCATAAGTGTTTTCTTTTATATGTACTGAAACGTATTTTTTTAGTTGTAAATCATTTTAAAATTCCGGTAATATGCGAATAAACTAGATGCATATAATTTACCATGATGCATTTTTCTTTTCTTATGAGAAAATAGAAAACATATCCGCCCCAATATAAATAAAATAAATTTCATGAACAGAACAGTTTCGCATCATTTTTATACCCAAAACATTAACATCAAGATATAATGATACTAAACATTATATCTAGACTCATTATTCCAATTGTGATCCAAATCCAAACTATTTAGATTGATAAAAGTGTCTACAATTTAAGGCTTATTTTCTGAATTAAATTTCCTCTTGAGATACATTAAGCTAAAGCCTTTAATTAAAGACACTTTTAAGAATCAAAATCATGCAATGGATTTTGATCAAAATTGGAATAAGGATACTAGACATAAGGTGAGTAGCATTATATATTAATTTTGATGTCATTCATGAGAAGTAAAATGGTGAAAAACTGTTTAATTCTAGGAATTAATTTTTATATGTGCGCGCGTGTGTGTGTGTGTGTGAATATTGAAAATGGCTCTTGGTATGTTCTTACTATGGTTTTATTAACATAAAATGAACTAATCTATGGGTGTTCTAATAATAATTATATATATATATATATATATATATATATATATATATATATATAAACTGGCGTATGTAGGGATAATTAATTTAATATTTATTTGTAAATATTATTATTATAAACCCCCTTTAAGAAATTAAAGTTAATCAAAGTTCGGAGACTTTAAAAACAGACTGTAACTTAGCTATAAGAAAGGTTTCGATGACGTTCGTCGAACCCTCTAGACTGTCTGCTCTTTACTGCCAGCTGTATGTAGGCATACATAGAATTAATTTCTCCTGTATCCCGTGATAATTTCTTATGGCCTTAGGGAAAAAGCGAAGGCGTGCAGAGTCTTTATTGACTCTGTTAACCGGGTTCGCACCCTGTGACCGTCGGAGATTGCCACTTCTTACACTAGTGTGAGCGTAAGCTATAAACACCGGCGTATGTAAGTATAAATAATGTAATATTTATTTGTAAATAAATATATATATATATATATTCTTTGTAGAATGGTAGGAAAAATCCCAGCAGAGTGCTCGATTAATTAAGAATCAAAGTTAAAAATTAAGAGCATAATATTTATTTATTCTGGTACAGAAAAATTAGTACAACATTCGTACCGTCGGTTTCAAGCACGGAAGGTCTTACCCTTCCGACTCTCTTCAGCTTCTGTTGTCATCTGTTTTGGAAATGTGAGGTCACATGACACTCTTGTTGGGACGCGTTATTTGCTCAGTGTGTTGTGTGTGTTTGTTTAAATTTGAATTTAGTGTAATAAGACCGTTAAGATTTAAAACACGGGAGAAGAAAGAGAATTCAAGATTAAAGGGAATAAAAAAGGGGGGTAAAAAATAAAAAGATATATATGAAAAAATATATATATATATATATAAATAAATATAAAAAAACATATATATATAAAAACATTTCAATACTAAGAATAAAAGAATAAAAAGAGTATAAAAAGGTATAAAAAGAAGAAAAAAAGGGGGTTAAAAAATATATATATAGAGAATAAAATGTAGAGAATAAAAAAGAGCGAGAGAGAAAGAAAGAATAAAAATAAAAATAGAAAGAATAAAAAGAATAAAAATATAATAAATAAAAGTAAAAGTATAAGTATAAATAAAAATAAAAATAAATTAAATATAAATTTAAAGATTAAAAATAATAATAATAATAAAAAAATAATAAAAAATAAAATTAAAAATTAAAAATTAAAAATTAAAAATTAAAAATTAAAAATTAAAGATACATAAAGAAAGGGTTTCTCTGAAATTCCCGTGAGCCAAATTATGAATTTGTATCATTAGCCGTTATATTTTTGAAGGTATGCGTTCTAAAAAACCGTTGATGTGTAAGAATCTTTTCCCCAGATTGGAGTGATTTAATGAAGAAATTCGGACTAAGGGAGGTAACTAAGATGGAAATATGAAATATTTGAGTTTGTTAAAATGGGTTTGTAGATTAATCTAGTGGTTGATAAAAAATAAATATTTTTGCATTTTGGTGAAAGTCGAAGTTTTTGCTCTTGGAATTTATGTGGATATAGTTTGTTTCAATGGATTTGTAGAGTAGTCTAGTGACTGATAATTAAATTAAATATTTTTGTATTTTTGTGAAGGTCGGAGTTTTTGCTCTTGAAGTTTAAGTGGATATAGGTTGATGAGGTGTTTGTTCGTATTAGTAGAGGGGGGGGTAGTTAGACATTATGTGAATCGGTCAGACCAGTTTATAAGCAATGCTTGTCTCTTGTGGACACATCCCCTGAATATTTCATCGCGGACATTTAAACAGGCTGTATTCGGATCGATGATGGCTTTTGAAATGTGGTATTTTTCAGCGTCACATAGAGGACATCTGTTTATGGCTGGAGAGAAGGATGGTTTTCTCTCAATTATTTTCCATTTGATGGTGAAGGGTGTGTTTTCTTCTTTAAGCTGCCATATTCGGGTCGCGAGTGCCGTATTAGCCTTGTTTTTGTATCTGAAGGAGTTTCTGTGTGCATATAGCCTTTGTTTGAAGTTTCCCTTCGTCATCCCAATATATTTTTCTGCATTACTGGTATTCTGGTCTGTGACGGTTGCTTCATAAATGATTGAATTGATTTTGCAATTTCCCTCCAGGGGGCAGTTGTTTTTGTCTTGGCATGAGCAGCCTTATACTTTTACTTTTATTTATTATATTTTTATTCTTTTTATTCTTTCTATTTTTATTTTTATTCTTTCTTTCTCTCTCGCTCTTTTTTATTCTCTACATTTTATTCTCTCTATATATATTTTTTAACCCCCTTTTTTTCTTCTTTTTATACCTTTTTATACTCTTTTTATTCTTTTATTCTTAGTATTGAAATGTTTTTATATATATATGTTTTTTTATATTTATTTATATATATATATATATATTTTTTCATATATATCTTTTTATTTTTTACCCCCCTTTTTTATTCCCTTTAATCTTTAATTCTCTTTGATCTCCCGTGTTTTAAATCTTAACGGTCTTATTACACTAAATTCAAATTTAAACAAACACACACAACACACTGAGCAAATAACGCGTCCCAACAAGAGTGTCATGTGACCTCACATTTCCAAAACAGATGACAACAGAAGCTGAAGAGAGCCGGATGGGTAAGACCTTCCGTGCTTGAAACCGACGGTACGAATGTTGTACTAATTTTTCTGTACCAGA
Organism: Sepiola atlantica; assembly: GCA_963556195.1. Classification (NCBI taxonomy): domain Eukaryota; kingdom Metazoa; phylum Mollusca; class Cephalopoda; order Sepiida; family Sepiolidae; genus Sepiola; species Sepiola atlantica. Next base: position 67,422,262 of record OY744524.1, on the reverse strand, counting down.
ATAAATAAATATATATATATATATATATATATATATATATATATATATATATATATATATATATATATATATATATAGGGTGGCGCAAAAGTCATGCATTAGTTCGAATCAGAAACAACTTTAACATTTAATCAAATTTTCTCATTGTTTTTCAGTATATTACAGAAATAAACATTAGATAAATAACAAATTTAACATTTAATCAAATTTTCTCCTTATTTTTCATATAAACATTGATAATTTATCATGGAAAAATATAGCACTGAACAACGAACCAACATTATTGAACTTTACTTCGGAAACCATCGTTCAATAACCTTAACCCAAAGAGCCTATCGTCGGCATTATAATGTCAGACAACCTCCCAGTCAGACCACAATTGATCGTCTTGTAGCCCGGTTTTGGCAGCAGGGTTCAGTCAGTGATCTTCCACGATCTGGCAGACCACGTTCAGTACGGACAGCGGAAAATGTAGCACTCATTGAGGATAGCATTCCTAAAAATCCAGACACCTCCAATCGAAGACGAGCCACTCAGATTGGGATGTCCAGAAGGCTACTTCAAAGAATTTTGCGTGAATTGCATCTGTTTCCATACAAAATTCAATTGGTACCACAACCCACAGATTTGCAATCACGCGTAGCTTATGCTGTTCACATTCAGAAATTAGCCAGCGAACAAAATGAGTTTATCCATAAGCTGATAATGAGCGACGACGCCCATTTTCATCTGAACGGGTTCGTAAATAAGCAAAACTGCAGAATATGGGCCATTGAAAATCCAAGAACCGTTCATTAGCGTGAATTACACCCACTAAAATGTATCGTATGGTGTGGTTTTACCTCAGAAAGAGTGATCGGTCCATATTTCTTTGAAGACGAAGAAGGTGTCGCGTTGACGATAACTGCACAGCGATATCAACAAATGATTGAAAATTGTTTAAGGCCAGCTGTTCAAGACAACCCAGAAATGTGGTTCCAACAAGATGGAGCTACTGCCCACACTGCCCGACAAAATATTGCGCTCTTAAGGGGATAGTTTGGCGAGCGCTTAATTAGCAGATTTTCTGATTTTAACTGGCCTTCACATTCACCGGATTTAACAGCCCCTGATTTTTCCTTTGGGTGTTATCTTAAGGAAAGGGTATATGTGAACAAGCCTACAACGATTCAAGAGCTTAAAAACAATATCAGACATGGAATCCAAGAACTAGAGCCAGTTATTCTAAGGACTGTAATGGAAAATGCCCTAACTAGAGCCCGTCTTTGTGAGGCCGAAAATGGTGGCCATTTAACGGATATTATCTTTTAAAAACTACTGCAACAAAATTACCAAGTAAATTTATTATTTATCAGAAAAGCCTAGTAAATTACTTTAAACGTTGTAGTTTCTATCACCTAAACAAACCAATGCGCGACTTTTGCGTCACCCTGTATATATATATATATATATATATATATATATATATATATATATGATAAATGAAAGGATAAAATACATCAGACGATATAAAATAAAAAGTAACTGCGGAAGACAAATAACTCAACGTTTTGCGCAACGGTTGTATGGGCTTTATCAAGAGCGAAAAAATGCAAAAGTGGTAAAGGACAAAAAGATTTGCAATTTGGGTAATATATATATATATATATATATATATATATATACGTGCTCGAAAAATGTATACAAAATATACATCGATGTCGTATTGACAAAAGGAAAGGAGAGAATAAAGACCAAAAAAGAGTATCCAAAACACCTAATTTAAAGGCACGGAATCACCCGGTGTCTACATTGATTTTATTTTTTTTATTAATAATAGATTTAGATAGGTTTGAAGAGACATAATAGAAGCCAATTCTTTGTTTTATTGTATTTGTGAAGTCGGTTATAAGAGCTGATTCGATTAATCGACACGTAGATTTGCTATGTATAG
>OY744524.1:67387829-67415329 GCA_963556195.1 Sepiola atlantica | reverse complement strand
AATTCTCGCTCGCACTGCGGAACGTTCTCCTTTTTAACAGTTATCAAGTCGCTTTCTTTCTTTCTCGATGTCCCACCCACAATGGACTCGTCCATGATTCATTTTTGCCACTCTTCATTATCTTACAATCGCTCACAATTAGTGTTCCGTGGAGTCTGAGTTACAACAAGTCTGCCTAAATTTCCAACACTCCCCAACACTTTTGATAACTGTTATAAATTACTTTGAGTCATCGCAACAGCTGTTTACTATATATCTATCACTGGCAGCAACCGATGGTCTTTTTTTGGAGTTTGAGTGGCAAGACACCTCCCCAAAGTTCAAGTATTCTTAGCACCCTTTCCAGTGAATGTCTGGTTGGTGCATTTCTTTTCTCGGTGTTTCTATCCGCATTGGCTCTTCACGATCTTATGTTTGATGCTAACGGAGGCTGTTATTTATTTTTCTAAATTTTTTTTTATAGGATTTCTGGCTGTTTCCTTTTCTCTGAAGACAAAACGTTCCCTTATGTTATCTTCCATTTTGAATCCAAACTACCTGCTTGTTTGGCGTAATAATGCGTAATGTAGGTTAGGATTGCTATTAATAATGTTATGTAGTGGCAAGGCAAAACCTCCAAAAGATTAATCTAGCTGTGATTTAAATCTCATTGTTATCTGAGATAACACAATTTAAATGGTCAAAGCTACCCGAAGAACTTATTTATATGAAACAAGATAAAACAGTTAAAATAGGAAGTAGGTGATAAAATAACTCTTGATCTGGGGACATGTCTCTGAACAATCAGCCACCTGAGCTCACCCAATCAGACGCATATGAAATATTGAAACACACTGTGGTGACTAATCTGTTCGAGTTCTTGTCAATAATTTAAACGTTTCGAAATCATCTGTGAGTTGTCATTATATACATTTATTTTATAGTCCTTTGTATAAAGCCTTTACATTTCAATGACTGCTTAACTAATGAAATTTAAGATTAAAAGATCCTATGCCCATCATCATCATATTATGCCAATATTGGATTGCTCTTTGTACATCAATCTAATCTTGGTCAGTACAAGTGTGTTTATCACTGCAGTAACTGAAAATGTGTTCCATTGTTTGACTGTGATTTCTATTTTTTTAATAGTGTTTCATTGATTTCTCCAAGATATAATAATTGGACATTTAAAATATTTGATTTTTATTCCAAAAATCAAGTTCCAAAAAAATCTTATCATACTTGAAATCTCTAAAACAATAATTTGGAAACTGCCATTTTAAATCAGCTTGTTTTATAATTGTAATTTTTTTTTTCTTATTTAAGAATATCGAGAGACATTTAAAGTTAACTTCTAATCTTGGACGGCGCAGTCCAAACAATGTAAACACTTCCTATGATCTCATGTTGCGACAGGCATTTCGTTCAACCCTCAACTCATCAATTTACCGGATGGCAAATACATTTGGTGATTGCTTTCTGTAAGTAAATTTCAGGCAAAAGCATTTAGTTATAGTTTTATTCGATTTTCTGCGGATATTAATATTTACTGCGTTATAAGCAATATTCCCATTACGCACGCGTTTTAGAGATTTGAAACACCCATCATTTGATAAAGAGGTCTTCCTCGAAATATATTATGGAACAAAGTCACACACATTACATCACAGTGTTGAAATCTTGTCTAATCAAGTAGGATTTGTTATAAAACATTAAAAAAATATTTTTTTAATATACATAAAAAACAACTTTTTCTGTCTTACTTCTCAATGCTGACATATTTCCATTTCTTGCATTGTGATAGTCTTCTAATACCCCTCTCTCTCCATATCTCTCTCTCTCTCTCTCTCTCTCTCTCTCTCTATATATATATATATATATATATATATATATATATATATATATATATATAATTATCCAAAGACAGCTGTTTCACCGTATCACTGTTTGATCCCCATTCGGAAATATTTTCTATGCTACCGCGCTTACTCTGATAGTAAAGGGAGATTATAGCGCTTATGTTTTTGTTTACATTCGCGCTACCGGTTACTTAGAGAAGTCTATTTTATGCGAAATCTAATACCTTATGCTAAATTGAAACTGTTATTTCCTATATATGTACACACACGTATATATATATATATATATATATATATATATATATATATATATTCAGAGCTTACAAAAAATGAGAATATCGTGGGAATCAATCTTTAATACATAAGAAAAAAGTAATATAAAATGAAGCAAGCGCACTGCCGCACGGGGTCAGGGTCGGGGAGTTTTCGCCGTTGTTTTTCCTTCGACTTCCGCCCGGTAAACCCAGACCCCGGTTCCGTTTCGGTCTGTGTTTTGGACGAATCCAAAATACACAAACACAAGAAGCCGGATGGACGCAAGAACCGGCGCCATCGACAAGACTTCCACTTTGGGTTGTTTACCCCCGGAGAGAGAGAGAGAGAGAGAGAGAGAGAGAGAGAGAGAGAGAGAGAGAGAGAGAGAGAGGAGGGTGGATAGGGGCACTTTTGAGTCCGATAATCGTTTGTTTAAGGTAGAACACGACGAGAAGGCGACCTGCCGTTGCCAAACAAGTCGACTACAAGACGTTTATTTGTTTTGTCGGGAGTTACCATTCCTTTAACACAATTCCATCAATACCACTACCATCAAAACCATTCCCACCATCTCCGCCTACTAAACATGGACGTCTTTACTTTGAAGATGGCTGCTATTAATGGCGAAACGTGGGGTTGCTCATCACATCTCCCCTAATGGGTCTGATGCAGAGAGAAAAAAATCATGGTTTATATTTCTTTTTATTTATTTATTCTTTTCTTTATGTGTTCGCCATTTCTTGTGTGATTTGTTCTTTCCTTCTCTGCTTTTTTACTTTCTTTCTTTCTGCTTTTATGTTCATTTGTTCCTTATTCTTTTTTTCTTTTTATTTCGTTCTTTCTTTCTGCTTTAATTTTTTAATATATATTTTTTTTCTTTCTTCATGGCTTGCTTTCTAGTTTTTTTCTTTGAATCCTTTTTTCGTCTTTTCTTTTTTATTTCATTTTTGTTGCTTTACCATTCATTTATTTTTGTACTTTCTTTCTTAATTTGTATTATTTTGCTTATTCGAACTACCGTTCTCATCTTGGATGTTATTTTCACGACGTTTCGGCCGACGTAACCGTCAATCTTTTTCCGGCGCGTCTTGTCGCACTCGGCAATCTGTATGGATTTTCGAACGAACCCCTTTATTTAACTCACGGGAGTAGTTTGCTCTCATCCCGTAAGCAATGAAGTCTTAATTAATACGTAACTGTGGAAAATAAAAAGAAAATAAATAAAAGTATAAAAAAGAATAAGAAATAAAGAAGTATATATCACCTACTTATCAAATCATATTTCAATGTAGCTAAAAGTCTTCTCATATTGTCCAATCGGATCATCTTTTCCTTCTCCCATGTGTGTGCCTTCAAAATAAAATTGTTTCCAAATCTTCACTTTTTCTGAAGACGTTCGTTAACACGAACGATACCGGTCAAATCTCTTGTTTTTGTTTTTCTCCTGCATTCTAACCTGTTTTTCCGTTTGTCTCTTTTTTCAAACATTTTGGCTACCACGGTATTTCATTTTCATGACTTATCGTGTACCTTACTCCATGTATGTATATATATATATATATATATATATATATATATATATATATATATATATATATATATATATATATATATATATATACTTTTTACCTCTTTCGTCAACCCACGCACACGCATAAGTGTATATATATATATATATATATATATATATATATATATATATATATATATTAATAACATAACTTTAATTTATCCAACCGAAGCACTCACTAACTTATTAGATGAAGAAAGCAATTAAAACAGTAACGATAGATTTCCGCTGACAACGCCAACTACGTTTTTTTTCATCCACTATAAAAAGAATCCCAAACTGCAAATCTACTCATTAATAACGAGCTTTTTTCAACTGCTAACCTATTAAAAAGTAATAATGCTGCATATCAATTTAAAATAACACAAGTAATACACATATAAGCATGACGAGATTCGTGGATTTAGCACTATGGGAAGTGAAATTGTTTGCCTTTTGAGCGATAACGCGAAGCTCTTCATAAAAAACAAATAGAGAAATTTTGTTTGGTTAAATAGAAAATTCACACCCGTCATGACCGCCAAATCAACAATTGAACATTTCAAAGGTGTCAATCTCCAATTATATATTTTTTTTCAACGATTTGTTTAATCATTAACAAATAATGAATTAAACTGTTTTTATTATTGGAATTAAAAAATATTTTGAAAATATTTTTAATAGTTAATCATTAATTTTAAACAAAATATAATTATATTACAAAGTAACAAAGAATTACTAACAAATAATAAATTCAAACTCTCTACATGAATGGACTTTTTTCTTAACTAAATTTAAATATATTACAAATTCAAATAAAACATCATAGTAATAACGTATCCAATGCAGAATATTGCCGGGAAAATTGTCGAAGCAGCCAAAATATATTGGGGAGTTTTGGGATTGACACCGGTCGAAATTTCCGATTTCAGATTTGGTGGCCATGATGGAGTGGAAATTTTCTATATAACGTTTTGTTTTGCATGAACAGTAAGACTCTTTCATCGTCTGGGCCAATGGCGAGGACTATAAAAATATGACCAGGTTTCAATCTCAGACTGAATCACTCGTATGTCTAGCCATAAAACAGTCTTTTCACACATTATCATCTATGTATAGTAAGGTTTTGTATTTGTGTATGTTTATATATTTGTATGTCCAGGATAAACTCCTAAACTAGTTGAGCTCTCATTATGAATTTTAACACAGCTGCCAGGCGTGAATGATGGTAATTTTGTCTATATGTAGTATAATTTAATTTATGCAAAAGAGGGTAAAAAGAAGCTCTTCGTAAAAAGATACCTCTGATTTTTGTAAAACACTGGATAATAGACATCAATTATAAATATTACCCAAATTTTAGTTGATCATGGAATTTTTTAAAAAGATTTGTAGGGGGTATATATGGACACAACTTCTCATTTTTTTCCTAAACAATTTCTTCAAAATCATTTTAAAATATACAAACAAATTTAAAAAAAAATATAAAAATATATTAAAAAATATTTTTTTAATATTTAGAAGTTTATATGAAAAAATATTAAAATTTTAAAATTCTTCAAATACATTCTTTAAAAGATCCTTAAACCGTATTTTTTGAGGAAGTTCTATTAACATTTTTCCTTATTATTAACGGTAGGCCTTACTTATCCAGTAATTATGAGTTTTATTTCTCTTATAGAGTATGCCTAAATGTTTATGATGGTGGGTGTGACCAGTGCATGATTTCTATGGATACATCCTTTGAAACTTTCTCATCTTTTGTTTATTCAATTTCATTTATAGCTCGTCGTATATGAAATTTTTATATCAAAACGAGTTTTGAAAGTATGCTGGTTGTTTCTCTAAAATCTTCCATTTGCTGGTGATGGAGATCATTTTGTGTTTCAATTCCCATACTCGGGTTGCAAGTCTTGTGTTCGCTATAATATTAAATACTGTGTTTAGTATACATGTGCGTTTATAGCTTGACGTTTCCTAGTCTTATACCTGTGTATGTGCTGGTCTTGTTGCTGGAATGGCTTTTGGTGGTTGCCTCATACACAATAGATTTCACTTTTGAAATTTCCGTTTAATGTACAGTCTTCTGAAATTCTACAAGAACAAGCTTCGTTTTACTGTGTTCTTTGTTTGGGTTAAATTATTGTTTTCATTGAATCACTCACTTTTATTGTATTTCCATCAAAAGAATTTATGCTATTAATGTTGCGGGAGGAAATTTTTATCCAGTAGTCTTATGAAAACATGGCCCAAGTGTGTTTTAATGTTGAGCAAGAATGGCGGCGAGAACCAGATAATCCTTCTTTTTCTGTTGTGGTTTCTGGGTTTGTGGGGTGGGTTGGGTATGTATTAATTTTTATTTCTTTAAAGCCACCTTTTGGAGTGCTTTATTATAGTAGGGTACAACTTGTTTAAAGATACAAAATTAATGATAAATTTGAAATTCTTTTGCTAATATTGGCTTTCATGTTCTTGAAGACTATGAGAGTAGCATTATTAATATATTTTAGAACCTCATTTGGCTCATGGAATGGTTTGATGATTTTATGTTCAAAATCTAAACTGACGTCTAAGAAATCTACTTTACTAAAGATTGTGTCAATTGTAATTATAAATTCTACATCTTTAAATAGCCTTTCTCATTTCTAAGTCTATCCAAGGTGCTACCATTAAAGTTAAACAATATAACGGTATAGGCCATAATTGTGGCCGGGAAAATTAAGCCTGGGTGTTGCAATTAAGAAAAGTCTGATTACGTCACATATGTCAGCACTATCGTATGAACCTTTCGCAGCATCCAATGGGTCTTCCGGGTAATATTTTACCCATGCTTTGTTATTGAAAAATAGTAATGTCTGCCTTGCATGTTTTATGGTATTTAATCCGCTAATCTCAGTTTATTAAGATGTAAAGATTAATGTCTTATCTAGTGTTGTCTTTGTTATCGAGGGGTAGAAATACGAGATGTCAAATTGTGTGAGCTTAATCTTTCCTTTCGTGGATCTATTGGAATCAGTCTAACGCTGATTTAGTGTTTAACCAGAAGTTATAGTTAGGTTTCCTTCTTTATATATATATATATATATATATATATATATATATATATATATATATATATATATATATATATATATATATATATCGCTGTACTTGTTACGTTGTCCGCATGATTCTAGATGTTCAGGCAGAAGTTAAAATGTTGACTTAGATCTGAGGTTCGAATCGTGACCGACAGAACAATCATCCTCCACACTGAAAAGGATGAAACACATGTGTATATAGATAAGAAATTTGAAAAAAAAGCATCATAATATTATATATATATACACACATACATTGGTATACAACGTTATTATTATTTTTAATAGCTAGGTAGTTGACGAAGGTTCGTTTTTAATGAGTTGATTTTCAGTTTTGTTATTTTTTAATAGGAGATGAAAAACCACGTGTTTTTTTTTGCGTTGTAAGTGAAGGAGATAAATCTATCGTTAATGTTTTAAATTGCTCTCTGCTTTTAATAAGTAATTGGATGCATTCGGTTAAGACAGAATAAATTCATGCGATTAATACTATTTATGTGAGTGATTTTAGATATGACTGCTAAGGTGTTTGTAATTTGTATATCTGCTATGTTGTTTATGAAAATTATAATTAACTAAAGTGCCGTAAATGTCAGATAGTGTCTTATAAAATATTATGTTAGCGGACGTATTATATGCAGCTAAGTTAATCATATTTATATTTATTTACTCCCTAACAAGGAGTCAGACACAAGGTCAGATGTCGTTTCGAAAAGCCAGCGCATAAATTTAGCGAGCGCTGGCCTACAAAATTGCCCGAAAAGCTCTATCGGCATGCCCCGGTAGGGATCTTCATATATATATATATATATATATATATATATATATATATATATATATATATAATAATAATAATAATTTTTTTTCGGGGGGTGGGGGTACAAAACTTTATTAATGCAATAATGAAGGAAAGACGTGTTGAATTTTTCATAATTAATAGATGTAGGGGATTTAGGGAATGAGAAAAACATTTTGCCAGTCGACTGACAAAAAAAAATTATTATTTTTGTTTTCTCATCCCCTAAATCCCCTAAATCTTTTAATTATGAAAAATTCAACACGTCTTCTCTTCATTATTGCATTAATATATATATATATATATATATATATATATATATATATATATTTATATATATATATATATTTATATATATATATATATATTTATATATATGTGAAAGTAAAAAAGAAAAAAAGTCAAACTAACGTTCTAGCCATACGACTCACATCCGAGGAATTTCGTCTCTGCGAGATGAAATATATTATAATATAATTTTATTGGTCTCTTTACCGTTTTAAAAGTTACAAATTTAAGTGCATTCAAACAGTGGAGATATTTTACTCATATACATATAATGTATATATAAATATATATATATATATATATATATATATATATATATATATATATATATATATATGTAAATATATATATATACATATATATATATACATACATATATATATATATATATATATATATATATGTTCTAGAAAATAAACTTTGTTCATGGAAGTTCCGGTGGTTTTGCTACAGAGAAACAGAGAGAGAGAGAGAGAGAGAGAGAGAGAGAGAGAGAGAGTGATGAAAGGTATTTACTGTAATTGTAGCTAGACGAGTGATTGCTGTGAATGTTTTACAGGTTGGAGACCAGGGATTAAAGCTCTGTCGAACACTTACCATGAACATAAAGAAATAGTAGAGAGAGAGAGAGAGAGAGAGAGAGAGAGAGAGAGAGAGAGAGAGAGAGATGATATAGGAAAGAGAAGAGACCCCCTTCCCACTAGATTGCGATGTCGGTTTTGTACTCTGTCAAGGCCAGCAAGAACGCTCAAAGTTGCACCTCTCTAGATATGACAGCAGTACCCTATCTTAGGACGTATCTATACCTTGTACAGACAGAGCATTGCGTAATTTTCTGGAGCGATAGAATGATCCAGCTATTTTCCAGCAACCTTAGCCACAGGTTTGATGTAAGTCTTCTATCTCAGGTCTGCAGTGAACATCACTTCTAAGAACTTATCAAACGCGAGATGATTATTCTCGTCATACTTATATGGAAAATAAAAAAAATGTATTCATCAATGTTTCGCCTTTATTTAAAGATTTCCTCGGGATGATTGGTTAAAAAAAATAGGACACGCGTAAAAATAAATACAAATATTTGAAAACGTTTGCTCTGTTTGTGACGTAAAATAGCAGTAGGAGGAATTAAGCCCAAAAGACCGCTTATTAAAAGATACATTATGAGCTCAAATAGATGGTAGCAGTGGGAGAAATAAAGTTAACTGTAGTAGGTGTTGGGAGAAAATTGGTAGCTGTCGGTGTCATACCTATATATGACTTAATTTTCTTTAAGATACACGTTTTCACATGGGGCATTTAAATTGATATACAGGTTGAAAGGGTTATTTGAGGATATTTTTAGTATGTTAAATAAACATCAATATTTTTTTAAACAGTTCATAATTAAATCGAATTGACACAACAATCTTTAGTGATACTTTTTAAATTATTTCATGAATCCATGTTTGGCTTCAATGACTGCTTCTATTCGGGATCAAACTTAGACAATGGCGGTTTTTAGTTAAGCTATGGTACTATGAGAATGTCGATTACTCTCTCTTTCAACAACGCCCCACGCGTAATAATCCAAATAATTTAAATCGTGCGAGTTAGGGAGCCAAATGTTGTGGGTCACATGATCGTTAAATTCTCTCAGTCCTGGGTTACAATGGCTTTGTGAGAAGGTGCAAAGTCTCGTTGAAAGACACATGACCTTCAATTGTATACTTAATATATCCAGGGCTAACAGACGTTTTAAGAACATCAAGGTATCCAGCAGCATTGTGAGAATATGTTAGGTGACATGACATGACATTCACTGCTCACAACACCTAAAACGATCACAGTAAAATGATATTTGGTGTGCATGACCCTGGGTACTTCAGAAGAAGATACACATGAGCCCCCTAGATGAAATGTTGCCATTACATCTCTCTAGCTCCAACTGAACCTAATACATAAAGGATCTGGCAACCTTGATGTAAATATACTTGACCAACCCGACAATCAGCTAAATCCAATCCATTCACTATCGAGTTCTCCAGATACCGGAAACCTTTCTACTCCAATAGCTTCGTTCCTCAAGCTGACTGCCTTTGGAACTCCCTCCCTGCTCCCTGTTTCTCAGACTGTACCGACATGCAGACATTTAAAACTAATGTCAACAAACCTCTAGCTTCACAGCTCCCAATTTAGGATAATCTCCTAAAAGTTCACCCTAATTCTCATTAGCCCCTTACCTCTACAATGGCAACTTGCCTTGTTTGGGGTGAGCTCAGTTTAAAAAAAAAACATGCAAAAAGTTACCGATTTTTAAATTACTATGTTTTGCAGCGAAAGCAACTATAACTGCATGTCTTTTCATTTCTCGAGTTAACATCTTCCTCTGAATGGGTTATCTGAAATGAAAAAAGAATATTGTAATTTATTAAAGTGTGTAGTGAACTTAAAACAATATGTCCTTAAATAGCCCCCACACCCTGTGCAGGATTATTAGTTTTGAACAGATTAACATTTGAAAAAGGTTCGTTTTTAATGAGTAGATTGTTAGTTTTTTATTCCTTTTTATAAAAGATGGAAAAACACGTGGGTTTGCGTAGTCAGTGGAGGAGATAAATCTATCGTTAATGTTTTAAATTGCTCTCTGCTTTTAATAAGTAATTGGATGCATTCGGTTAAGACAGAATAAATTCATGCGATTAATACTATTTATGTGAGTGATTTTAGATATGACTGCTAAGGTGTTCTTAATTTGTATTTCTGCTATGTTGTTTATGAAAATTATAATTAACTAAAGTGCCGTAAATGTCAGATAGTGTCTTATAAAATATTATTTGATCGCAGATATGAGGTCGAGCTCGGTAAATCACACACACACACGCACACACACACCCACACACACACACACACACATACATATATATATATATATATATATATATATATATATATATATATGTTATGAACCTTACCTATAACGGAGTAGTTGGACTCTTCCACTCACCATAAATACTGGGAGCCCCTGATTCTCAGGGTTGGATCACCTCTAGCCTGACAGGAACTTACCCATTTTGGTGGCCTTTTTTCTGTCTAGCTGAGGCATTAGTCCTTGATAGTCCTATGAGGTCTATTCTCTCAGGCCTTACCTCCCCTCTTTTGGGTGGAGTAAGTTTATTGTTTACTTCCTGAGGCGCCCCGACCGGGGAATGCCGACGGGGCTGCCTAGAAAATTTGGGCACACAGTTTATGAATTTTCGCACAAAATAAAAGTAGAAACAAATAGTGTCAGACTTTGTGACCCAACGGGTGACGGAAACGTCTGTTTCAATTTCAAATTATATTCATATTTTAGAAGAAAGCAAACACTTTACTTGAATAAATATTAGGAGAGCCACCAGAGACGTGTTTTTTGTTTGCTGTTTGTTTTACGAACGTAAATATATTTTACTATTTTTCTAAGATCAAAGTGTAGTATCTGTTCCGATGGATACTGCACCCCATACTGGTGTTGTCTTGGCCTTCGGGTCTTGATTTACGCCGGTCAATGGGTCTGTCCTGTGCAGTTCTAGGAGTTCCACCCTCCCAGGCTTCGCCTCCCCTCTTTGGGGAGGAGTAAGTTTATTGCTTACTGCCTGAGGCGCCCCTACCGGAGAATGCCGACGGGGCTGCCCAGGCAATTTTTAAACCCCACTTTCCCGACCCGACCTTGGGTCACATCTTACTTGTGGGAGTAAGATAAAAACTGGCCTTGTGCCTAACTCCTGGAGAGGAGTAAATCAATACTCTCAAAGAAATAGATTTATTAATAATTTCATTCAATAATTTACTAAATAATGGAATTTGGTCCGTATGTCTTCGTGAAATTTCCTTTCTTTCTCTTTTCTTTCACTCTCTGTACGAAAAACCAAACGGAACTTACATGATCTTTTCTAGAACATCCGATATGTAGAAATAGATACCCCGAGTCTGCTTCCTACAGATGACAGCGTGGTCGTCTCCAAGTCTAATGTAAACAAATAGTTGGAAAGTCAATTCCTCTTAATTCATTTTCTGTCCATTCCATCAACTGTTTCTAATCCTCTCGTGCCGGTGATCATCGTTCAACCAAAAATCCATTTTAACCATTATCCTCAAGTAGCCGCTTGGCCTTGATAAGTAGTGATTCATCAACACAAAAAATTCAATAATACAAAACAATCCAGCCTCTAAATATTTCTAATTCATGACTTAAACTTAATAGTTAAAAAGAAAAAAGATTTAAAAAAATCATCAAGTGACACCAGTTCAATTTGATAAGGAGACGACATTAATTTATTGAAACAAGCTTTAAAAATATTTATGCAAATGAGATGCACAACGAACACTTTAAGCGATTTAAGAAAAATATTACAGGTAAGCAATACATCGAAAATGATCCACACTTTTTAATATAAATATGGGTATGTAAATATAACAAAATAAATAATTCATACATTTATATAAATGAATAAATGCATGAATATATATTAATTAATGCAGAAGTGATGCAAACACTAGCATATGAACACACACATTTTTTGACCAGAATTTGTTATGGGGAAGTGGTATTTTGATAAATACTGCGGAAGAGCCATAAATATAATAACTATACTGTTTTTAACTCTCCCAAACAGGTGAGGGCTCCCATTTCTATTTCACGTTTTTTGGGTAAGGTTCCCTGCTTATTTTATACGACTAATATAGATGGTTCGCCTTTTTGCAAATTTTCCAGTGGTGACATCGGCTTATACAAGTTGTAAGTCTGCAATATGCCGATTATGTTACTATCTCAAAGATTCAAACACCTTGCAGGCCGTATATTAATTTTGCGAACATACTCTGTCACTAGAAATACTGTATTGTTAGAAGTGGGGGCTTTTTCTGTAAATGACGTTTCTATAAGATGGCCTATATAAATTGGATACTTTTGTCTTGTATTATATTCTTAATGTTAAATACATATCTATTGTTTGCGTAGTTTCTCCATGTATAAAGGACTAAAAGTTTCCTTAATATTTATATATATATATATATATATATAATATATATATATATATATATATATATATATATATATATATATATATATATATATATATATATATACATTATATTAAGAAAGTTAATGCACGTACCTGCAACACTCTGACGGCGGCTGCTTTTAATAGGTTTAATTTCTCGCTGATTTATCGAGTTGTTTATAGTGACCGTGTGGGCTAAAGCGTGGGAATTTGAATTAAAACATAACTCGTGTTCCTGGATTCGCGTCCTGCGCCAAGTACGAATAATTATCTCTACAATGACGAATCCCGTAAAGATGAAACGTATACGTATGTAGATGAAAACAAATATATATATATATATATATATATATATATATATATATATATATATATATATATATATATATATATATATATATATATATTTATATTTATATATATATGTATAATTATCAATATTTGTTTTTATCTACATACGTATGTAATTCACTTTAGACATGAATAACTTAATTTATTCATAGCGGCTTGTTATGTGTGGCTGTTTATTTAGAGCGTACTTAGAGTCTATATTAAAAAAGAAATAAAACTATTTAGTGTAAAAATCAGACGCATATTTCTGCATGAACGCGCGGGTGCGAAACTCTAAACCCACGTGACTCGATTTTACTTCTTTCGTTCCTTCCCTTATCGCATATATATATATATATATATATATATATATATATATATATATATATATATAAACAATAACAATACATATATATATATATATATATATATATATATATATATATATATACATTATTTAATTATAATGGAGATTATGTATCTGTCTGAAGCCTAAACTATATTAGTTTTGATCGTTCTCTTTATATCTACTTGAAGCCGAAACTATGTTATTAGTTTTGATCGCTCTCTTTTTTTATCTACTTATCAGCCCCTATATACCCATTCTAAAACTTTCCCTATCATCATGTGTCTATTTGAAAGACACATGATGATAGGGAAAGTTTTAGAATGGGTATATAGGGGCTGATAAGTAGATATAAAAAGAGAGCGATCAAAACTACATAATCAATTTGTTTTAAAGCTTCTAATAAATTAATATACACTCACGATATCTACTTATCAGCTACTTTATATACCCGTTCCAAAGCTTATATGTATTTGGATTAATTAATTAATTAATTAACACTGCCAGAGTATGAGGGGACTTATTTTGGTGGGTTAGTGGAGTAGGTTGAATATGGTTTATCGATCACCATACACTTATCCAATATTACACACATATTTTTGAACACCACATTTATATACATAACATAACCTTAAAAATCTTTACTGTTTTGTAAGATTTTTAGAAAAAATAAATAGTAAGTCATATTTTGTATTCGATTTATCATTTTTGTTACTTTCAACTTACATCTTACCCGGAATTTGCATTGCCCACAGCCTTTTAAAAACATACTACTACTATACTCAGCAATGCTTCAAGCAAACTACCATTCTCTATTAACACTTCGATTAGGCCAGGCACAGTTTGCGTATACCAGAAAATGATTCTGACTCTCGCAGAAACGTGCCAGAACCAGCTGCCAGATCGACTTCCTCAAAAGATGCCACAAGAACAACATAACACCCAACACTATACGAAACATCTACCTACCCGCCTGCCCCCACCTACTCATACTTTACCCAGCCAGAGAGTTCATACATAACTATTGCATCAAGAAAATTATCCAATACCTCCTTTGTAAACTTCATCAACTCATCAACACCATCACAGAGATCAACTCCTCACTATCCACATCCACAGAACAATCGACACACAATATAACTACAGCTTCAATGATGTCTATCACCATTGCTTCAACCTTGATAAAAACCGAGTTAAACGGAAATTCACTTGGCTTTTCCAGAAATATTCTCAACCTCACATCACCAAAAACACTTATACCACCAGAACCTACAACTCCAACAACTACCTCACTAGCCCCCCCCCCCACCCTGGTCACTGACCTCACTTGCTCCCTTACTACTGCCGAGACTGAGCTTCTCAGCCTTGGCCCCAAATTCATTACCACCCAAAAGCTAAACGAGCACACAAAACTTAATATCGAGACGTAATTCTGTAAAACAGCCTATCACCTTAAATGGCTCACAGCATTTAATCAACCTACCCAAGACATTCCTAATAATACAACCAACGCTACTAATTCCTTCCCTGTCCACCAACTTGACCACTTACTGCACCCACCACCTAGTAACCACCTACTTGATCAAAACTTACTAGATTAAAACAGAGGATCCTTGATATACTCCAACAAGAACAATCCACATCATCCCTAACATCACCAGATCCCAACGCCTTACCTAAAAAAAACTGAAAAATAAAAATCTAGTTTGCTTACCCTCTGATAAAGGCAAAGGATTCTGCATCATCTCTCAAGACTCCTACACCACACTCGCCCTCGAACACCTGAATAACAACAACCTATACACCCCCGCCCCCAACATTTCAGCCACATTAGTCCAAAACTCTATTAACAACACCTGGTCCCAAATTTGTTTCACACGTAACCCCCCCTAAAAATACAAAATCAACTTCACCTCCCAAAACAGCAAACTCCCCACCTTCTACCACCTCATTAAAACACACAAGACCAACACACACTCACACACACACACACCCACACACAAATTAGACCTATAGTTTCTAGTATTGAAGGATCACTCTATAAAATCTCCTGCCTTCTCTCTCAACTACTCAAACCACTACTCCCACCTTCCCCGCACATGTCAGCAACTCCGACCAAGTAATTAACAGACTACACTCACTCCAACGCCAACAACTACAAAAAAACAACTATATATTTAGCCTCGACGTAGTCTCCCTATACACTTCAATACCCGCACACCCAGCCATAGACCTCATCACCGACCACATATCTTCCTCTGACAACCTTGAGTTCTTCGGACTAACATCTACTGACATCCATAATCTCTTATGCATCATCATCGACAACACATACTTTACTTTTCAGCAGCACACATTCAAACAAATCTCCGGCCTCCCCATGAGTTCTATCCTTTCCGGTCTCTTAGCAATCACCTACATGAACCGGTTAGCGCAACGAGCATTTAACTCCTGCCTCTCCTATGTATACTTCTCCAGATACATAGACGACATTCTAATCCTCCCATCCCCTCGAGACGAAGCCACACAAATATTTAACATCTTCAACAACACCGAAACCCACATACAATTCACCATAGAACACCCCAACGAGTCCGGCTCACTCTCTCTCCTTGACTTCAACCATAATATCACCGAAGATGGCTCTATACATACTAACTTCTATAAAAAACCTGCCTGCAAAAACCTCTTCATACACGTTAAGTCTGCCCTGCCCACAAAAGCCAAATTAAGTTATGCCCATAGTGAAATCACCTCAATACAAAACAAATGCTCTTCTGCTGCTGACAAAATAACACACACTAAAAACTTCCACCAAACCCTCCAAACTAATGGATATCCCGCTCCAACCATAGCCCACCTAAATAAGCCCAAAATACGTGGACACCGCACCCTCTCTAACACTTGTTACTTAAAACTCCCTTTCTTCAGCGATAAAATCACCACCTTCATCCGCAAAGCTATGCATAAAGAAAACCTTGATATACAACTAACCCATACTTCCTTACGCCAACACCTATCTAAAAAAACATACTAACCACACACCCGAACCCTGTTCCCTGACCAATTGCCCTATCCCCACCACCGCACCAACTGTGTTTATAAGCTACAGTGCAATAAATGCAACAAGTTTTACATCGGTAACACAACAAGACAGCTAAACCTGCGCATCAAGGAGCACTTGAATACCCGTATATCCTCTTTCCACCAGCACACAGAGATTTGCTCGAATACTCAGCGTGATATTCATGTCTCCATCTTAGCGTCTGTCAGAAACATTGAAGGTCTTAGAATCACAGAATCAATCCTCATCTCTAGATTAAACCCCTCACTCAATCAGCGTCACGAGCTCCACTCACCATTAATTCTATAATATCTACCACTCACCCACTGACAAACCCTCATATCTCACACTCATTATACTCCGTTTCCACCACTTCACCTATAACTTACCTCCTATATTAAATCATCACACAGCCAAACAGTCAAATAGGCCCCTCACCATATAACATCCATCCCAACACACATTTAGCCACAAACCAAAAACCATATTCAACCTACTCCACAAACCCACCAAAATAAGTCACCTCATAACCTGGCACTGTTAATTAATTAATCCAAACACATATAAAATGTATACAAATAACATACAAATATTAAATAAAATAAAATAAATAAATAAATAATAAAATAGCAATAATAACAAATAAATAAATTAACTAATTAAATATTAAAAATATATTTAGAAAAAAACCCTATATAAAGAAATATGAAAACAAGATGAAAATAAAGAATATATAAATAAAAAAATAACTAAACAATAATACATACATATATGTACATGTATATATGTGTGTATGTATGTATACATATATATGTATTATATATGTATGTATGTGTATGTATGTATTATATATATAACTAATAATTTATCACACAGACTTCCACCGACCGATTCCATAAAATAAATTAATTCGCATAACAAACAGAGCTACTTCCCCTATATCCTATAATAAATACATATCACATTAATTCGATAAACTAATTTGACGAAACTCACAATTAATATCACTTCTTGAATATATGATAATCAATAAATTAAATTTAAAAAATCTAGAATATTTTAAATGAGAGATTAATTACTTTACTTTATATTACCATTCGTAAAATACGAAAGAAAAAAAATACGAAGATAAAACACACTGAAAATAAAAAGTAAATAATCAAAATATAAATTTAATAAATATATATATACATATATATATATATATATGTCATTAAAACTAACAGTTTATAGATCAACATACACTTATCCAATATTACACACATATTTTTGAACTCCACATTTATATACATAACATAACCTTAAAAATCTTTAATTTCCATTCTCTGCGGGACTGGTTTCGCTGTTGTTCTGTCTTTTGGCAGCCATTTTGTTTTGTCAGATTCTCTGCACAGTCGAAAGGATTCCTTCTGGTATTAATTATTTTTGACGAAGGGAAGTTTCTTTTCCCGAAATATTAAATAAATGATTTCATAATCATCCGGACATCACACAAACAGCTAACAAGACTCTTGCTGTTTTGTAAGATTTTTAGAAAAAATAAATATTAAGTCATATTTCGTATTCGATTCATTATTTTTGTTCCTTCCAACTTACATCTTACCCGGAATGTGCATTGCCCACATTCTTTTTAAAAACATACTACTACAATATCCAGCAAGGCTTCAAGCAAACTACCATTCTCTATTATATATATATATATATATATATATATATATATATATATATATATATATATATATATATATATAAGTAAAC
The DNA here is from genome assembly GCA_963556195.1 of Sepiola atlantica. Taxonomy (NCBI): domain Eukaryota; kingdom Metazoa; phylum Mollusca; class Cephalopoda; order Sepiida; family Sepiolidae; genus Sepiola; species Sepiola atlantica. The sequence goes on along the minus strand of OY744524.1, from coordinate 67,397,001 downwards.
TGTAGACTAAACGGTCGGTTTTAGATCCCGACTTAGGGCATTCTTTGTCTAGCCACATTTAACTATATTTAAATGAATAAATTCCAATTCTTTCCCACCAATCCTAATTATATTAACATTAAAAAGGCTTATCTTAATTTGATTCTATGATATAACATAATATTTTGTAATGCCATATATATAGTAGTCTACAAACACCCACATACATCTTCATGTGTTCTTAGTTTGCGAATTTATTTTTTTAAAGTTTCCGATAAATTGATATTCTGTACATTATAGTTTGCATTCTCATCTTTTTATATATACGAAATAGTTACGTTCATAGTAAAACGGCTGATGTCACTGATATCCTATAACAGATACTACACTTTGATCTGTAGTTCGTTCATCATGATATCATCCTCTCAGCCTAGCAAAAATATGCGACTGGAGAGAGCATGTATTTGCTAGTATATATACAATTGTAATGTTATCTAAAGCTCACCGAATGTAGGAAACAAATGTTTATGAGTTCATTAAAACGTTTTTATTTGCGTACAATTGTTTCGGCCTAACTCAATCACATATATTTTCGGGATACACAAAATGGTCAATATGTACAAAACATTAATTTTCTTGAGAGGGTTTCATCAGTGCCCATAAAAAGTTAACCATCCAGGATGAAAAACACTGAAGTGCATAAAGTGTGCATTTAGTTTTTTGTTTATTTTTTTGTTTTTATATGTATTACTTTTCTATATTTAATTTTTTTCATATATTTTTCTATTTTAAAAATCATATTATTCAATAGCAAAAAGTTTATTAACGTCTAGTGTACATCAAATAAAAACTGTTTCAAACAAATTGACAAAAAGTGTTCTCTACATTTTCTGAGGTTTACATAATATTAACATTGTTTTAGAGCTATAATTCCACACGATTGAAATATTACAAAACCGTTGTTATATAGCGTTTATTTCAATATATATATATATATATATATATATATATATATATATATATATATATATATATATATATATATATATGGACGTCATATTTGGAGTTAAAAATAAATAACTTTCGTTCCGGGGTTCGAATCGTGTGACCGGCTTGAATAGTTAGCTCTACACTTATCATTCCGCAAGGATGAAACGTATACGTATGTAGATAATAGTTAAATATTGATTATTTAATAATTATTTGTTGCCCACGTTTGGCTGGGCTCTTCACCCTTGGCTATGAAGCAACGCTCCGTTATGTAGAACACACTCTGACTGCTGCTTATAAAAATGTTCGCTTACTGACATAAATTAGTTTATTTCGCATGATTTCGTATGACTATTCTATGTCGATCACATTGGTTAAAGCGTCACATTTGGAGTTGTAAAGAAACAACTCTCGTTCCGGGGTTCGAATCGTGCGACTGGATTGAATGGTTATCTCTAAACTGATTACTTCGCCAGAATAAAACAGTTTAATATTTATTATTAAATGATCATATATATATATATATATATATATATATATATATATATATATATATATATATATATATATATATATATATATATATATATATATATATATATATTAATATATTTGTCGAATAAAAAATTAACTTACGATTAGTGATCGAATAAAAACTGTTAATAAATAAATATATGACTTAACACATACATTTAAAATAAAATAAACAAATAAACATCCAGTTTAAAAATTAATGGTATTTTCCGAGATATTTGTATATATATTTCCAGAATATATGGCACTTAGGAAAATTCTGATTTCAAATTGTTTGTTCTGATGAGAGACATCATTTATACTTTATAATTCATTGTATGACTTAAAATAAATACTGGCCCGATACAGCTGTAAACAACCATAATACCTTGAACTATGTTTTGTTAACAACTTGATTTGAAAAATGTTTTTAATACCCCAAATGAATCTTTATATATATCATATATTATATGCAAAAATACATGTTACTTAAGTGTAAACATTTATAATCTTTCTGTCGCTTGTGTTGCGTTTCTGGTTGAAGAACGTTCGCTTCTTCGATCTCTATACTCATGTCTTCATTTAAAAAATAAATAAATTAGTAATGGCGTCAGGCAAGATGTGTAGTTAATGCGATTTCCCGCTCAAAAAATCTGAAATGGTTTTTCTTACCCTGATCTTTATCGACGCCCGTATGTTGCCTTTTGTTTTATGTCCACTAGGTGGGAGCTTAGATTGCACAGTAGGCTATGATCTTGTTTTGTCGCCCTACCCGGCCACACTCTACACCATCACACCCTACATCCACCTCGCCTATGCATCATCCATTCGGTCTTCCACAACCTCTCGACAATCTTAACACGGCTATCATCTTTGCTCGTTAAATTCATTTACAGCCTCGAAGTATGCGTTTACGTTCAGCCACTCAGATTGCCGTGTGAAAATGGACCCTATGAAATAATAATATAATAATAAAATCTTAGAAGACGCAACAGCAATTGACACAACCGCATCCTCTCGCCTGTTGCCACAATGGCGTCTTGGAGATGAGATTCTCTGCAGTGCAAACAGTTTGGGTTCAAATGTGGCTTTCAGTCTAGCTATTGCAAGGAAGAGTACCTGTATTTCGGCTTCACAACTAGTAATTTTAATTGTATTACACCCAGCGTTCCAAGAACCGTGTATCTTACAGTTAGTGCAATTAAATTGAACTAGAATGACAGGTAAAATTAATTCTCCGAGCGGAACAGTTTTGCATCACTTTCATGTCCTCTTACAATAATTACATTTAAGATATAATGATTCTAAACCTCATGTCCAGAATTTTTTACAATTTTATAGATTTTATAGAATAAAAAAATGATTTTCATTCTAGAAATGTATAAAAGTAGTGTCTAATGAATATGGATACAATCTAATGCAAATCTGATATATTTGGATTTGTAAATGGGAGGTTGTGCGTATACTATGCCTCCTAAAACCCCTTGTAATACTCCAAAGAAATTCAAATTTTGGAAAATAAGGCAGTTGTGTTACAAAATTTATGATGATTAATTTCATAGTTTAGGAGTGAATCCCATACATAGAAATATATAAATAATAGCTAAAACACCCCGCCCTCCGGACAGAAATTATTGAGGCTGTAGTCTTTTTTACAGAAAAATAAACAAATAATTTTCATTTAATATGTTGGTAAGTTGGAGGAAAACAACAAAAAGATGATTGTCATGGTGTTATTTGATATATTCCAATGTTGAAGAAATTTGCTGTGCATGAACATAGTCTAATTTTAATTTTTAGGAAAAACAATAAAAAGGTTAATTTATATGGTATTATCGATATTTAAAGTCAAGGAAAGTCGATATTTCGATATTTAAAGTCAAATGCATTTCCCATTAAAAACTGGTTATATAATGAAATGAATAAACTAAAAAGTGAAACGTCGATTTCTCAAATCAGATTTGTTAAAAATTACAAAGTAATTAGAAATAGCTAATTTGTGCTTTCCGCCTTTATTATTAAAGAAAAGTAAAAATAACTTAATGAAAATTTTTAAAATCTATCGTTTTTGCAATAAAGAAAGATTAGAGGAGGGTTTTCTTTTCATGACAGATGAAGTCGTCATCATCATCATCATCATCATCATCATCATCATCATCATCATCATCATCATCATCATCATCAGAAGCAAGATCATCATCAGAAGCAAGATCATCATCAGCAGCAGCAAAAACAAATTTAGTTTTAAAATTAATAAACGTATATATTTAATTATTAACAGTAACACTTTGTTAATTATTGCGTTTTATGCAGACTTCATTTTTTAAAGTAATTGTTCCAAAGTAATTTAAGTTTTTGCTATTTGTAAATGTACGCGTACGAAAACGTAACCAAAAAAACACATGAAACGAAAGTCATGATTTTGAATTTTACAATGTGTTTATTAAATCGCTTTAAATAATATTGCTAATACTACTACTAATAATACAATTAATATCAAGACAACTATTATTGCGTATATTTACTATAATAATAGAATCTAATTATAAATGAATCGTATAGAATAGCAATTCAATAGACACTGTTGTAAAACTAAATATGCAAATGAATTATAGTGTTTGTTATGTTTTGTAAGGTTTCTTGTAAGTAGGGTAAGTAAAATATATTGCTGTATAATTCAAATTAGTAAAGCTAAGGTGTTCTGATATAGATATATTTAGCATAAATAAACAATTTTTGCATTCATTTAGATATACTCATACGTTACTTTTGATGGAACGGTTTCTAAGTGGTTAACGACGCGGACTGACAACCTGGGTGTGCCGGGTTCGAACCCAATTTTTTCCACAGACACACTTTGATCAACACCCATACCTGACCTTGTGTCTAACCTCCTGGAGAGGAAGAACACAACATATTTTATGTTCGTTCCCTATATTTTAGGGACGTATAGATCTATTTGTTGATAACATATATGGCGATCGGTGAACCAGTGACAGTGGATTCACCCACAACGTCGTGTGTGTAGGATGGTGGTTGCACCTAAAAAGGGTGACGAACGTATGTATACAGTCGTGGCCACCGAGAGTTGACAAGGCCAAGCAACTAACTTCTTGCCCCCCTCTGACGTCATTGTGTTTGGTTAAGTTAATTTCGCGCTTTTTAAAATTTAATTTCATAATTCACAAAGTTAAAATGCCTACTGCATGTGTTTGGATTTCCAAAAGAGACAGAATTACTGCAAATATGGGTACACGTAATAAAGCGAGATATGTTTACACCGACTAAATATAGTGTAGTAAGTTTGAATTTTTAAAAATTATATAAAAAATCAAAAGTTTGAATTACTTATTCATTATTTGATAAAAAAGTAGTGTTCCATCTTTTTTTATTACTTTTTTTCGATGTCTTAAGTGTAGTATAGTTTATCTTTTCTCTGTACTTTTGTAGATTAAATAAATGTAATAATAACGTCATATTTAATCAATATTTTCACAAAAGATATTAATTAAACAATGCTTTATTCAATGATAATATCGTTAATTCTTCGAGTTATACTGATTTTATTAACAAGAGTGTAGGGGCATTTTTCGTAATATATACGAAATAGATCTTTAAACAAAATTATTTTAAACATATACAGATCTTTATTTTCATTAAAAAAATCATAGATTTTTTATATATATATAAAAATATACGTTAAGTAAAGGTGTATTTTGTTTAAAAAAAACAAAAACATTTTCACTAAGATTTTAAAAAAAGTTTCATTTACACCATTTCGAACAATGTTATTTAAATAAAGAGTAAATCACATCGAATATGTTATGAAATTATATTTTTTTGTTGTATGAAAATATTGATTAAACAATGCTTTAATCAATGATAATATCGTTAATTAACAACATTAATTTTTCTTCGAGTCATAATAATTTTATTAACAAGAGTGTAGGGGCATTTTTCGTAATATATACGAAATAGTTAAACAAATATTTTAAACATATACAGATCTTTATTTTCATAAAAATAAATCATGGATTTTATATATATATATATATATATAAATATACGTTTAGTAAAGGTGTATTTTGTTTAAAAAAAAAAATACATTTTCACTAAGATTTAAAAAAAATGGTTTCACTATATCTCCTGTGCTTGTTTATTAATAAATATTGAACATTTCATTAAAATGGGTTGATTTCCTGAATTTTGGTGAATTTTTAAGTGAAGGGAGAGTCAAAATGTTTTTACATTTTGGGGATCGGCCTTTGATTTAGCACGTACCTATCTCTTAATAGCAAGATAGGAGTTGGTGATTCCATTATTAAACAAACAGTTAACATTGAACTTTTTTTATATAATTTTTAAACAAATTTCAAAGTCTGAATTACTTACGGTTGATTGGGTTAGAAGTTTAAATAATGGTAATTCATAATTCAGTTTTTTGCAGTATTTGATCGTGAATTATTATTTTCTTTAAATTTATATTGAATAAAGATCAGTTTCAGGATAAATCGAATCGTGTTCCTTTCTTTTCTTTTTTTACATGCAATTTTTAAAGTTTTCTAATGCTTTGTTTTAAATATTTACAATATCGTATGGTCAATATGTCTTGATATTTTGGATAACTTTAGTAAAGGTGTTTTTTGTTTACAGGAAATAATACATTTGCACCATGCTTTCTAATTAAGTAATGGATTTATAATATTCCGTGATCATTACTTAATAAATACTGAAAATTTCATTCAAATTGGTTGATTTCCTGAATTTTGATGGATTATTTAGTGAATGGAGAAGTCGAAATGCCTTCTTATTGTTATTACGACGGCCATTGTTTTGACACGCAATGCTATGACGTCATTTTCTAGCAAACAGGCCTGTAGTAACTTTCGGTGGCAATGATACAGTAGACTTGCAAAAGCTCAATACACCTACTAAAGAGAGACCCACCAGACACAATCTCTATTCAATCTAACATCGTTAATTCTAGAATGCGTAAATTTGAAATATCCTTTCCTAATCTATGAATTTCTCCTGTCAGACTTTAGAATTTACACCCAGATAACATCACATCTGACACATCAATGTTTGATTCTGCCTAACCATTTTGTCTTTGTTTTCCTTCCAACATGTTCTTTTACAATATCAATATATTTTGGCTTCAGTTTATTAAAAAAAATAACGGGGTTACGAAGATTGTTATAATGGTGGAAATTTTAAATAATCTATCAAATGTACACACACACACACACACACACACACACACATATATATATATATATATATATATATATATATATATATATATATATATATATATATATATCCATCTGTGCATAAATATCCATCCGTCGAACTCCATGTGTTCTTATCTATCTATCTATCTATAATTATATATCGATATCTGTTCTATATCTATCTACGTATCTATATATTTCTCTCTTTCTCTCTTTCTCTCTCTCTCTCTCTCTATATATATATATATCCATCTGTTCATAAATATCCATCCGTCGACCTCCATGTGTTCCTATCTATCTATCTATCTATCTATCTATCTATCTATCTATCTATCTATCTATCTATCTATCTATCTATCTATCTATCTATCTATCTACCAACGTCTCTCTCTATATATAATTATATATCGATATCTGTTCATATCTATCTACCTATGTATATATTTCTCTCTCCTTATATATATATATATATATATATATATATATATATATATATATATATATATATATATATATATATATATATAGTTATATATCTATCTCCATCTATTAATATCTATCTATCTATCTATCTATCTATCTATCTATCTATCTATCTATCTATCTCCATCTTTTCGTATCTGTCTGTCTTTCTGCTTCTCTCTCTTTCTCTCTATTTCTCTCTCTCTCCTTCTCTCTCTCTCTCTCTCTCTCTCTCTCTATATATATATATATATATATATATATATATATATATGTTAATATCTTAGTATCTCAATATCTTTATATCTATCCATAATGTTCAATAACGTAACAGTTTTAATTCCATCTGGTACTGGCTTGCAACAAGTTAATCCTAGAAAATAACAGGGTACCTCACTGAAAAGAATGCAGAAAAAGTGTTATTGTTGTTTTATATGTGAAAAGCACAAATTTTATTGTTTTTAAGCAGATGGGAGAGTAAAGACATACATTAAGGAAACTAGTCATCCAGCGGCGACAGGTAACAATGTCGAGACAGCGAAGTTAAAAAAAAACATCAAATAAAATGAAAAAAACACTAAGGAAATGAAAATAAAAATAAAAATACAGAAAAAAAAACATACGTTAAGATCAGAGAGGGAGATGGAGCTGTAAAAGAATGCCAACCGTTGTATCGGAAGGTATATAAAGGTACATAAAGACACTTCCGCCTTTGTAAGGTATCCACAAAACCTTGAAATATTCACTGCAGGAGACAATAAAGCAGATAGTTTCAGGTTGAACGCTTGCTGTCAGCGCAGAATCTATGGCAACCTACCAGCGGCAATTTGGATATCTGTGCAGAAAGCTTGCAGCTATTTGATATTTCCATCAGAAAGTTACCTGCCTTTAAAGCACTTTAAATCAAACAGCGAAACAATTATCTTGGTGGTGGACTATGATTTCGGCAAGCCGAGTTGACATCTTATCGATGGCAACCAAGATCCCTTGCAATAGTAGGTTTCATAAAAGTCATGAATTTATATTTTTTCCATCATCGTCTATAGGTGGTCAACATAATATATACGCACGCTGTTTATTAAATCAGCTATGCCGTGTTCAAATCCTATCGGATGCATTATGGTCACTTGCGCACTAACACTACTAGTTAAGTTATTAACCTAACATTTCCCTTCAGCTATAGGGTAGAATAACAACTAGTATTCAATTAATCGCATACATGTACCCTTTCATGCATACTGCAGTTCAACAACAACAAATAGAACAGTTGTCATAAATTTTGATTTGACCAATTATGTTAGTTTTAGTTAGACAGGGACACCGAGGAATACGTTTTGCCTCCATTATTAGTCATTACAGGTTTTTTCCGAAGACAGCTCAAAACACAATCTACTTACAATTTATAAAGCTTTTGCGAAGAAAGGAGATGCAGTTCGATTGTATCTACCTAGAAAGAAGGGTGGTCGAGGCCTACTTAGTGTTAAATACGTTGTGAATATAGAAGAAGGTTGTCTATATAAATATATTTCTGAAAGTAAAAACTGAAAGGAGAGGAAATACTATGAACTGGGGTGAAACAGAATCAAAGGTTACAAGAGAGAGGGTTAAAATTATTTGGAAAGAAACTACACAGTGTATTATTTAAGAATACTGCATTTAGAGATAATGACAGCTTGAATTGGTTGGTCAGTGGTGATCTCAAAAGATCTACTGAGAGCACCTTAATGGCGGCCCAGGAACAAACCACTCGCACTAGGTCCATCAAACATTACATTGATAACACTGCAGAACAACCGATATGCCGACTGTGTAATGAAAGGGAAGAAACCTTAGCGAATATTGTATCTGAATGCCATATGCTAGAACAACATCAGTATAGAAATAGAGACACGACTAAGTCTATCAGATACTACACTGGACTATATGCAAAGTTTATCAATTGGACCACAATGAGAAGCGGTATGAGTATAAGCTAGAAGTGGTACAGGAGAACG